>OY728135.1:1998102520-1999352520 GCA_963277665.1 Viscum album | reverse complement strand
TAAAAATTGTTAATGAACCAATCCATGATCAATTATGTAACAAAATTTTAAATCCCTGAAATATATGGAAAATAGACATATATGTTAACAAAATATTTCCAATTTAAACAAAATTAATGAAAATAATACTCATCTAGAGGATTCATACATGATTATGAAATAATTATTCATTATATGTAATAAAAACGTATATTTGAAAAACTAGTAATGGTTTTGATAAAACCCATGTAATTGAGGAATAATAAAATACATTCAAATGACATTTCCGTTTAAATTTTTTTTGGAAAAGTAACCTAACTAATTAAATGAAATGAATGAGAATGGGTAAGTTAAAAAGTGATCACTATTAAATTATATAGTTTTTCTAGAAAAAAACTTTCAATAACTAGTATGTTATTAAATTTGATCCTTATTAGACAAATAAAATAGCACATAAAAACATATCATGTTTTTAAAAGTATTGCTAGGGAAAAATACTAGCTATTCCTTAGTATGATCTCTAATCACCTAAGACTATATATTTCAAACATTTCATTTTATGGATTGAAAAATATATTATTTTATCCACCATCTATTGATACACATGTATCTATCAATAGTGTAATGATATCCTAAAAAAATAATCTGATATAATCTTTCTTAACAAGAATATGATATTTAATTAGATAAGACTATCATCGAGTCATTTTCGAGAAAATTCAATTATTTTTATTCTTACACTAATGTAAAATGTCTATTATTTCTATGCTTAGAGAAAAATCCACCCTCTTTGATGATAATATGGAATAGTAATCTCTATAAATTTTCTCATTTAGTTATATTTTTTCTTTCATGTAATTGTGCATATATCTCATAAATAAAGAATCATAATTGTCACATTAGTATGTAAATTCAAAATTCTAATTAAACAATGAAAATACATTTATATAATTCTAGATCCCCTTTTAATCTTCCTGATACTATTATTTTCTTTATTTTTATTTACTAGATTTATCTCATTTTATTCTAATATAAATATTTCTATGACTGAATACTCTGTGGTGCGACTATCATTTTTTTTGAATCTAAAAAATCCAAATTTTATTATTCTTAATTATTTTCACAATAATAATATTTTCATAGTAAGAAGACTATTTTTATTAGTAAAAAATTAAATTCATAAAAATAATTTAATAATTTATTATAAATTTTATTTTTCCCCCAACATCACATAATTCAAATAAAATACCTCAAATCATTACAGCTATTCAAATAACCGCATATTAATTAAGTTGATTCATATTGTTTTGTTTTTCTCATTAAGAGATATACATATTTTCAAAAATATATTTCAAATAATTACATTTAAAAATATTCAATTCTAGTCAATATTTTAAATTTTCAAATGTATATTCCCTATTTTTATGTCAATACATGCATGTTGAAGCATGGAATATCATATCTAAAATGATAATAATACAAAACAATATTTAATGAATATTATGAAATGAGGAATAAATCTTTTTATGTTTTAAATAAACATTACGAAAAGGGAAAATTACCTTATTAAATCTATTATCTCCAAATATATTTGATTGATTAAATTTTAATCTCCATAAATAATAAAAAGTAAATTACAATTTTTTTAAAAACAATTCTATTTTTATAGGTGAAATATTTTCTGATATAATTATCATAACAGTGTAATATTTTATGGAGAACCCAATTAACATTTAATCCCTTATAAGAATCATTATATTTCTATAATACAATTCAAAATCAACTAAGACATCTAAATAGTATTCACAACACATAAAAACATTATTCAATTTTATTTTTTAATTATTGAACATATTTAAAAAAATATCTTAAACAATAAACATATAAACTGATACTCTTCTAAATATGTTATTACCTTGAATAAAAACAAAAATACGTGGAAATTATTTTATAATTATTATCATAAATACGCACAAAAAGCATTATTAATCTCCCCAAATTCAAAAAAAACATTATAGTATCAATATCTCATCAAAAAAATACCTTGTCGTCAATAATCTTGCACGTTAGATTTTTTGGTAATCCATTGAAATTAAATCACATTAAAACTTATCTTACATAGAACAAGAAGAAAATTACAAAAACTAAACCTTTCTAAATGAAATTTCTGTAGAAAACATAAATAATAAATTATAAAATAATTATAACCACAAAAGTGTCTTATATTCAATTATTCGATGTATTTTAATTCCCCTTAAAATAAATTAATAATGAAATATTATTCAACCTAACAAGTCTATATATATATAATTCCCAATAATATTATAATTCGCTAGTTGTAAACCTTAAATAATCTTGGGTTTTTATCAATAATTTACCATCTTCCACATTGAGGATAGTTTTAGGTTTCGTTATTTAGTTAATTAGGAAATAACTATTACATTAAATCTCAAATAATAAAATGCAGGAACTTCTACTCTAACCATTTTCCCCAATAATTAATCAACGTAAAAAAAATATTATTTTATTAATAAAAATATTCATGAATTCTTCATTTCCCTTACCTTGTATTATACCCTATGGAAAATATTTCATTAGAATGGGATAAGAATAAAAATAAAAGGGTTATCAAATAAGGATAGAAATTATTTTTCCATGAATAAAAACAAATCAATGAAATCATACTTTTTAGTCATAAATTTTTTTAATATTACTCATGAAATCATATGATTTATGAATAACTCATAGTATTCATAAATCAAAAAGGTAACTTATGGAATCAAAACATACTTATATTATGGAATTACTAGATACATAGGGCATAACATTTTTGTTAACCTTTGAAATACCCATCACAAAATATTCCATAAATATATAAGGAGAGACCTTAATGTTTACCTCTATCACATTACCTATTGAATTGGAGAGCTATCATTGGATCACTCACCCTATGTTTATAACGGAACCACCCATATTTGGCTTATCACATAACCACACATAAAATTTCCATGTACTATTACATAATCATAACATATAATGGATTGAAATTATCTACATTTCCCACATCAATGAAAAGAAATCCATTCAACATATTGAAATATTCAATCGATTTACAAAACAATTTAAAAAATTTAATAAAGATATTTTTAATAATAGTTTCCCATTAAAAATTGAAAATTTTATCATTTTAAAATATTAATTTCCATATAATAAAATACATAAAAATATTATGAAAACATAGAAATTAAAGGAAAATATTTAAAGGATTAAATCATTAAAATAATTTAATTGATGTTTTGATAAAAGAGTTTTTTACTACTTTATAAAATACATGATAAAAAAGAATCAAAAAATAACATTACACAATACATATAATAAAATGAGAATAATGATATTCCTGATATAATATGTCAGAGGGTAGTATACAAACCATATAAAAGTGAATTGGTCAATACAAACAACTAAGTCACAATGGACTGTAAATTGAGAGGAAATCTCTTACCAAGATAGTATCCTTAGATTAAGGATAAATCAATGAAATATTTATGTCTGAAAATTATAAATTCTCCTTATATAAGTGGATATTTTGGCTAACAAAAATAGTGGTCATTCAATGTAATTCTTGAAAAAAGAAACTAAGGACATGGATATTTAACTGGATGAAATTTTATTGAGATATGATTTCCGTTAGAAAGTTTGTATAAATGATGTATGAATTTATCAATGGGGTGATTATGTGTAGAAATAGAATACCCAACCAATGGGAAGAGGAATTTACAACATAAATAAATAAATAGGGTATCTATACATAATCATGGAAAAATATAATCAACAACATTTGTGTAAAACCCAATGAGTGAAAAATAAATTTAGAAATTCCCATACAAACATCATTGTGTTAATAAAATAGATCGATTATGTGTATTAATTAAAAATATCTATAAATCAAGTATACATTAATTTTATGATATCAAAATTCATTTCTCACATATTCATAGAATTACATAGTAATGAATTATAAGATCAACCCAATGAATGAAATTGGATTAAGAAGTTCCCTTACCCTTGAGTCTGACTTATCTCATCCATTCTTTATATTCCTGAATAATACACATATGGTAATTTATACATTATTTAGAATATTTTATATTTTTTATTATTAATTTTCTATAATTTATCATCATTTTATAAAAATAATTTATTATTTCTGATCATATCAGTCGTTTTGTCAACATTCGGTACTTGAGTCGAATATGGACTTGTATGTAGTAAATTTCCCATGTGGCCAACAATCCATAATCTCCATAAAATTAATAATTATTTAAATATCAAATATTTCTAATATATATGAATTTATAATTTCCATAATATTTTGTGATAGGAAATGAAATGCATCTTTCATGGAGATGGTAGACTGTATGTACGAAATAATGATACATTAATTTATTTTTCATATTAAAAGGTGGGAAAGACCAAATGACTTAATTTTTTTATAATTGTGATAATCCACCTTTAAGGGGTTGAGGTGAAAAACATACAAGGTCAAGAAGAATTAGATGCAATTTCATAACCCATAGGTCTTATATGGAATTTCATAGACAGGAAAACATGGAACTACTCATCCCCAGCACATGTCCTGATATCAACACTACACATTCATCGGGCTAGTTGGATAGTTCTCCTTTGTAAAGTTGCACATGCCTGGTACTAATGGAAATTCCAAACCATATCATTCTTTAAATTCCTTTTAGCTCTTTTCTAGTGAATATTCTTATCCTAAATATTCATCTAAAGTCTTTCCCTAGTAGTCTGACAGGTACATCTGCGTCACGTGTCCTGAAGGTCTTTCGGTGGCCCTAAGTACTTAATATGGCACGAGCGACATGAAAAACAATGGGCCTGAAGGCCTTGGGTTTCCCAAAATCCTTTCAAGACAAGAGTACCAAACCAGCGGATCAAATGCTGAGATGGATAAAAGTTCCCAGCTGCTAGAGTACCTAAAAGTTCTTGCAATAGTGTCTGATATAGTACTATTACTATGCTGCTATAGTAACCGAGAAATATGTATCCAACCAGATTTGATCTCATGACATTAGGATGAACTATCCAAGTATTATAATACTAGTATAATATTTATGTCATGTATGACTCATTTTATTAATAAAACTATCATTTATAAATTCCATTTATAACATGAACGTGTTACATCATTTTGATGGGGTGGTAGTCCACACAACCACAATCAATATTATCATATTTACACATCATGGCATACATAAAGAAATGTTGTAAATGAAAATTACATAAGAATAGATATAATATAAATCTAATTTATGTCATATATAAATGCAGTTCCATCATAATGGACACTATTAGAGGTGGTATATGAAAATTGAACAATCATCATTTCATGATATAGTTTTTCGCCGTATTTATAATCAATATTTTCCTATCCATTAAATGATGGAGTATGTATGTGTATTTTGAATACTTCTCACAAAAATATCAAAGTTTATTAAAGATACTAGTGTTGTTAGGTAATTAAATATTATGAATATAATTGGAAGTGAATAATGAAAATAATAGGAAGGAACTCGAGAGAATATGATACTTCTAAATCAGGTAACTATTTTTGATTTGCACCAAAAGGCATCCTTAAATCGGATTCTTCCCAAGGTAAGGCTACTATATGTAAGGGACTGATGTTGGGAGATTATTTTAGATGATCTTGGAGAATCCATGTGTATCTATTGGTATGAGTATGTGGGTATAGTTGGTGTCCTTTTATAAGAGGGAGGAAGGGAAATTTTTGAAATTCAGAAAATATTAACTTATTATAAATACAATTTTAATTAAAATGGTAAAAAACTCATATAATTATTATATGACATGAATTTAGTTTGAATTAATATCATCTAAAAATTTATTTACATGTTCTGAATAATTCTGTATCCTTATCTTTTTTTGTTTAACCCTTTTTTACACTATATAATCATAAAGTGATATCATGTTAATTAGACATTATGGGTCAATGTAATGAAAATATCATGTCAAACCACCCAAAAATTTAATTAATGTAATATTTGGAATTATCTTAACAATTGGTAAGAATATAATATTTTATTTGTGATTTATAATCCTTAATAAACTATTTTAAATATTATGTTTGGTATTTTGTCAATTTCATACAGTATTCATACTGTACTTTTTAAAAATTTCCTAGAAACATTATTCCTTATAAAAAACAATAATTAAATCATAAAATTTCATATTCACATAGGGAATTTTTTAATGGCATTAATTATGTAACATTATTTTTTTATTTATAATATCAGTTATTTGAATATTTTATTAATGAATCAATCACTACATTATCATTGTGTCCAAATTAATTTTTTTTATTTAAACTAAAATTATAAATAAACTACCATGATGTGGTTAATTTTTTTTATAATGACTATTTATATTCAAATACATAAATTATATAAAAAACTAAATTTTTTTTATTAAAAGATACATATTTATGTTAAATTTCCAATTACATTAAATTAATTATTAATAATGTCATCATCACTCACAAGTGGTTTGAATCTTCAAAAAGTTCTCCCTAAGGATGATAATGGTCAGAAATAACACATCCAATATGTTTAGGACATGGTTTAGGGTAGTTATATATTATTATAATGTTACTGTTTAACCCTTATTTAACAGATTTACACGTTAACTTGGGAAAAAAATAATAATTTCTGAAGTTATTATTCAATATGTTCCAAACTAAAAGGAATTTATTAGCACAATTTGGAACTTATAATTCCAAATATGAACTATATTTTTTCATATTGATAAAACAAAATTGTAATAATTAATTTAAAATTAATTGCATTTGTTAAAACCATAAAACATGTTTTTATGAAATAAAAACATCCAAAATATTGACAAGTGTTTATGTCCAATTTCAATGTGAATATTCTTCTAATTACCAAAATAGGAATAAATTAAAAAAATATTCCATTTATTCTATATAACCATTAAATAATATGATTTAATGATATAAATTATGTCGATGGAAAAAGTTTTTTTCAATTAAAATTTAGTATGCTTTTTCTATTCATCATAACATGATGGTTATTAGAAAAATATCAAAAAATCATCCAAAATAAATTTTGATGTCCCTATTCTAAAGAAGAAGTTTATTTTGTCATCTAGAACATATAAAGTTCTCAAAAACTAAATTTAAAAGGAGTTCATCATCAATTGGGGTAAAATTTCAATTTTATAAAAAATCATATTACATCTAAAAATTTTACTATATTCTTATTTCATATCTATAAAATATTTAATATTCATTTAAACAATTACATTGAATATATAACATATTTTTTTAATTTAATAAATATCCATAAAGGATAATATGATTTTGTAATTAAAATTATTCTCTTTTTAAAATAGTTTTTCATAAAAACATATCCTTCATATTCAATTTGTTTTTAATTATATTTCTAATAAATTTTGTAAACAATGAATCATTATTTAAACATTTGAAAACCATATTTTAATAATTCAATAGATACTCTTCAGTCCCTACATTCCAATGGTTAGGTTATAATAGTAACAATTAAATAATAATATTTAGTTTTTTGTTTATTCTTGATGTATCATATCATGTATGCTATTAAACACAGTTGTTCTTTCATAAAATTTGGGATGTTACATCATTACCTCTTATGAAAATTTCATCCATGAAAATTTAAAATTTCCTCATTAAATTCTTTAAAAAAATCTCACACCAGAAAAAAGGGTTAATAAAACTACCACTATAAAAGAAATAAAGATAAGTATAATGGTCACATGGGATAACACATAATAGGGTTAGATATAGGATATAATGGATATAGAAGAAAAAATGTGTGTCATGTTCTGATATATAGTTTTAGAAAAAAAATTAATAGAATGATAACAACCATAAAACAATAATTTTTTGTGGTTAAACAGTTTTTATTTTGGAATTAGAAAAGTAAACAGACAAAATTTGTTTTATCCATTAACTAATGTAGAGAAAATTATTTAAGATATTGATTAATAAAATAAGGAAATATACATTCTTAGAAAATAGGGTTTCATCCTCCAAAAAACATTCTACCAAAAACTCATCTTTTATCCCAATGATGAGTATTCACGATGACTTGGTCAAATCTGAAGCAGTAGAATCAACTTCCAGTGAATAACATAATCCAAAAAAAATTATCTATCAATTCTTAATGTCATAAAAAAATTACCAAACACTCACATTCATTGTAATAGATCAGATCAACCCCAAAAACGAATAATCGATTATAAATATAAATACTTCTCTTAATCTTTATAATTCATCAAACAATTCCCAATATTCCTCAAATTCCATTTAGTAAACAATTGACCACATAATTATTGAAAATAATCTAAACTAAAATTGAAACCCAATATTTTTGAATGATATTTTCACACAGTCTTCGATGATAAATCATTACATTTATTTCAAAATAACTTTGACTGCTTTTTATGTCTCACACATAAAAGTAATTAATCTGATCACATATTCTCCATGATATTTTTATCATTTCTTAAATAGACAAAATCTCTATAGTTCCACTATAAAACATATATTATTACAAAATAAAATTCAAACATTACTCCTCAAATGAAATCCCATAGTATTGTAATTTTCATAGAAATATAGTATTCCGAAATGGGAGAATGTCTTTTAAAATAACATTTATCACCCAATCACCAAATCAATTTTCTATACTAAGGATATCCATTTGAAAAAACAAATCTTCCCAAAATCAACTTATTCTGGATCAGTAAAATAATTTAACTAAAAATAAAAATCCATACATTTTTTCTCACGGCCTTTCAAGCTGTGACGGGTAATCACCCATCATGAGGGTTGTACCTTTTACAAAACTCAAAAATAACCCTAATATGTTTTAACCTCAATGGTTGTCTTATACCACTTATTTTCATCCCAACTCCTACTGAACTCAACAAGTTAATTCATGAAGTATTATATATATTTATATATTATTATTTCACAGCCATATGATAAAATAAATCTATTAGCAAAGAAAATGTGTCATACCAGGATCATGGTATTGAACTGGTTTCATCATCACCATGTTCACGTAGATATAAGGTTCGTGCTTTGAAAAAATGATTTAGAGATCCAAAAAAATCATTTTCAACATTTATCCAAATACACCATATATAACATGGGTCATATGGGTGTTTTATGAAAAATAGTTTTTAAAAAGAATCATGTATTTCATATAAATTCGAAACATCTAACCAAACATTGTTTTTATAAAATAGTCACACCATGGTTGGGTTAAAACATTAAATAAATATTTCTATTTAAATTCATTAATTGTGGTATGAAATTATATATTTTAAAAACATATATAAATATGTTGTGCAAGGGTCTCCTTTTTCATCACCATTTTCAAAGTCATAGTATGATTCAAAATATTGTGATAAGTTAAAATATTTTAAAATTCCTTAATAATATTTACCTTTTTGAAAATATGTGAATATTAGGAAAATATGATTTGATTAAATACAACTCATGATCCATGATGGTATCATGGTATAGTGTAGTTGTTTGATATCTCAAAAAACTTCATGCAACTGAATTGTATGTTAGAAAATGTATGACAATCATCAGAAAATGACATTACTATATTTATTGCATGAAAGTCATCTAAAATATGTAGTAATTTTGTTTGAGATCCACCTACTTCCATTTTTAATTGACCTTACGTGATATGAAGAAGTTATAAAACAAGGATTTAATTGAAATAATAGACATAGAGACTTACGAAGTGGTTATCTAGAACTCAAAATCCCTTATGTTTTCTAAATCGACTTCTGAAACTGACTATAAGTCCCCGCCCTTAATCCATAAAAAATAATTATTTTTTATGAATAGATTACTTACTTTCACAATGATGTTCTTTTAAGGATTATTGTTTTTTTATAATTAGTCCATAAATAGTACAATAAACCTCAAATTTTAAAATTTAGACACTTCAACCCTATGATATTTTTTCAAAACAATAAAATACCTTAAAACCATGATTTATTGTTGTGATAAAAAAGGAATTTAATTATTCCATTCCCTTACTAATCCTTATACCCTATTAAAAACATATAAAAAATATAGTATGGGCATAAAAATCTCTCTAAGATTATATAATAATGAAAAATTTGTTGATGAATACATAAAAATGAAAAAAATCATACATTTCACTCATAAAAATAATCTATTCAATATACCTCATGAAATCATTTGATTTATGAATAACTCATAGGATTCATAAATTAGAAGTGTAATATCTAGAATCCATAATATACTTACATTGTATCTTTTATAGCTACATAGTTAGTAATATTCATGGATACATTTCGAATCCCCATCATAGTATATTCCCTAAATCTATTATAAGAATCCTTAATGTCTACCCAAATCAAGTTACCTAATGCATTGGAGGGATATCACATGCTCACCTGGCCTAGGATTATCATGGAACCAATCATATTTGGTTTATCATGTAAACTCCAATCAAATGTCTATGTAACATTACATAATCAAAAAATATAATAGATTGAAATTATCAATATTTCACTCATCAATCAAAACAAATCAATTCAAGATTTAAAAATATTTAATCCATTTTTGAAACAATTGAAATCATTTAATAGATAAATTTTTTAATCAATGTATCCCATTCCACCTCAAAACTATTAATAGTTTAAAAATTTAATGTTCATATAAATACATCCAGACCACCATTATGAACACGCTGACATTAATGATAAATATTAGATGATTAAATCTTTAAAATATTTACAATTATTTATTATATAATGTGTCCCTTTCCAAATGAGAAAATACATGAATAAAAGTAATTAAAAAATAAAAATAAACAAAACATATAATATCATGAGAATTTTGAGATTCATGATATAATATGTCAAAGGGAAATATATATGACATATAAAAGTGAATTGGGGAAAAGAAACAAGTAACCCTAACTAGAATTTAAATTGAGATGAAATCCCTTACAATGATCTTATCGTTAGATTAAAAATAATAATGACATAATTATGTGTGAAAAATATAAATGTGTTGTACATAAGTGTATATTTAGTGTATAACGATCATACGTTATTCAAAAATATTCTTGGACAAACAATTCCAAGGAAATGGAAATTTATTTTCATGAAATGACATAGAGTTATGATTTCATTTATAAATTTCATAAAAATGAAATTAGAATTTGTCAATGGGGGGATTATGTGTTCAAAAATTATATCTACAAAAAGGGAAATGGAAATTTCAACATAAATAAATAAACAGGGATTCCACACATAATTTTGGATTAATATTATAAGCAATGTATGTATATGGAATGCATAAATACCTAATAGGATATCAAAATTTATTTTATACATAATCAAAGCACGACATAGTTATAAAGTTCAAGATCAATATAAGGAATCAAGATTGGGTTAAGAATTTCACTCATCTTGAGTCTGAGTGGTTTGGATTATTCATTATATTCATGAATAATAAACATAGGTTAATTTATACTTTCTTCAGAACAATTTTTATAATTAATATTTTTTTCTAATTACTTATCATCATGTCATAAAAATTACATAATTATTTATGATTATATTGGTCCGTCTGTCGATATTCATTACTTGAGTTGAAAATTTTCTTTTTTGATTTAAATTTTCCATGTGGTAAAAATTAAATCATGTATAAAATATTATTCATGATTTAAATATAATAAAAATACAGTATATATGAATTTATAATTTCCATGATATTTGGAGACAAAAATTTAAATGCATCGTTTATGGAGATGGTAGGTCGTACATACACATGAAAGCTATATTTATTGTTTTCATATTAAAAGTATAATAACCAATTGATATAAATGTGTATTACAACATAAGTATTATATTTATGATATTTATTCCACATTTTTATAATAAAACTATATTTTATGCATTCAATGTATATCATGAATGATTCATATCAAAATAAGGGGACGGTAGTCCACAATTCATCAAATGAAATTATCCTATTTAAACATCATGGAGAGCATAAATTTATTTTATAAATAAAAATTACATTAGCAAAGCGAAAATTTAAATATAATATATATCATATATAAATAATGTTTCATCATAATGGCCACCATGAGAGGTGGTTGGGGAAAATTGAATAATCATCGTTTTGGGAGGCAGTAGTTCACCGTACAGAGAAAAAGTTTGTTTGTATCCATTAGATGGAGGTGTGTTTATGTGTAGTTAGAATAAATATCATAAAAAATCCTATTATAATTTGGATATAATATTTCTATTTAGTCATTTATTTATAATATAATATGATGTGGAGAAGGAAAATAATGGAACAGAACTGCAGAGAAGACGTTACCTCTAAATCAGGTAACTTCTTTATATTTGAGTCAAAAGGCATTATTGAATTGTGTTATTCACAATGTAAGACATATATGATGGATGGATAGATGTTTAGAGTTTATTTTAGCAGATTTTGATTGATCCAAGGGGATTTAGAGGCGTGATTAATTGGGAGAAGTTGGTGTCCTTTGATAAGTGGGAGGAGTGTCAGTTTTGGAAATCACTGAAATATTAATTTATTCTAAATTAAATTTTGTTTAAAATGGTCCGTAACTCAATTTAAATCTATTAAAAGATGATTTTGGTTAGAATACACCTCATCTAATAATGTTTTGGCATGTTTTGAATATTTGTTTTGTCCTTATCTTTTTTGGCTTAACACTTATTTTACACAACTTAATCATATAGTGATATCACATTATTAACACAATGTGGGTTAATTTAAGTACCATATCCTGAAAAACGACCCAAAAATAGACATTTATGACATATTTGTACATATTTAAACCATTTGGACAAATTTTATATTTTTTAAAATTTAAACTCATTTAATAAACTATGTTATTTCTTATGTTATGAATTATGTCAATTTTAGACACTATTCCGACTTTAGTTTATTACAAATTCATAACAACATGATTCCTTATAAAAAAATTGAATTAATCCTAACATGTAATATTAACCTATATAATTATTGGTTGACATTAATTAGGTCATATATTATTTATTTTAATATTTATAATATCATTCAATTGAATCTATTATTAATGAATAAATCACCTCATCATTGTGTCATACTTAAATTTATTTATATAATGCATTAAAATTATAAATAATGTACCATGATATAGTAAATCATTTTTATATTTTTAATTAATATTTTTAGTTTAAGATATCATTTATATAAACCAAAATAACTGTTTTTATTAAAAGATACATTTTTATGTTATATATCCCTTTACTTTAAATTATTTATTATAACTTTTCATTATCACATCCAAGTGGTTCAAAAATGCAACAGTTTGGCCTAAGGATGTCCATGTATGGTTATAACTCATATAATGGGATTAGGAAACGTTTAGGGTATTTTTATATTATTATAATATTATTTTTTCCTTATTTTCATGATTTTCCCTTTAACCATGGTAAATAAAAATAATTATTAACGTTTCTATTCATAAAATGAAAATAGAAATTGTAGTTATTTACATAATTTAGACCTTATGATTCCTAATAAAGAATATATTTCTCTAAATTCAAAATATATAAATTTTAGTTGTTAATTTAAAATTAATTTTCATTTTCAAAACTGGAAAGCGTGTTTTTTAAGAATTAAACACATCCAAAATATTGACATGTGGTTATGTCCAATTTCAATGTGAAATTATTTATAATGACCAAATTTGGACTAAATGATAAAAATATATTCTATTTATACTTTATAACCATTAAATAATATTATTTAACTGGATAAATTATCTTGAAGGGAAATGTAGTTTATAATTCAAATTTTGGGTATTTTTATTATTAAACAAAACATGATGCTTATCAGAATAATATAGAAAATTCAACTAAAGTAAATTTTCATGTCAAACATCCAAATAAGATGTTTTTTTAAAAGAAGCTATAAAGGTGTAAAAAAATTAATTTATTTTTTTTTCCAACCAAAAGGTGGTAGAACTACATAGTTTTGAAAATACTTCTTTTATCGAAAAAGGTGAATCTGTTTTCATATCATATATGGAAAACATATAAGTTAGATTTAAAACATTACATTGAATATATGAAATATATTTTTCATTTAACAAAAATCAATAATTGTTATTATGATTCTATAAACACAATTAGTCTCTTTTTAATATATGTTTTCATGAAACCGCATCATTTATATTCAATTGGTTTTTATTTCCATTTATAATAAATTTTGTATCCAAATAATCAATATTAAGACATTTTTACACCACTTTTCATAATTCAGTTGATAATATTCATTCCAGTCATTCCAAAAACTAGGTTATAACGGTGTCATTTAAATAATAATATTTAGTTTTTATTTAAGCTCAATGTAGTGTATCATATATGATATTGAACAAAGTTTCTCTTTCTTAAAACATGGGATGTTGTAAATATGTCCACCAAACCTGTTATAATTGATCACAAACAAAATTTAAAAAAATTAGTTTAGTTTCCATATTAGGTTAATCAAATATCTTCGAATATAACCATTTGAACAATATTTCATATATCCATAATAAATATCACATGGAATATCCATCCACATGATGGACAAAAAAACAACCACAAAATTATCATGAATAGATGAGATATGATTAATATTCATAATAATATGTATAATAAGATTATACAACCTTGATACGAAAAACGGCAACACAAAAATAATAAAACATAAATAAAACCATGTTACCGAAAAACAATTTCTCCATGTGAACATCCAAAAAATAAAATTTTTCCTTATTATATGGTACCAACATCCATGTGATTCTACTGAACGATATGAAATACTAAAACTTATATGTTTCATGAAACACCAAATCCAAAAAATATCAATTGAATGTTAGTGTTTTATTAATAATACTAGTAGGACACAACCATGAAACTCTGTAACGTATAATATCATAAGAAAAATAATTTTACCATTAAAAAAATAATTTCTAATGAAATTTCAAATTAATTTTTTTTAAATAACATTTTATTTCCTTATATGAATTTAATATTAACAAAAACCCAAAATGTGTGTGTTACAAATTTATATAATTAGGACCACAATAGAATAATCCATAAAAATACCACAACATAATATTTGTAAAAATAATTTTAAAACATATTCATGTATAATAATAATAATAATTGATATTTTGGATTTTGTAATATGCAAAATGAAATTTGAAAGATAATTATTTGATATTACATGAACCCCACCTATATCCTAACTTACAATATTATATTTGTAGGTTCTGGGCACATCAGAAGCATGTTGGTGGGTGTACCCAACTTTAATTTTTTCCATTAATGACGTTTAATCTAAGATCCATCATGATAATAAAATGATGGATCTACATAATTGAATGAAGAACTAAAGGAAATAGGGGAGTCACAGAACCATATAGAGGATCGTCATATGTTTGTTATAATTAATTTTATTAAAATTAAAAAATACATTGATGTAATTCTCTCTCTATTGATGTTTCTGATCACGATCCAATGTAATATGTCATTGCGTCGTAGAATCCAATTGTATAATTCCTCTAGTAGGGATCTGCACATTCTTCATGTATCACTAGACGTCGCTGAAGGGATCTTCGGGTGTAAGGGCGGAAGAGCATAAGCTTGCGATTTCTGCCATCGATCGCCTTGATCCGGTGGAGGAGGATCTCACTATCGTTGCATGAGAACATTCTTGATGGAAAAATAATTCTATATTGGCTTAAGATCATTTCCAAATTCATTGTTCAAAACCACCGAATATTCCAATGATAATGAGAATTAAGTAACTGGGATCTTAATTTTGTAAAATAATAAAATTAATTATTTACCTGAAATCATTTATTCATACCATTTAATTCCTAAAACTACCCCATACATAATAAAAATAATTGACTATTATTATTATTTGACATGAACCCATAGAATTATAACTAATATTATTTAATTAATTAAATAAAAATACTTATCATAAATTCATAGAAAAAATACATGGTGTGTATATTAATATATACGATGTGTACTTTTTTTCCATTCTCTTTATTTCTACCAACGAATTTATTAGACCTTGAATAATGGATATTTATTTCTTAAATAAATATCACTACATTACTCACTAATAAATATATTATTTCTCCGACAATATATTCTTTAGAATAACTAGTGTCGAAATAAATGTTATCAGGAATCCTTAAATAATTATTAAACCAGAACTTAGAATAATATTTATTTGACATGTTAAATTAATATTTAACTGAGATAGTTGGACACACATAGTGTGTGAACCTCTAGGCCTCTTTCTCAGTGGAATTAGGTGGATCCAGCCTAAGTCTAAGGTTAGCATCTTGCAACACGATGAGAAACCCATAGCGAAATAAGTTAACACCGCATAGACAATTCACCTCCTATGAAGGCTTATCGTGTAATGTAATCCCCTGGTTACGATATCCCGAATCAAGCGGGTTGCATGATAGTGTAATCAACACATGTGCTCGATTATTTATTCTTTGAATTTCTAAAATTGAACTTTCCCATTTCTCACAATGGACCTATATTTATTTATGGAATATCAATTCCATTAAAGGGCATAATATATCTACTTCTGTTATGGAATAGAATGGACAAACTTTTCTCGCGTTATCTATTAATGGAGTATCACTCAGGGAGCAACCAACATATCCTACCACGCTGCGAACAGTGTTCCATCATATTTTTTGTCAATACATATAAGTGAACAAGTTGTAATATCCAATAATAATAATCTTAAAGTCGAATGACTAGTACACATGTCCTCAAAGAGGAACAACTAATGACACTATGAAATTTGGATTTCCTATTGGCGGGGCTCATACTCATAACATACTCCTGGATATTTTCAGTGGCGCACAGAGTGAGAAGTTGCAGTATAGTTGTATTAATCTTCACCCTAATGGAATTTATTATTTTTGTCCCTCAAATAACATCATCTGGCCATAGAACATATATTCAATGATAGTGTTATGGAAATTTAGGGTTCTCATTATGGCAGGGATTCGCTCCGACCCTTTAATGAAACAATTATCCTTAGAACATTATCAAAAGAATTTTCACGTAGAAGAAAAACATAGATGTGATATGGATTTATTAATGAATAAATTAAAAAGTATTTTGTTCTAGGACACCAACTCTAATAGACTCCCACTTAGACAAGAGGAAACAACTAACAACTTTTAACCCACAAACCCTTAGATGATATTAATTATTTTTCTAAGACAAGACTTTAGTAATGGTATTTACCACGTACCCTTCCGTGGAAACTCTGCTCACTGAAACATCACCCATTTGATAGAAATTCTTCAAGGGGTGATACATTCAGAGTACATGCTTTTTCCATTTATGTGACATTGGTTCTTCGGAAAGATCCACTACTGTAGTATTATCACAACACAATGTGATATGATCCTTCATTCTAGGTACCACATCAAGCTCTTGGACAATGTTCTGAATCCACACAGCTTCCTTGGCTGCATCAGAAGATGCTATATATTTGGACTCTGGTGTAAAATCAGCGGAAATTAGTTTCTTTGAAGTCTTCCAACTCACAACTCCTCTATTGAGATAAAAAACATATCTAGATTGCAACATCATGTCACTCTGTTATGATTGAAACCCATCCTCAACATACTTTCTAATGAAAAGCTCCTCATATCTTCCATACAATAGGAATATATCCTTTGTACTTCTCAGATACACAAAGATATTCTAAACAGTAGTCCAATTTTGTTCTCCTGGATCTGCATGAATTATGCCTACAATGCTCAGAGCATAGGAAACATCAATCCCGGTACATGACATGGTATACATGATGGATCCTATAGTAGAAATGTATGCGATATTACTCATTATATCTCTCTCTAGTTGTGTCTGAGGGCATATTTTCATAGAAATATGAAATCCACTTGAAACTAGAACCAATACCCTCTTGTATTGTTCCATTCTACATATATTTAGTATATGGTCAATGTATATACACTGACATAGGCCAAGAAGTCACTAGGGACTATCAAGAATGACCTTGATCACTAGAATGTAGGATGCTTATGTCAATTCCTTCATTGAGAAACATTTGTTCAACCACTCCTTAAGAGATTGTAAGAATGGTACATCATTTCCAAAAAGTAGTATGTCATCAACAAATACTTCTAGGATAACGACCGCATTCCCATTAAACCAATTACAATAACATGTCTCACATTAGTTCTTAATGAATCCAAATTATTTTATGGCTTAATCAAATCGAATGTTCAATGATAAGGATGCTTGATTTAATCCCTAAATGGATTTCTGTAACATTCTAACCATTTTGGCTTCACCATCATACAAAAACCCTTGTACTTTTTCTGTTATATACATCTTTCTTAAGGTTCCAATTTTTGAATTCTATTTTGATATCCATTTCCAAAACTCTTAATCCTCGTATGTTGTTATGGAAAGAATGATTATAATGTATTTAAACATGGAAACTGGTGAAAATTTATCATTATTTTCAATTCCTTGAAGCTATTTGAATCCTTTAGCTAGTAGCCTTGCTTTATAGGTTCTAACGTGACCTTCCATGTCCAGTTTTCTCTTGAATACCCAGCTTCATTTAGTAGAATTTACATCAACTGATGGATCTTACAGAACCGAGGATTTTTTATGATACATGGAATCCTGTTCAAAATTCAATGGTACTATCCATCTTGTAGTTTCTGAGATTTTTACTGCTTCCTTGTAGGATATAGCTTCATCATGGTATGAAAATAATGATTCACCATCCTCAGTGACTAGGAAACCATATCTCTCTTGTACCCTTATATCTCTTGAGCTCCTACACTATAGTTCTGTTTTTAGAACCTATTCCACGGGGACCTGTGGGACTTTTTCCTCTACCAACTCCTGTGTATCATGAGCATCAACTTCGTCGAAGTCAATTTTGTTCCTAGTATCATTTTTGAGTATGTTCTCCCTCTCACGAAAGATGGCTTCTTTTGTGACAATATCTATCTTATATGAAGGTTTATATAGGTAATATCCTTTGATTTCCTTGGGATATCCTATAAAGATACACCTCATGCCTAGGTGTGATAGTTTGTTTCCTGAGAAGGCCATAAAAAATGCCTCACATCCCCAAAAACATGTGTGCTACAAAATATGGATCTTTCCATCCCATAACTCTAATAGAATTCCATTTTCCACCTTAGTTGGTACACAATTTAATGTGTGTGCTCTAGTTTGTAATTCATATCACCAAAATGATAATAGATGATCTACATGTCTCGTCATCCACCTAACCATGTCTAATATGGTGCAGTTCCTCCTTTAACTAAAAACATTACACTATGTTGTATAAGGTGGTGTGAGCTGAGATAGAATCCTAGACTCATGTAGAAGAAGGATGAACTATTTTTTCATATTGTTAGTGCCTGAATCATCTTTCATGTATGTTTTCATTCTTCTAGTCTGTTTTTTGAGAAAAGGGGAAATTTATAGATGTTTATGAAGTACACACCATATAATTTATGAGTACACACCATGTACTAGGTCACCATAGGAGACCGTGTGATGTAAATGTGATGGCCATACACACGACCATGTGGGGGTGACCTAGAGGGAACTTAAAGAATAGTATGGAAATGACAAGAACATGCCATGTACATCCAAATTACATGTCGTGTATTTTCTTTTTATTCATTAAACGTACTGGGGTTGCGTCATATTTCCCGAAGCACCTTCTTATTGACCTAGGTCATCCATGAGCTCTCGTATGACCGCGATATTTTTCCAATCCCCCAACCGAGCATCTGATCATCGATTTGACCACTGTCTATTAAGTTGGGATCGCCTTAGTAAGCTCTCCCTTTTGCCTAAGCTTCATTTCCCAACTCCTCGTCCTTATCAAGTTATCTTCCATTGAACATTTTATATGTTTTTGTAGACCTTCTACATTCTAAGGAGATGCAATCCCTGAGACTCAAGTATATTGATCTTCCAATGCCGAGGTAGGTGGTTTGTGCCTTTTTATTGAAATTCTGTGAGCTATATGTGAAAAATCACCTATACCCATGAATGAGGTATTTCACATTTACTGCTTATCCATATGTTTTCTTTCTATGATAGTAGGCTTGAGTAAAGGTTAATTTAATGTTAATAGGGTCAATTGTTTTGCTTTGGAAGTGTTTTCCCATGCATTATTGCATATTTTGACAATTGGGTATAGTTTTCCTATTAGGCTACTATTTAACGTCCATGTCTAGTATAATAGGATGGGGTGTGGTATCCTTACATGATTTTTTATGTAGATTACTAGCCATGTACATTTTGAGGTTTACATTGGCCGATATGTGTTTCTATACCGGCTTGACATACACAGGGCCATGAGAACCTATTGCCGTAGACCATAGTGAGAATAGATATAAGGTCTTCTCTAGAGTGTCTATTTATATACGATGTGAGACCATAGGGGGGATTGAATTAAGTTCATCCTCATAGTGTCTTTAGTTCCTTGACGTGGGTCATAGAGGGAATGTGACGCAAGTGATTCCCAAGAGCGCCTTATTTTCCAATATGAGACTATATGAGGAATTGATGTCGAGTTCTTCCTTAGAGAGTATATGATTAAGCTAAACCAGAGGGGTTATAATGAGTGTTTTTCCCATAGGTTTTCTTGTGTTGCTAGGTTGGACCACATGGGATAGGCTATTAGTACTTCCCAGACGGTTTCCTTTTGCGTTTAGCTGCTTCCTTGGGGAGGTAGGTATGACCAGAGGGGATAGGCTGTGAGTACTCCCAGAGGGTTACCTATTCATGATTACCTATTTTGATTAGTTGTTGGTTGATATGATACTGAATTCATTGAAATTGTGGATTGTTTAACGTGGATTACTTCCTTGTTTACATCTTTCTGTACTTATTACCTACCATATATTCACTGACTGTTAGGCACAGATCTTGTGCTAGTTGCCTACTGTGATTTAGTCTCACACCATGTTTGGTTGATTCTTTTTAGCCGGAATATATTATAGTGTTATAGGTATAGATATAAGAAAGCACACTTCTACATTATGTACTTGATTTTCTATAGAGTGGAAGACCATGGGTCCAATCTATGGCTTGTGATATTGAGGAGTTGTTTCCATGATTTCTTTTGTACATTGGTTTAATACGGTTGTATTCCCGCATTGTGATTTGTTTGGATACTTTCATATAAATATCATTCATTCATCATTCATAAATATATGGGTTCTCCAGTTTATTATTTACAGTCTTCCAATGTTTACTTTTTATTGGATTATTCCTGCTTTCTATATTGCTATATGTTTTACTTCTGTTGTGTTACTATGCTAATGTGGGCATAGTTTCCACACTATCTCAACCAAGGCCCTCACTGCTAGTCGGCATCCTCTGGATTTCAGGGAAATGCACTTGAGTTAATGGGACCAACAGGGTACTGGGTGCCTCTGTGTGGCTTTTGGAACTAGGATGTTACAAAGTGGTATGAGAGGGAGGTTTTGATCCTCCAAACAATGGGTTATCATTACAAAATGTACTTTACATTACCATACTCCTCTTTAGGCGTCCTCCAGGTCACCCCCACATTTCCCTACATATGGCCATCACACGGCTAGCACACGGCCTCCTGCGGTGACCCAGTACCAGACGTGTACTCATAATATACACGACGTGTACTTCTGAAATTTATAGAAATTTCCCTTTTTCTAAAGAAACGTCCAGAAGAAAGAAAACATACTGGAAAGAAGATCCGGGTTCTTACAAAGTTGTATCAGTGGTATTATTTTCTCTTGACATCATATTTGACCCTAAATCTAGGGATTGGAATAAATAGGCACTTGGTAATAAGATGTGCCTAGGAGTAGCTAACCGGTGTATAGGGAAAATCCAATCAACCTCGTTATTATAATTCTTCTTGTTCTGCAATTATTACATTTGATTTGATTTCACCTTGAGTTATTCACATGTTTTTTTCTATTATTGTTGATGTTATTTAGGTTCTATTTCTATTGCAACCCGATGAGGTTAGGGTATGCCATCTTATATATCATAAAGGAACTTGCTAGGAATCACATTTCATGCTTTCTTTCAAGGCCATTTAGGGTGCATTAGAAATTGCATGTTGTTGTGATTGTTTTTATGCTACATATTCATGCAATTCTGATAGATACTTTGATTGAATAACTACTATTTGATAGGGTATTTCTTTGTGTATGTATCTATTCGAATGAACACCAATCATTGGTTATTGAGGTGTTATGGGCCCTCCTGAATCCGAATTTGGTGGATCATTTACATTTTTAACTTTTTATGACATGTGTGAGATTCCAATATTTTATTCTCTTGGAGTATGGGCCCTCACAGATCAGAATTTGGCACTTTGAGGTTTTTTATGGTGTTTTTCTGTGTTCCAGAACAAAAAAAAACCCAGAATACATGGCATGTAATGATAACTACTTGCCATGTGTTCTTCTATTCAGGAAGAAACTATTTTTCTTAAGTACATGTTCTGTATCGTATGTACAAGTCGTGCAGTAAATAACCATGTCTGAGACTGTGTGGGTGGGGACCCGAGGATTAGAATAATTGGTAAGACACACCGGGGAGAGGATGTACACATCGTGTCATTGAACCATGTAACTGGAAGTGTCACTAATAAAATGGCTCGTAAAAATGTTCTTAGTAAAATCCATGTTTATATGGACCCTGCCATATGGTGTAACCCAGGTAACCTACTGTGTAACAAACAACACATGTCAGTGTTATCCATTCTTGTACACGTCGTTTCTTCCTGGAACACATTGTGTACTGTGATCTTTGTAACTAGTTGTATATATAAAAACACGGGTCGGTGAGGACAGTCTAGTATATGCCGTGTTTGGCACTAACGCTCCATGTAGTCTCATTCTAAGGTGAAACATTTGGATTGGCCTTGTAGAATTACTCTGGCAGGGGAATAGGATTCAAGTAAACATCGTTTTTTAGGTGAATGCACCGTGTGTATGGTGTGTTACACGACCAGTTATGGCAGGAGTACATGCCCATATGAATGGATGTAGGGAACACACCATGTAGGATTTATACATGCCATGTAATCATGTTTTGTAAAAAACATGAATGCTTTATTTCTCCTGTTCCCTTCATATACATTCTATTTTTTCGCTTGATAATCTTGATCAAAGATGTTCATTTGACCTTGCAGAGTCATGCCGTAGAGACATCTTTCGGTTGTACACCAGTCGCAGATTAGTGATCAGACACTGGATATGACTGATCAGGGACTACTTATAGATCCTCCCGTTGTGCTTGTCTAGGCACTGTCCATTATATCGGACATAGGTGCTGATTCATAGTTCAAGAAAGGCTTTTGAGGATGATGAACACCTTTCAGGTATCACCTCCTCCTACCCCGTTGATGAGAGAATTGTGATGTGTCTGTCATTATTAGCATCCTTCATCTTTCTCATGGGATGGAGGACCCCAGGCTGTAGAGTAATGGATTGAAGCCATGCTATCGATAATTTAGCATTTGGAGATGCCCACATTGAGGTGGGTTAAGCTTGCTACATATATTCTTCAGGATTCATCCAAGAGATGTTGGGATGTGACCTCACAGGAGGTACACTATCAGGTTATGACTTATGAGGAGTTCCAGTGTGTCTTCTTTGACTACATATATCCGGATACATGGAGGGACGATCGAGCCTGAGGGTTTATGAGTCTAAAGTAGGGTACTCATTCAGTAATGGAGTATTCCTCTCACTTTACCAAGTGGCAGTGTTTCATTCCTATTCCAGGAGATGATCAGTTATTCCTGGAGAGGAAGTTTGATGATAGTCTGAGACACGACATCCGATCATTGGTGAACATCTTTAGGTCGAATTTTATCACATCCATCATAAAATAGGATTTTATTATAGAGTGAAATCTATGAGATTATCGAGTTGTGAGCCAGTGTGACTTTCCATATGGAGATAGTTTTCCTCTAAATGACAGCAAGAATCCCCATTGGAAGTCTACACATGGATATCCAAGGTGGCGAGATACTTTTTCTGGTAGTCAGGTGGTTTGATACCAGTGCGGGAAGAGCAGGCATACGAGGCCAAACATCCCGAGAAACCTAGTGGAGTGCCAATCTTGCAGCAAGATGGGTCATCCACAACTCTTCTATCAGATCTTCTCACCAGCAGCTGGTGAAAAGAGTTATTCTTTGACTCCTCGTTCAGGTGCAGCACCACTAGTGTTTCACGTGTTTAGGAACTGAAGTTATTCCATTTGTTCAGGCTGAGGTGGATTCTGTGGCTGTGGTGTCCAATCACCCGGTTTTCAGTGACAACGATGTGGAACAGCTCAGGGTGGCCAGACAGGTTTACAGGGCCGTGATGCAGGGCAGACTTTTTTATTGAAGTAGAACCAGTAGAAGTAGGATCCCAAACCCTTTACAGTGTGAGGTATGATCTTAGTAGCCTCAGTTTTAGCTTATACTTTTTTTGATATAGGTGCTTCCCGTATCTTTTTCAATTTTTGGGTTGTGGAGAGCCTTGGGATCTTCATATTTACTTATACTAATATCTTGACATTAGAAAATATATTTGGTAGTAGAACGGTGAGTGTTTGTCTGTGAAAGGAGTGCCCTCTAGAGGTTGGTGGTGTCACTTTTTTTGGGACCTCTATGTCCTAGAGATGAAAGTATATGATGTCATTCTTGGAATAGACTGAATAGTTCCCATCCAGGAAGTTCCCGATAGTTATCACTCTATGGTGTTTTTCATATCACTAGAGGGTGGATCATGTTTATATAAGGGAAAATGGGATGTCCAGCAGAGCAGAGCAGGACCCGAGCATCATGTGTTGGGAGGAGTTATAGACCAGATTACTAGTCTATATCTTGATGACTAGGGGACATCCTAGAAGGAATTTCCTCCATGGTTTGATCATTTTTGGGACGTATTTTCATAGGTGTTTGCTGGTTTGACTTAGAAGAGATAGGTGGACTTTCCTATTAACCTTGTGCTAGGAGAAGCACCGATATCCATTCCACCTTATAAGATGGCTACACCAGAGTTACAGGAGCTCAAGAAACCATTGGAGGAGAATCGTGGAAAGGGTTTCATCAAACCCAGTAGTTTTTCATTGGGTTATCCTCTCATTTTTATGAAGGAGGACGACACCCTCAGGCTTTGTGTGGCATATTGTAAGTTGAATTAGTTTACTGTAAAGAACCAATATCCATTACTGAGGATTGATGATATCTTTGATCAGTTTCGAGGAGCCCGAGTGTTCTCGATGACTAAAATGAAGTCTGTATACCATCATTTGTGCTTTAGACCATATGATATACCTCTTATAGCCATTCAGAGTAGGTACGGTCTATACGAGTATATGGTTATGTCATTCGGTCTCACGAACATGCCTGTAGTTTTCCTTGAAATAATGAACTGAGTGTTCCATCCATACTTGGATTCCTTCATAGTGGTTTTCATGGATGATATCTTGGTGTACTCTCAAACCTGAAATGACCATGCCACACATATTGAAATCATTTTTAGTACACCAAGGGAGCATCTGTTATATGAAACACTCTCAAAATGCCACTTTTGGATGGATCATATTCAATTTGTGGATCATGTTCTCTCTGAGATAGTAGTGTTATTAGACCCATAAAATGTGAGAGAAATATTTTCCTTGGAGAATACAAATAATGTATTTGAGGTACAAAGTTTTCTAGGGTATGTTGAATGCTATAGATGATTCATTCAAGACATTTCACGCTTTGCAGCAACTCAAATGGGTATGACTAAGAATGGTGTAATGTTCTCGTGGTCGAATTCTTTTGAGTCATCATTTCAAGAGCTGAAAGGTATGTTTAATTCAGAACCAATACTTGTGGTTCCATAGGTGGGAAAGAGTTATATTGTGTACTATGATGCTTTAGGTATCGGGCTTGGAGCTGTGCTTATGTAGGGAGAATGAGTCGTTGTGTATGGGTCTCGGAAGTTGAGACCACATTAAAGAATTACCGGACTCACGATCTCATGTGGTATGTAGTTGTTCATTTCTTATTCTTTAGAGACATTTCCATTTGGGAGAGAATATTGTGGTTTTCGCCGACCACAATAGCCTCAAGTATATCTTAACACTGCATGATATGAATTTGAGACAGTGAAGGTGGGTTGAGTACCTTTAGTCTTTTGAATTTGAGCGTGCCTAATATCCTGGGAGAGGCAATGTAGTGGATGATGCATTGAGCAGGAGGAATCAAATATAGGAAGTTCAAGAGGCCATTAGTAAGTGGCCACTTATGGATCTATTCTATTTGATGGAATAGAGGTGCAGGATAGACATGTATATCTATTTCTTTCTTCTATAGCGTTAACCTCTACTCTACTTTAGCGAGTGTGAATGAGGAAACTATTAGATTCTGATGTCCTAGTTCTATGGGAATGTGTTTCAGGAGAGGAACCTATTTCTAGATGGACCATAGGCAAGGATGAGATCTTGCATTTTCAAGGGCGCGTTTGGGTGCCTGTAGACATACACGAGGAGCTAAGGTGGTTATTTCATTCCTTAGTCTGGGCAGATCATCCTAGTGTCACCATGATGTATCATGATCTACACCATCTGTAATGGGGTCCACATATGAAGAGAGATGTTGCTGGTTTCGTAATGAGGTTTTCTAGCTGTCAGCAGGTGAAGGAAGAGCATTAGTGACCAGCATGTATTTTAAAATAGTTAACCATTCCCGAGTAGAAGTGGAATGCTGTCATGATGGATTTTTTGATAGTTTTACCAAGGTTATCTCAAAGGAATGATTCAGTTTGGGTTGTCGTTGACTAACTCATGAAGGGTGCTCACTTTTTACAGATCATGGAGATCTTCAGTGTTGATGAGCTGGGATAGTTGAACATCGGTGATATAGTGCATTTACATTGTGTTCTACACTCCATCTTTTTAGACAGAGATGCATGTTTTACTTCTTGGGTCTGGCAGGGGCTTTGTAAGGCTTTGGGTACACAAGTACTTTTGAGTTCTGATTACCACCCCCAGACAGATGGCCGGTCCGATCATACGATTCAGGTGCTTGAGGACATGCTACAAGCATGTATCTTAGATTTTGGAAGTGTTTGGGAGTAGCACATACCTCTTTTGGAGATTTCCTACAACAATAGTTTTCATGAAACTATTCTGATGGCACCTTATTAGGATTTGTACAATAGGCCAGGCCAATCACTCTTATATTGGCTTGAGGTAGGAGAGGAATCTATGATGCGACCTTGTCTTATCTAGGAGACCCCAAAGTAGATAGAGTTGATTAGGAAGACAATGGGTAGTGCCTAGTCTCGACAGAAGTCATACACTGATTGAAAGAGGTGACCTATGGAGTTTGAGGTTGGGGATCATGTTTTCCTGCATGTCACACCGATGTTAGGGCATAGAAGGCTTAGGAGACAAGGTATGTTATCGCCAGGTACGTCTGGCCGTTGAATTTGTTGGAGAGAGTCGAGCCAGTTGCCTATCAGTTGCAGTAATCTCCAAGGTACCGGTCTAAGCATGATGTCTTTCCCTTTTGTGAGTTTCGACGTTAATTCTCAGACCCATCTCATGTATCACATCCTGAGGAGGCTGAGTCAGAAGTGGATGCATATTTTGAAGAGCATCCTATCTAGATTTTTGATCGCAGTACAACAGTTCCCCATGGCCAATCATTTCTTCTGGTACGAGTGCTATGGAAGCACGGGCTAGTACAGGATGAGACTTGGGAGAGTGAGGCGGATGTACAATCGTAGTGGCTAGAGCTGTTTGGGGTTTCTTCGTCTACACCGCCTTGCTAGGGAAATTTGGGGATGGATTTCTTTAAGGGGGGATGTTTGTAAGAACCGATATCTTTTCTCTAGTTTTTTTTCTTCTTCCGGTCATTTTTTTTTGTGAAATTGGTAATTTCTAAAAATTTTGGAAGTACACGTCATGTAAATTATGAGTACACGCCGTTTAATGGGACGCCGCAGGAGGACATGTGCTAGCCTTGTGATTTCCACACACACAACCATGTGGGGGTGACCTGGAGGCCGCCTAAAGCAGAGTACGAAAATGGAATGTATGCATCGTGTACTTCCAAAATACACACAGTGTATTTTCATATTTTTATTAAATGTACTAGGGTTGGGTCTAATTTCCAGAAGCACCTTGTTCTCAACCTGGTTCATTCAAGAGCTCCTATACATCTGTGATCTTCCTCGATCCCCCTACTGAGCATTCGATCTCGTATAGGAACACCATTGATTGCGTTGGGTTTGCCACAGTAAGCTTTGTCTTCTGCTTGAGCATCGTTTCCCAATTCCTCCTCCTTCTCATGTTATCATTTTTTGAATGTTTTAGATGTTTGTGTAAATCTTTGGATCACTAAGGATATTCTTTCCCTAAGACTAATTTATATAGATCTTCCAACACCGAGGTAGGTGGTTTGTGCCTTTTTTTTTACAGTCTTTGAGTTATGTGTTCAAAATCTCTAATACCATTGAATGAGGTATTGCACAATTACTGTTTCAACCCTATTGTTTGCATGTTATGCTTGAATGCTTTAGTAGAGTTTAATTGAATGTGAATAGGGTCAATGGATAAGATTTGGAAGTGTTTTCCAATGCATAATTGCATGTTTTGACGATTGGGCCTAGTTTTCCTATTGGCCAAATGTTTACCTTCCCTACCTACTATAGTGGATGAATATTTGTATCCTTACATGATGTTATATTGTAGATTGATTTCCAAGTAGTTCTTGCGTTTTACTTTGTCCGATATGCATTAGTATACCTGCTTGACATATAGAGGGACGTGAGAACATAGTGTAGTAGACCATAGGGAGAATGGATATAAGGGAATCACTAGAGTGTCTTTTTTACATACAATGTGAGACCATATAAGGAATTGACGTAAGTTCTTCCTTAGAGTTTCTGTAGTTCCTTGACATAGACCACAGAGGGAATGTGACGTAAGTGAATCTCTGTAGTGCCTTTAGTTTCTGATATGAGACTATATGAGGAATTGATGGTGTGTGCTTCCTCAGAGTGCATTCAATTAAGCTGAACCAGATGGGTTAGATAGATTGTACTGCCTAGAGGGTTGCTTGTGTTGCTAGGTTGGAACAGAGGTGATAGGCTGTGAGTACTTCCCAGAGGGTAACCTTTTGTGTTTAGCTGCTTGCTTGTGGTTCTAGGTAGGACCAGAAGGGATAGGCTGTGAGTACATTCTCAAGGGTTACCTGATTGTGATTACCGATTTTGATTAACTATTTCTTGATATGAAACTGAAATAATTGAAATTTTGGTTTGTTTACTACTGAGTACTTCCTTGTTTACTGCTTTCTTTACTTATTACGTGCTATATATTCATTGACTATTTGGCATAGATCTTGTGGAGGTTTCCTACTGGTATTTTGTCCCACACCCAATTTGGGCCATGATTTTAGGCCCAAATAGATTTTATTGTTGTAGGTATAGATAAGGGAAATCACCCTTCTACTTCAGGTACTTGATTTTTTGTAAAGCTGGAGAGCATGAGACCAAGCTACAGCTTGTGATGCTGAGGAGTTATTTACTTTCTTTGTTATATAATTTTGTTTATTACGGTTGTATTCCATAATTGTGATTTTTTTGGATACATTCCTAGACATATGTGTCATGCATCATTCATATATATTTATGTATGTGTGTGTGATCTAGTTTATTA
Organism: Viscum album; assembly: GCA_963277665.1. NCBI lineage: Eukaryota > Viridiplantae > Streptophyta > Magnoliopsida > Santalales > Viscaceae > Viscum > Viscum album. The sequence continues at coordinate 1,999,322,598 of OY728135.1, read as the reverse complement.
TATCTAGTCTTATACTGTTTACTTTTGTATGGATTATTCCTTCTTCCTCTGTTGCTATTTGTCTTAATTCCATTGTGTTACTCTTCCAATGAGGGCATAGTTTCAGCACAATCACACCAATGGCCATCACTACTTGTTTAAAGCCTCTATAGTTTAGGGAAATGCACTTGAGGCCATGTGACCAACCTGGAACGCGGTGCCTCTCGGTGGCTTCCACAACCGGGAAGTTACACAAATATTCTCCCCCTCGATCCGATCAATGTTTCTTTATCTTCTTACCATGCTTATTATCTACATCATTCTTGATTACCATAAATTTCTCTAAGGCTTCTAACTTATACCTCATTAAGTATACATATCCATATCTACTAAAATCACCAGTAAAAGTAATGAAGTAATAATACCCACCTCTAGCTTCTACTGGAAATGGTGCACACACATCTGTGTGCACCAATCCTTGAAGCTCTATGGCCCTTTCACCCTGTCCACCGAAAGGAGGCCTGGTCATTTTACATTGTAAACAAGTGTAAAATCAATCAAGTTGTTTTAGCTAAGTAGATTCTAAATAACCATCTTGGATAAGTATCATCAAGAGCTTCTCGTTGACATGACCGAGACGGTGATCCCAAAATTTGGAGATATATGAGGCATGTGAGTTTTTTTAGATATCGATTTCCTACATTTGGTTTTCAAAATTTAATAAATACAAACCATTATTTCAATGTTCCATACCAAAAGATATATTGTTCTTATAAAAAATGCAACCATTATTTCCAAACATGAAAATAAATACATCCATATCCAAAAATGATACAAAAATTATTTTTTTGGAAACACTAGGAACATAATAAAATTTATGTAAAACCAACATCAACCCAGTTGGCAATGATCGATGGTAATCGCTAATAGACAACATATTGATCCTTGCACCATTGGCAGCTCAAATATCCACAAACCCTCTAGAAATATTTCTAAATCTATTTGGTTCCGGAATTTGAATATAGATGTGAGCACCAAAAGCTATATCTATTACCCATGTTGTAGAAATAGAATGATTACACTTGATAATGAATATACCTTTATCATACCCATGATTCTGGGTGCAGTTAATCTTCCAGTGATGTTTCTTACCACATAAAAAACATACAGCCTCCCATTCCATGCCCTGCCTTTGATTATTCCCCTTCTTGGAGGGACGATGCTTGGGGGATTCATACTATTTATAAGTCCTTGGCCCCTTTTCTCTATCCTTAATTTTCTTATTCCCCATAAGGACTACAGGTTTGTCAGGACCCATGTGATTATCTACTTGGATAATTAAGGTTATATGTTCTGATAGACTCTTCTCATTATTTCTCATGTTATAGTTGACAATAAAACTTGAGAACGTCTTGGGAAGTGATGATAGGATGAGATTTATACACAACTCATCTAGGAACACAATACATAAGATGTACATACATTCAATTTAGCCAATAAACATGACTACATGTGGACCAGCTGGTACAGACTCTCCAATCATAGTTGTGAACCATGCTTTGGAGATCTCATATATCTCCTGTATCGAATTCTCTTGATAGATATCCTTTAGGTGAGGCATCATGTTATATGAGTCAATGTTTTCATGTTTCTTCAAGATCTCATTAGATATGGCAGATAGCTTGAAACATTGGTCATTTGTGGCATCATCCATATGTTTCATGTGGAGAGATAGTTCCTCATTACTTAACATTTTTTCTATGCGCAACTGGAATAGGCTCAGCAATCACGTACAATTTCATCTCGTGGTGAAGGATGACACGTAACCGCCTATTCCATTCCTATAAATTTGTGTCAGTGAGAAGGATTTCATTCTCGATTATGGTTCACAATGATATGTTTGAATTCATTTTTCTTTCCAGTTCTATAATTTAATAAGACAAGGGTTTAGTACTTTGTCATGATAAAATTGAAACAAATAAATTAATTAATACTTATTAGTCTCCCACTTTTTTTTATCAAAATCCAATTACCCTCACAATTAACTTCAAAATATTTCATTCCCTGAATATTATATTCGAATGGATCCATATTGTCTATCACATTACCCCAACATGGGTTGGTAAAGAAACTCGAAGGGTTTAGGTTGGCATTACAAATGGAAACTACATTAACTCACATCTCCTTCATCCGTTGATTGGACTACCCATTATTGAAATACATTTATTTTGGATTTCATCAACCTAAGCCTCTTGGTCACACCATGTCCTACTGTGGTAGTCAACCCTTGATGTGATCCAAGTCAAGTCAACCGAAAACCATGAATTATAATTCCCTGATAATTGAATGTACCCCAACTAGGGTTGGTCAATCACTTTGAACTATGGTTCGATTCAAACCAATATTATGGAAGGCTATACCGAGAAAATATTTCATTGAGGGATTTTATCCTTATACGTAAATTTCAATATTATTATCTATGATTACATGATTTTTGATATTAAGTGGGATATACATAAGTGGTTAACCATGTCTAAGATAATATTTACGCCTAAGTCGGAATTATTTTATTTATATCATGCATACCTGTTTAATTCATTAATTGTGTGATCGTGACAATACACCCATAATAAATATACCATGCAACTGATAGAAATAAAATAAATGTTATGATCATGATCTTGTTTTATTGGATAGTTTATCTAGTGGTTAAATAAACAACCAATAGTTGTTGGGGAGAAACACCTGCATCCTTTTGGGTTTGTGTTTATAGCTGTCCACTTGTCCACCAATGTATCTCCTTGGATTTGTTTCACATTGGCTACTAACTTGATATACCACCTCAATCATGGGAGCTCTATCTAGTACATATAATTTTATCTCACTCACAGGTTAGGGGTAAAACGAGGTTTTACAAAAAATAAACCATGGGAATAATGGCCCTATATATAAATTTGGAGAACTCTTGCAGGCCATCAAATTGAACATTAATAAATAAATTAAATGTATCCATTCAAATGAAAATATCCTGGTCTAGCTCTTGATCATCCATACATTAAATAATATTTAATAATAAATAAATCTAGCATTGAATTATTTAATAATTATTATTTAAGATTAATCATGCTCGAATCAATTAATTATATTTAATTAATCAATCGATTTATCTTAAACAATTTTTTGAATTTCCTTGAGATTCTCATCCATCATAATTGTAAACAAATAAATTCATTTAAAATTATCTTTGTACATAATTTGTACCTTAGAGGAAACCTGATGAATTTCTATTCATAACACCCCAATAAGGATATTATAAAATTACACAAATGTAAAATTAAACCCACACATATATTGTAACACCCCATGCTTCTACGGTACGCTTCTCTTTGAATAATGCGATAGCGTGTGTTGTACGCAACATCGAGTTCCAACACACCACAACCAATCAACTAGCCGTTATGAGTAGTAATACCTACCTTTTGAAATTATATATATTTTATTTTCAAAATGGACTTCATTTTTGGATTCAGAATATCGAAATTATCATAAGTTGATTTTTTGGTATTTTTCTGAGAACTTCCAATTTTTATGAATAGTGATAAATACTTAAAAACAACTTTTTTAATCAAAATAATTTATAGTTATAAATTATATTATTGAGTGGTTTTAAAGTATAATTAGAATGTATTTTTACCATTTTATCCAATGGTGTTCATTAGAATTAATTTCACTTTGAATTTGGACATAAAAAATTATCAATATTTTGATATATATTGTTTCTTAAAAACACTCTATTTGTTGTGAAAACGGGAATTAATTATAAAATTAATTAATGAAACTTATATGTTTGGAATTTTATAAAATAGACATCATTTTTGAATTGGAATATCAATTATAACTTAGGGCGAAATTTTGGCATTGTTCGGAAAAAAACTTAAATTTTTTATGAATAGTGAAACTAAAAAGTGGTAGTTAAAAAACTGAATGTTTCATAAAACATAATTTTACTGCTTATGTGAAGGGAATTTCGAAAATCCGAGAGACAAGGTTAATATCAAGAAGTAAAATGTGGTTCAATGAGATGAAAATAATTTTTGGTGAATAGTAACTTTTTACTTTTATTTACCACGATTAAAAGTAAAATAGGGTAATTAAGGGTAAAAATGATATTAATATTACCCTAACACATGTACTAATTCTATTGGACAAGTGTATCTCGACCAAATACTACCCTAGGAATAAAATATTATCATTTAGATCCACTTGGATTAGATTAGGACATTTATTATTATTTAATTCAAAAAAGAGTTAAAAGAGTTAAAATCAAAGTTTATTTACTAAAACATTTTTAATATAGGGTTATACATAAGATAAATTCGATTGTAAATATTAATAAGAAAGATATAACGATTTCCTACATAATGATATTTTATTTATAATTTTTAGACTTTAAATAATTTAATTTACTTATTACACAATGATGATGTAGTAATTACCATAATAGTGGAAAATTAAAATAATTGATATTATAAATACACAAATAAATATAATTTGAGACTTTTTAGGAATTAAACTAATTTAATAGGTTAATATGACATGTTAGTATTGATTCAATTAACTTTGTTCGAAGTAATCATTCTGTTATGATTGTTACAAAAATCAATTATTGAATAGTGTCAAAATTGACATAAAAGAGTTTTTAAAACAAATATTATATTATTAATTGATATTAAATTTCTAAAAATCTACGTTTCGGCCAAGAGACTTATATGATGATAGGTTCATCATTAATGTACCACTTGGGGGTCTCTTAAATGTATATGGTAAGTTTATTAACCATATAATATAAAAATACAAAGAGACATTGTAAAAGTGAAACTAATTAACTTATAGTTAATACTTAAAGATAATGTTAATATAATGACCCAAACCTATCTAAATTCTATTGGATGAGTGGTTTTCGACCTATACCCACCTTAAAATTTAAATAATCAACTTTGGAGCCATTAGAAACCGAATATGAATTTAATATAATTTAATATTTCTAGATTTTCCAAAGGTGCCCTCACCCCTCTTATAAAAGGGAACTCCTCCTTCCCATTTCATCACATATTCAAAGCCTTTTGGTTCGGCCAAACTCGACCAAAATACACTCCCAAATTCCCTCAATACAACCTAGAGGCCTTAGTTTGATCAGAAAGCCAACCTAAGGATCCCTTTTGATCAAATCAAAAGGAAGAACCCGAAGAAGAGGTAATGTTTTCACCACCCCTTTTCAAGTTCCTTTCTTCTTCCACTTATTCTTTCTTTGTTATTACCATTCTAAAATAATTACTCCATTATATTATATATATTGTGATGTTATTATAATTATGGTACAACCATATTCAGTATTATATCCACCCTTTGAATAATATGTCACCATACATGCGTACGTACGGCTTACCGTCTCCACGTCGTGGTGTAATTGTTATTCAATATATTATTATTTGGAGGGGTATAATAATGATGTGTAACTCATGTAAATAATAAATATAACATGTTAATGATTCTATATATATTATATACCATCCATTTATATATTATTTTAATATCAAAAGAATGATATTGTCGCTCGTGCGTATGTACGGACTACCGTCTCCACGAACGCGATGAGATTCATTCTCCATCGTATCCATTAAAGTATAATTATCATTTGATGATTTAAAAATTATGTTTAAGAACATGATATAATTCTAGATATGAATAAGATACAACCTATCCATAACAAACACGGGTTATGTAACAAAACATATAAAAGAAAACGTGTAAGTTAACACCCGAAATGACGATAATTCAAAGATATTATTAACAAATCAATGTTAAAAGATCATATATGATATCATATTAATATATATGACTCTTGTATAATTTAATAAAAATTATTTCATGATTATACAGGTGGTTAACCTACCCCAACCAAGGAAAAGTACAAGGTAAGGGTTATTTCACAATCATTTCATTATTTGAGGTTGTTTATACGTAATAATCTACTGGGATCTCTTTATCATCGACATCCATGTTTCTTAAAAATGTATTTCAAAACATTTTTACTATTTACATGAACATGGGTTAAAGTAATTTATACCCTTGTTTGACTTTCTATAAGAGGTTTATAAAGGAATCTTTCCGTCGTTTTCCAAACAAGGTTTTTTTAACCTTTTCGACAAAATTAAGGTAAGAATGTTTTTTTAACTTATACGGCGGGTGCGGCTATTTTCCGCCATTATAAAATCGTCGAAGCTTCCCTTACAAGTTTATAATAATATTTTCAAAGAAAATGTTTTATTTTATAAATATATGACTCTTAAATGATTTCAAAAATAGAAAGAGACATTTCTCTAAAAATAGTTTTGATTTCATCTATGTCAACATCCTTTGATGGATTTTATGCTTATTTTTAGTTGATTTATTAAGATACAAAACATCTATATTGTATTGAAGGTTTTGTGATATGTTTTACTATGGATTTGATATTTTTATACCATTCATTGTTTATGATGAAAGTATTGACATTTCGTATGCTAGTTTTAATGCGAATTTTTATGTTATGTTTAAACCTTTTCATATGGGAATGCATTGGACTTAATATGTGACGGGTGGAGCCCGCTATAGCTCCTCGATGAATCGGTAGGTCTCATGAGACAGACTAGTGTCTTGGGACAAGGCCTTGGCAAAATCTTATTTTTAGTCTTGGCATGAGGCCTTGGATATGTGGTTATGATAGTCTGGCATTATGCATTCTATCATTATGAAAGTGGTTATTGATATTGCATGTGATTATTCGATTAGTAGAATATCCATGTGAATAAGTAAATGGAATTATTTCATCTTTCTTTTTCCATACTATGTTGAAGTTCAAGTTTAAAAGGATTTTGTTTTAATTATACAATTCCTTAAATGTTTATGCTTATTTTTGAAAGTTTCCAATATATTGTTATCCTTATTGGGAATTTGATCTCACCCCTTTTCTATGTTATATTTTTTCCAGGATGTGAAGAAGTAAGTTATGAATGACTTGCAGGGATAATATCTGGGGATATGAGTGTGGAATATGGAGACTATGTTGTTGTAGTAGTTTTTTACTTTATGATGTAATGTAAAACTTTTTGAATATATCTAGTGTTTCCAAGGCTACTAAACCAATCGGTATTTCGAGATTTGATCTTTCTTGTGATCATTCCAATGTTATGTAATAATGCACTGACTCTGGGTAACTGGGGTCGGGGCGTTACATATATACAACACCAATCACATGTTGTGCCTCAACTTTACACCTACAATATGGTACACATATCATGGGTTTGTATCATATAATAATAAATTTCTGTAAATCTGCATAATTTGGATGAGTACACAACGTGTAGTACCGAATAGATGGCGTTTACTTTTGCTCACCATCCATCTAAAGTACATGCCTGAGGACATCGTGTAAAGATATACTTTAGAAATTTTTCCGAGTACAAGGCGTGTTTTGTGGGATGCATGCCTTGTAGTATTCATGTTACACCATTTCCAGCTAGACAAGTCGTGCATGGGGTACACGGTCTAACCCTAACCTGAAGGGACTACACACCAGTTTCAAAGGAAAAGACAGTGTGTAATCTTGAAACGATGTGCCACATGTTCTTGGTCAAGACACAGTGTCATTTAAGATGTAGAAATACTCCAACACACGACCAGATTTGGCATACCTGCCCGATGCATTGAACCTAGAATACACAGACTGTACTAATGAATACATGTTGTGTATTCTTATGTTGTATGGTTAGAAACATTTGACACATCTATATGAGATCCTATATTTTATTTTCATAAAAAATTTAAAAAAAGTCATTTACATAAGGTGAATGAGAAATGAGAGAGGAAGAACATATCTCGAGATTAAGATTTACAGAACGATTATCTTGAATTGAAACATCTAAATTATTAAATTCATAAATTACAAATGTAAAACTAAATAATTATAATAAATGATATGACAGCTCTAATACCACTTATATGATCCTGGTGTAGCAAAAGATCATTGGTGGGTTTACATAACACTAATTTTTTCGGTTAACGGCGTTTAGTCCACGATCTGTCACAATAATAAGACGTCAATTATTTGGAATATAATGAAGAACGAATGAAATGAGGGGAGGCCCAGAACCATATAACAGATCATCATATGATGGTTATACATAACTTAATTAAATGATAATAACTACCTTGATTTAATTCTCTCTGTGTTGATGTTTCTGATCATGATCTGATATGATCTATCATTGCGTTGTAGAATCCATGTGTATGATTAATCTAGTGGTGATCCATATGTAATCCACATATCTCTAGGAGTCGATGAAGAGGTCTCCATGTGCTAGTACAGTTGAGCTATCACTTGCGATGTCTTCCTTCAATTGCCTTGATCCAGTGGAGGAGGTTCTCTCTCTTGTGTCATGAGAGAGTTCTTTGTGGAAAAAGAGTTTTCACTTAGCTTGAGATCTTTTCCAAATCCAATGTAAACAACCACTGAAAATGGCTAGGTTAATGAGAATTAAATAATTTGGATTTTAATTACAAAGAATAATAAATTGAATTAATTGCCCAAAATCATTTATTCATTTCATTTAATTCTTATAAATACCCCATGTATTATTATAACATTTGACTATTATTATTAATTTACATGTGCCCAGCGAATTATAACTAATATTATTTAATTAAATTAATTTATTTATTTTTCATAATTTTTTTTTAAAAAATACACACCGTGTATATTAATATACATGTCATGTACATTTTTTCCCATTCACTTTATTTTAACCACCACATTTATTTTACCTTGAATAATGGGTATTTATTTCTCAAATAAATATAACTGCATTTCACACTAATAAATATATTATTTCTCCCAAAATATACTCTTTCAAATAACTAGTGGTGAAATAAATGTGATCATGCATCCTTAAAAAATTATTAAACCACCCTTAGTAACATTCTTTAATCAACTTGTTAAATTAATATCTAACTAAGATACATGGACACACTTAGTGTGTGACTCTCTAGGTCTCTTTATTAGTGGAATTATACAGAGCCATTATAAATTCCATGGTTAGCATCTAGTCACATGCCATGGAACCAATAATGAAAATTGTTAATGCTGCAATAATGTGTCACCTCCTACAAAGACTTACAGTGTTATGTAATCCCTTTGTCTCGATATCTCGAGTCAAGTGGGTTTTATGCTACTGTCATCAACCCATGTGCTCGATTATTCTTTATTTCACAATTTGGAATTGATGATTCCCATGACTCAGCCTGGCTATAGATTTTTTAGGATATATCAATTCCATCAAAGGGACTAAGATATAAACATCTATTATGAAAGCAAAGGGACTAATTCATTCTTGCATTATCTATTAATGCAGTATCACTCGTGACACTCCCAACGGATCCTACCTCACATCGGATAGTGTGCCATCACAGTTTTCATCAATACATCTAAGTGTGTGAAATTTAATACCCATTAATAATAATATTTATGTCTATGGACCAATACACACGTCAGCAGATAAGAACATTCAATGACACTATGAATTGTGGAATTCCTACTGGTGGGTCTCCTTCTCACAATATCCTCCGGGATGTTACCAAGAGCACACACCATGAGAAGATGCGTCAATGATTTATCAGTCCTCACCCCTAATGGCTTGTATTTTTTGTGTACCTCAAATAACATCATCTGACCATAGAACATATTTTAAAAAAATAGAATTTTTCCACTTCTGGGTTCTCATCATAGTAGGATCCGCTATGAACCTTTAACGAAACAACTATCTTTAGGAAATTATCACATGAATTGTCATGCAGAACAACAATCAAGATGTTATAAGGTATTTATTAACGAATAAATTACATGGTTGTTGGTTCTAGGGAATCATCTTTAACAATATCGACATATCATATGGTACCCCTAGTTATTTATCACACACTAAATATTATTATGTATATATCATGATTATCTGAAGGCCCGTAATGGGATATATTTTATAATAAAATTGTTAAATATGATAAAAAATTTGAAAATTTACTCATAATAAGGAATCATGACCATGTAGTTGTAAAATCCATTTTATAATAAAAAAATATGATGAATGTCATTCGATTCATGATTTAAATAAACCTATTTTATGCAAAACCCCTTTTAATAACCCTATTTTTATTCCACTCTATATGAATTTTAATGATTCAATTATATTCAAAAACCAAGGAAAATTAATTTGAACAGAAAATGTTTTAATTATTTGGTTAGAACAATATTACATAGATACATAACTCAATAAGGGGCATAATCAACTCGCTTTAGAGAATAAATATTGGAAACTATAAGATCCATCATTACCATGTATGTTTTATAAGACAAATCATCTATTTGGTATAAGCCAATTAGAAATTGAAGCCATATCTGAAGTTGTTTCATTTGAAATAACTGAAAATGATATAAAGTAGTGTAGATGAGTAAAGAGAAAAAAATAGATAAAAACTAGGAAAAACTCGGTGAAATTAACCATAAATAAATTAAATTCACTAATTGCCTAACTGGATAACTCTATAGAAAATTGTTGAATGGTTTGTTCAACCCTATGGTTGATAAAAAAAGATAATATATATATATGAATTTTCAAAATAAATCGGTTAAATTCATACTTTTATTTTGTTTAGATTCTGGAGAACTATTAGGATACAATTTTTACTAAAAAAATGACCTATTTTTCATGGAACCCATCTATTAAAAATAAATATAACTGTTACATTTGGTTGTGTAAAGAATTATAAAAATCCATGCTCAAGTACTATGATACATATAAATAGACAACTAGACAAAAAAATGTTTCTTTATGTGTAGTGTTGTTTGAAAAAATGAGATCACATTTTATGAAGTTGAAATGGATTCTCCTAGTTTTATACTACATAGTTACTATAAAGTTATAAAAAACTCAGTTCCTAATTGATGGGCCTAGTTTTTACCTCCATTATTCTAGGTTTTCAACCCCATACTATTGAAAACCTATTTAATTTCATAAATGATAATGAATTATCAAACTAATGAATTATTTTTTCCCAAAGGGGTTAAATATTACCCCAAATGTTAAAAATAACATCCTTAGAAATAACCAACTATTTTATACTATGAAGATGTGTGGGGAAAACAATCCTCATTATGAGCTCCCACTCCAACAAATTGTGACTATTTTATCTATACATCCACAGTTTATGGTCAAATTGATTAATTTACTATATAAGATCTTATATTTGTTATATATATTTTGAACTAGTTTATTAACCATAGAGTAATAAGGATAAAAATAAACATATCCCAATTTAATCACAAGGTAAGGGTATGGTTGAAACCACTTTATCTGGGAAAACCATGTGCCAACATGCCCACCATACAAGTTGATTTTATAACATTCGAGCAAAAACAATGAAAAAAATCACCAAGCTCATAATATAATATGTGATGATAATACTACATATATGATTTAATGATACTTATAAATATCTAAATTGTTACGGATTTTTTGTAAATTATCCACCAATTATTCATCCTTGATTGGTCTAAATGATAATCACTCTACTAACTCGAACAATTATATGTGATATTGATAAGGACTCACATAAAATAATTATAATGGAACCATTATAATTGATGTTAGATAACGGTTTTATATTCAAACTAGACACATGAAATATTTTATTCCCTACTTACTCAAAATTTAAGTCAGCATGCATTAAGATTATCTCCAATAATCTGAAAATCTCACTCATTGAACATATCATACATGGGTTGGAATGATGTTTTTAACAATATATGTTTACCCAACACCTCATGAAAATCATTCCAAACCCTATATGTAAATTGCGAACCCCTATGAAAAATAATTATATAGGTAACTCAATGAAGGATTTCAAACTCTTTAATATATATGTTTCAATCCTATCACACCTTCACATGGTCATTAATATATATAAAATGATATAACATCATATATTGATGAATGAGAACTGAATTAACATCCTTCCTGACATAATTCATTATAAAATCTATGAGAAGTCCATAGATAGATCACACAAATTCAACACTAAAATGGGAATATGTTTTTACAAAATAGTAATTATCTTGTATTCCTATATAATTCCAAACACAAAAATCATCATGTTAAAAACATACAAAAAACCACCTCTTCTTTGGCCAAAAAGTATTATGTATTAGTTAATGATACACCTTCATATTCCAATGGTGTTTTGAGAAATGGGGCCACTTTACATTGTAAATAAATTCCTACCTCAGATATATATGAATGACTATATTTCCTTAGAAACAAAATGTTCCCACATGGGAAAAAGACTAATCAGCAGAAGCCACCATACAATTAACAAATTTTTTAAAGTAATAGAATTTGGTGTATATAACATGATAAATCCAAAAACAATATTCAAAGTCGTTATAATTAATCCCAAAAGATATGAAACTGTATCCACTATATTATATCCCGTCACATCTCATCTCAACAATCAAAATCATCAAATTATACTCCACCATTGATTCCATCGATTTATTGGTCAAAATATCTCCCTCAACGTCTCTACATAAAAAACCCCTTTAAAATGTCTAAAAGAAATATCAAAATTAATTTTTTTATGATACTTATCCTATAGTATACATATAATGCCAATAACCCCTTATTAATAAAACAATTTTTGATATTATGATATGAATATACCATAAAACATTCAACAATGAGGTAGTAGAACCATTTTTTGAAAGCATTCATATTATCTTTCACCTAAATTTCATTTTACAGTATTTATCCTCATGAGGATTTAATTGTAGAGAGCCATATTTCATCACCTATTTTCACTACATCAATTCCCAATCTAATCCCATACTAATAGAATCTCATAGAATATCATAACCCAAAACTGGTTCTAGAATAATTATAAATGGAGCCATTGTATGATTCACATTATGTACCCAAAAATGCGTATCAAATTTATTATTTCACTAAAAATTGATACAATTATAAGTTAATTATAAAATTGATATGTAATATTGAATAAATAAATAATTAAAATCATATACCATCAAAATAAAATAACAAAAAAATAAAATTAAAGAAAAATTTCTACTTTGGTCCAATCATATTACCTATCAGATCTTCTCAGGATTGACAAATATTTCCCACTATGACATTAAATGTCCTAGAAAAGTTAAATTACGGATCTAAAATTCATTTTTATAATGAATAATTGATAATATATTGTACATTATGATTCAAAGGATGTTATATAAAAAATATATATTCTCATATTTAATAAAAGATAATTAATTGATATCATCCACACAAATAAAATGTATTGATTCCTAGACCGATGATTATCAGGATCATAAATCAGATAAAAATTTATAGTGCATTTTTAATATTCAATTGATGAAAAGGAACATTGAATAGGCATACCTTCTTCTAAATAGTATCTTAGGTAAACCATATTTTCAGAAACACAAGTAATATTCAACATACCATAGATAAATTTTATAAAACAACCCATATCCATTTACTTGATCAAGGATATAATCAATTCAAAGATTTGATTTTTTTATTTGAGGTCACATAATTTTTTCTTCTATTAATTAGAATATTTTTTGAGGATACTCTTTCCTATAATTTAAAATTGAAAAAGAGATTAAAATTATCACACCTTATAATAAATAAATTTTGTAGCTTCATTAACCAAAAGATGTACAGTGAGATCAAATTTTTTATTAATTTCAATTTGATAAGGTAAAATGGAAATGTAATTCTAACCCTGAATCATGTCAATTAATAACTCAACCTACTTATACGGAGGTATCCTAGAAAAATATTTTAGGAAAGGATCATTCTAGGAGATTAAAAATAAAGGAGGATGATTATTATGAAGAGGATTAAAAACATCGATGAGCCTCTTTGAAAACTGAAATTATGGTATTCATGCACAAGGAACAACACACACAACAATACCTAATTTTCAATACCACTCCCCTTAATAGATATTATATACTCTATCGATAAAAGAAAATATGTCTTATTTTTTGTAATTGTCTACTAAGGATATAACATTTATCATCTAGTCCATTCCAACATTATGTTTAACTATTTGAAGATAATGAACCAAGTAATTGTGTTGTAATTAAATATTTGTAATATTCAGTAAAAAATTATATATTTATAACCAGGTTCTAGCGTCGTACTAAATATGGTGGAATGATTTTTCAATAACAAAATAAAATTGTAATGTAACCTAACTTTCAATCAAATACATAAGATATAAAATAATATGATTCACCTATATCAAGATATGATAAAACATTATTTCATGATATAATATTATTTAAATCAATAATATTCATCCTTTCTTCATATTACTTTGGCATATAGTTCTATTTATAAAGACGTATGTCCTTAAATTGAATTTGATATTTCTAGGCTACTTTAGAATTACCATAAAAATCAGATTTAGATACATCACTAATTATTATTTCATGATAAACCTGATAAATTTTGGAGATTATGTGTCATACGAAACATGTTTAGTAAATTCTCCAATAAAATATTGTTAGAAACCCATATTCTAAAAAATATATAACATATCTCATGTTCTTCTCCATAGTTTTTTTTAAATTGAACCTACCACCATTATTGATAAATAATACCATCTATAATGTAGAAGATGAGGTAAATACTTATAAAAATGTTAACTAAGAAACCTTCCAATGACTTTTCATAAAATAAAGAACACGGTTCATGCCACATATTTGTACAAAAGATCTACTTATGAGCATTTTCACAACTATGAGTTCCATAGTAATATCTATATTCCCATATTCCTTGACAAATTTATAAAGGAATATGAGAATAACTAACATCTCTTTATCTTCCCTCATACCCATATTAATACATAGAGTATTAAGGAATTCAGAAATAAAAATATTGTGTTGAATGAGAAACAACATAAGGAAATTGGTGGCATACTCCAAAATTGAACACTCCCCTAGATCTCTGGAAAAATGTTTTTGAATATTTTCCACTCACATTATTTTGGGATATAAATAGTGGATAGATATCTTCAAGAAATATATACAGATAATTTCATCATATAAGAAGTATTTCATGATGGTGTCCAG
Source organism: Viscum album (assembly GCA_963277665.1). NCBI lineage: Eukaryota > Viridiplantae > Streptophyta > Magnoliopsida > Santalales > Viscaceae > Viscum > Viscum album. The sequence goes on along the minus strand of OY728135.1, from coordinate 1,999,307,372 downwards.
TAATTTTTTATATATTACTGCATGCCTGTATGTTTAAAAACACCCCATTGAGAATTATATGGTATTTCATATTGTGATGATCCTATCAATACAAAAAAACAACTTCCATATTCCTAATATATGATTTCAAAAATAATATATGTTCATTATTATTTCTAAATTATTATCCATGGTCCTTTGATTATCCTTGGTTTCTAAAATAAAACATAACCTAATTCTAAATAAAATGGATAACATCTTTTACCGTAGAAGTGTATACTAGAGGATTTATCTATGTGTCATCAGTTATATGATCATATACTCGACTCTAAATAGGTTGTAAAATATGTGTATTCTATTAATCACAAATTGAAATATAGTTTTTCATTATAAGATAAATCTAAAATTAATAATGTCCTTCTAGAATCCACATTAAATCTTTTAAATTACAAGAATTTAAAGAAAATAAGAATACGTATGAAATCATAAAAAACATAATAAAGTAATAGTATAATCTAAATTATCATAAAATAAAATTAATTTAAATAACCTAATAAATCATGATTAAGGTTGAAAAAAATATTGTACAGATAATTAAATATCAATATTAGATAAGAAATTGAGATGTGTTGTAAACATTAGTCGATTACGGCCAGAACATTAATGGTCCTAACACCTAACTATAAATTTACCTAAACCAAAACCATTTACTATAACAAAACACCATGTGGTTAATTTTTATGATTCCTTTTTGTATCAAAATAGTCTTCTAATTCATTACACAAAAAATGTCCATTCACATTGTGGATAAAAATGAAACTAACAGAAATGCATCACGAATAAATAAATTGAGGTAAAGTATAAAATTACATCATAAAAGGAGATTATATGTCAATGAGAGAAATAGATTATTGAAATAAGGAAAAACTAAATGAATAATCGAAGGAATATATATTAAATTTTTGAATGTAATGGCTTACAACCTATTGTATAGAGACAACCACCAAATTAATGGAGAAAATTCAGCCACCTTCGAGAACTGATATTGGAATTAATGGGATAAAGACTTCATAATCCACGATACATAAAATTAATAACTAATTTCTATTAAACACAATATATCCAACAATATCATCCATATTTCTCCGTATACCTGTGGAATTTAACATCAATGAGTGGTATTTATAGAGGAGATAACATCATATAAAAAAGAAAAATACCTTAGAGAGGTATACATGGAATAATAGAATTCTTATAAATATCCATGTATAGAATTATCTAGAGAAGTATGATGATGTTAGTTAAAAGTTTTGATAGATAAAAAGGAAATTATTTATTATATAGGTCATGGTAAATTTGGTAAATTTAATTTATTATGTGGTCCATATATGGGTTCATGGTTTTCTAACATTTTTTCATAAACATTGTGCATACTATGAATGAAAACTATCTATTGAAAACCTTGGAATAAAATTACATATGTAAGTGTCCCACTAATTTACATTACATTACAATTTTCTACGATACATTTGAAAAAATACCGAGACAACCATATGGTTTTTATTGTGAGTCACAAGAATTATAAAACCATATGAAATACCACTATGGACCATAGTGGTTCACATTATAGTTTTTAAATGGTTTATACTAACTAAAATAAAAAAATACTTATTCTAATTTTAGTTTTTTTTAAAATATGTTTAAACCCATGACTCCTAGGTTCGTCTAGAATGTTCTATAGTATAAACTATTCTAAAACTAAATAATACTTGTGAACATAAGGGAATAATATAACAAATTTGTTTTTAAAAATTTTTAAATACATAAATGAATATAAATATTTTGATTCATATTATCTTTCTCAAACATAGTCTAAAATAACTAATGAAAAAATGTGGGGATGGGAGATGTAATCCCCAAACCATTTCTCTTAGTGATATCAATTTAAACTCTTATCTTGATCCTAAATATGTCAAATGTATATATATGGAGTGGTTTGTTTAACCAAACATCTATTTTTTATTTTATAGTATAAAATACAATCATTAAAAAAAATTTCCCAAGAACATTGATAATGTGGTATTTTATATTAATGTTCCTTGACCATGAATGATGGAGAAATATTTAGATAGATTTGGTGAACATTGACTATAACATAAAAACACTACTTGAACCATAAAAAAATTATTCATATCATTCCATTGAAACATAAAATATATCAATTAGGCGTTGGACTGTATTTCCTATAAATATTACACTTCAATTGTAGTAATATCATTATATTTATTTCTCTATGAGAAAAGATAAACAACCTTCTTATTAAAATAACACACTTTTTTTTTATCTATTAATCATTACCATTTCAAACCTATTGTGAATAATTATATTTAGATATATAAGAAAAATTCATATAAATTACAATTTCAATAAATAGGCAATTATTAGTTTTTTATACATAATAATTATATTTCATGTGATTAAATGAGACTATTTTGGTACATTTTGGTACTAGGATCCTTATGAATGTATTTATTGAATTTCCCATGGTGATGTTTTCCAACATTTTAAATATATAATAAGAATCTATAATTATCATGGGCTAACATCATTAAAAGTTTATTAAATATGAAATTTTATTCATACTATAATGGGAATAAACCTTGAGTCAAAATTGATTAAGAATAACATATTTTAAAGAACATAGTTATATTTACCTTGAGGATGAATAATTTAATCTACAAATTACGAATATCTATGCCCCATATATTTACACATTATACAAGAATATATATCTCAATAATATTTTAACATAAATGAAAAATAAAAAAACATCCATGATCAAAAATAAAAATATATATATTATATAATAAATAAATAAACTGTAACACCTTTTTTTCATGTTTAATGATGTGGGTTATCTACTATTCAATTTTTGAACATCATCTAATTATAAAAATTATCTAATTCTGTATTCGATGATCATGGGGATTATAAACATCCCCTATAAACCCTTATTTTAAATATAGACATATCATTATTCCTTATGAGGAATGTAATAACAAGGTTTCTTAATTTACTCATCTGCTTAAAACTATCCATTAAGGAAGTAAGTCATGATATTTATTTGGAAAATCATGTATATAATTTTTTCAGAAAAATGAATCCCAATATTTTATATTATATCACTTGGAAAAAGTTAAATAAAAAAAATTATAATGCATGAGAATCCATTAAAAAGAAGACATGCCTTATTTATTAAAAAATTTCAATCATCATTATTTTTTTTAAAAAACCCCACCAATCTGATATCATTATTATCTATATTCATGCATCCTTACACAACTTTTAACTATTTTTTATATGTTAAAATTCATCATTTATATCACCTACCCATTATTTATTTTCTAATTTACAAATTACATATCATGTCTCAATATGTTAAATAATTGAGGTATGTGTTGGAGTCCTAAAAGTTATTCATATCTGAAACAAATTATATTTTTAATCAATGAAACTATAGACATATACTTATATTATTAATTATCAAAACCATTAATTAGGATTTTAATCAGCAGATTAAATTTATGAATCATAATCTTGAATCTAAATTAATTTTTATTTCACATTATTTTAAAAAAAGTCAGCCTACATCTCAACCAAAATTTTTTTTATGGGAGATTAAAAAATTATTTAGTATCTCTATAATTTCAATGATTTATCATGATTGATTAACATGAAATGTGTAATCTCAAACAAAATTTTATTCCTTAATATAGGAAAGTCATTTTTTGGTGTCTATGTTGTACTATATTCATAGGGAATAACATCATTCACCACATCTATGCTACTTCCTCAAAGGCCCACAAATTTCTAAATTTGGATTCTCAAATTGATGGTAATATGACTTATATTTTTCCAATTACATTAATATATTTTAAAATACAACACATAATTATATTATATTTATCAATTGGTAATTTATGGGGTTTAATATTAATTCTCTATTCTATATTTGAGAATTTTACTACTCATATATTATATAGAACATTTCTATATACTTCACTCTCTATTGTTTTAATAAGTTATTTTCATGTTTTCTATAGTATTATGATATTTGGTTTTTATAATTATATAATATCCCTTATATATATATATTGATTTATTTTTTTAATATTCTAGATTGTCGAATATTTCATATTAAATCATTTTATGTATTGAAATTTTTTGAATTATCATCATGTCAATATACTTATGTATTGAAATTATTTTCAAAAGGATTTACATTTTTTCATATTGAATAAATAAAATTATTACGACTTTATTTGAATATTCACACATATAATGTTTGTAAAAAATTGGTTATTTCATACATTTTAGGTATTCGATGTTTCAAAATTTCACAATGACTATATTATTATATTTTATCATTTATGGTTATAATCATCTCATCAATGTTGTTATTAAAATTGTTTTAAATTAAATATTTATACATACAAATTATTTTGTATTTAAACATTTTACCTATTAGAAATCATAATGTATAATTAATTCCAATATATTACATATTCATTGAGATGTGTCATAAGCACTATACATGTATCATATATCAACAATTTTGGTTCTATATGAAAATTATTGATATCAGAATGATGTTATTTGGAACATAAGTATCATATAATAACAATTTTTTTAATTTAAACAGATTAATAATCCTATTTAATCATATTTTGAATACTATTTATAGTAATTATTTATATTAATCATATGATGAAATACATTCATTGAAAGGTGGTGTCATCACCCCCTCCCTCCAAAGATGCCCCTCCTGAGCTGGAAATGGTGAAAGGGAGATAATGACCCCCCGAGTCCCGCCTCCAGTAGGCCCCGAGGTGGCGACTAGCACCAAGGGTATGAATTTTCACAAATATGGGAGGCATTACCCTTTTTATTTATTTAGGATCGGGAAATAGGACAAGTCAATCACCAAAAAGGAAAAGAACAAGTGTATATAAATAAACCCAAACCTAGCCCACATGCATGTTTAAATAATTTTATAACAAGGTACAAGTACAAGAAATCTCAAGGTACAATACCAAAAGAAAACAAGATCACATCAACTGAAACCACTCCAACTGTCCGACTAGTAGGGTCCCGCACGACCCTGGTATTCCTCCTGGAGACCTGAAAGTAAATGTAGGGTGAGCATACAAGTATAATCAGTTGGGAAACCTAAATCTCTCGTGCACAAGTGGGGAGATATCCTAATGTCCCGTGAGATCAACAAAAGAAACCTATCATGGAATTCTATCCACCCAACCTCACCAGCCATACTCACCAAAAACACAATCACAACAGGTAGTAGTATATAAGAACAAGAGTATTGGGTACCCCGCAACATTTCACTTTAGTTAACTACTCTTCCTAACGGAGAACATCCTGATGCTGCCACACTCTCTCCACCCGCACACACCTGGGCCCCACAACCAGTAATCTCGCCTGCACACACCTAGGCCTCACAACCACATATCCTGCCCGCACACACCTGGGCCTCACAACCACGTATCCCACCCGCACACACATGGGCCCCATCCCGAATATTCTTGGGAAATAGTAGAACATGCCCAAAGAGTCTTGGGCTAAAGCCACCCCAATCGAAACCTACCCTAAGAGTCTTAGGTGTTAGGTTGCCTCAAGCCATCACAGCCTAGTGGAGAAGGAGCAGGAATGAGCTAGTAATTAAGGGAAAAACACCCTCTCCCATGAAATGAGAGTGTTCGGCACTAAGTGCTCAACATGGGTGGGGTGCAATAAAACACAAAAGATACAGATATATATATATACCAAACACACAACCCAACCTATGGCATCTAAACAGAGAAACTGAGCACGTTCCTCGGAACTGCTACTACGAAGCATGCATACAACAAACAACCCCAACCCCATTTAGGTTTTCATGTTTCAGCAGAATTAGTTTATTTAGTTCCTTAACTACTGGGAAACTATCTACAACCAACCACATCGATCGTTCGTAAAACATATCCCTGCCATCCACAAATCATGTTAGGAAAACACAAGCAACGCAACCAATCCCTTATTATCAACCAACCGTCCCATTGATTATTAGTTCTCTTCTGTTACCATGACCCACCATTCATTAACTATTCAAATTTTTATTTATTATTCAGAACCCATAGTCCGTTCACATTCAATCCATCCCTGCATCCCCGCTTCTAACCACAATAACCCCAACCGCACCGAAACCCGTACATCATTATCACTTTAATACCACTTATTGCAGCCCCACTGCCCATCATCAACATAGAATTTACACCAACCCACAACCAAGCCAACCGGAGCCCCACTGCTCACCCTATCCACAACAACCCACAAATCACCCCCATCACATGCCATGTATCCAAGACAACACCCACATGTTCATTATTCCGTTTTTGTTCAGCCAGGGTGATCACACAAGGGTTCCAGATTTTAAACAGCCAACATTACGTGATTAACCAAATTCCACATTCCACAATGTTTCCATCCACAAAACGGTCTAGAAATATAGGGAAACATTTAATTGCGCAAGCAATGGCCTCGAACAACCATGATTTTCAGTAGTCATAAGCCTATTCAATTCATAACATATCAAAATGATAAGAAAAGATAAACATAACAACTTCCCCATCCCCATTATTTAACGAGTTATTATATTCATTTTAATGGATCAAATGCTTCTCATAAAAACAAGAGGATACCCACCCCGCATGATGCACAAATTAAAGAGACAAAGGTATGATCCCTACCTCAACAGGTTCCGATCGCAACGCTCCCCCAGATCAACCTTAGAAGATGTCTGTCAGCATCCGTCACATCAATCGTGTCATGGAAAAACCTACTCGGGTGGATGTCAAAAGGTAAGGTAGATGGAAAGATAATAGATCTAATCTCGGAAGTTCCGCCTCATCGTTACGATCTTGTGGCCGCTGAAGGATCGTAAATCGGAGCTCGGACGAAGATGTAATGGATGAAAGAGCCTTCGAGTCCCATGGGAGAACTCTGCTCAGAGGAAAGGGGGGGGGGGAGAGGGGTGAGTTGAAAGGAGGAGGGGACACATCCTTTTATATTCAAGAAAATTAAAATTACACGGTGTGTACTTTATGGTACACAGCGTGTACTCGGTTAATTCACATGGTCTCCATGCGGCTTCCAACATGGCTCTGTGGCCGTTGACTGGTCAACACACGGTTTGAGGCCAACACATATGTGGGGAGGGACTACACGGCGTGTTGTTTAGACACACGGTGTGTACTCATTTATTGAATATGGCAAGGACACGACTCCAACATGGTACATGGTCATTGACTGCTAACGCGTACGCGGGGAAGGACTACACGGCGTGTAGTTTAGACACACAACATGTCCTCATTTATTGCACACAACAAGGATACGACCTTCAACATTGGGTATTCTCGGCAAGGTGGTACACGACGTATAGTTACACTACATGGAGTGTACTCATTTACTACACATGGCGAGGAAATGGCCCACAACACAGGGTATACCCAGAAAGGGGGTACACGGCGTGTACTCAAACTACACGGCGTGTAGTTTCAAAATTCTGGAAGGTGTGGGAAAAGTCCATTTTACCCTCCACAACACTTCATGACCTTCTTTTTGACAAATGAATGGGATGGAGAGATCCGGTCCATTACATCAGATACCTCTTAAAACATTCTCATCCCCGAGAATTCAAAACCAACCCAGAGGAAACCAAACAAGATACCTCTTAGGGTTCTCGTTATAACAAGAACCCGACCAACAACCCAAATCATATGTGTTAGGAATTCCTTCTCCTATGTCAAGATATTATCTGTTTTAGGCGGCACTGACTTGCCTGCACGGGTTCAATCACATCCTCATTAATGTGTCTCGATTAAGAATTGGGTCTTCCCACTTTCATAAAATAGGATTTTTCAACACGTACTACCCCCAACATCACACAACCAACAAACTACCCAAACATGTGGTTTTGGGAAATTACTTCTCCTATGTGGAGATATTATCCGGTTTAGGTAGCACTGACTCGCCCGCACGGGTTCAATCGCATCCGCATTAATGCTTCTCGATTAAGGGTCAGGTTTTCCCCTTTCGCACACATCCGGACATGTTACACATTACCAAGGAACAAGGAAACAAAATGTCTCACAACTGACAAGACAAGAATTCCATATATAAAGGGTACAGAGTACAACATCAACACAATGCTCAGAAGAACATGGGAAAAAAACAAATCAAAACAACTCCGAGTACTGAGCGGGCATCTGGGTCTCCCGCTCCCAAGTACTCTCCTTGAGGCCGCCATGGCTCCACAACACACGAACCAACGGAATGGTTCGTCCACAGAGCACCTTCTCTTTACAATCCTCGATCTTGACTAGACGTTCCTCTAAGGTCACATCATCTCCCATATCGAACTCCCCCCAGTCAATAATGTGAGAGTCATCGTGTAAGTACTGACGAAGCTGGGAGATAAGGAATACCTCATGAACCTTCTCCAACTGATGTGGCAGGGCAAGCTGATATGCCAACTCGCCGACTCGCCTCAGCACCTCAAAAGGTCTGATGAAACTAGGTGAGAGCTTTCTCCCTTTCTCAAACCTCCGCTACCCCCGTCGAGGGGAAACCTTAAAGAACACAAGATCTCCCACCTCGAACTCCAAGGGCCTCCTCATACGATCAGCATAAGACTTCTGTTGGTCCTGAGCAGCTTTCATCCTCTCACGTACAAGATGGACTTTCTCTGTGGTGCTCTGCACTACCTCTGGCCCAAGAGCACCTATCTCACCAACCTCTTCCCAACAAATTGTTGAACGACATGGTCTTCCATACAAAGCCTCATACGGTCCATGCCAATGGTATATTGGAAGCTATTTTTGTAGTAAAACTATACTAAAGGAAAGTGGCGTACCCATGATCCTCCAAAATCAAGAACGCATGCTCGCAGCATGTCCTCCAACTTCTGGATAGTCTGCTCTGTCTGCCCATTAGTCTGGGGGTGGAAAGCAGTGCTAAGGAATAGCTGGGTGCCAAAATCATGTTGTAACCCACTCCAGGCTTGTGAGGTAAATCGAGTATCCCGATCTGATACTATATTCTTTGGAACTCCATGCAACTGCACAACCTCATCTATATACCTATGTGCTAAGGTACTCACCTGGACTGACTCCTTAATTGCTATGAAGTGAGCTGATTTCTTCAGTCGATCCACCACTACCCAGATAGCATCAAAACCACCATGATCTCTGGGTAGTCCTGTGATGAAGTCCATTGAGATGTCATCCCACTTCTACTCAGGGACATCTAAAGGATGCAACAAACCAATGGGAACACGGTGTTCCAACTTCACTTGCTGACACACTAGAAATTTAGCCACAAACTCTACCACTGCCTGTTTCACCCCGGGCCACCAAAACTGTTCCCTCACCCTTCGGTACATTTTTGATACTCCTGGATGTACCGCCAAGGCTGAGCTATGGAACACACTGAGAACTCCCTCACTCATTGCATCCGGAACAAACAACCTTCCATGGAAAATCATCTGATGCCGGTTGTCCTCTAACCATCCCTCTGGAGCATTCCACTGATCAACACGATCCCGCATCACATCCGCCTTGGAGTCTCCCCACTGAGACTCATACACCTGCAACAACAAGGAGGACTGCACTCTCATCTGAAACAAATTGCCTCTAACACCTTCTACCCTAGAATCCATGTGCAAGGTAGTCAACTCTCGCATCGCCTTCCATGCATCATTGGATTCTCGAACTACTTCTTGATGCGACTTCCTGCTCAAGGCATCAGCCACAAGGTTTTCCTTACCTTCAGTGTAAGAGATCTCAAAGTCATAGTCTTGGAGAAACTCGACCCATCTTCGATGCCGCAGGTTTCGGTCACTCTTGTAGATGATATAACGTAGGCTCTTGTGATATGAGAATACCACAAAGCGCTCCCCGAAGAGGTAATGTCGCCACAACTTCAGTGTGAACACTACTGCTTCAAGATCTAGGTCATGGGTGGCATAGTTATGCTCATGAGGTCGTAAGTGGCTAGACCCATAACAGATCACTCCCTTCTTCTACATCATCACGCACCCTATACCAAGGCCAGATGCATCACAAAACACCTCATACAAAAAACCTTCCTCTAGCAACCTGAGTACGGGAGCACTGAGCAACTTGTCCTTCAGGTAGTTGAAAGAATTTTTACATTGCTTGCTCCATTGGAAGACCTAGTTCTTCCTAGTCAAAGCTGTCAATGGAGCAGCAACTTGAGATAAGTCCGAAATGAACCAATGATAGTAACTTGCTAAACCCAGGAAACTATGAACTTCTACCACGCTCTTGGGTGCGGCAAAATAAAAAACTGCCTTCACCTTCGACGAGTCCAATGACACTCCATGCTAAGACACCACGTGCCCAAGGAAGTGTACTTCTTGTGTCAAGAACTTACACATCGACAATTTCCCATAAAGCTGGTGGTGTTGAAGGACTCCCAAGACTGCCCTGAGATTCTCAACGTGCTCCTACTCTGACCATGAGTAGATCAGGATGTCATCGATAAACACAATGACGAATCGGTCCAGAAACTCCCGAAAGACAAAGTTCATAAGTCCCATGAACAAAACCTGTGCATTCATAACTCCAAATGACATCACCACAAACTCGAAGTTCCCATACCTATACCTGAAAGCCATCTTCGAGATGTCACTGTCTTTTACCCTCACCTGCTGATATCCATATCGTAGATCAATATTGGAAAACCAACCTGCTCCCCTCAGTTGGTCGAAGAGATCATCTATCCTTGATAGGGGATAGCGATTCTTGACCGTTACCTGGTTCAACCTTCGGTAGTCTATGCATAGCCTGGGACCACTATCTGCATTCTTCACGAACAAAACTGGAACACCCCATGTCGATACGCTGGGTCGAACAAAACCCTTCTCTATCAGATCGTCAATCTGAATCCGCAACTCCCGCAACTCTGAAGGTGCCATCCGATAAGGGGCCATCGAAATCGGATGGGCACCACGCTGTAAGTCTATCCAGAACTCAATGTCACGTCGGGGGGGGGGGGGGGGGGGGTAGATTCACAACCTCCTCAAGAAAAACATCGAGTAACTCCCCAACAACCTCCGGGACATCCATCATATCTGTATCAGTAGGAACCACTGATAGCCCACCCATCAAGGTAAAGAGAGGCTCCACACACCGGCTTCCCACCTGATAGCTCCTCTCGCCACGAAAAGCTACACGCTGCCCATCCACGTCGGAGAAAATGACTCTTCTCTGAAAGCATCCAATATTGGAACTAACAGAAAATAACCAGTTGATGCCTAGGATGACATCGTATGGCTGCATCTGTAACAGAAGAAAGTCACCACTAGATCGATGTGGTCCCAACGTCAGCCCACATCCCCGGCAAACCCAAGATACGCCGGTCTAGCATCCAACTGGTGTACTCAGTAGCATTGGTACGGATATTCACTCTATTTCTAGTCCTAAATCATGGGATAGACCACGTTCAACAAAGGAGTGCTAAGCTCCCGAATCGAACAAAGCAGAAACAATAGTGCTGAACAAACAAATCATACCTCACACCACCTCTGGTCCTACCAGAGCTATCAACTCTGCTGCAAGAAACTATCCACGCCCAGCTCCTATACCTCTCTGATGTCATCCACCTCCCCGACCACACCCTAGTTGAGGTCCCTGTGGAGCACCCTGAGGTCGGCCTCCTCCCGAAAAGTCTGCCCTCGGAGGAGCATGGTCCTGCTACTGCTGAAAGGGCCTCGCTGGCAACTGGTGCTACTGAGGTGGGCACTGAGCCTGCCCACCTCCACTGTACTGAGCACGGGTTGGGCACCAACTCTGAATGTGACTGAATCTTCCACAAGAAAAACACCTCAGTACTGTGTTCGTGAAAAATTGACGAGGACCCGAGGATCTAAACTGGAACTGTTGGGGCCTGCTCCCCACTGGCCTGAACCTGGAGGTCCCGTCGTAGGAGACCTGCTGCTTACTTCTTTCACCTTCGATGATCCTGGTTGGATCCCCTCTTGGGGTGCACCTCCCAGTGAGTGCATACTCTCTACATCCTCTGCCTTCTTCTGTACCACCAAGTACGTCAGAAGGGTGAAGGGGGTGACAACATACTGGAGCGAAGGACGAACCGCCTCCTCCAAACATCGCGCCTAAGACTCCTCATCCGGAAAGAGATCCGGAGAAATGTGCAAGAGATCCTTGAACATGATCCCCAGCACTCGTACTGACATACTCCCCAAATGAAGGGAGAGTAACATCTGCCGCTTCTCCTCATTGATCATGGAAGAAAGGAATTCCTCTCAGAATTCCTTCTCAAAGTCATCCCATGGATCCCCTGCATTTATCCTCTCTCCGAGGAAGACTGTCCACCACTTTCGTGCTGCACCTCTCAACTGACTGATTTCTAGGGGAACCCAGTACTCCCTCAGAGCACGAATCAAGGTAAAAGCAATCCCTATCTCCTCAAGAAACCCCTTCATCTCTATATCCAAAGTACTACCCTCGTACTTCTTGAGGCTATGCCGCTGGAAAGAATAGAGAGACTTCTACCACTGGCTATCTTCCACATCTCGATCAATCCTCAGCTGATCGACCGCCTGAATATGTTGGGCCTCATCAGTCTGAGCCACCCGGGGATGACGTCCAGGTTCCATAACTATACGGTAAACAAGGATCGCCTAAGTCCATGTTGTTAGGAAAATTCAAGGTTTTATTTTAGCATTTTATTTAAATTTCTTTACTAGAGCACCCAAATCATGTAAAACACAATCATGATGATGCATGTACCTTCCCTAGGGTCTCTACACTGCAATAAATGTAGTCTCACGTGGTCGTTTGGTAGGCTCAGAGTCCTTGCATTGGATCACGGGGGGCCCAAAAATCATGTGTCCTAGCCGGTCTTCCCTGGCCTATGTCACGCACCAAAATTGACTAACATTGATACCCTACCATCCCATGCAATCCTCACTGTGCCTAACTCCAGACTCCATCCTATCTCTCAACCATCAGCTCTGATACCATTCTGTCACGACCCCTCCCACCAGAGATGACCCTCCTGAGTTGGCAATGGTGAAAGGGAGATAATGACCACCGAGTCCCACCTCGAGTAGGCCCCAGGGTGGCGACTAGAACCAAGGGTATGAATTTTCACAAATATGGGAGGCATTTCCCTTTTTATTTATTCAGGATCCGGAAATATGACAAGTCAACCACCAAAAAGTAAAAGAACAAGTGCATATAAATAAACCCAAACCAAGCCCACATGCATGTTTAAATAATTTTATAACAAGGTATAACTACAAGAAAGCTCAAGGTACAATACCAAAAGAAAACAAGAGAAAAACAAGTGCAACAACTCAATCTATCCGACTAGTAGGGTCTCGCACGACACTGGTAGTCCTACTGGAAACCTAAAAGTAAACGTAGGGTGAGAATACAAGTATACTCAGTAGGGAAACCTAAAGCTCTCGTGCACAAGTGGGGAGACATCCTAATGTCCCATGAGAACAATAGAAGAAACCTAGAAAGGAATTCTATCCACCCAACCTCACCAGCCACACTCACCAATAACAGAATCAAAACAGGTAGTTGTATATACTAACAAGAGTATTGGGTACCCCACACCATTTCCCTTTAGTTAACTCCTCTTACTAATAGAGAACGTTTTGACACTGCCACACTCTCCCCGCCCGCACACACCTGGGCCTCACAACCACATATCCCACCCGCACACACCTGGGCCTCACATCCACGTATGCTGCCCGCACACACATGGGCCTCACAACCATGTATCCCTCCCGCACACACCTGGGCCTCACAACCATGTATCCCGCCCACACACACCTAGGACTCAAAAACCACGTATCCCGCCCGCACACACCTGGGCCTCATCCTGAAGAATCTTGGGAAACTGTAGAACCTGCCTGAAGAGTCTTGGCCCAAATCCACCCCAATTAAAACCTACCCGAAGAGTCTTAGGTGTAAGTTCGCCTTAAGACATCACAGCCTAGGGGAGAAGGAGAAGGAAGGAGCTAGTGAGTAAGGGAAAAACACCCTCTCCCATGAAATGGGAGTGTTCATCACTAAGTGCTCAACATGGGTGGGGTGAGATAAAACACAAAAGATACATATATATATATACCAAACACACAGCCCAACCTATGGCTTCTAAATATAGAAACTGAGCATCTGACTCGGCACTGCAACTACGAAGCATGCATACAACAAACAACCCCAACCCCATTTAGGTTTTCACATTTCCGCAGAATTAGCTTATTTAGTTCCTTAACTACTAGGAAACTATCCACAACCAACCACATCGATCATTCGTAAAACATATCCCTGCCATCCACAAAGCATTTTAGGAAAACACAAGAAACACAACCAAGCCCTTCTTATCAACCAACCATCCCATTTATTATTAGTTCTGTTCTGTTACCATGACCCACCATTCATTAACTCTTCCAATTTTTATTTATTATTCACAACCCATAGTCCATTCACATTCAACCCATCCATGCAGCCCCGATGCTAACCACCATAACCAAAACCGCACCGAAACCCATACATCATTATCCCTTTAATACCACTTATCGTAGCCCCACTGCTCGTCATCCACATAGCATTTACACCAACCCACAACCAAGCCAACTACAGCCCCGCTGCTCACCCTATCCACAAAAACCAACAATACACCCCCATCACATTCCACGTATCCAAGACAACAACCACATGTTCATTATTCCATTTTTGTTCAGCCGGGTTGATCACACAAGGGTTCCATATTTTAAGCAGCCAACTTTACGTGATTAACCAAATTCCACATTCCAAAAAGTTTACATCCACAAAACGGTCTAGAATGATAGGGAAACATTTAATTTCACAAGAAAAGTCCATCAACTACCATGATTTTCAGTAGTCATAAACCTATTCAATTCATAACATATCAAAAGGATAAGCAAAGATAAACATAACAACTTCCCCATACCCGTTCTTTAACCAGTTATTATATTTATTTAATGGCTCAACTATTTCTCAACAGGTTCTGATCGCAACGCTCCCCCAGATCAACCATAGAAGACGTCCGTCGGCGTCCGTCACTTCTGTCGAGTCTCGGAAAAACCTCCTCGGGTGGATTTAGGAAAGGAAAGGCCGAAGGAAAGACAAGGGATCCAATATTGGAAGTTCCGCCTCATCATTACGATCTCTTGGCCGCTGACGGATCGTAAATCGAAGCTCGGATGAAGAAGTTATGGAAGAAAGAGCCTTCGAGTCACTTGGGAGAACTCTGCTAAGAGGAAAGGGGAGGAGAGGGGTGAGTTGAAAGGAGGAGGGGACCCCTCCTTTTATAGGAAAGAAAATAAAAAGTACATGGCATGTACTGTATGGTACACGACGTGTACTCGGATAATTCACACGGTCTCCACGCGGCTTCCAACACGGCTCCGCTACCGTTGACTGGTCTACACACGGTTGGAGGGTAACACATACGCTGGGAGGGACTACATGACATGTAGTTTAGACACACGACATGTACTCATTTATTTCACATGGCAAGGATACTACCTTCAACACGGGATATACCTGGAAAGGTGGTACAGGGAATGTAGTTACCCTACACGGCGTGTACTCATTTACGTCACACGGCGAGGACACGACCTGCAACACGGGGTATACCCGTAAAGGGGGTACATGGCGTGTACTAAAACTACATGGTGTATAGTTTCAAAATTCTGGAAGGTGTGGGAAAATTCCATTTTACCCTCAAGAACACTTCATGACCTTCTTTTTGACAAAGTAATGGGCCGGAGAGATCCGGGCCATTACAGGTGGCTTCTAAAAAAGTGTTATGAAAATTATTTTCCAAATTAATACAAATTTGATGTATATTTTTTTGGCCAAAATCAATCAAATTAATGAAAAAGATTTTAAAAGGAAATTATGTAGAAAAAAACTATATTTTCAAATTATATATATATATATATATGTATGTATTAATAAATTAATTTTTTGGAATTTCAACAGAGGTATTATAAGGGGTCAGGCATGCAATTATAGTATAATATTATAGATAAATGAAACTTATCAATTTTTTAATTTACAATCAAAATGACTCTTAGAATATATGTTTCGTGATTTCATATTATTATTATATTTACTCATATGAAATATCAAATATTTTAATATTTCATTATTATTATTATGAAAATGGAAAATGATACAATATTTAGTTATCAATATATATTAATGAATATATTTAGATGTTATTGTTTTCATTACCATGGTAATTTTATATAATATATATATATATATATTGATATTCTTCTTTTTACATTAAAAATGTTTAATTTCATGTTAAAATTGATAAAACATTTTCAAAAGTGAAAAAAAACATAACAAAATTTTTGGACCCTAATTTATTTTACCATTAATGATTATTATGGGATCATATAGTATATAATAATTATGATTTTCCTATAAATTTATATAATTATAATTAATTAACATGTTTAAATTTTAAAACAATTTAATTTGTTTGAAACTTTGATCACAAAAAATATACTTTCATTGATCACTCTAGCTTCTTTATCATATGGAGACACATTGTTAAAAGTGATAAAGCTAAAAATATTTTTTGAATTTTATTTATTAATTAATTTATTATATATCTTGTTTTATTTTTTATCATATTCTTTAACTTGTATAAATTAATTAAATTATCATATTTCATAAAAATAAAATGTCTGTTTTGATTATTCCACATGAGAAAAATGTACATTTTATGTGTAGTTGAATGTTTGTATCATCTTATGAGACCAACTAATAATTACATTGGAAAAGTTATAACTTCGCAAGAAATTTTATATATTAATATGAGTAGTGAATCTATAATAAAAGACAACATTTATTAAATAACATGTTCTTGAAGATTAGAGGGTAGTAGAGAGTAGATGTCAGATCTCAGTTAATTTAATGAAAATATAAATATCTTTTATGATTATTTTTGTATAAAAATGGTTTTATTAATTTATTTATTTAATTGTTTTTAAATTTTATTGAATTTTAAAATATTAATATAAACCAACTCTAGTCCTTTATAACTATATTTATTGGGGAAAAAATATCTGATAAGGTAATTATATTTTTTATTTATATATTCTATTTTTTGTACCAGTTGCATGAAATATATAATAATATATGTTATCATATACTTAATGGTCCAATGAGAACATAATTCTTATCATTTATTGTTCAAATTTGAATGAAATATCTAATACTCATAAATCACCTTATATTTAATGTAATGACCGAAGAAAAAAATGATAAAATGGAAACATACCATATTCACTAGATAAATTTTCATTTTTTATCCATGGTAATTACTCAAAAAAATACATTTCTCTAGTGGAAATTTATTAACTGAAAATGATGAGATAATTTTTTTACAATATGATTCAAAATATCAAATTTGTTTCAATTACTGTATGTGTTTTTAGTCATGCATCATCTTGAGGAAAGCATAAAATCATTTTTAGAATTCTGTTTTATACAGACTATAGAATAGATATGATATAGGGAACCAAATGTAGAATTCTACACATTGAATAATATTTCATCATGATGGTATATGAGTAATATATTAATATGATGATCATATATTCAATATTATTAAAATTTCAATGAGTTATAATATAGAATAATTTGAAAATATCTTTATGATTTATTTAATATTAGATCACTAAAAAAGAAACGTCATGTAATGAGTTTCACCACAAATGATTGAAATAAACTATAATAGTACATGTTTCATGATTTCGATGTATTTACACTATGATGGCATATAGAACAAAAAAAATCTAATGAGGATGCTAATAAAAATAATTGTGTTTCATATATATAAAATGTAAATGTTATACTTCAATATTTCAGGTATCATGTCCACCAAAGGGAAAAACGAAATGTAAGCTCATATTTGAATTTTATTATTAAATAATTAAATTAAAAGTTTAAAGAGTTGATTAAAAAATGTAACAAAAATGGATGATTGAAAAATTAAATAATACATCTCTATTTTATATAATATTTTTTGTTCTTAGTTGTTGGGAATGTATAAAGGATGGGTAAAATAACTATAATTCCAAAGACATGATAAAGGTTATAAGTGATAAGAGAAAATATCTATATTATATTAATATAGTTGAAAATATTATTTGGATTCATATGATAAATTTCAATAAAAGATGGAGTCTATAAACTGGGTTCTAGTAGATTATACAAATGTGGTTAGAAATGATTATAAATATTGTTATGATTCAGATTCTAATAAAAATACTAGTAAAACGGAATCGAATGAAGATAATAAAAATTTAAGAAGATAATTTATAAAAATAGATTAATTTTATAAGGTTGAAAGTGGATAATATAAATGAAATGTTGAATAATATATATTTTAGTCCTGAAATGATAAACTCAAACATATAATTTCATTAATGAAATGAATTATCTGTGATAGATTAGTGATATCTCAAAAATAAATTAAATGAAAAAGAATGTGATTATATGTATTGAATAAAAATATTACACTTATGTATTTTGAAATTAAATCTATCATATGATGATATAATTGATCAACATAAATAAATAAAAAATGTTGTTTTGGATGTGAGGGATTATTTTTCCAATGTATAAAATATTCATTATAAATTTTTTGAAAGGGAGTGTTTCACTATTACATGTAATTAGATAACATTTCATGGTTTATGTTCTAGTTAATATTCATTAGTTTTTAACAAATTATTCGGAAATTTCCATGAATGAATTTATATAACATAAACATATCTGTTATATAATAATATTCATTACTCAAAACATGTTTTAATAATACCATCAGATGAAAAGTTGTATGGTTACTCAAAAAATTATAACTATTTTTTCAAAAAGGTATATTAAATTCATCTTGATGGAAATAGTATTTATAGTTGTTGGATACAATATTCACATGATTTGAGATATATTGAAGTTATTTTTATACAATAATTATGATATAGGAACTATGAAATTTTTGAAAAAATCTAATGGAATGGTTAAAAGTATCATTTTTATTTGTATTAACAAATATATACTTATTTCAGAAATTTTTTATTTAAATGGATTGACGTATTCTCAATTACATGAGGATGAAATATTAGAGAAATTATAAAATAAAAAATTAATTTATTTAAATTATTATTATATATTTTTTCATTATATCATATTGGAGAGTATCTATCAAATTATTTTTTCATAGTAAATGACTGAAAAATTTACAATCTCTTGATTCTATATTGATTGTGGAAATTATATGGAATAATAAGATTCTTCATGAACATTTTCAATTAATTTATAACTATTCAGATAATTAAAATACATTTATGTACTTGGAAGTAAATGTGGAAAAACTATTAGATGTGTACTAAAACATGCATCATCATCTTGTGGTGGTAGTAGTAATTCAATAGTTGATTTCAATGGTACAATTTATTTGTGAAAGTGGAAATTTTGATACAAAATAATTCTTTCAAAATATTTTTCTTTAATAAAAACTAAACAATTGGTTAATTTATGGATATAATATGCAACTAAATGACGTGTTCAACGAATGAACACCTTAATAAATATAATGTTCTAGTGGCATGCGATGATAGTCAAACAATACTATATTGTTGATACTCTTTATTAGATGAAGGAAATTGAGGATTCCAATTAAAGAATGTGACCCAATCTCTTATTTTTTCCGCATTGTTCCTTTAATGATCACATTCCAATTGAGTCCCTATGACATTTCATAATATCAACTATCACTAGGAAATAGATTCATCATCCCTTCATTTATTCTAAAGACCTCGTAAATTGTTTTGGATCCATTTCCTACTGTCATACCTTTATTAGTAGGTGGAAATATTTGATAGGTCAATTTAATCATTATTAATAGAAATTATTTTTTGAATAAGAATATATTCTATCTATGTTTGGGTGATTCTTGAATGAAATTTAAATCAAAATTTCTTAATTAAATTTACATTTTTGATTATTGAATACTTGTTTCTTATGTGATTTTGGGTAACTTCCATTTTTAATGGAAATATAATAATAATAAATGATAATCATTACCAATATGGTAGAAATTATGGATTAAACATGGTTAAAACCAATTTTTACTAAACAACCATATTAATTTTTCATGAAATTTTCAAACATGTCGTCATGATGAATTTAAATTCATAGATCATTGTCTACATGTCATAGTGACACATGTCATGGTTTATCTTAAGTAATATCATGAAACCATGGCATACTCCATGTTTATGTGCACCACATATAATTTATTTCTAGTAATATCATATAGATTGTCTAAATAATATAATTATCTTACGCAATATAATATTTTTATTGTCAGGTTGAATTAATTATAACATATAAAAAATAACCTTTAAATATTTTTAATATAAATAGGTTTCTAAAATTATATAAGTCAATATAAAATTGGGTTTTATTATATTATAATTTTTGAAGATAAATATGTCACATATTTATATGTTTCTATTAATTAATTAAAAGTTGTTGAAATATTCAATAAATATCCCAAAGTAGTTAATTTTAATATTTGAAATTATGATTTGTTATATTATACGGAATATAAAATTATTCAGAAAGAAATGAGTTTTATATAAATCATGTGGAATTACTTATAAATTGTTATAATTTATAAAGTTGAACTATAAACATTCTTATATTTATAATTAAGAATATTCTTTGACAAAAAAAATTTATTCGTTAAAAAATTATAGAAAAATGATGTTTAATAAAATTATATGGAATAAAAAAATTTAAATAAAGATTAATATTATTAAACATTTGAAAAAATATATTAAATTAAATATAATTTAAAACATATGGAATTCATTTTTTTGAATTTAATGTGTTAATGTTCATATTTTACCGATTTATTGAAGGATTTATAGTTTGAATATATTTTGGAATAATATTAAAAGGCTTTATGCATCAAAAAATAAATATATTTTATGATTATTTATTAAATTCATTTGGTAATATTAATTTTTAAATGTTTTTGTATATGTGAATATAGTAAATGTTTACATCAACTATTAATCCACTTATAGAACCCCCTACTACTTATTTCATGTTATGTATGACACTATAGAAATTATTTTTCTTTATCCGTGTCTTGATTTTGTTTTTCAAGATATGCGATAAAAATTATTAATTCGATATATTTTTTATAAATTATGAATAAGTTTTATTATTTGTTCAACTATCCCATGTTTTCGGTAACATAGGATGAAGGAAATTCCAGCATAAAAAGTATTCCATTAGAATCTATTCATTGGATAGAATAGTCTATGGGACAAGAATTATATTGATTTGGTCTTACACATGTGACAATTTTCACACTCATATATATCTATACATTTCCATTAATTGTCTTTGTAACTTATGTATTTGATACATTTGGATATGAATGAATATTTATGTATAATATTAATGGTTGAGTGACATAATGTTGTTGGTAATTTTGAGAGTTACAAATTAATATGGTGTGAACATATTAATTTGGTAGTCTGAATAGGAATTATAAATCTAAATATCTAGAAAAACTCACAAAAAAATGGAACAAAGATGATAAAATTTCATTATGATATGATATATATAATTTTTATATGAAAATAATATATATTTAATTTTTTTGATTTAAATGAAAAATATATTGAATTCATATTTTGAGACTCCTTTGAAATCATCATTTTTTCATCGGCCTATC
Organism: Viscum album; assembly: GCA_963277665.1. Taxonomy (NCBI): domain Eukaryota; kingdom Viridiplantae; phylum Streptophyta; class Magnoliopsida; order Santalales; family Viscaceae; genus Viscum; species Viscum album. The sequence continues at coordinate 1,999,285,475 of OY728135.1, read as the reverse complement.
ATTACCCAATGTTGTTTCTTCAAGAGGTTCCCCTAAATCATCTTGTTTAAAGATATGATGTGACAAATAAAGATAGATCATCTTTCAATTGGTTCTACCATAGTAGGATTCCACTAGGTCTTATATTAATAGTTTAATCATTGGCATTTATTTGGGTTACAACTAGATGGGAAAACCATATCAAGGATAAAATTGAATGTAATGAAGTGAATCAATATGTATTATTTAGATAATGTGTCTCATTTTTTAAGATTTGTATTATTCCCAATCTATATTATTATGTGGTTAGATAAAGGCCATTAGAGGCTCATCTTTTGGAAAAATACAATTATCATCTAACAAAATGGAAATGATGTTTCATTTTATCATTCATAGTGGGATTAATTTCATTTAGTTTAATTAATTATAGGACATAAACAATACTAAACATCATATACACCCTTATAAGAGATTATGATATATATATTATTAAATATATGGAGATCAAAAATATGATTTTCCGATCAAAAAATCATTGATTGGTATCCCTGAAACATAGTTGTATTTAAGGAAAAAAATAATTGTATCATAATATTAAGGATAAATGAATAACTTCTACTTAATCCAACTAATGTTTACTGGAAATTCGGTATGCAACAAACTATTTCTCTTAAAAATGAGTCAATGGTATAATCAAATTAATAATGAGTATTTTGTATCTTCAAGTATAAAATATTGAATGAGTTGTTGAATTGTAATTTGGGAGATATAATATATATCTAATTAGTATAGAAGTCAATAATGTGAAAATAGTTATCATTGTACCACCTTTAAAATGAATTTTAATTTTATTTCCTATTTGTGAAAGATGGGTTTTCATTTAGTATTAAGAATATTTTTTTTCAATATATTATCAAGTAATATTTCATGTCATTTGTAATTTTATGAATTTTTTATATATTATCTATATGAATAATTACCATTATAATTTTCATACTAAGAAATATAGTGTTGATTATAATATAACCAAAATTTAGCATTGACACTTTGTATATATAAATGTGAAACATATTCAAATCCTATGTATAGATAGATTTAGGGAATAATATATATATATATATATAGATGAATTGTTATTGAATTTTTAATCTTATTTACTAGTACAATGGGAGAATTATACATTTTATATGAAATTTGAATAGGAAATTGGTATATTGGATTTAATATATATTACATATATGTAAAAACGGGAACTCAATAAAATGGATATTTTATGTATTTGTTTGTTTCACAAGAAGAAATAATGTGTCATAATAATTATTTTTTTAATGACAATTGATGATGAAACATTAATAATGTTCAAAGAAATATATAACAAAAAACAAATTATTGTGTTTAGAAGAATTTAGGTTCTCTTACAATTTCATTGTGGTGAATACCTAAGCCCATAATTCACAAACCATTACAGATATTAAGAAATTGATCCATAGATAAATTTTCCTAAAACACCAACATTTAATGGTTTTTATTGAAGGAGAATCTTTACATTGTTGGAAATCATTATATGGAAGATGAATATATGTGAACATTGTATTTTATTTTATGGGTATCCTCTAGAAATAATTGTATTCCAAATAATAAATATTCTATGTATTGTTTTTATTGATGTAATATATGAGATATTTTATAGGAAACATCGAAACATATATTTTATGTTTATTTGTTGGTTTTGAAGAATTTATATTGGTGAAGGGATTCCAAAAAACATGACAGCTATTTAAAAAAAATTACTTTTTTTCTATCATTTGATGTAAAAAATAATGAATAAATCTTATAATAAAACTAAATTAAATGTACATGTTGAAAAATTTCCAACATTATATGAGGTAGAATTTAACAATTTAGAGGAATATACGAAGAATGTGGTATATAGAGAAGTTCAAAAAAAAAGCATGTTTTCCTATGATACAAGTTGAGATTCTTCCACATACAGAATGAAATTTTTAGAAATTTTCATTGAATTAATTTATTATTTTCACTAATATTCACATCACAAAACATTTAATATAGATTTTCTTATAACAAAAGAAAATTTCAATTGCACAAGATGAAACACCAAGTTAATGATTCATTATACACAACACATAGATTATTGGGACGTTCCCACAACACTATGTTTTTTTGTTAGACAAAATACTATGTCCCTTCTATAGCTTTACATACATGGAATGTTGAGTATTATCGATCTATAATATACTATATATATTGTTATTAAAAGAATATTTTACATTCCACCATGAAATTGGAATGGTAGTTTTGAATCAAATTAAAAAAATTTGGAAAATATATTTTAGAAATTTATATTAACTAATTTTGCGGCTTATCAATTAGTTACCAGGAAAGCTCAGTCAGAGGTAAAGCCTCTGACCATTTATTAAGAAAGGAAAAGTACGTAGAACAACCAGACACAAGAAAACCAGTTATATATCATAGAATTAATACCCCTCACCATACCCATGATATAATACTTCCTCTGTAGTAGTTGATTCCCATTCAGAGCTATCATAGTGCTTTAGGACCTTCGCATATTTCCATATTTGACTCAACTTCTCTATGGATAACAACTCCTTAGAGGATTTCCTGACAGCAGACCTAGTTGACAGCGGCTTTGGAAAGTCAGAGTAATCCTTCCTCATTCTTCTATTAGCTGGGGGATTTTCATCATTTACAGATTTTTTCTACCCATCCTTGACAACATCACTAAAGGAAGGCCTAGCAAAACCACCACAATTTTCATTTTCACTGTCCAAGACATCCCCCCAATTTCCAGAAATTACCATCTCTTGAAAAACGTTGTTCGGATTCCGACTCTGCTAATATTTCTCATTGATATCAATCATATCCAAAAAAACTGGGGGACTCCACAAAATAGTACCAACATCTAGCTCTATCCCCACTACATTCTCTTTTCCAGACTCCAAATTTTTTCCATCCTTCATTGGAGTGCACCCATCCATCTCATCATGACCCAATTCCTGAAAGCGGTTGCAAGTGTCCACTGTGATCTACAGACCATTATCGGAATACATTTTCAATCTATGAACATAATTTTTTTGGATTTTTATTTTAATAAATTACTTTTTAATGTATTATAACAAAATTTAGGTTCTGGATTTTGTTATTATTCTGTGCAGATTAATTTTAGAATGAATAATGAAAATACTAATTTTTAATTAAGAACTACTTTTTTATACAATTTACTAACATAAAAAAGTATATTTTAATTTTTTTTAATTTATGGTTAGATCAATAATACATAAATTAATACAATATAGTTCATTTGATCCAATTTCACATTTGAGTGGGATATAATAACATCTCAAATTGTTTGTAATTTCTCTCTTTAAAACCACCCTTTTAGGGAATGTCTTTGAGATTAATTTTAAATTTATTTCTACCACTTATATTAAAATATTTTGAAATAATGGACTCTCTATTTGGAATGAGAAAGATATATATTATCTAGTATGGACAAAAAAGTTTTTTACTGACGATATTTCGGAAATTATATATAATTAATTATAGTGATAATGGTAAAAATGATGTTACATAGTGGTTAGACAATAACCTAAGGGGAAAATTTTCTGAGACAGATGTACAAATGCAATTAGCACCCAATATTTCAATAATAACTTATATTATATAAAAAATGAAAAATTATTGGAGGAACATAGTGAAAAGGATACATCTCAATAGTGGTTCCCTTTTTATATTTAATATAATTCCAATCATTTTCCCCTAAAAAAATAATTCAACCATCTCACTTCCTCACACCACTCAATCCACATTGTCTTATTCATCCACTAACAAAATATACTCCCAAAATACCTTCTCTAAAAAATAAACATCAATTTGGTCATAAAGTAAACCAATTTTTTCATTTGGTGAAAACCAAAAAGAATTACCCAATGAAGAGGATTTTTGAATGTGTAAAAAGAATTCAAACAATAAAGGTCTACTGTCTCTCATCTTACATTTATTCATATGATTTTTATTCCTTATTAACAACACATTTATTCTGTTTGGTGTGAATATATATATATATATATACCTTTAATGTATTCTATGATTGTTATAATTATATTTAATCATATATACATATCCCTTTGAAGATCTTTCTTTTAGATGAATTATGGATAAAATGTTACCAACTCAGTAAATTAATTTTGTCTCAATTTTCATTCATTAGGACATATGCCATGTTATTGACATATACAATTTTATGTGGTTTTTTTACATTCCATCCATATATTTATATAATAAACTACATTATTTTAGATATATTTTAAGCATATTTTAATGTTATTTTTTCCATAGTATCATTAATAAAAGTTAGCAACTTGGTATCAATTTATAACTTAACCCCCATCATTTATTAATATTTTTTATACATCTATTACTGAAATATAATGAACCATATCCCATAAAGTCTCATTCATTTTTTATCATCTATTTTAAAATGATATCTTAATATTTTGGATCAATTTAATACTCCTACCTACATATGATAATTAAGAGATGTTTTTTAATAATTAATAATTTATTTCTCTTTGTGGTTAGAAATATGGGTTCTTCATAAATCATTATTTTTAAATTTAATTTTAAAAATTTAAATATTATCCAATGTTCCTAAATATATTTTTTTCACAATGACTTCATTTTTTATCAAAATATTTTTTAAAATGAATATTGTTTTTGATTTTAAATCCATGTACTTTTCTAAAAATTTATTGTTAAAAAGGAATGTAGGGAATGTATAGATTTATCTAACATCGTATCCATATTTCCATTGAATATTCTTTTTCATGTTTTCAATATTTATTTTTTCCAATTTATTTTACCAGAAAATCAAACAACCTGTACTTTAACCTAGTTTTTGAATAAATAAATTCTAAACTTTTTTAATGTTTTAAAAAGTGTTTCCCATTGGTTTTAAGGATTATTTTATTTATTTTAAAGGTTATTTTAAAACAAAAATGTCTATCATTTTATTTTATAAATACAATTTTTCATTGTGGGGTGGATAATTTCATCAAGAAATGTTTAACATTACTTTTAATAATTTCTATAAATTTTTTTAATGTGGATTTAAAGAAATAAATTTGGAAAATGATATATTATATATGAATTTATTTTCAAAGAAAATATTTATTTCGAGTGTTCCTTCAATGTATTCCTCTCACTAAGATGATATAATTTGACATAGTATATGGGTTTATGATCTATAAAACCATTATTATTATTTGTTTGAATGGTTGATGATTAATATTGGTTGATGTTTATGAAACCCATTTCTCTTCCATAGCTTATAACATGAAAATATACTTATAAGGCCCCAGCCTTAAACCTTACTTAATCTTGAGTTATTACAAGATTACACATTAAGGATCTTTTCAGGTTTATATTTTTAGAGAATTAGATCATAAAACATGCATTGCATTCCACATTTAAACAAAGTGGTTACATAAAAGATAGTATTCATATTTACCATCAACAGAAACATATTTAAAATAAAACATGAATTCTTTCTTGACACTTCCTTGACACTATCATCATATCATGTACCCTTCCCTTGACCTGTGAAAAACATTTCAAAAACATGGGATGAGCATAAAAAGCTCAGTAAAGGATATAAAAATACGGAAGGAGACATGAGTACATGTATACATATGAATGAAATCATACTTTACAAATAAAACATAAGAACTTTAACATACCTCATAAAATCATGAATAAATCATATAAATCAAAAGATATAAAGGTAACTTGAGGCATTCATAACATTCATATGTAGCGAGTAACCCTCTTGGTTACGTTTGGAATACCAATCATAGTATATTCCCTAAATCTCCTCGAAGAAACCTTAATGTTTAATCCCTTCGCGTTACCCAATGCATTGGAGATCTATATCGGGCTCACCCACCCTTAGTTTATCACGGAACCACCCATCTTCATAATAATGCCCAAGAACCATAACATAATCGTATCACATAAAACATGAATAAAGGAAACATAACATTTCCACTTTTAAATGAAAAGATATCAATAGAACACATTGATATAAAAACACTATGAAAACCATTTTCAATACCAAAATAAAATAAAAGTAAAACATGGCATTTATTTTTCTTTAAAAAAAAGGTATGGCTTGTAGAGGAATCCGAAACTCAAATAATGGCCACGGCGGCAGAGAAGTCATTGTCGCCACATACATATGACAAAAACATTCCCTTTTTCATTTAGTAAAATGGTTTATATAAAAAATATTCCTTTATGATAAACGTAAAAGTCAAAGGGGTTTATACACCGTATAAATGAAGGTTGTGTATAAAACAAATAATGCCTCAATGAAAGGAGATCGAGATGAAGTCCCATACAAAGACGGTATCCTTGGATTAAGGATAAATCAATTACATAATTATGTGTGAAAAACTAATACACCAAATATAAGTGGATATTAAGTGTAAAACAATCAGATGTTATTCAGACATATTCATAGAACGACATATTCAATGAGTACAAGCTTATCCCAAAGAATCAAAATTGGGTTAATAAGTTCCCTTGCAAAAATTTGACAGCCTAACAGCATCACTACAAAATTCAGAAAATGAGTTGATTAGAGACAAAAAGGGTATCTCATCACTTGGAAATAAAATTTAAATCACTATGGATATAGAAGAACATATCCCAACATAATGTTATGTGAATTAAAATACATAACAAAAGAAGTCTTTTAAAAGAGGAGGGTGAAAGGTTCCCTTACCGACATGGGTATCTTTCGAAACATACACCCCGTGAAAGAAGGACAATACAACATTGATGTAAATACTCATAAATGAATGTATATTACACAATGAGTAAAATAATGGGCAGTGAATACACCAGTCAAAGGAAATTTTGGCAAATTTAGCATAAATCTCAAGGGAATAAAAGTGAGATGAAAAATCCCTTACGAAAACTCGGCAGCCTAACAGCACCACTCAAAACGTCCATAGTGGATTGATGAGAGAGAATAGGGTCTCTCATCATATGAACATAAAAATTAAAGTAATCGTAATATAAAAGAACATCCCAATCACAAGAAAGATGAGATTAAAAGTAATGACATAAAAGAGTGTACTTAAAAAGAAATAGAGGAGTAGGATCCCTTACCTCGGGTCCGACTTGACTCGATCGTTCTTTAACATCCTCAATAATAAACTTGAGTTAATTTCCACTTTATTAAGAACCTTTTTCAAGTTCATTATTCCTTTTATATCACTTATTTCCATGTTATAAACATTATGTAATCATTTAATTTAATACTGTTTGTTTTGTCTATATTTGGTTCTTAAGTCGAAATTGGACTTCTTACAATTACATGTTGTTCGTGTGGTCAAAGGTTCATTATATCCAGAATTATATTAATGATTTGGATATCATATATATCATATATATCCATAATATACATGTATTTATAATATTACATAATCATTTAGAGGTAAGAAATGAAATGCACCGTTCATGGAGACGGTAAGCCGTACGTACGCATGAACGCTACTTTCATTTCTATGTCATATTAATGGAATTAAAACCAAATGATAGGTATGTATATTTTAATTCAAGAATTATATTAATCGTTTATATGTAACAAAAATAATATATAATAACTTTAAATCCATCCTTTATACATCCCACATATGGCATTGACGAATCAAATCACTTTGAGGGGGCAGTAGTCCACACTTCCTAAAATGAAATTATTGTGTTTACCCACAAAGGAAACCATAAAGGTATGCCACAAAATAATAATTCAGAAACATAAACATATTATATATCATATATAAATATAGTGACATCTTAATGGACACCTTTTAAGGTGTTATAGGAGTGTTGAACAATCATCATTTCGTGAGGCGGAAATTCTCCATCCACAAAAACCGTATGTTCTTTTACAATTTGATGTAGGTGTGTCTAAGTGTAGCTCTAATTCATCTTATAACAACATCCTAGTATATTTAAGATACTGGATTTGTTACAAAATAAATTAATAAAAATAGTTTAGGGGGTTGGAGAAGCAAAATAAAACCAAAGAACACAAGTGAAGACATTACCTTAAAATCGGGTAACTATTTTTGATTTGAGCTAAAAGGCTTCCTTGAAAAGACTTAGGCCCAATGTGAGGCTTCTAGGAGTAATATAGGGATGTTTAGAGACAAAATGGGTAGTGGTTGGCCGAGCCAAATGCTTTTTAATTTTGTGTATGGAGGTAGAGGTGGGGGACTTTTATAAGAGGAGAGGAGGGGCACTCTTGGAAATTAAAGAAATGTTACTTTATTTGAAAATGAGTATCAGATTTAAAAGGTCCCACATTGATATAATTAGATTATAAGGTGATAAGTTTTATAAATCCACCAATCCAATAGGTTTTGGACATGTGTATGTCATAGATTTTACATTATCATTTCATTTTATTTAAATCCTTTATTAATGAGGTAATCACTTCATCATTATGATGTCATAAATAATTTTATTTATTTAATGTATAAAAATTATAAAAAAAATATAATGATGTAGGGAATATTGTTATCTTTCCAATTACTATTTATATTCAAAATTCTGACTTGTATAACCCCATGTAAATGTTTTTTAGTAAAACAACTCATGTTTGTATCATTTTTACTTTTACATTAAATAAAAACGTTATTTATGTCCTTTCCCAACCAAAGTGGCTCCATGGGGTCCCCAATTTGACCCATGGATTTTCTTGGTCGGATATGACACGTAAAATAAGGGTAGGACATGTTTCAAGCTCATATCATATTATTAAAACATTATGTTTACCTTAAACTACACTAATTACCTCTAATCGCGATTAAAAATTAAAAGTTAGAATTCACCAAAAAATTATTTTAATTCCATTGAACCAAATTTCACTTCTTAATTACAACCATGTATGTAGGATTTTTTAAATTCAAAACATATAGTTGGTAAAATTTCATTTAAACGGAAAAACAGTTTTTATAAGTACAACTTAGTGGTTTCACTATTCCTCAAAAATTGAAGTTCTTCAAAAAAATACCAAAACATCACCCTAAGCTATATTTGATATTCCAAATTCAAAAATGGAGTATATTTTTAAAAATTCAAAACATATAAGTTGCATTAAGTAATTTAATAATTAATTCCCACTGTCAGAGAAAATAGCGTGTTTTTATGAAACAATAAGTATCAAAAGATTGACAGTAGTTTAAGTCTGATTTCAAAGTGAAATTAATTCCAATGGCCACAATTGGATTAAATGGTAAAAATATATATTCTAATTTAACATTAAAACCAATTCAAAATATAATCTAATAATCTAAATAAATTAGATTTAAAAGTGGTTTTGAATTAAAATACAATATTTTTCACTATTCATTAAAAAAATGAACTTTATCGGAAAAATACCAAAAATTTACACAATGTAAATTTTGATGTCCTGATTCTAAAGAAGAATTTTATTTTGTCAAATATAACACATAAATTTTTTAAAATGTGGATTTAAAAGAGGTTCTCCATCAAAAGGAGGTTAATCAACCTTTTAAAGAATATTAGAATGTTTATGCTTAAAAATTGGATTCATTTTCATTTTTAATCCTCTCACATTTATTGTAAAGAGTAAAAATATTTGACAAACATATATAATCATTTTTTAGTTAGTTCTGTTCATTACCTTCATTACAATGGCTCGGAGTTAACTACCATTTAAAATAATATTATTTTATTATTAGAGTGAAACGTAATATTCCCTTTGAAACTCGTTGTTGCGTATTGGGTACGCCTTCGAGCATAGCGTCCCCTTTAAAGTAATATTAATATTTTATTCACCAATATTGATAAATATAATAATTTCTTATTCTTTATTTAACTAGGGTGTTACATCCTTCCCCCCTTTTGGAAATTGCGTCCTCACAATTTTAAAATTGTGCTTGGAAACATCCTTGAAAGTCCCACATCGGAACAAGAGTCGGTAAAACAATCACTTTAAAATAAAGAAAGATAAGTACAGAGGTCTCCCGAGTTAACCCATACTATGATTCCATGTAGGAAAACATGGACATGGAGGAGAAAACATATGTTCATGTTCTTATGGATAGTGATAGAAAACTTGTTTAGGAGAAAGTTAACTGCAAGAAAATCACAAACTTGTGATGGGTTAAATGGTATTCGATTCCCAAGTAGGAAAAGATAATAGAAGACATTTTTGTTTTCAGTTTATCATTATTGAGGAATTTATTCACAAGGATACATAATTACTTATCATGTTGACTTTCAACTTTTATTACATTTATTACACAAACTCATATTTTCTCTAAAATTTGAGTATGTAGGAAGGCATGTTCACTATAAGATTACTATAATCAACTTCTATAGATTCACCTAATCCTCAAAAGAGAACTATATACTTCCCATGTCTTTATACTTTAACCAAAACCAAAACCAAAAAGGTTAGTACAAGATCAGATAATCTAGAAAAGGATAACCATTTATAAAAATAAAATCTATTCTTAATCTCCAAAATTTGTCCAAAAAACCCAAAGTTCAATGAGGACCATTCGATAAACAATTTGTCCATAAAATTCTTCAAATTAAACCAAAATAAGATTGAAACCCAAATATTTGAAGGATTTAGTCACATAGTATTCCACGTTAAATCGTAACATTTATCTCCAAACAACATCAGTTTCTCTTAAAGTCTCGTATTGAAGAGTAATTAACCTGATCACATATCCTCTATGATAGGTTAATAAATTTTCATAGATAACCCAAGATAAACTTAATATTAATTCATAAAATCATTTAAATAAAAAGAATCTGTCAATCTAACCAGGGACTTCACGTAGTCCAATGGTAGGCGATAAATACCAGTTGCACTTTGGTTGTGGGTTCGATTCCCGCAGCTTTGTCCAATGCGACTGGTTGTCACACAGTTTGCATGTTGTCCTTTTTATAAAACTCCAAAAATAACCCTAACATGTTTTAACCTCAATTTTTTCCTTATACCTCTCATTTTCATCCAAATTCATTATGATCTCAACATCTAAATTCTTGAAGTCTTATTTCACCACCATAAGATAAAATATAATGATTCCCAAAATGAATAACAGCATACCTTGATCAAGGTGTCCACTTGGTTTCATCGTCATCTTGTTCACGTAGGTAGACCTCCCATGAATTACAACAATGATTTAGATATCCTTCAAAATCATCTTCTTCCCCCATCCAAATACACCTTGTACAACATGGTTCATATGGGTGTTCACAGAAAAACAGTTTTGGAAAATAATCATGTATGACATATAATTCCAAAACATCTGATAAAACATGGTTTCTATAAAATAGTCGGACAGAATTTGACATGAAACTTTCTATTATTGGTCCTTTTAAAATACCATAAGTACGTGCTGAGAGACTATATTTTAAAAGAAAATATAAATAGGTTGCGCAAGGTTCTCTTTCCTTAGCACCATTTTTAAAATCATAATATGCTTAAAATTATTGTGATAAGGTAAAATATTTGAAAATACCTTGATAATATTTATCTTTCTTGAAAATATGAGAATATTGTGAAAATAGTATTTGTCTAAAAACAACCCATGATCCACGATGATAATGAGGTATAGATGAGGTGTTTGATATCTCAAACAACAGCTTTCAAGTTAGTTGTATGCTATTAAAAGTTTCATAATCATCCGAACATGACTTTGCAATAATTATTGCAAGCATGTCATTAGGAAGTGATAGGAATGTCATTTGAGATCCTTCTCCTTCCATTCGTAACTGACTTTACTTTTCCTGAAAAAAAGTAATAAAATAAGGATTTAACTGAACTATTAGATATAAGGACTAACCATGTGTCTAACAAAAACTCATAATCCCTAAAGTTGTCTAAACCGACCTCTAGTACCAACTATAAGGCCCCAACCTTAAACCTTACTTAATCTTGAGTTATTACAAGATTACACATTGAGGATCTTTTCAGGTTTATAGTTTTAGAGAATTAGATCATAAAACTTGCATTACATTCCACATTTAAACAAAGTGGATACATAAAAGATAGTATTCATTTTTCCCATTAACGGAAACATATTTAAACTAAAACATGGATTCTTTCTTGACACTTCTTTAACACTATAATCATATCATGTACCCTTCCCTTGACCTGTGAAAAACATTTCAAAAACATGGGATGTGTATAAAAAGCTCAGTAAGGGATATAAAAATATGGAAAGGAGACATGAGTCCATGTATACAAAATAATGAAATCATACTTTACTCATAAAACATAAGCACATTAACATTCCTCATAAAATCTTGAATAAATCATAGAAATCATAAGACATAAAGGTATCTTGAGTCATTCGTAACATTTTTACGTAGGGAGTAACCCTCTTGGTTACGTTTATAATACCCATCATAGTATATTCCCTAAATCACTTCGGAGAAACCTTAATGTTTAACCCCTTCGAATTACCCAATGCAATGGAGAGCTATATCGGGATCACCCGCCCTTAGTTTATCACGGAACCACACGTCTTCATAATAATTCCCAAGAACCATAACATAATTATATCACATAAAACATGCATAAAGGAATCATAACATTTACACTTTTCAATCACAAGATATCAATACAACACATTGATATAAAAACCCTATGAAAACCATTTTCAATACCAAAATAAAATAAAATCAATACATGGTATTTATTTTTCTTTTTTTAAAAAAGGTATGGCTTGTAGAGGAAGCTGGAACTCAAATAATGGTCACGGCGGCGGAGAAGTCATTGTCGCAACATACATGCGGCAAAAAAATTCCCTTTTGTCGTTTAGTAAAATGCTTTGTATAAAAAATATTCCATTCGGATAAACATAAAAGTCAAAGGGGTTTATAAACCGTATAAAAGAAGGTTGTGTATAAAACAAAATATTCCTGAATGAAAGGAGATTGAGACGAAGTCCTATACAAAGACGGTATCCTTGGATTAAGGATAAATCAATTACATAATTATTTGTGACAAACTAATACACAAAATATAAGTTTATATTATGTGTAAAATAATCATAGGTTATTCACATATATTCATAGAATGACATATTCAAGGAGTACATGCTTATCCCAAAGAATCAAAATTGGGTTAAGAAGTTCCCTTTCAAAAATTTAACAGCCTAACAGCGTCACTACAAAATTCATAAAATGCGTTGATGAGAGATATAAAGGGTATATAATCACTTGGAAATAAAATTTAAATCAATAAGGATATATAAGAACATATCCCAACATAATGTTATGTAAATTAAAATACATAACAAAATAAGTCTTTTAAAATGAGGAGGCTGAAAGGTTCCCTTACCGACATGGGTATCTTTCGAAACATACACCCCTTGAAAGAAGGACAATAAAAAATTGATGTAGATACTCATAAATGAAATTATATTACACAATGAGTAAAATAATGGGAATTACATACACCACTCAAAGGAAATTGTGGCAAATGTAGAATAAATCTCATGGGAATAAAAGTGAGATGAAAAATCCCTTACGAAAACTCGGCAGCCTAATGGCGCCACTCAAAACTACCAAACTGGATTGATGAGAGAGAATAGGGTCTCTCATTATATGAACATAAAAATTAAAGTAAGAGTAATATATAAAAACATCCCAATCACAACAAATATGAGCTTAAAAGGAATTACATAAAAGAGTGTACTTAAAAAGAAAGAGAGGAGTAGGATCCCTTATCTCGGGTCCGACTTGAATCGATCGTTCTTTAACGTCCTGAATAATAAACATGTGTTAATTTCCACTTTATTAAGAACCTTTATCAAGTTCATTATTACATTTATATCACTTATTTCTATGTTATAAATAGTATGTAATCATTTAAGTTAATAATGTTTGTTTTGTCGATATTTGGTTCTTAAGTCGAAAGTGGACTTCTTGCAATTACATGTTGTTCGTGTGGTCAAAGGTTCATTATATCCAGAATGATATTCCTGATTTGGATATCATATATATCATATATATCCAGAATATACAAGTATTTATAATATTACATAATCATATAGTGGTAAGAAATGAAATGCACCGTTCATGGAGACGGTAAGCCGTACGAACGCATAAACGCTACTTTCATTTCTATGTCATATTAATGGAATTAAAACCAAATGAGAGGTATGTATATTTTAATTCCAGAATTATATTTATCATTTATATGTAACATACATCATATATAATAACTTTAAATCCATATCTTATACATCCTACATATGGCATTAATGAATCAAATCAATTTGAGGGGGCAGGTAGTCCGCACTTCCTAAAATGAAATTATCATGTTTACCCACAATGGAAACCATAATGGTATGCCAAAAAAGAAAAATTAAGAAACATAAACATATTATATATGATATATAAATATATTGACATCTTAATGGCCACCTTTTAAGGTGTTATAGGAGTGTTGAACAATCATCATTTCGCGAGGCAGAAATTCACCATCCACAAAAACTGTATGTTATTTAACCATTTGATGTAAGTTTGTGTAAGTGTAGCTCGAATTATTCTTATAACAACCTCCTAGTAAATTTTAGATACTGGAGTTGTTACAAAAGAAATGAATAAAAAGTTTTTAGCGGGTTAGAGAAGCAAAATAAAACAAAAGAACACAAGTGAATAAATTTTCTTAAAATCGGGTAACTCTTTTTTATTTGAGCTAAAAGGCTTCCTTGGGAAAACTTCTGCCCAATGTGAGGCTTCTAGGAGTAAGATAGGGATGCGGAGAGACAAAATGGGCAGGGTTTGGACGAGCCAAATGCTTTGGAAGTGTGGGTAATGAGGTAGAGGTGGAAGCCGTTTATAAGAGGAGAGGAGGGGTACTCTTGGAAAGTAAAGAAATGTTACTTTATTTTAAAATGATTTTAGGATTTAAAAGGTCCCACATTGATATAATTCGAGGATATGGTGATAAGGTTTCGAGATACACCAATCCAATTGGTTTTGGACATTTTTAGGTCATAGCTTTTACATTATTGTTTCATTTTTTTTAAATCCTTTATTAATTATTTAATTGCTGCATCATTATGATGTCATAAGTAATTTTATTTATTTAATATCTAAATATTATAAAAAAAATATCATGATGTAGGAAATCGTATTATCATTCCAATTACTATTTATAGTAAAAATTATGACTTTTATAACCCCATGTAAAAATTGTTTTAGTAAAACAACTCATGTTTGTGTCATTTTTACTTTTACATTAAATAAAAAGTTATTTATGTCATTTCCCAACCAAAGTGGCTCCATGGGGTCCCCATGTTGACCCATGGATTTTCTCGGTCGGCCATGACACATACAATAAGGGTAGGACATGTGTCAAGCTCATCTCATATTATTAAAACATTATTTTTACCTTAAACTACACTAATTATCTCTAATCGCGATTAAAAACATAAAAGATATTATTCACCAAAAAATTATTTTAATTCCATTGAACCAAATTGTAATTCTTAATGACAACCATGTATGTCGGATTTTTGAAATTCAAAACACAGAGGTGGTAAAATTTCATTTAAACGGAAAATTAGTTTTTATAAGTACCAATTAGTGGTTTCACTATTCATCAAAAATTTACGTTTTTTCAGAAAAATACCAAAACATCACCCTAAGCTATATTTGATATTCAAAAATAAAAAATGAAGTCTATTTTAAAAAATTCAAAACATATAAGTTGCATTAATTAATTTAATAATTAATTCCCGATGTCAGAGCAAATAGCATGTTTTTATGAAACAATAAGTATCAAAAATTGACACTAGTTTAAGTCCGATTTCAAAGTGAAATTAATTTCAATGACCACAATTGGATTAAATGATAAAACTATATTCTAATTGAACTTTAAAACAAATTCAAAATATAATCTAATCATATAAATAAATTAGATTAAAAAGTGGTTTTGAATTTAAATACAACATTTTTCAGTATTCATTAAAAAAAAGACTTTATCGGAAAAATACCAAAAATTTACACAAAGTAAATTTTGATGTACCGATTCTAAAGAAGAATTTTATTTTGTCAAATATAACCCATAAAATTTTTAAAACGTGGATTTAAATGAGGTTCTCCATCGAATGGAGGTTAATTGACTTTTTAAAGAATATTAGAATGTTTATGCTTAAAAATTGGATTCATTCGCATTTTTAATCCTCTAACATTTATTGTAAAGAGTAAAAATATTTCACAAAGATATATAATAATTTTTTAGATAGTTCTGTTCATTCCCGCCATTACAATGGCTAGACGTTAACTATCATTTAAAATAATATTATTTTATTATTAGAGTGCAATGAATGATTCCCAAGAAACTCGTTGTTCCGTATTGGGTACGCCATCAAGTATAGAGTCCCCTTTAAAGTAATATTAATATTTTATTCACAAATATGGATAAATATAAAAATTTAATATTCTTTATTTACCTGGTGTGTTATAATACTAATGAAACCCACTTACATTAATGGGTTATTAAATGATTTAATTATTATGAAGCCTGTTTATTTGTCACAGGTCATGATATGATGAACTTTTTATGAAACTAATTTCATTTATTAGGTTACAAAATTATTTTTATGAAAGAAATTTTTTTCTAGATAATGACATGATTAATGTTATATTATATTGTGGAACACATAAATATGATTTTTTTTATTTGATGGGTGGAAAATATATACCCCTCTGTTACGTTAGTAATGATTTATAATTCTTATGATATAGCCTAGGATAAAATGAGGAGTGAACATGATTCAGTAATAAATAGCTATAATGAGGAGTGACCTATATTCAGTAATACATGGTTGGAATGAGATGTCAACTCAGTTCAGTTATAATGGGATGGAATGGGAGACGAACTCGATTCAGTAATATATTTTCTGGAATGGGAGGGGAACTCAAGTCAGTAATATAGGGCTAGAATATGTATTAAACCCTCTTCAGTGATGAACTATTTACACTAGGATGGCATTTTGACAGATCCTTGAATAATAATATGTATAGGGGAGTGAAATAATTCTATTAATATAGCCTGGTAATTAAGCCTTTAATATTATGTAAAATATTTTATATAACTTTTTATCATGAAAATTCACTTGTCTTATACTTATATTATGATCTCAGGGACTATACTCTTGGTTTCCTTATGATTCATGTCTTATGAACTACCAATATTTATTCCATGAATCATAATTATGACCTTTAATATGTATGGTAAGATCATATAATGTTAATATCAAGTTAACATGATATTATTAAAATGTTATTCTTACATATAATTCTTTTTTACCATCACCAAGCACCTGATTTCACCCCTTACTTATGTTTTCTTTCCCTGAGTTATGAATAATGTATAAAAGTAGGAGAACTAATTAGGTATTCATTAAAGGATATATTTTTGATAATTCACCATGTTATTCGATTATCATTCAATGTTTACAAATAACCAAACTATTATGGTACTTGAGAGGTATGTTTCAATTGTTGGAAATATTATTCTAATATGATGGAGTATTCTTCTATGTTATACATGGGTCTCTATGGTTTGTATAAAATAAAAGGGTTATTTTACTAATATAAACTAGGATGTGAAAAAATTTATTGAGATCCAGGGGTTATTTCGAAGGACAAGTATTGGGTTATCTCTAATAATATACCTAATATTTCATAGATTTAAAATAAGGTGTCATGGTTAAGGGATTATATATATAAATTTCAATGATTACGAGATTGTTTTCTACGATAAGTGTTTCCCAAAAAACGATTTCTGAGTTTAGTTAATAGAATTAACTAGAAAGAACATGATTAAAATTAAATGTATCAAATGTGGAATGAATGGGAAATATGGTAATAAATTTCCTACATATAAATCTATAAAATCATATATGGAAGGTGGTATGAATTTTGGTTATATTACTAATGATAAATAGAAATAAAATTCCATGTTAATGGTTTGATATGTTTTAGTATTATATTTTTCATTAAACATAAAAAGAATGTTTTGATTAAGGATACAGAACCAAATATATGATTTGTTTTTCATATTCTTGGAATGTTGTATTATTGAATAAGATGATGAATCATGAGTAAAGGATTATGATTAATTTTATATTAGTGAAGTATTTATTCTTTGTAATTAAAATATAGTGTTTTACAAATAGAGAAATTTGTAATTATTATTTGTTTATTTTATATCGTTATGGATTGAAAAGTAATAGTTAAATAGTAGTGATGAAATCCCAATGACATTTAATGGAAATGTGATGTTGCTGAGAAACATATCATTAAGGGAATGATAACCCTTAATATGTTATTTATGATAAGGTAATGATGTTTGGATAATGATTTTTTAGATGTGAACAAGTATGTTGGACAATACAGATTACATTGGAAAAAATTAAGGATTTTATGAAAAGTTGTTTATTATTTAATTGTTCCATTGTAAAACATTTTTTGTATTTAAATAATGAATATAACAAAAAATTGGATAATGAATAATTCATGCTTTCAGGGAAGATTTTTGAAAATTAAGTTAATTAAATTGTTCCATGTGAATAAGTGGTGAATGTGTTAACAAGTTTGGTATATGAATATCAGGATATAATTTATGATATATAGGGGATCTTTAATAAAATGATTTTGAAATTTTTTTGACCTTATTTCTGATGATCTATAAATTTATCTTTCTGAGGGTTTATATGTTTAAAAATTTATGGAATGGTTTATGTTAAACATTTGATAAATTTTTAGAAAATAAAGTATCATCTCATCATATCAGGATTTATGAATTTTTGATAACATATATTTGCATTTATTGTGATAACTAATGACATATATAATATTGTATAATTCCATTTATGGATTTCCTAATTTACAATACTATCAGAAAGAAAAATTCAGAATCATTTCATAAAATTAGAGTTTAAGTGGATATTGTTCAAGGAAAAAAGGATGAGTTTTTTTATGAAATCATGTAATTATATATTTTTAAACAAAATTTTCATCCTTAGGAAGAAATAATCTTGAAAAAATGTGCTGTCATATTGTCATAATATTTTATGATATCAATGAAAACCTTCATGCTTCCACTTTTAATGGTCAATTTGTAATTAACATTGTCTATACCATCCAACTTCTTATTATGAGAAAAAAATTTCAATTTGAAAGATTATTTTCAATTTACTTCAATGTATATGTTTGTAAATTACACCCAAGTTCTCCTATGTAGAAACCTATTTTTGTATTAATTTTTGGTAATCATTAATTTTATAACATCCATTTTTTAAATAATGTATTTGTGTTTATTTTTAAGATGTTTGGTTCAATGAAAGAAAAATTTAGGTATTAATTTATTGATTACCCAGATGAATTTGTAGGGATTAATTCATTTTAATGAGGGTAGAATGTACCCACATGATAATTTTTGAATATAATTGTCATTAATTTAATCCATTTAATAATTTTCATTGTTGATAGCAGTTAAGACAACTTTTTTTTTTATACAAATGTAATATGATCGCTTTGAATTATACCATGATCCATGTTTATATTTCAGTACAAAATCTATTAGATTACCATATTGTATATGAAACACTATGTATTGATTATGTTAGACACAATACTAATAGCTTTTTATATCTTGTGTTACACACAAAACTATTTTTTCCTAATTATAATATACTATTAATATTTAAATTAAAATATTATTCTAGGGGCTAACAAGCCATTGTAATGGATGTTTTGATGATATTTACTCAATTGTAAAAATATTATTTACAAATGAATAAAATGTGAACCCTTTGGTTATATACTAGGTAAAAAGGAATTTAATAACTATTTGAAAATAAAGAAATAACTTCTGGAAGAAAAATATTTTTCTATAAACAAAGACAATATTTTCTAAATTAATAAAACAAACAAATTTTGATGATTTATTTTAATAAATGTTATATTTTTTGAAACAATATTTATGGTACTCATCCAAAATATTTTATAGGTATTATATTTGACAAAATACAATTTAACTAATAAGTTATATTTTTATACAATGAAATTTTAAAACCATTTATTAGATAAATGACTTTAAATCTATATGTAGAATAATTAATAAAATTTAGAACAAATTATGCTTCATTTTTGAATGAGGAATAAAAAAATAATTTTTTTGTGAATTTATTTTATTTTTATATAATGTTTCATTTTTGAAGAACGTTGAAAATTACTGAATTACAATGTAAATATTTTTTCATATAATTTATTATTATGGTTATTTTATATATTAATTTGGTTTTAATGTATAATTATTTAAATTATAAATTAATTAATCCAGTTTAGGTCATTTTATCCAATTTTACAAGGAAATTTATATAAAAACAATTCAATATTTTGGACTTTTCCTCGTTAAATACCAACATTCATGAAATGTCTGTGGGATTAATATAAAATTATTTTCTAACTAATTATTTGTTATAATATATATAATGGATCCATATTAGGAATAATTTTTATATATAATATTTAGTAAGTTGAAATTATTTTATTATAAGAAAATATTATTTAAAATAATATAAATTATTTATAGTGATTGTGGTAAATATGAGTTTACTTAGTGTAAAATCAATAATTTAAGTATCCAAATACCCAAGACACATGTCAAAAATATATTAGAAATAAATATTCTAGAAATATCATCACATTGATAAAAAATGGATTATTATTTGTGGAAAATGATGTAAGGGTAACCTCTCAAGAGTGGTTACCTATTTATATTTGCAATAATTCCACACATACCTTTTAAAAGGTAACTCATTCCCCTCAGTTCCTCATATCTCAAGACACAATAGATCATCCAAATCCGTCCTAAATAAAATACCATATTCAATCATCTATCCAAAGAAGACTCACTTGTGTAATAAATAAAACCAAGCTAGTCCATTGGTTCAAACCAATTTGAATAATCAATGAAGAGTATGTTTGAACGTGTATGAAGAAAGTCAGGACATAAGATAAGGGTTATTATTATCTCACATTTATTTTTATGATACTTATTCATTATTCACATATTATTTATTTTTAGTGGTTCATATATTACCCATTAATATATTTTATGATTCATATACTTAAATATTGTGGTATTTGCATATCCTTTTAATAATCTTTATATCATGGGGTTTCTGATTAAAAAGATACCAATCAAGTAATGTTATTGTATCTCATTTTTTCTTCTTTAAGACACATGACTTGTTTTGAACAAATATTTTTATTTAAGGTGTATATACTATCATTTGATATGATATATAATGAATATAATTATTTGAATTATATTTTAAGATTCAAATGATTTTATTCTTCTAATTATATCATCATTCAATGTTACCGTAGTTGCATTGAATTATTATTAAAATCCCATCATTTATCAAGATTGTTTATGATTATTTATCCATTGAATAAATTTTATGATCCATATCACTATAACTCCCATGAAGTTCCTTATCCGTTTTATATCCATGATATATCCTCTTAATTTTATATTTTTACATCTATATTGTTCTTATGATAATTAAGTATTCATTTTTATAAATATTTGACATTTTTCTGACATTTGGTCATAAATCTATGTTATTCCAAAACCATGTGTTTTTCAAAAAAATTAAAAATTTATACTATTCTAATATGTTCCTTAAAAAAATATTTAACCATTTTTTAAAATTATAAAAAATTTATTTAAAAAAGGAATGTTGTTGGTGTTTTCAAATCCAGGAACTTTTCTAATGATTTTATGGCACAAAATAAATGTTTATCATGTACGGATTTGTCCAATGTCGTGATATTTATTTCATTAAAGATTAATTTCCTTGATTATAGGAGTTATATTTAAAAATCATTTTTTTAATAATAATCCATAAATTTATTTTTTTTACGGTAATTTTCAAAGAGAATGGTTTTCAAAAATATATTACACCTTAAAATGTGTTTAAAATTGTATTCATTCCTTCCACTAGATCTTATAAAGGTTATTTTAAAATGGAAATGTTCTTAAAATGACTAAGTTTTAAAATGAGTATTTCAATTTAAAAAGGATGTTCTCTTCAATAATATATTTTTGTTAATTATGACGATTCTAATATATTTTTTTCAACATGGTTTATTAAGAAAATAAATTTGATTATAATATATATTTTAATAAGGGATTTTCAATGTAATGTTATGGTCCATGTTATATTTCAAAATACTTATAAATATAATATTATATCCATTGATATAGTGTATGATTTAATAGGTTCATAATACATGGACACCATTCTTATAATTTCATTGGATGATTAATTATTAAGAAAATAAGTTTTTATGAAACCCATTTCACATACCCAAGTCAAACTCAGATAATGAATTTAACAAACACACTTCATTTCATTGGTTATTAAGTGAAAAAATGATTATGAATCCTATATGTTTTCGGTATATTGTGATACAATGATATGTTTATGATACCCATTTAATTTATTTATTCGTGATATGATGTTTATGAAAAAAAATCTCTTCTTGTGGGTCATAATATGATGCATTTCGTATCTTATAAAACATGTATGTATGATTTCATTATGTAACTAGGTGGGACTATATATCAATACAATGAATTGGGTAGTTATTTATATATCTCATTAGATATATAGGGTTAAGAAATAGAGTGAAATCAAATTTATAATAGTTGTATGGAATGATGAGTGAACTCGGTTCATTAATACCTGACTGGAATGAGTAGTGAACTCAATTCAACAATAAATGGTTGGAATATCAGGTGATGTAGGTTCGGTAATGAAGAGATGGAATTGGATGTGAACCTAGTTCAATAATATATGGCTATAATTGTGATTCAACCTAGTTTAGTTAATGAATTGTTAATCTAATATGGTCTTCAGAGTGAAACATGTCTACAAATATGGTTTGTGGAGAGAACATGTTCTACTAAGATGACCTTGAAATTAATCATTTACTAGTATGGATATAATTTCACATAGTTAGGTGTCTTAAAAAATCACATATTTTATTGATATTTAATGATCTCATTTGATAGGGTCTTTATTTAATTATGATTCAATTTGTACAGACTACAAATATTTATTAATTTCCTATTTATTATAATATTTGGTATGCACGGTATGACCTTGTAATGTTAATATTAGGTTCTCAAATTCAAATGAACATGTTATGCTTACATATCTCCATTGTTAACCCTTACTCTACGTTTTGAGTCACCCCATTCTTATATTTCTATTATATTGGTTATGATAAAAAGATTTAATTAAGAGTAGTAAATGGGGATATACTTAATTGAGATGTTGATGATAATTCCCAAATTCAAAAGATTATGTTTTCTTGTTTCCAAATACAATATAAAATTACATTAATCCATTATTTATATATTTAACATGATGAATATTAATCTAAAATGATGTAATATGCATGTATGTTACGATTGGTCACTATACATCCACAAATTCTTATATAATAATGCAGAAAATAATGTTACAAAAAAACCTAGAAGGATTTTTTAAGAATAATGAATAAGTTAAATATGGAATTGAAATATAAATAATAGTGTGCAAATTTTTATAACTAATAAAACAAAAAATTACAATTAATCCATGGAATGATCACATTTAGATAAATTGATACAATAATGAAATCTGATATAAACTTCATGTAAACAACGAATAACTTCGACATTTTTATTGAATAATATAAGGTAAGATCCATAAATTATAATTATGCATTTTTTGAGAAAACTGATATGGTTAATAGAGTGGAAAAATATAAATAACACATGGTGGAAATTGTTATTAAATACTTCTTCATATTGAATACAAATAGGTTTATTCAAAAAATTATTATGATTTCAATTCATATTTAACTCTCCTAATATTTTAATTACTATTATTATGTACATACTTACAATGTAAAAATAACTACCCATAATTGGAATTCTTCTGCATACATGTATTTTATAAGACTAAATTGATTGGTCCTCTCAATGTGTTATCTATCAGGATAAATATGTAAGAATGTATTTCTGGGAAAATTAATTTTTCATACCATTGGAATATCTAGTTTAATGATTATATTAATGTTTTTGGTTTCATAAAAATTTAATATGATAATTGAGTATTTAAATTGTTTATTTTGAGTGTCCTAACATTTATGATATTTAATATAGATGAAAAAGTTGTTATTTATAACTAAATAACCAAACCTCACTAGATGTATATTTTCCTAGATAATTTTTTCTCAAGGAAAATCTGGGGTCAATTAGCATACAATCATGTTATGATGATACATTGAGACATAACATCGTGGTTGGATGATGTTATTCAAAAAATATATTTTTTTATGTGATTAAGGGGTTTGATTGGAAAAATTATTTGAAAAGGTATTTTTTTATGATTCCTTACATTAATAATATAATTATTTAAGATTATCTATTGTATAGGAAATGTAGGATTTGATTACATTTGAGTCCATTATAGGAACGATCATATATGACATGATGTGAACTTGAACAGAAGTCCCTAATAATTTGTGCATAATTAAATTATATATGTCAATTCATGGTGTAAGTCACTAGATTGATATAATAAGAATTTATCGGTACATGATAAATAATATTATATGTTCTTAATCTTCTATGTGGTTGTTATAATTCTTAAAAAGGAAAACATTATATCAATTTTTCAATTATAAAAGATTATATGAAATATGAATCAATATTAATATTTTTGTTGAATGATTGATAAATTTGATTGAATGGGGATAGAAAATAACCAAGAGTAGATTAAACATCATAGGTAGATTTCATCGCAACAATTGATGTTACAAAGGAAAATTTTTAGATCTAGAAATTAATTTGAAATCATTGGTTTTTTACTAGAATCATGGGGTAATTATTCTACTAGTTTATGTAATAATGGTCATATTTCTCAGACTAATTAACTCTAATGTCACTAAAGGATAAAAAAAATCCATTTAAAATACGACATACATGAGGTTGGGGAGATACCAAAAGAGAACCATAACACATTGAACCCTATATACCAAAGAAAATATATTGAAATAACTAAAAGAATATTTTCTTGGTATGTTACCAATAATTTCATTAGCTTGATCGCTTACCTGATAAGATTTTTTTCACCAATATAAAATGAAATGAAATTATACTTTTTTACTAAATTAGACACATAAATGAATTTAAATTATTATCAGTTTTACATATGATATTTTTGGGTTCCTTTATATGTGATATGTGATTTTTAGATCAAATATATGAATGAAAAGTGACTTAAAAATTGGAATAATAAATTTATTTATAGAACATATAAATACTTATATGTATTTACAAGGTTGAAATAATTAATTTCAAGGGGTTTCTTGATTTCAAGAACAAGTGAATTATATTGTGTTTCATTTTATGTGTTTGATACTCCTTAAGATGGAAATTTTAATATTGATATATGAATATTTTTTATGAAGATATAACTATACCCATAATAATATTGATTATCATGGTAATGTCAATAGAGTTCACTCCCATCATACAGATTTGAAATATATATTTTATATTTTTATGTCAACTAAAATAATATCCCCATGGTCACAGAGTTAAACACTAAAAAAAGGATTAAATAATTAAAAAAAAGTTTTATTTGAAATTAATGAGTGATTAATGAAATTATATCTAAAAGGTGTTTTGGGTAGACTCATACTGAGTTGTAATGTTTTACATAAATTCTATATTCTACTTTTATGAATGTGTATGATATATGGATATGCACCAAAATTCCAAAAATACATTGTGGTTGTATATATGATGTTGTGGTTGAAAATAATACTAATTTTAAAATTATAATGATTAATTTATGGTGAAATTAATATCTCTTATATGAAATATTCAATTAAAAGCCAATGTTTAGGTTTATTTTTTACAGTACAATTTTATTTATTAATGATTCCAACAAAGGACCACTCCAAATGTGTAACATTATTGTGTCATGTACTGACACAAAAACTGTTTCTTTTTTAATGTAATAACTTATTTAATTAAGATCATTTTTTATGGATTTTAAAAAAATGACCATCTCTTTTTTTATTAATGTGGCACATGTGATGATTTCTCACCAATAGAATCACTCTTCTATTCGCAAGTAACATTTATTGCTTGATAAATACATTATCACATATGTGAGTAAATGAGAATGTACATGAAATTATCATTGATGAGTTGGATACTTTATTACCCAATTGTTAACATGTCATTCAAATTCATAACGTCATGATATATTAAGATAAAATCATCAAAAAAATGTACATTTTCCGATGATGATCAAATGTTTTTGGTTTTCCAATTTATGCTCAGTTTTCTAATTACATCTTATTTTTTTATTCAGGGAGATTGATTCAACAATTTGATGGTTTAAATATTTATTTTAAAGATCTTATACTAATATAGTGAATAAAAGTTTATGTTTATATTATATGTAAGGGAAGATGGTTTATAATTTATTACACATTCAATATTAATATCAAATATTTCTAAACATACAGTTCATTTTCAACAGTCAGCTTATTAGCCTCTTATTTTTATTATTCTTTTCATTTCTATTTTAGTGTTTAATGTGTGGTTTCTATCATATACATCATTTGTTATGATCCCCATTTTGGTTTGTTTGATAATTTTTCACATTGTATAGTAGAAATGTGTTTTTAATGTGTGATTGGATCTCATATTGTGCTAGTTTATATTTATTCAAATAGTGGGGGTTTTAAGTAGTTTAAGATTTATGCAATTGTTAGTGTAGTATGTTCAATCCACCCACCAATTGGATCGTAAAAATGTATTCACATAATGTGGTGATTCAATATTATCCTCCTTAGGATTTAGTGGGAAGATACAAATATTAAATTGTAATAATTTATTTATATATGGTATATTGATATGTATATTGAGTATATAAATTTCATTTTCAATGAAATATATTTGATTATCCAATATTTGAGAATGTTGAATTTTTTATTCATACCATAGTTCAAAAAAATATTGAAAAAATAGAAAATATAACATAAATGAAAATAAAAATTTATAAATGGTTTTTATAGTAGTGCATAGCTCAATCAAACTCCCATGAAATTCTTCAAATGATGATATATATTTTTTGTTACATGAATATAATTTTTTAATGTAATTTTTTTAATTTTGTAATAATTCTATATTTCATGGTGACAGTCATATAGAATCACTAATATATAACTTATATCTCATAAAATTTATTTACTTTATTTTAATCAACAATATACATATATAAGAATAATATTTATGTTTTTTTATCTTAAATTATAAAAATGTATACACAAAAGTTAATATTCCCTATTTTCATCAGATGTTTCCATCATTATGTAGGATTTTTAAATAATAATAATAATTCAATTATATATCATCAATTTTTTCTCTCCATAATAAATAAATAACTAAAAATACATTAGAATCCACCCGTAATATATACATACCACCTCACCCATATCGGATAGGCAATGAAGTGAATCAATTATAGGATATACACTCCCTATATCATACTCTAATTGAATATTATAAATCAATAAATTAATACAAATGAAATCATATTTAGTATAGATGAATTCAATGGACGGATAATGGATTTAATGGATTGAATAATATAACGAAAAAATTCAAAATTTTGATGATGATTAACTATCAACTTCCCTTCAACTTATAAACACATCATGGATGGTTAAAGTAAATGTAGAATTAAAAATCATAGATTTTTAGTTATAATATGATCTACCTTGAGGTTCATTTAATTGAGTTATTTCATTATAAAAATTGATATAGACATCACTATATAAGATATGGGGAGGTGAAACATGATGAATCCAAAATGATGTAGAATTGAAATGAAAAATGAAAGAACATATGATTTCATATAGTAATCAATAATTGGGTAAAACCTGTGATCATATTCTTTTAATAATTTGTAGTAATATGTTATTTACAAGAATCAATAACATATTCCCTAATTCATTTTAAATTTAGCTCAAATATATTCAAGGATCCCTTCATTTGATTATTTCCATGTGTTATTCTCAATGGTTAGGATCCTTCTAATGATCCCATATCAAATATCTTATCGTCTATTAATTGATATAATTTTTACCTTATGTCTATCTTTCTAAGGATGTGTGAAATATAAAATAGTTTAGTTTTTTTCATTATTTGGGTAGACATAAGAGTGTGAGTTTTTTCATTCAATAGATCCCTAATTACATTGAGTGTTATTAATAATAAATATTCATTTTTAGCCTTATTCGAGTGTAAATTTGAGTATAGTGTAACAACAAATTTTTTATTCATATGAAAATTAAATAAATTTATGGCTTCTTTGGTACCCTCACATAAATTAGATAATGGGGATATTACCTTTATTTAGTGATACAATTCCTTGACGTATCATATCAGATGAATAAACTCGTATTATAAAAAAATTATTGAAGGTGGAGTACATTTTTACATATATCCTTGATTTCATTGATGTAGATGAGGGTCATGACTATACCCCATCATAATTATTGTAGTTTCATTGTGTAGGCTTTCAAATTTAAAAATGGTACACTTACGTACCTCTTGCATGAATTGATTACTGTGTCATATGAGAACTATTAAATTTCATCAATGGAAATACCTTGGTTATTTCAATAATGATGATTGTATGTTTACATTAAGTAGACTTTAAAATCATAATGGAACCCTTCCATAGTGCATGATGGTTACCCTAGTTTTTTTTACCGCTTCAAAAATCATACACATAATATATAAATAATAAAATTAAAAAATAATTAAAAGGTGGATTTATAAATATAAATACATTTAAATATAGAAAATTTGATTTCATAAAAGATTTCATGATAAATTTTCTAGATAAAATCAAAAAAATGAATGTAATTTTTAAACATATAAGATATAATAGATCATTTCAAAAACAGATCAAATCAATTTACCTTATCTATTAATGATTTTATAATGTATAAAAAATTAATTAGTAATTTATAACATTTTATATTAGTTAGTGGTCTATTACAATGATAATGAATAAAAAATATGTCATAATTTGGATATCTCAATATTTATAGAGTTATATGATTGATAAAATTTTGAAACATGATTATTAGCCTTGGTTATTTGTGCAAAAAAATATATATATTAGATATCTTTAGAAAACAAATAATGTTCTTCTGAAAAAATACATATATATGTTGATATATAGAGTTATTTATTTTGAATATAATTATATATATTGAATTAATATTATAATTTATAATACATATTGAATAGATTATAATTTATTTTAGTTTCTCATTGAATAATGTTTAATAGTTGATTTGTGGGATAAAAAGAGGAGATTACTATGGTGAGTAAACTAAATATTCCAATGGGTATTTTCAAAATATTTGAAAAATTGTATGATATATATTTTGGATAAAAATTGATTATGTATAAATCATAGTGGTGGAATATAAAATACCTCCAAGAGACTCAATATCTCACCTAATGATTTTAGTATTAATTTATATTTAAATAAAAATAAATATTAATAATTTTTTTCATTGATAACGTCGACAAAAAAACCTTGATATATATTATATGGTTACAAAATATTACACATCCTGAAAAACATGAATTCATTTTAGGAATTAAATAGTAAAATTAAAAGATAATATTTAATTAATAAATTTTACTATATAATATAATTATTTTTATTCTTGGAAAACTAATATTATTTTATCCATTTATAAAATTTAAATAATTATTAATATATCAATAGATTATTAATGTTAGACTTTTATAATTTCAATTTTTGCCTTTATTTCTTTGGTAATAAATATTTGTTACAAAATTTATATTTTTGAAAATGAACATTTTTAAAAGTGTTGGGTATTTTTAATAATTAAAGAATAAAAACATTAATTAAATGTATTTATAAAATGTATATGAAAGCTATATTAATATTTATCAATTATATATTTTATAAAGACATTGTTTTTGGCTTTATAAGACCGTGATATATTTCTAAGAATATTTCCTTTGCTGGGAGCTGAGACAGCGTGCAATTATGTGGCCAAATATTCCAATAATTACTTTTACAGTAATGCTAAGTGTTTTTATAATATGAAATCAAATTTAACTAAAAATGGTATATCTCTTAAAAATTTGACCGTATAGGAAATCTAAGACCACAATTGATTGCGGAATGTTGTGTTTCCCCTAGTCGTGACATAAAATGAGACAACGCGGGACGTTCAGAATACTTACTCATTGGTGGGTTATAAAATGGATAAATTAAATTATTAATTTAATCATTTTATAGTAAAACTTGAATATCAATCAGATGTGGACTCAGATAAAAACTATGATACCATCGATGATCTCAGAACATAGGTTTTACCGTAGGCAGAATATAACCCTTGTTAGTGTTAGGGGGTTAGCCTATGTGCCAGCATGGACGATATATTAAATAATTAAATGATTTTTTATTTAATTATTTGATTATTTTTACTTTAACCTATTGAGAGGATATAAATTTTTGGGTTACTGTTGGTGTTGGCCTCATAATTCAGTTTGACAACGATGCCAAACCCTCTATTCATCTCTTCTCCTTCTCTTCCCATTGACATTGAACGAACGACTAAGCTTCAAATCCAAGAAGATCGAAGTGTAACGAGAAAAAAATATCGTTATTAATGAGATATTAATTAATGATAAATCCAAACCTAATGTTGGATTTATCTTTATGGATTTCTTACTTCATTTTAATTTTTCACGATGAACGTGAATAAAATTAAATAAGTCGCGGATTGAAAAATAATGGAATTAATCAATTTTCTTTCTCATTTATCTTGAGATTTAAGATCATGAAGTCTGATAAATATCTATTTTTTGATTCCTCATGTTCATTATTCTCAATGACAATGTCCAAACAAAAAAATCCATCCATCTTCATATATACCATGATGTTTTCTATTTTATTTTTCAGGAGTTTTTCAGCAAGCCAAATAATTAAGTGTTCCAAAAACTCAATGTTTCATCAAGAATGACATATAGAGGCGGAGATCTCAATATGAGGATAACAGATATGCAATAATCACAATTTTTGGGGTTAGAATGAAGTTGTAGCTGCCCGAAAAAGTGGCGACATGGCGGTGTGATTTTTGGCGTGTGTCTTAGGCGAAACTCCGGGTGAGGTAGATTGTGTGATGTGCTACGATGATTTAGCAGAGGCAGCGAGGCGGTGTGACGTGCTGTGACAGTCGTGCGGAGGTTGCAAGGTGGCATCGGAGCCGGCGCATCGGGGTTTTTGAATGATGGAAGCATTGGTGTAGGTAGTCCAATGTGACGGTGTAAGAGGTGGTATAAGGGGTAGCGAATAGGTGTGGTTGGTGGAAGGCAGGAGTGGAGGACAGAAAACAGACAATGTCCATATGGTGTGGCAGTCTAGAGGCATCGTTGATTGGATAACTAGAGGTGGTGGCGGTAGTCTGTCCGTGGAGAAGGAAGTAAAATTGTGTAAGGAAGAATTATATTGGAGACACAAGAAGATTTTGTAAGTAAATAAATGAAAAAGATAGAACAAATAAAATAGGATTGAGGAGTGATGCATGTCTGTGGTGACAATAAAGAAAAATGGGGTGACATGTTTGTGGAATATGAGAGTTGATTTTAATGAATATTAAATAATAATAATAATATATTAATGATATTTTTTTTGTAAAACCATATTTTGTCTCTAACTTATCCCCGCGACCTTGGTTTCAAAAACCATCAGTGTTAGTGTGAACCTAACCTCCAGAAAAACATATTATGTATTATATTGGATGACTTTTTGTGTTTTCGGATTGGGTACCTGGAATGATAATGAAATAATAAATTTAATATTAATATTAAATTTTCAATCTGTCATAACTCAAGCGTGGGACATCTTATTGAAATCCCATTAGTGGAAATGTGATCCTATCATTAACATGGTCAATTCAATTCTAATGATGAATATTAAATTCTGTTTTCATGATCAGGTCCACGAAACACCCAATATTAATATTATTATTAATTCGGGATATTTTATCCGCCATAACTCCCTATACGGTGTCGAAATGAAGAACCGTTTGTGGCACTAGATCACATAGGCTGAGGCAGTCCATTTGTGATACATAACTTGAATTTTGAAGAAATTTAGTTGTTTTCCAGGTTGGATCGTATGCGAATCCAACCACATCGTCAGCACTAAAATGCCAATAACTTTTAGACCAGGTGTCTAGATGACGTGCCATCTATTCCATTGGAACCCTTATGTCCTGACGGGCCATTGGGTTACATCCTTATGGTATATCATGGTGCTTAAGGAATGAATGATAACCTAAGGAGTCAAACCCGGGTGTTTCTTGTAGTGAGAGATAGGGTGGATACGCCCTTGATGACTCAAGGAATGGGTATTCCTTACTCCTCTGCTCCGGTAGAGATTATAATCCCCACGTCATGAGTGTCGGTTTGTCTTCCTCTGATATGGGATTTCTATCATTGGAGTATGTACTCCCCTATAGAACTAGGGAAAAATTATTCCATACTTAGCACACATAGAGTTAGGTACTCCCCTACCAGGTAAGGTGTAGGTCATCTATGTTCAGAGTAGGTACACCCATGTTAACCCAGGGTGCAAGTCCCCCTTATCCAGTGCTATAGATGATATTGTGATAGAGTTGGTTACTCCTCTACTTTACTATGGCATGGGTCCTCCAGTCACCAAGTTGTACTCCCCTATCTGGTAGGGTGAAGGTCCTCACAATAGAGTAGTTACTCCCATTCATTGGGAGGGTTCAGGTCCTATAGCCAAGGGATAATACTCTGTTGACATACTAGGGCACCTTTAACCAATAGAGAACGAACTATAATTGTTATACTCCACTATTGGGTAGGGTGTGGGTCCTCTAATATGGAGTAGTACTCCCCTATCCTTGAGTAGCGACGAGTAGTGGATCTTTTAGGGGAGTTGGAGCACCCTCTACTGCAGGACATAATGTCGAGGAGTGGGTTTCATTACTTTTCTTCCCTGGGTTTTGCCTCTATTTCAAGACCGTGATAGAAAGTCCTCTAGTTCTAGGAACTATAGGCAGTTCTAATAGAAATTTCTTGATGGAATGCATCCTTTTGAACCTACCACTAAGAATGGTTTAGTTTTACCTGATAGAGTACAATCCTCAGATGGGATCCATCTCGTTTGGAAATATCATGGAGCATGTACTCATGATCCATGAGTTACACATTGAGCCTTCTTTGGAAATCCTAATATTGGATTCGAGGTCGGATCCTTATGTTTCATGTGGATGAGACGAGTATATCTGGATGACGAAGTTATATGTAGTGGCATATACATGAGTAGATATGACTATGTATAATCTTTGTGGTTTAATTCGTTGTTATGGATTTACATGGAAATGATGGCTACTCACTTCCTTGGGAAGAGTTGTGAGATGAAGATCCCCTTACACTTTATTTGGGCTTCTCAAATTATTATATCAATTGATGGGTGGAGATGCACTACTGTTCACTTTTACTGTACCTTGATCCTATACTGGTATTCTTCTATTATATCTCTCACTACTCCTCTGTTCATTACCTCTCTTAATGTGCCCTTGATCCTTCAAGGCATTCTATGGATTATTATTATACTCACCCCTAATTGGTCATTTCCCGCATTTGTGGTTCCCTTGTAGACAATTGACAAGTTGATCATGATATTAGAGGATCTTAGGGATACAGCGTGCTTGGACCCCGTGTGGTGGTCATAGCTTGGGATTCATTAGTGGCACTCTTACAGACTGTTGTTGGGTTTTGTCACTTTTCTAGTTGGGTGTGTACATTTTCCCCTTTCCCTTTCTATTTTACTATTCTTGTACTTGTATTGTTTAGTGGTTTGATGCGTTTTTTTTGTTCCCCATTTATAGAAGTGTGATACCTTGAATTATTTACCTATGATCTTTTTCATTGAGTTGGTTGCATGTGTGTGTGTGTGTAGGTTCTTAGGAAAATGCCGCCTCATGTTTTTGTTCCTTTGGTGCTAGTTACAAGTCGGTAGCCTATTGAGGCGGGCTTGGGGTAGTTTCAGCTCGAGCCTCGGCACCAGTCAGGATGTGAAAAAGTTGTATCAAATGTGCTTCAACCCTTAGAAAGTTGTTCAGACGTTTCCCGAAAATGTTCTTCGTTGGGTTTAGGGAAACAGTGTTTAAGTTTCTCAATAGAGGATCTCAGGCTAGGGAGTCTAGTGATGGTACAAGAGATCGACCTATTCATTTAGTAGGACCTTGATTACCCACTTGTCGACAAGGCATTTTAATACACCTGTTGCAATGAACAACGGTACATGCATCATAGAGGATGGAGACTTTTACTATCCTTCTCAATATAGCTCCCCATAATTGCTTATATATATATATATCATCATATGACGGTTGTACTCCATGATAACATTCAATATATATCCTCTATGAAAGCTAGATAGGATACGAGTTAGTGTTCATGGTGATGATCCCATGAGGGATGAGGCCTTATTGTAGGACCCAACATGTGAGCCCCATTCTCTAGGGGGGTGGGTAGTAGGACCCCCACCTATTGGGAAGCAGACAGCTACAATAGAGGGGATGAAGACATGCGCTGGTTAGGCAAACTTCACATGTTCTAGTGCTGGAGACCACTAAAGTTCTATATTGAGCCAGGCCCTTGGACATCAAAGGATTGTCTAGAGTCGGTGGTCTGCTTCTTCAGGCTTATACGGACACTAGCAGATTAGATGGTGGTTTTTATGGCCGAACTTTTCCCTGGAGCAAATGAATGTGGGTGGATCTTTGTTTCTCAGATACACTATGAGCTAGAACTATCATAAGATGACTTCCACCAACTGTTTCTTGAAGAGTTATACCACTTATTCTTTGGTTTTTTTTGTCTTTAATCGCTCCTCTGATTACATTCTAGATGGATGACATTAATTGAGTATGTGACTAGGTTCACAAGCATTTCACACTACTCTCTGTATATGATCTATAATGGTAGTTTCTGAGAACATACATTCGATATGGGAATCCATATAGACTATTTCATTATCATTGCACCCTTATGAACCCCCAACAATGTCAGGGTGTTGGATAAGGTGTAGTTGACTTAGATCTTTTTGTTCGAGGAACTCCGTACAACTGGTTGTGGCATTGAGTGCAATAGAAAAATGTCATCTGCTATAGCCAACAGATTCCAGATAATGATATCTCAATATAAGATATCTTCATATGATTAGTCTCAGTCACATTATAATTTGGGTCCCAGACAATGTAGTGGAACCAGGGTGGATGAATCCCTTTAACATGTGCATTCAAGGTGCGGTTGTGTAGCAGATGCCCTTAGCAGAAAGTGTGGGGAGTCCCATATTCACCTAGTGCAAGATGATTCAGAGCAGTTAACTTCCTTGCAGCTGACCCTAGAGGAACATGAGGGTATAATATTACTTCAGTAGAATGTCTTCACTCCATCACCTCTCGAGTGTGTAAGATAATCTCAGTTTTAATTTCTCTATTGTGTAATCTTATTTGACTAGATATCCTTAGGTGATTCATCATATGGAAATTTTGAAAGCGTGAATCAGAAGACTATGTTCTTGTTCCAAATGATTATTCCAGTTGTGACATGTTATGTGGAGGTTTTTCGGAAGAGGCAAGATATTCCCAGAGTTCCATGAGGTCATTTAAGACTATTCACTGAGATGGGGAGGTATTATACCACATTTCCTTACCCTAAAATAGTTGTAGTGGGTACACGATGTCTTACTCGTTTAACAACTAAGATGATATGTTTGTGTTCCTACACACTTCATCATCTAAAGAATGCCTTATGAGGGTGGACCACCCCTTGGGTCCACAATACTTGGGAGCAGAGAAACAAACAGGTTTCCCTATGAGGGGGACAACTACGTGTGGGCACAGTATCCCAATTGGATTCCTTAGTTCTTCATTTTGAGGATGAATATCTTGAAAGAGGAAATAATGTAGAGGCTTATTTTTTGGCTTATTAAGACATTGAAATATTTCTAGGAATAATTTTAGAGATGGGAACTAAATTAAATTTATAAATATGTTAAGTGTTTTTTTATTACGCACATGCGGTTAAATAAAGAAAATGTGATATCTCTGAAACGGTTGATCAGATCAGAAATATAATACCACAGTTGGGTTCAAAATGCATTGAATCCCCAAGGCACGTCATAAAATGTGTTGGTGTGGGAAATTTAGAACTATCGATTGTTGGCGGTGTGTAAAATGGATAAATCAAATTATTCATTTATTCATTTAATATCCCAAACACGTATATATCTCAGATACAGACATAGATGAAAATAATGACACAAATTATGAGCTCAGAACATAGGATTTACCATAGGTAGAGTATAATCATTGTTAGCATCGGGAGGTTGCTAGTGTGCCAGTGTTGATGATTAATGAAATAACGAAATAATTGTTATTTTAATTATTTGATAAATTTTTTATAACATAACGATAGTTTATAATTTTATTTGTTCAGAGGGGATGATTTCCTCATAATTTAGTTGGGCCAACAACTCTAAAACCATCTGATCCACTCTTTTTCTCATATTCTTGTTTATGAATAATAGACTATGAGACATTGAATCCAGGCAGATCAAAGCACAACAAGCACAATAAATCGTGATGAACATGATCTTCACCTACAATTGATCCAAACCTATGGTAGGATTTATCTTTTGGGATTATTTACCATGTTTTAGTTTTTCATTATGAATGCGAATTAAATGAATTAATTTATAGATCGAAAAACAATGGGTTGAATCAATTTTTCTTCTCTTTTATCTTGCGATTGAAAATCATGAAGTATGATAAATATCTATATTCTGATTCTTCTTGTTCATGATTCTCAACGACGATGGGTAAACAAACATGACCATCGATATGAACATATACCATAATGTCTTCTATTTCATTCTCCAGGAATTCTATGGAACACTAAATAATTATGTGTGCCATAATCTAAATGTTTCATCATGTACGACATGCGAATGCAGAGACCTCAACTGGAGGATCGCAAATCTACAATCATCCCAATTTTTAGGGTTAGAACAATGATGATGCGGCCCATGAATGGGGCGATGTGGAGGTTTGATTTTCGCCATGTGTTTTAGGTGTAGCTCCGGGAGGGGTAGATGGTGTGACATGCTACGGAGGTCAAGTGGATGGAGCGTGAAGGTGCAATGTGATGTGGTAGTAGAGTGGAGGGAGTGGGGTGGTGCAAGAGCTAGCACATCAGGGTTTTACGACAAGGAAAATAATCGTTTCGGCTGACCAAGGTGATGGTGTCCAAGGTGGTCTGAGGGGGTGCGAAGAGCAATGTCTCCCAGAAGGCTGCAGCGGTGGATAGCTGAAAGGCAGTATCCAGCCAGTGCGACATTCTTGAAGCGTCATGGCTAAGGTAGTTAGAGGTCGTGGTGGTGGTCTAGCCATGCAGAAAAAAGGAATATAGTGAATGGAATAATTATATTCGAGAGAGAATATTATTTTAAATCTAAATTAAATAACATGAAAGAATAAATAAAATAGGATTGGGTAGTGATGCTTGCTCATGGAGACAAAGAGGAAAAATGGGTGACTTGTGCCTGGAATGCGAGGATTGATATAAATGAATTGTAAATAAATATAATAATATAATAATGGTATTAATATTTTTTTTGTTGTAAAACCATAATTCATGTATAACATATCTGTGAAAACTAGGCTAAATTAACCATCAATGGATGTACGACCCTTACTTCTGGATGGAAATTTTGTGTTCGATATTGGATCTATTTTTCAGGTTTTTAGATTGGGTACCCGAAACAATCGTGAAATAATAGATTTAATATTATTATTAAATCTTCGACCAGCCATTACTCCTGCATGTGACATCTGATTAACTTCTCATTAGTTGAGATGTGATCCTGTAATTTATATGGTTGATTCAAGTCTAATAATTAATATTACATTCTGGTTCATAGATCGGGTCCACGAAATAACAAATAATAATAATAATAATTTTCTATCATGTATCCTAAATATATTTTTTGTACGGTGTCGAAATGGTGAATTGTATATGGCACTAAAACCCATAGGATGAGGTGGTTCATGTGAGATACTCCACATGACATTCAAATAATGCTAGATTTTGGCTGGGATGGATTGTACCGGAATCCCACCGAGCCCTTGGTAAAAAATTCCTATAACATTCTGATCGGTTTTTCGGTTGACGCGTCATATGTTGCGTTGGAATCCTTATGACATGAAGATTAATTACGTTTCGACATTGTGGAAATTTGTGGTGGTTGTGGTATGACTGATGAAGTGAGGAGCAGAACCAGGGTGTTTCTTCTAGTGAGAGTTAGGGTGGATACTCTCTTGATGACTCATGGCATGGTTATTCCTTACTCTTCTACTCCGGTAGAGAATGGAATCCCCGCGTCATGAGTGAAAGTTTGTTTTCCTATGAGATGTTTTTACTATCATTGGATTCAGTACACTCCTATTGGACTAGAGTATGGGTCTTCCGTAATTAGCGCACATAGAGTCATGTACTCCCCTACCGGGTAGGGTGTAGGTCCTCTATGTTAGGAATTGGTACTCCCTTGTCATCCTAGTGTGCGGGTCATCCTTATGCAGTGCTACCAATGATATTGTGACTGCTTTGGTTACTCGACTAATTTACTAGGGTGTGGGTCCTCTAGTCCACAATTTTACTCCCCTACTATGTAGGGTACGGGTCCTCACATATAGAGTTGGTACTCCCCTACCATGCCAGGGTGTAGGTCCCCTAGCTTGGGGTCGATACTCCCCTGACGTAATATGGTGTGGGTCCCCCACAAAAAACAAACTACCAGATTTTTACTCCCTTACCAGGTAGGGTAAATGTCCTCACATATTGATTAGTACTCACCTGTCTCCGAGTAGCGATGATGAGCAGTTCATTCAGGGGTGTAGAAACTACCTCGACTACAGGATACCGTGTTTAGGAGTGGGCCTCTTCCCTTGGTTTCCTTAGTTCTTGCCTTGGGCGCAAGACTATGACAGCGAGACCTCTAGTGTAGGGAACCATAGGTAGTTCTAGTAGAAATTTCCTGATGGAGGACGTCCTTTCAGACGTACCATTAGAAATGGTTGAGTAGTTCTTGATAGAGTACATCTCTCAGACGGGTTCCGTCTAGGGTGGCCATCTCATGGAGCATGTACTCTTGATCCTTGATTTATGATTTGATCCTTCTTTGGAAATCCTAGTAATGGCATTGAGGTTAGAGAACAATGTTTTTTTGGTTGATGAGATGACTATATCAGGATGAACTAGGTATATTTATGGGAATATACCAGAGTAGAGCTGACTATCCATAATCATTGTTGTTTTCTTCATGGTTTTGGCTTTACATGGAACTAATGGATATTGTATTCCTTCTACTGAGTTGTGAGATGGAGATCCCCTTTCTATTTTTTAGGGTTTCACTAATAATAATATCTGTTATTGGGTGGAGATATACTCATGTTCACATTTACAGTACCATATTCCTACACTAGTTTTCTTCTGTTATATTTCTTTCTACTCCTCTCTTCAGAACCTCAGTTGGTGCTCCCTCGAGCTTTCGGTGTATCCTACTGTGTATTCATATACACAACTCTGCTTGGGCTTTTCCCGCATTGGGTGTTCCCTTGTAGGCGAAATGCAGGTTTATCGTTATATCAGAGGAGCTTAGGGATACAGGGTGCTTGGACCATGTTCGGTGTTGGTAGTTTGGGATTCAAGAGTGTGACACTTCCATCTATTTTATGTTTTCACCTCTTGCAGTATTGTAGAACTTTTCTAGTAGGGTGTGTATATTCTCCCCTTTCTCATTCAATTTAATTTTTCATGTACTTGAACTATTTATTGGATGTTACCTTTATGTTGGCTCCCTTTTTATAGAAGTGTGGAACCTTGCATTCTTTTAAATTGCACTATTTTATTGAGTTGGTTGCGTGTGCGTGTACATGTTCTTAAGAAAAGGCCTCCCCAGTTTTTTTTGTGCATTCTGTGCTAGTCGCCAGCCCCTGGCCTACAGAGGTGGTCATGGGTAGTTGCGGCTCGAGACCCGGCACGGGTCAGGTTGTGAAATATTTCAGTATATGTAATATGGGTAAATCAATTTTATGGATCAATTTTTATTTTAAAAAAATCATTTCAATGTGAAACGTATTGTTTATGAAAATAAAAATATTAATGTAAACCCTTTAAA
Source organism: Viscum album (assembly GCA_963277665.1). NCBI lineage: Eukaryota > Viridiplantae > Streptophyta > Magnoliopsida > Santalales > Viscaceae > Viscum > Viscum album. The sequence continues at coordinate 1,999,244,955 of OY728135.1, read as the reverse complement.
ATATTTGTAATTTTAATAAAATATAAACACCAATTAAATTATAAATTTATATGTAATTATAATAATAACAAATAATGCATAAAAATAAATTTCACTATTTGTTTTATATATTTCCAATTAAAATATAAAAGTTATTTTTTTATAAATCTTGATTAATAAAATTACCATCATTTTGGATTATAACAAAACAGAATATAATTATGGTGTTTTTTTGTATTTTATGAAATTATTGGTTTTAAATTAAATAGTGAAAATATAGTTTTAAAAAATACATTTTAGTTTACATCATTAATAGGGAATGAAATAAATGAAATTAAGGAATCATTTAACAACCATGAATAATAATATTATATGTGAAATGAAACATTTATAAATATAATTTTTAATTTACATACTAATATGTATCATTTTAGATCTTATGTTATATTTTTCCTTATAAATATTTTTGATGCATTAAACATTTATTACATATGATTTTATTTTATCACAAATACAAATTGATTATAATAATTTAAATTTTAAATTTGGAATAAAAGGGTAAATATTATGTAATATAGTCCAATTTAGATTCAAAAATAAATAACAACTAATTTAGATAAAAAAATATTTCATATAGTAAAATAGAGAATTGTGAAGGAGAATAATATAAGGGATAAAAGATATAAAACAAGTCAAATAATAACATCGAAACTAGTATTAAGGGGTCTTATCAACATTACCTCCTATACTCCCCTTTAATTTCTTCAAAAGCTATCTACCTTCCTTTACTATTACACATGTTTTTATATAATTACACTCCTCTTTCTTATGAAGCTAGCATATAACCCCCCCCCTTATATACTCAAAATACATGCCTAATTGATCAGTGAAAAATTAAAAAAAAAATCTACCAAAAAAATTATTTCCAAAAAGAGTTGAAATTCTCTAATAAAATGACTATCTTCCAGTTGAATAATTAAATTTGTAATGATTTTTCCCAATGAGTAAGATAAAAATCATTCTGAATGCTTTTTAATTTATATTTCCATCATTTGACTTGAAACAACTCCAAATATACAATAAAATTGTATATTTATTATTTCTATATAATTTTAATGAATACATATTGATATAATATTTTAATAACCCTTATACACCTTCTACTATTCTATTTAGAAAAGTTATTATATCATTTATTTTTATTTTCAGACTACCGCTTCCATGAATGATGTGTTTTATTTTACCTCGGTTTCTTCCAAAGATGGCTAATAATTTGTAATTAATTAATAAATATTATTTTTATAGAATTATTATAATTATAAAAATCTAAATCAATTTCTATTATCAATTTTTAATAGGACACAAAAAATAACATCCAGGTGTACAAGTCGATTACCACCTCTATGGAATGAACTATTTTATTCTTTATTTATGCCCAATATCGTTGACTCTAAGAATTTATATAATGGATTAAAAAGATGTTACTGAATTTTTTTTATTAATGATTTTTAATATTAATATTTTTCAGTATATTAATAAAATAACTTTTTCCCCATAACATTATAAATAAAAAACCTATTAGATGTTCCTTTTCCAAAAAAATGTATAAAACAATCATGGATGAAAATTCAAACATTATAAAATAAAATGAATATACTTTGGAATTTCTCATATTTTTTAAAAAATAATCAAATTAATTAATTTAATGATGTGACTATGAAAATTATGGGACATTTGGGTAATGTAAGTAATCAATTAAATGGTATTTTATAATTGTGTAATTAATAACATATTTAATTTATTGATATTGAGAGTAAAGAATGTATGGGATAACTATTATAGGTAAATGGTTTAGGTGAATAAATTTGGATAGATGGATTGATGGTAAATTTCTCATATTATTTCACATGATTAATTTTTTAAAAAAAATATTGTTTTTATAGTTGAAATAGTGTATCAATATGGGTATTTTTAATTAGAGGGTTATTATAAACATACCTTGCTAAATTTGATAATAAGGATATTTTTGATTAATTGAGAAATGGGGTATGGGACATGGAATGATGCTCTAAATACCAATGGGATGCTAGACATTATATTCTAGAACAATAAATATAGACCTGAATTTTATTTTATGGTACAGGGACTGGTGACCAAAATACCCATTAGGTGTGTGACATTGGATGATGCTCTAAATACGAACATAGATCAAGACACAATGTTTTATTCCCATGATTTTGGCATTGGACTCTATATCCAAATTGTTGTGATATGAACTAAAATCTAATGATAAATAAATCCCATGAGTTATGGTATATATTATTTTCATTATGATATGATTTAATCTCAGATTCTAGTCAAAAATGTTATTTATGGTTCATGAGTCATCATGAACACAGATAAATTCATGGGGTTAATTAATGAATAATAATATTTTAAAACTATTTACTTTATTTAAATTAATTATACACAAAACATCATACACTATAATTTACTTGATAATGTTTTATATTCCATTGGAGGTTTCCCTCTGAGTTTTACTCACACTCTACATGTTATTCAAAAAATATATGAAAAGAGACATCATGCTTGTAGGATAGGGAAAGAGGCCCATGATAGATGGTTGATTTGGGACGAATCATGGATGAAGGAGTTAGACATGATGTCAGGACCCATCTAGGGAGTATTCATTCTGTGTTTACTTTTGGGTTTTATTTATACACATTTCACATATATAGAATGATATATATATTTTTTTGTTTTGATATTATAATAACATTTCATTCGTCATGTTATACTACTATTTTTTTTTGTTTATTGTTGTTATCATTTTCTTATTGTTTAATAATTACCCCTGTAGTTATTCATTGATAAAGAGGAAATAGTTTTATTATGTAATATATTTGACCCTCACTTCTTGTCAGCAATCTCTAGCAAATGAGTATGCGTGCATCTAGTCTTTTAACTGACCACTAGGGGTATTGGTATGTGGTAACAAGGTATTGACATTAGAAAGTGGTATCAAAGGTTCCTTCCTTTGAATAATTTTTTATTTTATTTAGAAAATTTAGTTTTGAGAAAATGATGAGACATTCCTTTTACATGACCTCATGCAAGGGAGTATCTAACTAATGTATGGTGGAAACCCCATGTTACTATAGCGGGATTATTTTTATTTTGTTTTCTTGTTATGATTTTATGTTATTTCAGATTTAGTGAAGTAATTAGTGTGTGATTCAAATTTTTTTGGTATGAATATATTTTTTATTCGACTCATTGCCCAGTATAGAATTATATTTGAATATACATAGATTATTTTATTGAAATATGATTTTTTGTAACATTCATCATCCTTGCCACAAATGGGAAAAGTAGGTTTGGGGTATGTTTTTCAAATTGAAATATATTCCCCTCTAATGTTTTATTGAAATAGAAATGGTGCCTAATATGGATTTGAAGAATTTATAACTAATGAAAAATGTTGTAATTTCAAACTAATAAATGGATTTCTAATGAAAAATATCATCTATGAAAGTGTATTACACTATGTGAAGCATGAATTAGGCGAGGTATGGTTGAGGGTGGTGACATAACCTCGATTTTGTTTTTATCTCAGGTAATAAGGGATTATTAGTTAATGGTGGTGTCAAAACCTCTTAATTAAATTTATAAATGTGGGGTTATGTTTCCTATGATGTGTTTTTTGAATTGTATAGATAGTCTCCCATGAAAATGCTTGTTGAATGGACTACAATATGACACTAATAGAAATTATCATCCGACAGTAGATCCTGGGGCACCAATAGTTCTAGGTGAATGAGATGAAGAGTACTTCAATTAAGACTTTTATCACATCATAATGTATATGGAAATACACAATGGATCTGGTTGTGAAGAGTATGAATTACCGAACCTGGGATGTTCATTTTCAACATGCTCTAGCATATACTAAAGTCGTTGGACTGGAGGTATATGGGTTTTTGTCTATGTCTATCTAGACGATTCTTGAACACAATGAGACTCTAGTTGATAAGATAATCTATTGGGATTCTTATATGTTATGTGGTTAGGATAAGCATTGGCTGGACATCCAGATATAGGATATGATTATTGACAGTATGGTATAGAATTACAACCAAGAGAACATCATAGAGATATTTTATAACTAGAATCTAATAGAGGAGAGGGAAGAATGGTTTGTAAGGCAGACCAAGTGGAATATTAATTTGGATGACTTTGTCGACTAGTTCAAATTCATGATGTGCATTGTGACAACAATGGAAGGGGAAACATAAACTAGGATAACATGTTTTATGATGGTATTGAACATTATATTAAATCTGATGGTAATTAATTTCATTTAAAAATGTTTTTTGTGGTAGTGGATTTGGATCTAATTTTGAGGGAGAACCAAAAGGAGGGTTTTAGTGAAAGATTGGTGGTTTCTACTAGATTATCAAGTTGTAATATATCTAGTGTAAGAATTGTACAATGATAATATAAGGTTGTGTAATAGGAAACAGAGTGTCTCGTTGGGTGGTTTAGTTACTTTGGACATTAATCAAACACATTAGCACAAATATGGTAGTCCAAGTAACTTTCAAAAATATTTTACTCAACCAATAGTAGAGTTTAGAGTTTGTAGAAAGGTGGGACATCTACAATTATTTTGTAGAAACCCATGAAGGTAGGGTAATAGCATAGGAGCTATGAAGAATTAGCAAACTAGATGTGGGTCTTCTACCATATATCAGTCGGGTAGTTATATTTATACTATTCTTGGTGGTAGAGTTATTATAAGGGGTACTTATGAGAAAGATAACTAAAATAATCTGAGTGGTGTAGATTAGGGACCTAGAATTCATTATAGGGAAGAGGTGCATGAAACATTCATACAGTTCACCAATCAAATGTGGATTGTAAAGTGAGATCATCAACAGTTGGAGGTACTATTCTTTATGATTCTACTCGTTATAGGCCCTTATTTTATAATAGATCATATAATACATTTATATATGAAGGTATTGATTGCTTGAGTTTGATAGTGGATTTTGTGAGTTGATTTTATAAAATAAACAAATGTTAATGGTATTGAAGTGATACATCTACTTGTGATTTGTTTGTTCTCTCAGTTCTTGGGAGTATAAATTAATATTGAATATCTACATAATTCTCATTTTAGGATTTTACGTGATATTTATAATGAATATTATGGTATCATATCGATTCAGAATCGATCGTTAAACATAGTAGAGTGACTTTAACATCTCTTGAGGGTGAAATTTATGTTCACCATGGAGATTGGGATATCAAGGAAACCAATTCAGGGGAAGTTCATCATCAATTAGGTGACTCACTACCCATGATGCAAGTATTTTCCTAGATGATGTGGGTGTGAATCATTGATCCATTCCTCTGGTAGTGGATATGATCAAAATTGTGTTTATTAAGGACTTATCAGGGGTTGATCCTACGAGATATGTAAAATTTTATGATTCAATCATGGCTATAGAGGAAATAGTTTGTATACCACCTTATATAATGATAGAAAAAAAGAATTATGACCTCATGTATTTGATGGAAGAGTTGATGGATAAGGGACTCATCTATCTAAGTATGTGGACTTGGGATTTCATAGACTTTTATTCTACACACAATGATATAAAACATTACTTATTTGTTTATTATCATAATTACAATCATATGACAATAAAGAAATGATATCCACTTCCATATATCAATTATCTCTTTGACCAATTGATTTAAGATTATGTTTTATCTAATATTTACTTGAGATAATAGTTTTTTCATTTGAGAGTCTGACCATATGATATAACACCAAAAATATTTAAAATTTCGACTGGTCTATTGGAGTATTTCATGAATCTCTTTTGGTTAACAAATTCACTATCTATGTTTATGTCTTTGAAGAATTGAATATTCCACTCAACCCTAGATCGTTTTGGGGTTATTGTTTTACTAAAATCTTAGGGTACTCCATGATTAATTATAATTATTACCAACATCATGAGCTCGTCAATAGTACATTGAGTGAAATATGATTATACTCCATGGTAACTATGTCTCAATTTTTGATTGATCAAGTAATTTTTTTGGGCTACAAAATCCTGGAGGAAGGTGTGTCTTTAGACCACGAGAATGCAAAATAATTTATTTCTTAAGAGCATCCCTAGAACATTTAGAGATTTTAATCAATCCTTTTTATCAATATATTATTAGATTATCATCCAAGATTTATCTATATTCACAACCCCACTTTTCAACATGAATAAGAAGGGAATAATTATTTAATGGTTTGGTGAATTTGACAATGAGTTTTATGTGTTGAAGAAGCACTTCACTACTACCCCAATCATTATACTACCAGATCTAGGGGAGGAGTATAAAAAGTTTTGTGGACCATATAGAGTCAGGATGGGAGAAGTGTTGATGCATATTGAGAGACTAATGGTGTATGGGTCATGGAATATGAGGACACGTGAATGTAATTACCCTACACATGACATCAAGTTGTAGGTTGTGGTTTATTCTTTGAGGTATTGGTGTAAATATCAATTGGGTGAGAAGTTTACTATGTATATCAATCATAAGAGCTTAATATATATATTTTTTGTAATGAGACATGATTCATCAATAGCGGAAATTGGATGATTATATACAATAATTTGATTTGGAGCAACCATATATACTCGATAAGGGAAACATGTTTTCTGATCATCTAAAAAGGGGAACAGATACATAGGTATTTTAATATACTAGATCAGAATGGAAGAAACTAAATTTATTATTTGAGATGTATGTTTTGGTTCATGATAGCTGAAAATAGATAACTCTCATGTTAGTATCAATAGAGTCTAAAATTTTGAGCTTGCTTTGGAAGAGGTAGTAATGGGATCTAGAATGTATATCCATAAGGTAATTCCTTGAAGGTCGTGTGTCACCTTTGGATTAGACCAGAGATGATGAAAAGACCTTCTATAATGAAAATATAGTTTTGATACCTATTGATTATTGGGCATGAGCTAATCAATGAATTTAATTCCTTGATGATTTCGGTGCATCCGGGTTTAAATAAAATGTTTCAATACCTATGTTTATTATATTGGAGTTTGATCATGAAAAAAAGATTGTAGGGTTCGTGATATGATATACCAAATATCGACTCATGAATGATGAAAATTAATGGACATGTGGTTATTCAAAGTAATCCCCTATCCTGAAATGGCAATGGGATTAAATGATAGGGTATACTAAGAAATCCTCATAAGAATGATTCTATTTTTATTATTATGGAATGATTATAGATAGTAGTGTATTTCTTGCCTATAAATGATACATTCCTAGTTGATCAGTTGTGAGATATGTTTTCTTGGGAGATTTTCCATCTACACATAGTTAGAGATATTATAATATTATATTGTGACTTATGTTTCACCTCACAGTTCAATAATAGATTATAGAAAATATTTTGTACATCAGTATTTTTGGGCTAATCTTTCTACCGATAGAACCATGGACAACAAGAAACTACAAGACATGTTTTTGAGGATATACATTGACTGTGTGTTCCATACAATTTTCGTTCATGTGGGATGAACGTTGTACTAGAGGAGTTTTCCTATAACAATAGTCATACATAAAAAATTTAGAAGAAACCATATGGGACACTTTATTTTATTCCTTGTAGATCACCTATATTTTGGATGGTGGTAGGTGAGCTAGATTTGTTTGTGACAAGTCACCTGTAAGTGTAATCAGGGTAAGTTCCACTAATTTATAAACATAGGCTATAGATATAAGTATAAATAAGTGATATGATTCTATAAATTGATGAGCCTATGAGAATATGGTGGGTGATCTTGTGTTCATTTGTGTGTCTGTGAGATTGGGACGTAATTGGACTTAAAGGTAGGGATAGTTGGTTCCTTAGTTTTTCAAACCCTTTGAGAATTTTCATGTAATTAGGATAGTGTAATGGTTATTTTATTTTCCCTATTGGTTATACTCTATAAATTATTTTTATCAGGTTCCTCAAATCTGGTGGTATCACATAGAATCCTCACATTTAATCTATTTGAAGGATGTTGTGATTTAGGATGATATATCTTTTGAGATGAATATAAAATGTTTGTGGATTGCATTGAGAATTTTTTTTGAATGAACATGATTATAGTTCCAATATTTTGGAAACATAGAAGTTTTTTAGAAGAAACATTGGAGAAGGAAATGGATATGAAGACACAGGGGCATGATCTACTTACCACATATTCTTATATATTCTTGGGAGTGCAAATAGAGGATGAGAAGTTTTAAGGCAAGGAGATTAGAAGATCCCAAATAGTTTTGGAGATTTCATAATCTCATTTATAGAAAATATCACTAATTATTTTAGATATATGTTGTTATAATAATGACTTGGGTGCATTTTTTTTTGAAATTTAGATATTTTTTGAGACGTTTCGGTAAGTGAATTGTTGGTGTATATTGTACCCACGCCATGATCCCTATCCCAGAAAACAATGAAATGATAGACAGAGGTGGATTTCAGGCTCAGAATATTGTTATTGAAATCATTCACCCTCTTAGGATTAACCTAAAACCCCCTAGGTGAGGTTCACAGTTATGGTGAAGAGGTTGGAAAACTATGTGCCCTACGTAGGACGCATTATGTATGTTATTCGTTCATCGAGATGCTTTTTAAAAAAAATTCCAAACCCCATATCTATTATCATCATTCAACACAGCTTGAACCTAATGGGTTTTGTTTGATTTTTGAGTCTATTTGAAGGATTCAAAGGCCTTTATAACGTCAGTATCAATGAATTAAAGAAATTTTTTATATACATCCTCCTCTCTCATTAAGTGTTCTCATCTGAATTTTTTTCCTCCCTATCCCAATTATTTTTTTCATATTTGGAGGGGTTGGTTTCCTATATAGATGATTGGTTTAACTATTGGATTTCCATAATATAATAAATTTTATCAATGATCTAGGTTTTTTATCTATATCTCATCCTAAAATGTTTAAATGCATGTTCTTCTTCAATTTGGGGATTTTCATTAGTGATCGTTTATCAATGATCCTATGTTAGGTTGTATAAATTGAAAATATTATACGCTTGAGTTAAAATTTCATGAATGGAATATGGAATTTTAATTTCTATGATTTGAAATTGAATATTGAATTGAGTTAAATTTCTCATTAATTCAATATTATAATGTTGTGATTATGATGTTGAAAGGATAATATGGCTGTAGATATTGTCAATTAAATGGGATTGTGTAGTTAGTAAATTGATAATATATTAAATTGAACGATATTGAGAAAAAATATATTTTTGGCTTAACATTGAATGTGTAATTGGTTATGTGAGTAAATGTTGATAGATGGTTTAATGGAGAATTATTCATTTTATTCCATGTGGTCAATGTAAATAATTATGTTCATTTTTATATTTGAAATGTAATATTATTATTTGATTTATTTTGTACTAGGTTAATGTTGACTAAAATTCTTAAATGTGATATGTGTTATATATGAGATTTATTGAGAAATGGGGTGTGAGATATATATTGATGCTTTAATTACCCATGGGGTACTATAAATGACGTTGTCAAAACAAATTCACGCTTGTTAATATTATTTAATGGGACCAGGATTAGTGCTCCAAAAATCTCTATGATGTGGGACATGGATCGATGCTCTATATACAAATGGGGTGATATACATGATATTAAACTCCCATGATATTAGAATTATTTCATGCCTAATAATTGTCCGGAAATGATGCAAAAATTTAATGATAAACCCCCCCCCCTAATATATGTAAATATTGATTTTCCACGTGTTATGGTTCAGACTCTAGAATATGCCGAAGAAGGTATTGATGGTTCAGGTGTAATCATGAACCCCATGTAGTTTACATGGTTATATAAAAGAATAATGAAATGTGTAAGCTATTTAATTTATTTTACTTTATTAATTACACAAGTGCATAATAATATATTGTTTGGATATTGTTTTAGATGTTGTTGGTAGTGGCATACAAATATTTACTCACGCCCTACATGGGTACTTGATCTGTAGTAGAATAGACTTAATGTTTCACGAAATTACCTAGGAAAAATCCATATTTAAGATGATCGATTTAAGATAGATGATAAATGTTTGAACCAATTGTGATGTTGGGACCCGTTTGAGGAGTTTATAGGGGCATTAGTTTTTGGTTTAATTTAGACACTTGGTTCATATATGGAATAGAATATCTAATATTTATTTTTTTATTTTTTATTTATACTCATTTTATCTTGTTATAATTTTATTATCCCAGTGTTGGTTATTATAATTTGGTTATTGTTTACATATTTTTTTTATTGTGTTTCCTTGATTAAGAGGTTATAGTCTCCCTAGGTTATATATTGTATCCTCGCTGCTAGTAGGAAGCCTCTGGAAAACAAAGAGGGGAACTTGAGTTCATGTAACTGAATGGCTCGAGGTACTAGCATGTTGCACCCGATTATGACTTTACTTTACCCTTCATGGTGAGTTTTAAATTATATCAATATTCATATTAATTTCTATTTGAAATTATCGAGTATTAAATAAAATTACTGCGACAATATTTATATTGAGATAAAATATTACATTTCATAATAAAATAATACATAAATATAATGAATAAATTAATAAAAATAATATAATATATAATTGACAAATTATTATTAAAAATAAAAACATATTTTAATGAATGAATTTTTAAAATTATATGTTGTAAGTAAAGAATATACTTAAATATTTTAATATTAATGAAATTATAAAGCTAAATATTTATAATAGAAATAATTACGTTTAATTATAATTGGTGAAGAGCATTAAATATAAAATAATTATTTTTTAAATGAATATTTAATGTTTTTTTTTGTTTTTTTTAAATCCATAATTAATATGTTAATAAAATTTAAAATAATAATAATATATAATATAATGTACTATCCAATACAGGGGAATAAGAAAAAAAATTCTTTTTGTGCTTAAAAATTATTGACTTATAAAATAAAATTTATTATATAAGATTTTTTAGGAAAATTAAATTTTTTAATTGATGGTTTGTTATTTTTTATATTAAAAATATAATATCACATATTTAATTAGAAACATATAGGTAGTAATAATACGAATAGTTAATATTTGAATAATGCATTTTCTATATATACCGGTTGTATTTAATTTTCTGTCTCCATTTATATTTTCATAAATATAAGATTACCAGATTAAGAAAATTAAAATTAAAATTGGGTTTTTTATAAAAGTATTAATATATGATTAATTTTATGTAATTTTCTAAAAGATTAATATTTTGGTGAATTGTTAAAAATTTCTTTCAAAAAATATAATTTCTTTTATCACATAGTTTGGGTATAAAAATGATATAAAATTTAAAATGGATTATTAAGTACATAATAATTAATTTATAAGTAAAAATACAAATTTAAAAATTTTAATTTTAATTGATATAAATATATGTTACATTTTTGAACATCTGAAATATTTTTTACTAAATTTTTTTTAAATGTGTTAATATATTATTATATTAAAATAAATTTTTATCAATTTTTAAAATTGTTTCTAATTAAATATATATCATATTTGGGATCAGATATAACCATTTCTATAATATGGAACAATATATTAATAATTATAAAAAATAAATTCGTAGATATAAATTTTTTACCATACTAAATATCAAATTGGAATAAGGGTTAAATATAAGTGGTAAAGGACTTAACAATGTGAATTGAATTTTTTTAAAGGATTACTATTTTTATTTACTAAAATTACCAAAATAATCCAACTTTATTTTTCACTTTTGATGAAAAATTCATGTAATAGTGCCCCACATATTATTAAAAGATGACTTATATCCCTTATTAAAGGATATGTTCACCACTCAAAAAACCATCACGCAGTAATCCCATCAGTTCAACAATACACTGGAAAAACCATACAAAATATTCATAGATATATTGTTGAGGTACATATATCATCAATCAAAAAACATCAAAAGTTTTAATCTAATTTAAAATACCTTTATTCCATGGACTAATGTGAAAATTAAAATCAAAATTTGTTAATTTTATTCCTTTTATTCTTCTTATTTTAGCTACTAGTATATTATAACCATATTAAAAAAATACATAAATAAATTCTAAAATAATGATTTTATAACCATCACATACCTCTATATCATTACCCAAAAGATAGAATACATTTTTATCCATTCCATAGAACTATCAAACCCATTAATGAACGATAATATAAATAAATATTATAATAAATGGTTAAAATGAAGAAAATAGCTGGAATTTTATAATGAAAATATTCAATTAATGAAATTATACGTATATAGAAAATAATTAATATTAATGATTATATATTGTTTTTCATATTTATAATGTTCTCATATTATTCATTAAATCGTTGTACTTATTATACAAGTGGAAAATGTAACTACATGGAAGGCGAGAGTTAACATAATTATTTTTCACATTAATATTTTCATTATTTTTTCCAAATTACATTATACCCACTTGGATTATTTTTTATTGCATATAATTACATATATATTATTTTTATTCTATAACACAAGAAACCCAAAGTATTTTTAAATTTTTCATGACTTCTATTTTTCATGATATTTTCAAATAAATTATTAAATTTTTTATAGGATTTAATGTTCTAAAATATCTTTTAATTTAGTTATAATTTTAATAATTTAACTTCATTGTAATATTTTTGGATTCATAAAATATAAATTATCTATCTCTATGAAGTATGTTTTTTTCCAAATTCATTCAATTAGGTTTTTTTCATAAAATTAAAAGCATATAATGAATATTAAACATTCTCAATTAAGATTTTTTTCTTCTATAATGTTATTATTTCATTAAAATTATGGGTTATTTCATTACATCTAAGAAATAAATATGATCTATTAATTATCAGCATCATATTTATATAAAAAACCATTTTATAATGATAATTTATAAGATATTTTTTGAAATAATTGTATTTAATAAAATTGATGATTTTATGTTCTGTTTCTCGATCATAAAATTATATTCTATTCCATATATTATCTATAACAACATCAATTATTTTACAAGGTAATGTTATTTAGATTATTTTCAAAATAATGTTTTCAAAATAATTTTTATTCTATATTCTTAAAACAAAACATTGAATGTAACCTACAACATTATCTTATTATAATAGAGGAAAATGATTAATGAGATACGATTTCATGATTTCACATCAATTTTACACTTCATCACCAATATATCTATATTGTTTTGTGTGCCATATTTGGAATAAACCTATAAAACCTTTTATGAAATACTCTTTTTGGGTGACTAAGTGATTTGTACCTACCCATTTTGGTTTAATGACGTTTTTTCAATATAATTTGTTTATTATATGATATCAATAAATTATATAAAACATTATGTCTCATGATAGAAGGTTGATGTATGTAAATTATTACTATAACCATATTATGCGGTGTGAAACCTATTTTGGTGATCACAACAAGATGCAAGTAAATTATTCATATGATCTCATAATAATGATAATATAAAATTATAATTTTCAAAATAGTTGGGATGAAAATTATTGTAAAGTCAAAGAATGAATCATGGTTATTATTTTTACGATTTTATTTCTATAAATGAAATCTAGAAAATATAACTTATCCAATAATTATATGGTATCCTATTATTATACTTATTCAAAAATTCTATTTTGGCTTCCATTTTTATACTCCCTAGATAATGACTATTACTTCCACATCCAAAGCTCTTATTCCAAGTTATATATTTGATAATTTATGATTTCACTCCTTTTTATAATTTCATTTTTATTTATATTACTATTCCAGAATCAGGATAGAAATATATTTCTACCATGATCATGTTCTCAAAAATTAATATGATCTATCCATTGGTGAAATATATAATTTTTTCAAATTTCAAATCATATAAGCTCAAATAATCAAATGTAATCCCTTCTAATGTATTTTATTCCCATTATGACTATTCAATCATAACGTGTTACCATAAAACATTAATATTATGAATCAACATATATCACAACAACATCATTAAATGATATATTGCCTTTAATAAATGTTCCTCATATAGATGATTGTCAGTTTATTGTTATACTTATGGGCTCAAAAAATATGATTCACGTGAAAAAAATTTCTATAATAATGAAACAGGAAACACTTCATATTCCTTGGTAATATCTGAGGATATAACTCTTTGTTAGAATATAATTTTTCATCCTATATAATTTCAATGGACCAACAATCTATAGACATAAAATTCTTTATTTATAATAACAAATAACACCTTTTCAAGGTTGTAGTTTTGGAAAATCATGATTTCTAACATCTAATGACATATTTTTCATTGAATTATCTCCAATAATATTTTTTATACTAAAATATTCCTTTATTTGAAATGAATCATCAATTCCTTTTAATCTATATATTTTAACAATTCTGGTTTCAATTTATTCATTTCAACAACATCATTATAATAACCTGGAGACTAGCCAAGATTTGAAAACCATTCCTCAAATAATACTATCTATATGCTATATAGAAAAACATTATATTATGAAAAATAATATAATAAAATGTGATGATCCGTACATATTTAAGAATACCTTAAAAATCAATATGTATGTCTTCAACATTGTAAATCATTCACTCTAACTATCTATTATATTAGGGATAGAAATATGTAATGTTATTTGTTTTAGAACCCAATTACATTTGATGTTATTTACAAAAAATATATGAAAATATGTATTAAACATAGACATTATTGAGAGATAAATTACATTTATGTTAACATTCAGAGCGATATACAATCATAAAAATAATCTAAACAAATAGTATCTAAAATAAATAGAATGGTATAATATTCCTATAATTGATTAATCATACCCAAAATCGCATTATATCCTCAATATCAATTATTAAATATGACCATAAATCCATGGACATAATTTTCAACATCTATTCCATATATGGAGAAGCTACTTATATCCCTTTCAGTATTTTTTATTTAATATTATCATATTGGAATTTTTATCATTTAATGATAGATGATACAATATTTTTATTATATCCATCCCTCTACTATTACTTTCAATGGTCTCTATATATCTTATTATTTCGGTGGTGAACCTAAAATAGGGGGCAATGGAATTCTCCCAATAGGTCATTTCTTAAAATAAAGATATATGGTGTACTGGTTTTTTTAACATAAATAATACATTACTCATCATTGATTTTATCATATATTATTAATTTTACAAAAATCTGATGATACATTATTGACATTAAACATTACATGAGTTTGAAAGAGGAAATTATATTTACAATAGTTATTATAAATAAAAAATAAATTTGATTGAATATAATCTATCCAATTACTGCCTGTATTGAATCCATTGTTAGAATGAACATATTCCATTGATTTAGCCACCCAAAATACATGTCTAATTATGATTTTTTATAAAGAAATAGGGATTAATATTTACAACAATTTATAAATGAGATTCCATGATATATTTTCCAAGCCATTATGAATGGATTGAATAGTAGTTGTGGATTCACATTTAAGAAAAATTTAATTCTACAAATTTCAATCTTTGAAGGGGTGCTTGAGATGAGGAAACTATTTATTTAAAAATCAATTATGTTGTGATGACCCATTTTTGGAATGAAAATCCAAGAATCTATCTGTTAGGATCCTGAAAAATGGCTCAACAACAAGAATGCATAAGATTAGCATTCAAATACATATAAAAATTAATATTAATTCATACTATATGAGGGTATTTTTTAAAATACTTAGATGTTGTATGGGGGTGTTTAAAATAACTAGATATTTTAATTCACATTGATATAGAGAAATCATGAACTGTATTATAAAGATGTATATGTAGTTATATTACTTTTTTGAAAGAGATTGCAATATTGATAAACACTTAATCAAGAATTAAATCTTTAGGGTAGCGAGTATATTAGTTGAATTCATAATAGATTATGTGGTTTGTTCCGAAAACGATGTTTGAGAAAAGATTTTGATTTGAGGTGAATGTGTTTGACATGGATAGTCCTAAATATGAGAATCGAAAGAATGATTCTATAAAATTATTTGTTAAAATTCATATAATTCCTTCCATTTAGCAGTAGAAGTGAAAAAATATAGAGATGATCAATATTTTATATGTTTTGATTATGACTTTATAATTTTTTGTAGATATAGAAACCACTTATTTTCAAGAGTTCCCAGTATGAAGCTTATATTGGGAAATATTCGAAATAAGAGTAAAAATTTATTGTTAGATACATGGAATATGAAAACATTTAATTGGCGTGAGTTCATGTTTAGTTCATATAAAATTATCTTCATAATTGGGTTTCGAGTCTAAAATAATGATTTTGGTAGGATTCAAAATCAATAAATCATTAGAAGTAGAAAAGGTCTAATTATCAACTAAGATGGTAATTTTATCTCAAAATTCATTGTTCGAGTTGGTAATATAATAATATATAGATATGTGAGTATCAGTAAGAAATTATTGAAAAACCCCAATAGATATAAGAGGGGTACCAGTATTTTTATCCAAAAAATTGAGATCGCACTACTCATTTCCAATCAATATATAAAAAGATATTATGTAGGGGAAAAGTGACATGATATCAGACTAAATATTTTATTCAATGTAATTCTGATATCCCCTACTTAGTCTTTTACGGAATATATATCACAAAAAAAATTTAGTGCCAAATAATAATTTTTTTATATATTTCAAATTATTCTTGGACTATAAAACATCATTAAAAAACAATACACTTGATTCCCAAAGCCCCATTATAAACTAGTTTATAATATTTTATCCAAGGAACAAATATTATTTCCATTAAAGTGTGGAAATATTTAAAATGATATAATTTTATTATATAGTTTGGAATAAGTTCAACATGAATTTCATAGACAATAATAGAATATAAATGTTTTGATATAATTTTCGATACGATAATGCATATAATTCTATCTATAAAGAGAGTTCTTTCCCACTCTAAGATAAAATGTGATTGCATATCCAATAAAAATTATTTGAAAAAAAATTGATTTCAATTTTTCTTCAATCTAATGGTAAACTAAGGAAGGTGATGGAGAAATTAACTTATTTTATGGGAAGATTTTTTGTGGTGAAATTTTTTCATGCCACCAGAATCCTTTTCCCTATGCATATATAAGGTTTTTTTTATAATTTATGACTTAATATGAAAATATATTCCTTGATGGAGTGGGTGGACTTATGAATCTGTATGCCTATTTTTACTCTTTGGTAGAAGAGAATAATTTTTTCCACTTAGAGGTGATTTGAATGGATAATAACATTATTGGAAGAAAATAAGATGTTGATATTTACTTGTAACACTATATGAGTAAGGATCCTGGTCAAATTGTCTTCAGCTATAGAGAGGAAGAAAATAGATAGGGGTTCTCCATGCCTATCCTTTTTTTTTAATTTAGTGTATCAATTTTTAGAGACATTATTTATAAGCAATATGTGAGTTGATCCATTAAGGGATTTTAATTTGTTAAGAAACATACCACTACATCCATTGAATTAAAGAACCATTTCGATTAAGCTTTAAAAAATGTTATCAAAGACCAATCTAGTTCAATGTTTTATTGAAGATTTTCCACTTCAATATGATTTAAAGGATAGTTGGTATGCTAAGAGGAAGATAAATGGTTCCTGGTATGGTTGCACATTTCCATGAACCTGTAATATTCCATGATAAAACATTATTATTATTAGTAGTAATTTTATTCAAAAGAAGCATATTGTTAACATTTTAGAAGGTTTTCATGGGGGATATAGGTATAAAAATATCTACTTCAGAGGTTTTTTTACTTCTTAAATCAGGTTAATGAATATATAATTAATACCATGTGTGAGACTCACATTAGAGACAAATAATTTGACCAATATACAATGATCTAGTTGAATAACATCCAAATAGTTCTAAAAAATGAGTTGGTAAAACCATCAGGTCTTAAGGAACTATATGTATGAAGATTAAACACATATTTATTTTATTAAAAAAAGAAAAACGTTCTGTAAATAAAATATTTTAATCCAAACTAACTATCATTGGAATAATATCTCTGGATAACTCATGAATAAGATTAGGCCTGTTAAAGTTGTTGGTAATGTAAGAGACTATATAATACACAAGGATTTCCTCACTTTCAACGATATTATGTACATTCATGATGAAGGAAATAGGTTTACAATAATTAATGGATCATGGAAGATAATTTTAAAATTGATTATTTTTATTTCCATCCAAGATCTATATAACATTTAAATACACCTTTTGAATGTTATCCTTGGTGGATATTGGATAGTTTATCTTGGATGTGATATCGATTTCCTGCTGAACATCAAATAGAAAATTAGAATTGGTGGAAACATCTTGCATTTGATATATATTATCTTCAATAAAGGTAATTTATTTCTTTCATATTTATGGTATCATTCATCTCCAGATTAATGTATTCAGGAAGTGTTTCATCTTCATGATACACAAGGAGGAATTATTTCCACAATAAACTGAATCTTATCTTTCTATGACTACATTTAAAAAATCATGATTAGTGATCCATGAATTGTAAAATTGGAATATTATTATAGGTATGAAATTTCAGGAAAAAGGGTGTCCATGATCGGATGGTCATTAAGGTTTATCCTAGTTATATTAGTGATAGAAGTAGATTCCCTATGGTTAAGGGCGTTCACATTTGAGAATAATTAATAAAAATTAAAAGAATAATTCAATAATAATGTATTCTAAATAAGTTTATTTTTCTTTAACTGTGTTAACCTAAATCTTATTTTTCCCATTAATGCCAGATATAAACTCAATGTTAGATATATTAGAGATTAATCAACCCATATTTTCTATACTGAATAAAGTAGTATTAAAATATCAAATAATGATGTCTGGATAATGGACTATTCTACGCATGTAATATAAATTCATTTATATACTTCATCATTCATTGTATTTGTTCAATGACGAAATGAAGGATTTTTAAAAATGGATATTTTGATAGTTACATATAGAAGTATGTGTCTATTCATCATATTTGAAAATAAGAAATATTATTCTTTTAAAAAAGGGAAAACACAGTGTTTCCAAAATTATAGAATTTGAATTACAACCTATATGTAAAGACCCGTAAAATTAAAGGTAAATTTTTTCTTAAATTTTCTTTAGAATGTTACAAGAGCGCGGTTTCTGGCGGCACCTAATTCTGAGGCCCGGTGTGCCCAGAATCAATTCCCGAAGTTTGGCCTGGGTACGTTCAGTGAACGAACGAGCGGGGATTTCTAACTTTTGAACCGGTGCCCAGAATCGAATTTCGAGGGCACCGATGAACTCGCAGCACCGATATTCACTTAAGGAGACATTTTCCGAGGTTGTGTTTTATGCGGGTTGAGAGTTAGTTTTTTGGAATTTAAAATGAAGTTAAATAAAATGTGGAAACACATTTTTTTTTATTTTTTTATTTTATCCAAGTTGGTTATAACCTCCCAAAGGGAGTTAGGGGTGGGACCCACATCCACGTAACCTCCCTTGAGAAGATTAAGTGTGGTGGGGCCCACACGAACCCTAGCACTTCATCTTCCCTTAAAACTCCCTATAACTCCTCTTTAATTAATATTGACAACTTGTTTAATTAAATTAGTTGAGTTGTTTAATTTCAAACTTTTGAAATTCATGTTGTTTAATTGTGTAAATAAAATAAGCTTTAAGCTTATTTTTATATTGGTTGGTATCCTTTTCCACCTTGAGAGGATTTGGGAAGTTCTCTCCATCTTCTTCAACCTTGACGAAGAACACTTAAGCTCCGACGAAGAACGCCGCTTCTCTTCTTCGTAGCCTGTGTGTTTCCGAAGATCGACGACGCCGCATCTTCGATCTTCTTCCCGTGTCAATTAAAGGAGACGTCGTTTCTTCCTCGGACATTCTCCGTCAGCTTACGAAGCTTGTCCAGTGACGTACCTCTTCGTATGCACCTCGACGTCAACGGAAACGACGTTCGGTTTCCGCGACGCCCGACCTCCGCGATGCTTGTCTTCTGTGGCTTGTTGACGTGCTCCACACTTGAAACCGAGGTAGGGGTTTGTTGTTGTTTTATTTAATTATTCCCGTTCTTGGTTCTAGCATGGCGAACTTTGAGGATAAACGATTAAGTGTTTTCCTTTAATGAGAGGGGGGCCAGACCGCACAAATACGGCCGAACCCCCCTCCTTTGTTCTTGATTGTTTATTGCGGAAGGAACGAGATGGCGTGGTGTCGTCGCACCACGCGGGAATCACACGGCAATTATTGCGCGGCGCCGTCGCGCCGTGCCGTGGAAATAATTTCATGGACGCGACGCTGTCGCGCCGTGTCGAAGGAAACCGAAGGTGCCACAACCGGAGCGCGGCCGCGGCGGAGGGGCGCGGTGTCGTCGCACCGTGCCGGACGATGAAGGCCACGGCTGGTTCCGGGCCGCGGCGGAACGTGATGACCGGCGGCCAGTCGGGCCGCCGGTGTCGGAAGACGGAAGAGGACCGGCCCTTGCCAGTCCTGTTGAGAAGAAGCCAGCCGGCCAATTTGGGCCAGCCAGAAAGGTGGAAACCGGGGGAATTAAATTCCCCCGGGCAGCATAAAGGGCCCCCCATAATGGGGGGGGGCGGTTACAAAGGGGTGGCAGCGCCCCCCCCCCCGTTTTTCCAATCAGCTCGGCCTTCGGCCGAGCTGGCAGCGCGCCCAGCGCGCTGCATCCAGCCGGACCGGTGCCGGGCCGCACCGGGCCGCACCGGGCCGGGCCGTGCTGGGCCGAGTAGACCCTATCCGGGGCAGTTCAACCCGGTTTGGGCCAACCAGGGGGTCTCAGGCTGGGACGGCCCGGCCCCGAAACCCTCATTACCGAACGGTTTGGATTCAAATGTCCATAACTCGGGCTACGGATCCCCAAACGACGCGCCGTAAGCGGCGACACGATCCTTGGATCGAGACGGTCGTTTTGGTATATCTCAATCAAGTTTTCAGATTACTTTGAGTACGGCCGGGTTAGTTCTTACACGAAACCAACCGGGCCCTCGGAGCGGAAACACTCATATCTTGAGCTACGGACGTCCGATTGACGTGTCGTCGACATTGTTGAGTTCCTCTTAGTGAGACGGATCTTTTGGAATAATATTCCTGAGGTTTTGACGTAGGTGGAGTACGTCTGGGTTGGTTATAACTTAAAAACCAACTGGGCCCCTGGGACGAAAAAGCCAATAACTCTCAGACCGGGCGTCCGATTGACGCACCGTCTGTTGCGTTGAGTTCCTGTTGACGATACGGAACTTTTGGATACATCAACTCTGGACTATGTGACAGTTGATGTATCAGCCTCTAGGCTCGTGGGGCAGACCCTCCCGAACGAGCTTGCTGTGTGCGGGAACCCTAGAGCTGGCTGTGACTGCTTCTGTGACTGCGACGACAAATGTGCAGAGATCCTCAGTGGATTCGACGACGACGACTACAACACTCAGCGATCCTGTGTGGATCAGTTCTACTGATCCTGTGTTGGTCCGATCCTGTGTGGATCTGCGCTCAGCGGTCCTGTGTGAACCAGCGCCTACAGATCCTGTGTGGGTCTGATCCTGTGTGGGTCTTTGCGGGGGTTAGTACCTATCGATCCTTTGTGGGTCCGACGACTTAGATGGATCAGTGATCATCTCTATCGTCCTCGAAGAATTATACCTGTGTGAACTGAATCCTGTTGCTTTCCTGTGTGTATTGTGTTTTTCTATCCTGTGTGGATTTCGTTTTGCTTTACTGTGTGGAATACGTATACATTCTTATGTGGACTGAGTTGTACTTGGGCTCGGAGGTTAGAGCGTATTAGAATTGATGACTTAGGTATATGTATGGTCATATACCTAAGCAATGTCAGTTATTACTTCGTGTTTGTATCTTCTTTTTGTGGTTTTTCCTTTGTGGATTTTGGGAGACCTTCGGGGGTCTCGGGGTCCCTACAGAGTAGATTATACTCACCCTTGCATGGGTTATGCCCGCACTACGTTGTGTTGGTTGCAGACGACGGACAACGTTGATCGTGGTTGGGGCTTGCAGAGCAGAACGGTACCTGGAGGTGAACCACTGGGTGGGACGTGCTCGGAGCGGACGGCAGAACCCGAGGTGCAGTGGAGCTATCTGTACCCACCCTTCAGGTGGGATTTCCAGTGGACAGCTCGGCGTAGCAGTTTTTACATTACAGTTGATGTTTTCCATTTCGAGTTGTACTTTACTTTCAGTTTGGGTTTGTATACTGGCCCATTTAATTTTCTGCGCTTTCAGTTGTACTCTGTTTTCACTTAGTGTTTACCTTTCCGCATTCTTACTCTGTGGTGCTTGTTTACTTTACAAAGGAAATGCCTTCCCTTTTTACCGGGATTTACGCCTTGGTGCTAGTCGCCAGCCCCTGGCCTATGGAAGGCGGGCTTGGGGTAGTCATGGCACGGGCCCTGAGGACGGGTCGTGACAAATTGGTATCAAAGGAGTTGGGTTCTACCGCGAACTCTGATCTTTTCTATGTGAAGAAATAATGTTTAGCATATTGAGTGTGGTTATCAGTCTAGGGAGTCTAGTGTTGGTGCGGCGACCGACGTATCCGTACACCAGGACCCTGACTTCTGATTTCCGACTTAATGCACGAAAACATTGATTGCGCGTGTGTTTCAAGTTTTCTTTGTGATTACATTGTATCAGCTCACCAGGTATACTGTTTTGACCGTGGCGCACATGTTTCCTTTTTAGGATGGCCCCATGACGGTAGCCAGCTAGGGTTTTGAGAGTCGAGCATGACGACAGCCCACCGAGCGACGAGGCCTCGGTGCAGGGCCCTTTGTCAGCAGTGGCACCAGCGATAGCTTTACACGCCGAGCCCCCGATACTTCCAGCACCAGCCGCTGACGATGCACGTCGCCTCAGCGCACTGTATGAGTTTCAGCGCCAGAGACCACCCAGGTTCCGTGGAGAGAAGGACCCCCAGGCAGCAAAGGACTGGCTGGAGGCAGTAGTATGAGTTTTCAGACTAGTGAGGACACCAGCAGACCTCATGGTGATCCTCGCTGCGAGCCTACTGCACGCAGCAGTGGGCCGATGGTGGAGGTTGATACTCCAGGTGCACGATGAGGCATCTCTACTTTGTATGGACTTTGAGAGCCTCTTCCGCTCGGAGTTTGTCCCAGCCACCCTCCGTGCGGTGCGTATACAAGAGCTTCTTCAGCTGCGGCAGGGCAGCATGACAGTCGCTCAGTACTCGGCGAGATTTACCGATCTCTCTCGCTACTCGACCGACATGGTACGAGACCCATTCTACTGGGCCCGGACCATTGATCAGGGTTTGAGACACGAGATCAGGGCATCGCTGATCTCCCTCATCATTCCGACTCATACGGGAGTACTGGAGCGGGCCCTTTTGATCGAGAGCTTTCTTGCTGAGTCTACACCAGCACCGCGACACACCGTAGGGCGGTACGTAGCAGAGTCTTCTGTAGTAGGCAGTCGACGGATGACTCAAGGGTCCAGGAAGACCAGACCTTCAGGCAGAAGACCTCAGGACACTGGCTCAGCAGTGCGGGGCACACAGCGCGGAGCCAGTCTTTTGAGTGGCAAACGGTGCTACTCGTGCGGCGGGCAGGGCCACATGGCTCATGACTGCCCGACCCGTCGTGCCGAGGAGCAGCAGACGGTAGAGGGACCACCGAGAGAGTGGCAGAGGGTCGACCATGGGGGTCCTCAGGGAGGAGGCGAACGAGGCAGAGGAGCTGGCCGAGCAGCAGGTGGTGGTCGACGCTTTGAGGCTCTACCACCACCACCACCAGGAGGTCCACACCGACCACAGGGAGCTGGCGGGCAGAGACAGGCACAGCTCCAGGCAGCAGAGGCCTATGACCACGGCGTGCCCGAGATGATTCGAGGTACTATCTATGTCTATTCCACCCTTACTGTAGTACTTATAGACACAGGACCGAGTCACTCTTTCATAGTCGATGCCCTTGTTCGGAGCTCGGAGATTCCGACAGAGCTGTTGGCTCGATCCTTACGGCTAGAGACTCCTACGGGAGCAGACTCGACGAATACGCACTGGTGCCGGCAGTGTGAGCTTACTCTAGGAGGTGAGAGCTTCTGCTGGGATCTTCTTGTAGCAGCGTCAAGACCTTACGACGTCATCTTGGGCATGGATTGGTTATCTATGGTCCATGCACAGATTGACTATTTTAGGCGCAAGGTGCGATGTGTACGCACCGACGGGAGCAGGTTCACCTTCACCGGCGAGAACGGAGCCTTAACAGCACTGGATGGACTTCCGAGGAGGAGAGGACAGCCATCACTCATCAGTTGGCTAGCCTCATCCTTGGAGCAGTTGACGTGCAGAGTCCTGGTTTTCCTGTAGTGGTGGATCAGTTTGCGGATGTTTTTCCCGACGACGTTCCAGGGCTACCTCCTCGTAGAGAGGTAGACTTTTATATTGACTTCTACCCCGGTAAAACCCCGATATCGACCCCAGCGTATCGGATGGCCCCCGCCGAGCTTCGAGAGCTACGGGTACAGTTGAAGGACTTGCAGGGCAAGGGGTTCATCCGACCCAGTGTTTCACCCTGGGCTTCACTGATTTTGTTCGCCAAGAAGGCGGACGAGAGCTTGCGAATTTGTGTTGACTATCGTCGCCTGAACCAGGTGACAGTGAGGAACAAGTATCCGCTATCGTGTATTGATGACCTCTTTGATCAGCTCAAGGGAGCACGGTGGATCTCAAAGATAGACCTCAGGTTAGGCTATCATCAGCTCAGAGTTAGAGACAAGGACGTGCAGAAGACGGCCTTCAGATGTCGGTATGGCCACTATGAGTTCTTGGTTATGCCTTTCGGTGTAACCAATGCTCCAGCAGTGTTCATGGCCCTCATGAACAGGATCTTTCAGCCATACCATGATCGGTTTTTCGTGGTCTTCATCGACGACATTTTGATTTATTCGACGACTGAGGAGGATCACGCCTACCACTTGTGGGTTGTACTAGAAACACTCCAAGAGCACCAACTTTATGGTAAACTCTCGAAGTTCCATTTCTGGATACGTTAGGTACACTTCTTGGGACATGTCATCTCTGAAGTGAGAGTTGCATTGGATCCTGTGAAGATCGAGGCAGTGTTAGCTTGGGAGCCACCCAGGAGCGTGACAGAGGTTCGGAGGTTCTTGGGACTAGCCGGATACTATCGGAGATTTGTGAAAGACTTCTCCAGAGTTGCGGCACCACTCTCAGCTTTGACGAAGAAGGGGAAACCCTTCGTGTGGTCTGACAGATGTCAGCGGAGCTTCTAGGAGCTGAGACAGAGATTGACCAGCACACTTATCTTGAGGTTTCCTGAAGAGGGAGTAGGGTACGTAGTCTACTGCGATGCATCAGGGACCGGACTCGGATGCGTCCTGATGCAGGAGCGGGTAGTGATCGCCTATGGATCACTTCAGTTGAGGCCACATGAGCAGAACTACGCTACCCATGACCTGGAGTTAGCAGCAGTGGTCTTCGCTCTGAAGACATGGCGGCACTATATGATGGGCGAGCACTTTACAGTCTTCTCTGACCACCAGAGTCTCAGGTACATGTTTTCGCAGAGGGACCTGAATCTGAGACAGTGGCGATGGCTCGAGTTCCTCTAGGATTATGACTTTGAGATAGTCTATACTTTTGGGAAGGGGAACGTAGTGGCTGATGCCCTCAGCAGGAGGACGAGCATTCTGCTACTTGAGGAGGCGATGGAACAACTAGCCTCTTTGCAGATATCCTTCATCGATAGAGATGGAGTAGCCTTCCTTCAGTCTCTCACAGTCACTCCTCCACTACTACAGTGAGTCAGAGAGGGACATCGTGGGGATGCTGACTGTGAGACGCGGCGTGCACAGATATCCTCAGGAAAAGCACCTGATGGTTTCTCCTTTGAAGCAGAGCACGACATCCTTTTCGGAGGACGTACAATGGTACCAGTCGCTTTACCGGAGGTGGTGCTGAGAGAGTTTCACACTTCTCCTTTGGCAGTACATCCTGGAGTGGTGAAGATGTACCAGGATCTCAGACGACAGCACTGGTGGCCGGGCATGAAGAAGGTTGTGGCAGATTTCGTATCTCGATGCCTCACCTGTCAGCAGGTGAAGGCAGAGCATCAGGTACCAGTAGGCTTGGTACAACCCTTGGAGGTCCTGGAGTGGAAGTGGAATGGGATATCTATGGACTTCGTGACTGGACTTGCACGCACTTCCAGAGGTCACGACTCCATCTGGGTGATTGTCGACCGACTCACCAAGTCGGCACAATTCTTACCCATCAGAGAGTAGGGCTCAGTGGAGAGCTTGGGACGTCTCTACGTTCAGGTGATTGTACGGCTTCACGGTGTGAAATCATCTATCATCTCCGATCGAGATACTCGATTTACTTCCCGGCTTTGGAAGGGGTTGCAGGAGGCGTTTGGGACGCAGCTACGTCTGAGCACAGCCTTTCACCCTCAGACGGATGGTCAGACAGAGAGGACCATTCAGACTCTCGAGGACATGCTCCGCGCATGTGTCCTCGACTTTGGTCACAGCTGGGAGGACCACCTACCCCTGGTGGAGTTTGCGTACAACAACAGCTACCAATCCACCATTGGGATGGCACCGTACAAGGGGTTGTACGGCCGACCATGCAGATCTCCTTTGTGCTGGACAGACCCTAGGGAGTCAGCACTTGTGGGACCGGAGATGGTCCAGGCCATGACAGAGAAGGTCCAGGTCATCCAAGAGCGTATAAGGACTGCTCAGAGCTGAGAGAAGTCATATACTGACAGGAGGCGGAGGCCACTAGAGTTCGAGGATGGCGACCACGGCTTTTTGCGAGTCTCACCTCGACATGGTATACTGAGATTTGGCCGAGGCAGCAAGTTATCTCCGCGCTTCGTCGGACCCTTACAGGTCCTCAACAGGATTGGTGAGGTGGCTTATCGCCTAGATCTACCACCTCAGTTGCACCGGGTGCACGACATATTCCACGTGTCTCAGGTGAGGAGATACGTGCATGACCCGACACACATAATTGACCATGGGGAGCGTGACTTTGATGATGGGGAGACATTTGAGGAGGTCCTGGTGGGGATCCAGGATTGACAGGAGAGGGTCCTACATGGATGGTTGATTCCTCTAGTGCGCATCAGATGGCAGCACGGGAACCTCTAGGAGAGCACTTGGGAGCCTGAGGCTCGGATGCGTGCTCAGTACCCTCATTTGTTTCCCTAGTTTTGATGTATCTTTACGGAGACGTAAAGCCCTGAGGTGGGAGAAATGTAAAGACCCGTAAAATTCAAGGGAAATTTTTTCTTAAATTTTCTTTAGAATTTTACAAGAGTGCGACTTCTGACGGCACCAGATTCTGAGGCCCGGTGTGCCCAGAATCAATTCCCGAAGTTTGGCTCGGGTACGTTCAGTGAAGGAATGAGCGGGGATTTCTAAATTTTGAACCGGTGCCCGGAATCGAATTCCAAGGGCACCGATGAACTCGCAGCGCCGATATTCTCTTAAGGAGACCTTTTCCGAGGTTGCGTTTTATGCGGGTTGAGAGTTAGTTTTTGGGAATTTAAAATGAAGTTAAATAAAATGTGGAAACACATTTTATTTTTATTTTTTTATTTTATCCAAGTTGGTTATAACTTCCCAAAGGGAGTTAGGGGTGGCACCCACATCCAGTTAACCTCCCTTGAGATTATTAAGTGTGGTGGGGCCCACACGAACCCTAACACTTCATCTTCCCTTTACACTCCCTACAACTCCTCTTTAATTAATCTTCAAAACTTGTTTAATTAAATGAGTTAAGGTGTTTAATTTCAAACTTTTGAAATTCAAGTTGTTTAATTGTGTAAATAAAATAAGCATTAAGCTTATTTTATTTTGGTTGGTATCCTTTGCCACCTTGAGAGGATTTGAGAAGTTCTCTCCATCTTCTTCAACCTTGACAAAGAACACTTAAGCTCCGACGAAGAACACCACTTCTCTTCTTCGTAGCCGGTGTGTTTCTAAAGATCGACGACGCCGCATCTTCGATCTTCTTCCCGTGTCAATGAAAGGAGACGCCGTTTCTTCCTCGGACTTTCTCCGTCAGCTTACGAAGCTTCTCCAGCGACGTACCTCTTCGGACGCACCTTGACGTCAACGGAAATGACGTTCGGTTTCCGCGACGCCCGACCTCCGCGACGCTTATCTTCCACGGATTGTTGACGTGCTCCGCACTTGAAACCGAGGTAGGGGTTTGTTGTTGTTTTATTTAATTATTCCCGTTCTTGGTTCTAGAATGATGAACTTTGAGGATAAACGATTAAGTGTTTTTGTTTAACGAGAGGGGGTCCGGACCGCACAAACATGGCCGAACCCCCCTCCTTTGTTCTTGATTGTTTCTTGCGGATGAAATGAGATGGCGTGGTGCCGTCGCACCACGTGGTAATCACACGGAAATTATTGCGTGGCGCCGTCACGCCGCGCCGTGGAAAGAATTTCATGGACGCGACGCCGTCGTGCCGCGTCGAAGGAAACCGAAGGCGCCACGGCCAGAGCGGGGTCGCGGCGGAGGGGCACGGTGCCGTCGCACCGCGCCGGACAACGAAGGCCGCGGCCGGTTCCGGGCCACGGAGGAACGTGATGACCGGCGGCCAGCCGGGCCACCGGTGTCGGAAGACAGAAGAGGACTGGGCCTTGCCGGTCCTGTTGAGAAGAAGTCGGCCGGCCAAGTCGGGCCTGCCGGGAAGGTGGAAACCAGGGGAATTAAATTCCCCTGGGAAGCATAAATGGCCCCCCATAATGGGGGGGGGGCGCGGTTACAAAGAGGGGGTAGCCCCCCCCCCCCCCCCCCCCCGTTTTTCCAATCAGCTCAGCCTTCTGCCGAGCTGGCAGCGCGCCCAGCGCGCTGCGTCCAGCCGGAGCGGCGCCTGGCCGGTCCGCCAGGGCAGGCCGGGCCGGGCCGGTCCGCGCCAGGCCGGGCAGTTCCAGGCTGGGTCGACCCTGTCCGGGGCGGGTCGACCCAGTTCGGGCCAACCGGGGGGTCTCGGGCCGGGACGACCCGGGCCCGAAACCCCCGTTATCGAGTGGTTTGGATTCAAAAGCCCATAACTCAGGCTACGGATCTCCAAACGACGCGCCGTCAGTGGAGACGCGATCCTTGGATCGAGACAGTCGTTTCGGTATAATGCACTCAAGGTTTCGGATTACATTGAGTTCGGCCGGGTTAGTTCGTACACGAAACCAACCTGGCCCTCAGAGCGGAAACGCTCATATCTTGAGCTACAGACGTCTGATTGACGTGCCGTCGACATTGTTGAGTTCCTCTTAGTGAGAAGGATCTTTTGGCATACTCTTCCCGAGGTTTGGACGCAGGTGGAGTATGGTCGAGTTGGTTATGCCTTAAAAACCAATCAGGCCCCTGGGACGAAAAAGCCAATAACTCTCAGACCGGGCGTCCGATTGACGCGTCGTCTGTTGCGTTGAGTTCCTGTTGATGATACAGAACTTTTGGATACATCAACTCTGGACTATGTGACAGTTGATGTATCAGCCTCTCAGCTCGTGGAGCGGACCCTCCCGAACGAGTTTGCTGTGTGCGGGAACCCTAGAGCTGGCTGCGACTGCTTCTGTGACTGCGACGACGACTGTGCAGAGATCCTCAGTGGATTCAACGACGGCGACTACAGCACTCAGCGATCCTGTGTGGATCAGTGCTACCGATCCTGTGTGGGTCTGATCCTGTGTGGGTATGCTCTCAGCGGTCCTGTGTGAACCAGCGCCTACAGATCCTGTGTGGGTCTGATCCTGTGTGGGTCTTTGCGGGGGTTAGTACCTATCGATCCTTTGTGGGTCCGCCGACTTAGATGGATCAGTGATCATCTCTATCGTCCTCGAAGAAGTATACCTTTCTGAGATGAATCCTGTTGCTTTCATGTGTGGATTGTGTTGTGCTATCCTGTGTGGATTTCATTTTTATTTCATGCGTGGAATACGTATACTTTCCTGTGTGGACATAGTTGTACTTGGGCTCGGAGGTTGGAGCGTATTGGAATTGATGACATAGGTATATGTATGGGCATATACCTAAGCAGTGTCGGTTATTACTTCGTGTTTGTATCATCTTTTTGTGGTTTATCCTTTGTGGATTTTGGGAAACCTTCGGGGGACTCGGGGTCCCTACTGAGTAGCTTATACTCACCCCTGCAGGGGCTATGCCCGCACTACGTTGTGTTGGTTGCAAACGACGGACAGTGTTGATCGTGGTTGGGGCTTGCAGAGCAGGACGGTACCTGGAGGTGGACCACTGGGTGGGACGTTCTCGGAGCGGACGACAGGACCCGAGGAGCAGTGGAGCTATCTGTACCCACCCTTCAGGTGGGATTTCCAATGGACAGCTCGGCGTAGCGGCTTTTACTTTACAGTTGCTGTTTTCCCTTTCGAGTTGTACTTTACTTTCAGTTTGGGTTTTTATACTGGCCCATTTACTTTTCCGCACTTTTAGTTGTACTCTGTTTTTACTTAGTGTTTACCTTTCTGCTTGCTTACTCGGTGGTGCTTGTTTACTTTACAAAGGCAATGCCTTCCCTTTTTACCGGGATTTATGCCTTGGTGCTAGTCGCCATCCCCTGGTCTATGGAACTGGGTTTGGGGTAGTCACGGCACGGGCCACGAGGACGGGTCGTGAAACTATATAAGAAAAAACTATGCTTCTGATATGATTATAACATGAATGATTTTTTTCCTTTGGAAAAGAAATAACATGGATTTTGGGCATATGAATTTTAAAAAATATTTGGGTAATGATTACAGTTTCTCGGCTTTTAAATCCATGGCAATTCAAAAAAATATTTATTTATAAATGTCATTGGGGTTATAACCCCCATTCGTTTTCATATATAATTATTTTTTTAGATTATTTTTTTGGTTGGTCAATTATTATTTTCACATATACTAGAGTTTCCTTCAATTGGATTGGTCTTTGTAGTTGTATGATAATCTTTAATAATAGGTATATCTTCTTTTGGAGTCATATGAATCCTAACATCATTAAAGGATTCAGTCACTATAGTTATTTTTTAGATTAATTTCAAATTAATATTATTTTACACTCGAATCGACCCTACCACTATATAAAAAGAAACAACTGAGAAAAAATAACCATTTGTGACTAAACAAAAATCCCTAATAGGTAGAAACTTTTGTATCATCCACATGTGGTGAGGAGATCTCATATTATCCAATTACAGCTATATTACATAGGACATGCTTCCCAAAATCCATAGAACTGTATTTTTTAGATGTGGTGCATTTTCTAAATGAAAAATTCAAATAATATGATATATGAATTTACATTCATTATTTAAAATATTGATTGTGTAGATGATCAAGAACTAAAATTTCAATCATTGAAATGTATGAGGTCCCACATACATGTTGAAATCCTTAAGAATACAAATTTCAATATGTATCATTACCTTGATAGGAAGTAAGGGGAATAATAGATTCATGAAGGTGAATAAAATAAAAATAAAAACAAGAATGATCAATGATTTACGCATTATCTTTAGGTATTAGTACATTAATAAGTCCCACATATATTTAAAATTCGCATTATATATATTTTAATCTTCATTTTCATTTCATTCCTCTTCTGCAACATATTGAAAAATCATTGAATGTTCTACATTTTTGGTTGGTCTGTTGTTTTCTTTTTCAATCCATTTGGAATAGACATTATTTCCTTGAGTGTCCCCAATATTTATGATAGTATCATATTGTTTTATGGATCTATTTACATCCCTTAAATCATTCATATCAGGATATAGTTTCAAATATTTCTAAACCAGTCTAAAATTAAAAATAATGTGCCCCACTGTGTTTCATAAATCATATAACAGAGTTTTCTACTTATATTAAACCTTTATATAAAAAATATAGTCATTTTAAAAAAAACTAATTACATATGGTAGATTTGGTATTATATTATCATCATACATATTTCAAGAATATATTCCACGTTCTCCGTTATGTTTACACTAGTCAATTTTGAAAGGGATTAATAAAATTGAATATTGATCATTATAGATCGTTGAGTGCTATAAATCCCAATTTAATCCTTAATGTATGAGCCATATGTGAGCCATATATTTTGTTTTAGTTAAGGTGTTAAAGGATATGTCACATTCTTATATTAATAGTATCATATGATTCAATTTCGTATCAAAATCTCCAAGATAGATTGATGCCTTCATGAGAGCCAAAGAGAAAATCATTTTACCCACTTTTAATAGGAAAAATATGTAGTTTCTATTTCCCCAAAAATAAGAAATTATAAATTAAGGACCTCTAAGATACGAAAAATTATCCCATTATTTATATTTATGTCCACCAAGATCGCAAATTTAGACATATAAATACATTGATGATGAGATTCATGTGTAGAAATAAATGAAATGAATTCATCTTATACTTTATTTAAAAATACTATCTAAGAAAAATAATTATTAGATGGATTGAGTCCTTTAATAGCATTTAGGAAGGATATTAATCTTGATTTGTTGGATTTAAATTCAATTTAAGTCCCCTTCACATTTATAAGATATCCACCAATGTGTTCATTCCCTGTTATGATTAAGAAATCACATCCAAAAAGAGTGATTCCATTATCAATTTAACGAATAATTATACGAATGAGACCGCATAAAATTAAGGAAAACACATAATAGAGAGCTATAGATTCCATAAAACATTCTTTAAAATATTATCACCACTAAGGAAGGTATAAAATTTTATTATTATGATACTAAAACAATTGTCCAGATAAAACTAAAATCCCAATGAGGATCCTAGAACAAGACCAGAGCACTGTTCTTATTCCCCATTTAGGATATAAATTTAGAACACCTTATCCATAATATCCACAATGTATGAGACTTGATATTATCAGGCTTATACAAGATCCTACAGTGAGAGAGGTGCATAAACACCAAGCCCCACTCCACTATACCCTAGTTGTATCATCATTAAATTTTTGTATCTTTCCATTCATTACGGAATACACCATTTAGTGAAAATAACATTATCTTCTATGATTGAATTATTTTGTCTTTATTTAGAGACTACACTCAAACATGTAAAAACTAGAGGATATTTATGTCTAAAATCGTTCTAATATATTATTTCATGAATAATATACTGTTGAATCATATTCATAATGTATCATAGTTAATTATTCGTTGCTTGTTTTGGTAAAATTATCAATTACTTCATAAAATTTAAATAATGGTATAAGATCATGAAATAATATTACCTAATAAGCCATATTCATCTTCTCTTATTCATGTTCAACTCTTTTTTAATGAATATATACTTCAAACATGTATAATCAGTATACATTTCACACATTCTTCATTTAATATATATCTCAATATTTTTAAAACAAAACAATAAAATCTAAATAAAAATAATTTTTTATGATCAATTATAATATGAAGTTTCAATTTATGTGATAAATTGAAATTTAGTTAATATTTTTGATGAATAACATAAAGAAAATTCAAAACATCATCACTGATGATGAAAAATTCCCCATTTATAGATTCCATGGAAAACAATAGAGTAAGAGAAAATATTATTTATAGATCCAAGAAACATTCATCATAATTATTTTCCTAGAGAAATTTAATTTCATTTGTAATTATCATAATTTGTGGAACACATAACAAAGAAATGTTACCATAAAATCATATGTATTAACATATAAATAAAAATTATTAATACCTCTCAACATTATAGTACTTTATATTCATTACCAACTTTAGTTTTTGTTTGGAAAATATTAATTCCATATATGGAAATAATATTCCATGGGAAAAAATATTTTACCACCTAAATTCACATTTACTAAATTTTCATTATATCATAATGTCATTCTAGGTAATAAAATCAATAAAAAGTTATATTTCATGATCCTCATCATATTTTGAATATAAGAATATAAAAAATTATATATAAAACAACAAAAATATCCCAATATTCAGGAAAACAAGTGTTCATAAGATCCAAAAATACAAAATATGATTTGATAAAAAATAGTATCCCATAAACTCATGTGGCCCAAATACTTTTTAAAATTTCATCATTATAATATTATCACCCTTAATCATTCAATTATATTAAATTTACCGAAGATCAATCGTCTTAAATTAATATCCCACTAATGATGATTTAGAAAATCTTCAATATTATGTAAAAAATACTTTTTCATAACATTTATATTATTGAAGGAACTGTAATCAATTAAAATACACATTGAATTATCTATTTTTAAAAATAAAACTATATCATCCTATGAGTATGTTCATGGATGAATGATTCTACTATAAATAATCACATGTAGATATTTTTTCAATTTCAGATTGTATATATGAATCATTTGTTTAGGGGGACTTGAAAATTTCTTGCCCCACTAAATAAAAAGTAAAATTAAATACATGAATAATAATTACACCATGAAAATAGTTATAAAATAAACAAATATATTAATTTATATCAATAAAAACAATTTCTTTAAAATAAGATGATCTATGTAAAATTCACTGAGATAAAAACTAAATTTTTATTATATGTGATTTGTCATAAAATATTTGATATAATTGAATATTCTTTTATAATCATTTAAATATATCATGGAATGATATACTATATTCCAAATCCATACCGGGAAAATTAATTAACTCTAAAAGGGGATTTTTAATAACATTTCATGTGAAATCCATCCCAATGGAAATGATTTTTATATTCCTTTAAATAATTGTCCATTTAACAATTCAAAAAAAATACCAAATGTTTTTTCTTATTTAAATGATATGATATTGCCATATTGTTTAAAAATATATTATAAATAATGGAATCTGAAGATCTATAGTCATACTAGTAATTGGAATAAGGTTTATAAAATATTATCAAAACTTTTAAAACATAATTATATGGATTAATATTAACAGTAGTATTATAAAATGAAATATCCTCAAATTTTCACATTATATATATATATAATATGATAATTTTTCACAAGACTGTGAAAAATTATTATGTAATTTACTATATAAAAAATTTATTAATCCTTCTATTTTTCCTTTTTTGATAATCTATTCACATAAATTTCATGACTCACAAGCCCTATGAACAAACATCCCTCAATCGGAATCCCTCCTTGATCCAGTCAAATATTACAAAAATTAAATTTTAACCAAACTAGGAACATAATGGTGGGTTATTTCATGATTTCATAGTTGAATACATCTTCATTGATTTCCACAATGACTATTTCTTATTTTCACTATTATGGGTTCCATAAGAGTCAGAAATCTCCTACATAACATAGAGAGTACAACAAACATTTTTAGAATAACATATAATTAAAAGTATTATACATTAGATTATTTAATTGTTTTAATTCTTCTTAAATATAAATAATTTTACAACTACAAAGTAAAATATTATTCAGTGTTTATATAGAGAATAATGTAAAATTTCTATCACACATAGCTATATTAACCCCATAATTTTTACTCAACTCATTAAATTGATTGTTTCTTGTGAGACAATGAGACATAGAAAAATATTTCTCTAGGAAATGATTTTTTGTGTATCATATTCCATGAAATCATTATCATATATCTATATGGTATTATAAAATAACAACAACCATTTACCATTATAACATTCAAAATGATACATAGAAATAGTAACCTTTTAAATTACATATCATCTTATATCATTGAATGACCCACCTAAATCAAGAATCCATAATTAAAATAACACTACATCTAAGGATCATTAAAATTATGGGGGTTATGTTTCATAAAATAATAAATTTTTGATATGTTCATATATGTTAAATATGACTTATTTTGACTTTGGACACCACCCATATTTCTAGCAAGAATATACTAATCCATCATCAGACTAAACATGTTTGTTCCAATAATGACCATTCATGGTTACTAAATTGTAATGCCATTATATTCGTAAAACATTTCTAATTCATAGTCCCTATTACAGATGGGTAAAACTATTTTTAACATATATGAATTTGAGTAATCAATATGATACTATTTTATTCTCTACCATTTATGTATACAATTACAATATAATCGTGTAAGGGTATTATATAAATGTTATCATAAAATTTATGTTTATCTAATAACTTCCTATAATACAAAATATAAGTCCTTATCATTAATCATTACACAATATATTTTTTAGGTATAAATTCACTTGTTATATTCTATGGATATTTAGTATTTAATTTATTGAATAATTCCTCCATAACTATATCATTAAATATTGTAAACTATAATATGGAAAATTCATGCCTCTAAAAATATTACAAACAATATAAAACATTTTGATTGGTTTTTTTTCTTTTTATGAAAATCATCATGACAATCAAATAATCATCGTTATTTTTCTCATTAATTCCAATACCTCCGAAAAACGTTTTAAATCTTATGATATGAACAGAAGTGATCACAAAGGTGTATAAAATAATGATAAAAATTATTATATTGAAAAAAATAAACAATATTAAAATGAATACATTTATTATATAATTTATTGAGTGTATAAAATGAATCATTTATAAATGTAAAATAGACATTTTTATTAAAACCCATCATATCACATAATATGGTAATAAATACATGAGTGGAAATTTTAAAGAATGGTATTCTTTGCCAATTTTCACTCATAAATTATTTAATTAGAGATTTGTTAATTCTACAGTAAAATCATCACCTACTAACTCCCTCATAAATAATTTGAAGATAATGAAGATTACCCAATGCATTATAACTATATATTCGTCGCACTTTTCATATAAGTTTGCTATGTTTCATGCATAATATAAGAAGTATCATGATCACATATTATGAAATATAATTCCCATATACTGTATCACAATTACTACATTGATAAGGTTTCAAAATTATTCATAAATTCATTAAAATAATCTTTGTAACCACTACGAGAATATTCCTTATATCATAAATTAGGTTAGAATACCTATACCAATTGAAAATTAATTAATTTTGTTTCTGAAATATCATGAAATTATTTTACTTAAAAATAAAAAGGGATTCTTTTAATTGACGTTTCATTGATATAAAAATTAAATATGATGGGAAACATCAGTCATGATTTAAAAATTAAAAAATGTTCCATGGCCCCTATTCTATACATATACATCAGTCTGAAATGTTAAAAAGAATAATTTGATAACATTGAAATGAAAGTCTAAATTAATTAAATATTTTTATTTTTTCGTTTCATATTAAATATTAATCATTATTAATCATTTTAATGAACATTGATGTGGAATTAAAATTTTTTAATAGAATAATTCAAAATATGTTTTTAAGGAATAAATATTTTACCATAAACTCAATCTATCAACACATTCCCATTAAATCAAGAAAAATAAAATTATATTAGTAAATAACATAATTTAAAAAAAATCATTTTAATTAAATTGTTATTAATACGTTTTTGTTAATTATTGGCATGTTTTATCTTTTAATATAATCATTTTAGATTATTCTATATATATAGTTTGAAATCCCAAAACATCTTCATTCAGATGACCATGTTCAATGGGGACATTTTTACATCATCTAAATAACCATAGTGATTAAATTATTAACCATTCTATATTTTAATTTTAATTTTATTTACATATCTAAAAAGTGTACATGAAAAAAAGAATTCATTATATCATGAAGGTTGTGTTCCACATGAACCCATGGAAAATGTTTTCATTTTCAATGAATGGAAGTTGAATCACATTTCATCCTAGAGGGGGTTATGAAAATATATTAATGAGTGATGTTTTCATTTCCCATATTATCCAAAAAATATGTACATGTGTGATTCCATAATAAAAATAACATTATATTACATGTTAGATAACTATATTATTATTTTATAAAGGTTAATGAATATTTAAAGGATTTAGAAAAATATGTAATCTAGAAATGCCTTAGTTATGAAATATAAAAAATATTAGATTATTAAATTGGATTATAACTTAACACGATTAAATTTTGTATTTTACGGAGACTAGGACACCTATGACGCGAAGAGGGTTGTAGGGGATATAATTCAATATGTATAGGTTGATATATAGAGCATAATTGTTATGAGGAAAATATGATATGATTAATAATTTTATATGTGAGGGTAGGTTAAACCTAAAATATGATTAAATAATTAATAAAAATATTCAAATATTCTTATTCATGAGGAATGAAATTTACATATTTACAATATAGGATGGGATTGGGATAAAATAATTTCACCTAATAAAATCTGAACATTATTATACGATTTTTCATTATTTTATCCTTATTCTAACCCTTGTTAATTATTTTTATGCATACACTGAAATCAAATTTTATACAAACTAGGGGTTAATAAAATTAATATAAAATTTAAATTTCCCAATAAATAGAAAATTATATATATATTTAACTATAATATAAAAATGATAAATTATATTATATTTTTGAATTTTATATATTTTAATATAATTTAATATAACCTACCATATGATGACATTAAAATAATTATTGGGAATATTCATATAGGCTGAAATAAATTTCATAATAAAAGAAATTTAATTCAAATATATCTTATTATCACATTAATAATATATAATAATTATATAAAAAATTAACGTAATAGCATTATTCACGAAAAATGAATTATAATTAATTTTAATATAATAATTTATTAAATTGTTTAATTATAGGAAAATGTAATGTGTAGGAATTTCATAAGTATTTAATATAATCCTCATGTAATAAATATTTAAAAAAATACTTACATGGTAATAAATTATTTCTTATTTAAAATAACAATATGTAATAGAACATAACCTATTTATATTCCTACAAAAATATTAGAGATATCTAAATAAGTATAGTGACATTTAGTTTTTAATAATTAATTAGAATCATGATATGGTCATTACCAATGGAATATGAAAATAAATAAAAAATCTTTAATGTTTTGGATTATTATTATCGGAGAAATCATATCCAGTAAAATAAATAAATTTTTTAGGGAATTATTTTATCTTTATATAGTAGTTCAAACACAACATTACACATTTTACCATTAAGAAGATTGAACAAAATTAATACGATTACAATGTAAAATGTCCAATAGTAAGTGGGAAATTATTAAAAAAATTGAATCTACGACTTCCAAATATAGAATAAATTTTTCTAAATTAAATTTATTCAAGATATAATTTTTTATATAAATCAAT
Organism: Viscum album; assembly: GCA_963277665.1. NCBI lineage: Eukaryota > Viridiplantae > Streptophyta > Magnoliopsida > Santalales > Viscaceae > Viscum > Viscum album. Next base: position 1,999,205,400 of record OY728135.1, on the reverse strand, counting down.
AAAACATTATAGAAAAGAAATTAAAAATAAATTTTTATGAAAAATAATGATTTTTTCTAAAATCATTAATAATTCAAAATATTATATATTGAATTATAATATTTTTTTAAAAAAAATGAAAATTATTCTAAATAATGATGAAAATAAAAACATTATTTTTATATTATAGAACTATATTTAAGGAAAAGAATCTATTTTTTTATATAAATATATATCATTAACTATAAAAAAATAATTTTCGATATATAAAAAAATACATAATAAACTAATCATGATGTAATTGTTTTAAAAATGATTTTATTAATTAGTAATTAGAGATATATAATTTATAAATTAATTTTTTAAAAATCCATATAATGATTTTAAATTATTTTAGAAATAATTAGAGTTTTTACTTTTTTATTGAAAATTTTAAAAATATTTATTTAATGAATAGAAATAATTGAGAAATAATTCATTAAAAAGTTTATGTAATTAATTTATTTCACTTTTACATATTTTTCAAAAAATAACCTCATTTAAAATTTAACTAAATCCACATCAATTGGAAAAAATATTAAATTAAAAGTGTGGAATTAAATGATTTTGAAGAACAATGTTTGGGAGAAGCCAAGTGTAAGATGCGGCCTATAAACCCGTATAAATAACATAATCAAATCCTGTAAAATCATAAATTTTAAGTTTTTTTCATTTTAGATGATTGTTTTCTTGGCATTGGTTTTGTTATGTGCCTTAGGAATTGATGGTGTCTAGGGCTTGATAAAGTGCTTTGGTCTTAATGGTGGTGGGTTAGGATGGCTTGTTGGAGGAGGTGGTCTTTGAAAATCCTTCAAATTTTGCAAGTTTCTTTAGAGATTTTTGTGATAACTTGACTTCTTTATCGGTGTCATCAAATGTAAAATGTATTTCTAGTTGACTATGGGCTCGCATTAAGGTGATGATTTAACAACAAAACACAACATTAATTAATCCACATGGAAATTATAATTGTTCATTCTTATATGGTTTGAAGATTGGTTATTTGTAATATATGGTAGGGAAGATTTGTTATAGTGGTTTCAGGCATATAGGGTATTCAAGGTCCGATATTATGTCACATTTCTCTTGGTATATGGGTCTTGTAATATTACACAAAAAACTAAATAAAAATTGTGATTATCCAAAAACAAAAATAAATATAAGGGATATTAGGATTGAAGAAGAAATTATATCTAAAGATAATATCTGTACTCAAATAGATCAATAAAAATTCCCATCCTACATAAATATTATGACAATTGTAAGGAAACCCCTACGACCCCATATATAATATGAGGAATCCATTTCAAAAACATATACATACACTAACAAATTATGGTTCATTAAAATGTGTGTTTTTTTGACCATAGAGATACCTCGAATCAACATGATATATATAAAATATGATAAATTTTATTGAATATAAAATCAATCTTACCTCTCATGAAACAATAGAACCCTATGGCTGTTAACTCACGTTTCTTAAATTTAATAATTTTATTTCATACAAGTTCATAATTCTATATTAAATATTCTTTAAATAATATATTTAACCTTTTCATCATAATAATTAATTCTTTACATAATATTTTAATAGAATGATTCTATGTTATTTAGATAAGTAATGCTTAAAAAAACAAAGCAATTCCATGGTTAATTAATTCTAGAAAATTTAAGGAGCGCACATCGATGATGTGTCAATTTTCCTAGATATAAGACTCTTAAAATTTTTACTACATTTGTTTAGGATGAGTTCCCTATTGATCCATGTGAAAATTTATCATCAATTCCATTTCACATTGAACCAATTAATGAAATTTAAAATTTATATTAATGTAGGACTCTTTATGATATATATAGAAATCATTAATTATTTTATTATTAAATCAATATTAATGTAATGTTAATCCGCATATCTACTGCTGTTTCTTCATGATCAGATGATTTTGAGTCATCAATAAATTGGTTTTCTCATTACCTTCCTTCCATTTACTATAATTGGTACAAATTCTCCATCGGTTAAAAATTCCTTACTGGAATTATACACTTTTCATTTTTGTTTGCTAAGATAACATATTAAGGATTATTAACTGCACTTATAGCCACAGTTTCATCCACATTATCCACACATAACAGTGTTAATATCAAAAATAATCCCATCATACACTTCTTATTAATTTATGAATCAACTTGAACAATATCCCCATTTTTCTTATTTTGAAATATTTATATGAAAATTCATAACAACACCACAAATTGATAATTTCATTTTTTGCATTTATTTTTATATTTAATCTCATTAATAATGTGACATTGTTAAGAAAATTAATTACTCTATATATTTAATGTTAAAATATTCATATAATATATGTGTTAGGATTTCATTTATTTGAGAGACCATTAATCTCCCTTTTTAATCTCCACTATTAAATAAACTAAATATTCAAATTTTCTCAATATTAATGATCCATGAAAATTACACTGATAAATATATTCATTAAGACATCCCAATACATATAACTCCCAGTCTATAAATCTCTGTAAGAATGATCTATCGCATTATTCAATATTTTCCATTTTATGTTGAGTGATTAACCATATAAATATAAAATGTCCTCTTAGGAAAGGAAGAATTACTCTTTCAAAATCTAGAGGAATTATTATAATCCTATAATCCTCCTCTAAATTCAGTTACAACATTGTAGATTTAATTTATTCCTATTTGAATCACTTTGAGAACACATCTATGGTTACAAAATGACATTATAATGTAAGCAATTAACCTTGGGTTATTTCCATAAAATCTTCTAAAAACTATATTTCTATATTAATACTCAATATTAAAAAATATACACATATATTGAATTATATCATTCCCATCCATATTCTCTACTCACTCATGATTTTTTATTAATTATATGGTTGAACCTAAAGTAATATAATATTCTTGTATTCTTTCGCATTATATTTTATAGTAGGTTTCAAGGATTCATTAAAATTTTATAATGGGTTTTCATTATATCACAACCTAGATTAAATTTCATTGATAAGATCCAATTAATTTCATTTATTATTGTTGCTGTGGTCCAATGAAATATGGAATAACATAAAATCCACTTGAAATCGTGGGCTAATTATCAATGAATATGGAAATGTGATTATTCCATTTTAAAACCCAACCTATTTTAAACTAAATATAATATCTGAAATTAATGAAGACCGACATCATTAACATTTTAATGATGGTGATATTTTATCCCTAATAACACAGTGTATCAAATGATTTAAAAACTATGAAATTATACCATACTATGTCTATTATCGATTGTGTTGTACATCTCTTTGGTTAATCCCACCCACTACCATATAATCCTTATTTTTTAAATTTAATGTGTTTGATATCTATATATTTATAGGTAATATTAGAAACCACTAACATTTATCATGGTTTTTGGAGTCTAATGGAAGGATATTTAGGAAGTGTTATTTTGATTGTTGGTGATTTTGTTAGAAATAAATTTTATAAAATCAATGATATTAAGTACACTACTAATATAGAACTAAAATTATTATGTTGAATCCATCCATTTTAAAAAATTCGTTTAATGAACCATTATACTTATATCAAATAGAATCACATCAAATCACATATCATTATATACATAAAATAAACTAAAACAATTTCAATTAATCCATAATCATCATCAGGATGATTATAACTCCCTTTAGTATGTAGATAATCAAAAGGGTAATTTAATTATGTTCTAATTCCATAATTATATTTTATTATTATTTCAGCATTTATAATAGAAATGTAATTTAAATGTCTATATCATGTGAAAGGATCATTTATATAATTACTCAAGGTAATATATAACATGTCTTATGAATATAAAAAAAACTGAACTCTTTGGATTTAATGCATTCCATTAATACATATATAATTTCATAAATAATAACACAGATAATGATAACATTTTTATAAACTATTCTGTTCTTTATGTTTTATGTTGAAACATTTATCTTCTATATTTTGTCACCGATGCATCAAAAAATGAGTAATCCCACCCCATATATTTTTTCATGAAATCCCAATATACACCCTCCCTATAGAAAAATTCCACCATAATGTATTCGTTGGAAAATATCACATAAAATCAATAACAACTTTATACATTATCATCATTCTCCGACATTTTCAATAAAATTCAATGATTGATGATAGCTTATAAGCTTTATCGTAAGATATCATCCTTGGTACCATTAAACATCATAATTAAACCTATTATAAATGGATACCGTATATTCCATAGACGTGATTGGATATATATTCTTTAGATATTATCTCTTTCTCATTCCTTAATTAATTCAAAAATAATTTTTTTATATCACTTTATATTATAATATACATTTACATATATAATTATAATTTCATAAAAACATTTTAATTCTATTATTATATATAAATTGACCATTTATCATTTAATACCCATTTATATTTCCATAGTATTGTTCTTAGTAATATGGAGACTATAAATTTTATAACAATTTAATGATATATCATCAATTCCTCAGTCTATATTGACTCAAATAATAGTTTAAGAAACATGATCCCATGTTAAAAATATCTATTCTATAAAAATTACTCATTTATTTAATGAAAAAATAAAAATGTTTTATAGTTCCAATATTATTAATAATATACCCTATAACCTCAAATACCCCAGAACGATCTCATTAGGAAATAATATTTTATGGATTTTGTTCATGGATCATAACACTTATAGAACAAATTGGTAGAACACATTTCAAATAAACTGAGAATACAACATGATACAAATAATATTTTTTAATTTATTAGAAATACACACTTTTATAGGATTTAAATTACCCTTCGATTATATGTCACAAATTTCCCTTGAATATAAAAACCTCACATTTGATAATTGTTTAATTTGGATATTCTAGCTGCAGATAATGATTATATATTTTTCAATATCTTTTAATATCCTATCAAACCACAGAACTAATTCTAATAGTTCAAATATTAACAATAAATAACAAGAATCAACTATTTTTAATAAACATCATCGAAATATAATAAATTATCTTTACAGGACTAATTACAATAGTCACATGGATGATATCCTTTATTTCCTTCACAAAATGGCTTCATACCGTTTGGAATAAATCATATATTTATTTGAAAATGGTTTCGTAAATAATCATTCATGATAAAAACTAAAACATATCATTTTTAAAAGGATAAATATATTTATCTCTAGTTATTGTGGATCACAATGTAATATTTATTTTTCTATTAGTTTTCAATATAAAAAATTTCTACCTTAAAATTGAATATATTTTTAAAATAATAATGATTATCTCTCAAACGAATACATATTTTATTAAATCACTCCAATATGAATCCATAAATTTTAATTGAATTAACCAATGGTTTTTATCTATACCTTAAAAGTAAAACACATCATATAGTTATAATTATGTTTTTAGTACATTGGGGGAGAGTAATCCTTTTTGAAATTTTGATGATATTCGTTGTTCTTTATGTATTAACCCAATGTTCTTATAATTCTACTTGGAATTTGAATTGAAATTACATTCGATGGAAAATATTTGATATCCATTTAAAATATGATTGTTTTAGTGTTCATCACAACATCTATTGTGCTATTAAAATATATAGTTAGAGTCATCCCACAAATTTATGATTTTTTTATTGATTTACAGTTGGTTCATCTTTCACGAATGTTCATATTTCTACATGTTAGTCCACTGCACTATTTAAACAGACACCCATCATTTAATTCAAAAATGACTAAAATAATCATTGTTCAGATTTGAATTACATGTTATCCATGATATAAAACACTTCCTTCGTATTTTACCTCATCAACTACCATCTATCCTAAAATGTATTATCATGAGGATATAAAACATTTTTTTATGATATAATATATTTTTTCTTTTTTTTTGTATCATCCTCAGTGATAATAAAGATCTTATCCAAAGTAAATTATCTCTTTATATATGAGGTTTATCTTTACCTAACCACAATAATAATCATTTCAATCCATGATTGATATTCGGAACTAGTAATTTGTGAAACTTCATGTAACATTATTATTTTTTTGACTATAACCATTGGGATCTACGAATTATGTTTTCTGTAAAATCTGTTTCTTATTCATTTATTTACAAATTTTTTATCATAAAACATTATTTTAGTATAATTATATTTCTATCCACTAATTTGGCCACATTTCTATTGTTTTTAACTATCTAATGAACACATATAACATATACCAAATAAATCATGCGATATACAAAAATTTATCTTCTGAATTTGGGTTATTATATGTATTACTTGTTTTTAAATCCTTTTATATTCCACAAAAATTAATAATATGTCTTACTATATTCAAAAAAATATAATTTTCACTCTTTATTAATATTAGATAAATTGTTATCAGTCCAAAAAATAATAAAATATATTTTCCAGAAATAATTATTTGTATAATATTTAATTGTTGTTGGGTTATCTTATAGGGAATTAATATTTTAAAAAATCACCAAAATATGAATATAATCCTATATCTATTTAACATTTATGTTTGTACCCTAAAGTAATCATTTTAAATTTTTATGTCCGAATTCCTTTCAAAATGTTAAATCGTAATCTTCTCTTGATACTTTTTATGAGGGTAGTCATTGATACTTCATGGAGTTTCTTCTATTACATTCTTAGAGTAATCAAATTATTATTTTTTTATAAGTATATAAAATTTTCAGCAATTATTTTTCCATTATTACAATGGATTTCTATAAATTAACTTCATATATCAAAAACATACTATAACATACCATTATATTTGTCTTAAGGGAATGATTATTTGGAACTTCAACATTCAATACCTGTCCATTATTTTTAAGGAATGTTTATTCAATTTTTTTTAAATAATAGATATCATGATTCACAAAATGATGTTATTTTCTCATACTATATCCACTAAAAACTGTTTTAGAATTTCATATTCAAGAAAAATATTATTCATAGGATTACATAATGACTTATATAATGAATCTATATTGATAAAATCCATTGTAATTATAAACTTCCTTACAAGATTCATGCACATTTTACTCTTTATTCTTCTATATGAATGTAATTATTTTTAACAAGCCATCAAACATAGATGAATGAATCGTTATTATATAATACTGGAAGAGGAAATAGGGATTTCAACTTTTAATATAGATCCTTTACTACATTATTAACCAATCCTCATGAATATCATTTTAGAAATAAAATCAATGAGAAATATTATATAATTCATTAATATATAGATCACCAATTATAGTTCTCATTAATGTAAAATAAATCTCCTAATTTAATTATTTTTAATAAAACATTATTACATTTTAACTTGTCAATGTAATCTCATTCAATGATACATGAAAAGGGTTTCCAACATGTTATTCTTGGACTATATTAAATTCACTCTTATATTTTCTGAAATAATTTCCATTTCATACAACAATGACCATAGATGATTCTACATCATTCATGATCATTGAAAAAATTATTGGTTGAGTCCAAAATATAACCTTTTAGTTGTGAAACATCATGTTGAAATTATATATTCTTTGAGGAGGTGGGTGAATCAGGGTGTCATAAAAATTAAACCATTTTTAATTTATTTTTTTGGATATTCCATTTAGGTTCTCCATCCCATGTTAATAGAAACTATTTTCACAGAATTAAAAAACTATTTCTACTATCTTTATTATCTAATAATAAGTGAATTTGTAATAATGTAATTCATGCAAGGGAAATATAGTGTTTAATTTTTTTTCTCTATTAATAATAATATATGGAACACTCAATGACTTTATGTTAGCATTATAATATGAAATACCATGAACTATTCTGATATATATATTATTCATGGGATCTCTATCATTCATATTGAAATTTTCCTACTCCCCTTTCACTAAATTTTTCATTGAATGACTTAAACTATATTTAGATGTGTCATTCTTTATTTATAGTTATTTTAATCACGAATTTCTTGCATAATTAATTCCATATTGTAGAAAAAATGACTTCCACCTATATGTATACAAATTAATTGATTTAAATATCAAAAACTCAATGTGATAGTTGTTTTATTATGTGATCGTATTAAATTTGTTATTAATAAATTCTCTATAAAAGAATAATTCATTAATTTATATAGTAATTGATTTCATTCATTTTTCAATATGATTTTGTAGTAATATTAAACATATCTCATGGAAACCTTATAATTTATATAGATCATAAATTATACTTATACCCCCAAAAAATCACTTTACGTGTCTTCTTCTTTGGTATATATTCTTTAATACGTATTGAAATACCATTATTCTTCTATTAATGTATTAAAACATTAGGGGATATAATAAATGTTTATACCTTCATTCACATTATCCAAAAAAACTTATATTAAATAATTATAATTATTTGATATTGTAATATTGAATAATATTATATGATATTAATGAGATATTATATCTATAATCTCAATAATTCATTATCATGCATTGACGATTCCTTCAATTTCAATCAAAACATTCCATAATTCAGAAAAAAAAATTATACATATTACATGAAAAAGTTACATGAATATTATAATCAATGTTTTTAAATTACTATAAATCAATAATTGTAATATTATATAAATATATAAAAATGAAATGAACGATTCATTAATTAGGTACCAAATTGTTATTCTGAAATTGTGATTGATAATTTTAATTAATATCTTAATTAACATATAAAAAATCCCCTTATATGATGCTATGCTGGTTGCTAAGAATGATGTAATTTAATATTTAAAAATATATTAATCATTATGAACACAATCACTTAACCATAAAAGTAAGAGTGATAAACATTAAAAATCAACCTAGTATAATCCAGAACATATAGATTACTCTTCAAATGATCCCAATAACACTTATGAGATCAGCTTACGCTTTCGAATTTATTTTCGAATATCCCTGGTATCTATTTTAAATTTATATTTAATTATGAAAATTTTTCATACTATATAGTTCTCTTATTTTATCATGTAAACTTATATTAAAATCTCTATATACTATTATAAATAATTATATTTTATTTTTAGGGTTAAATTATATTATTTTTTATATATACTATTCTAATACACCGTAATTTTTGGTTTCTATAAAAAATAAATTATTTATATTGAATCCATCATCAAATATATAGAAAAAATAATGTTAGTAATAGATCATATCAAGTTTTCATATATTATTCATGTGTCCCTAAGAATCTATAATGATAATTCTACATATTTTATCGAGTATAATGATAATCCATCAGCTCTTATAGTGATCAATCGATGGTGGAAGTCCTAGAATTAGGAAACTAGATATGAAATGAACACCACATTCCAACACTAGCTGGGGGAAGAGGTTATCAAAATAGTGTTGAACTATTTATAATTCACATGTATTTTAAACTATGAATATTATCATGTATCATGTTATTCCAACATCCAACATGGATTCTAGAGATATATTTCATATTAATAAAAATATTTTAAAATATATTCTTAAAATTCTAGGATGCAAACCCACTACATGATCTCATCCCATAGTGATATATCTCTCCATATTTTACTATTGTTTTACTCCACACTCGTTATGCCTATGTCAATACACATAATCTCCACAAACATGGACCCATTATAGTTTATTAAAATATCTATAGGGATTGAATTATATTTGAAGAAATTGCAACAATTAATACATTTTTCAATATTAAAATCATTTAACTCAGTCTATGTTGAGAGAGTGGATATCACATTCTCTCCTCCATCCAACATTCAGGCATGAAATACAGTTGAAATAGTCATAAAAAATGGAAAACAATTAATGAGACTCGCCTTTTAATTTAACAATGTAATATGTGTTGTGAATTGATGAAACCCAAGATCATATAAAACCTTTTTAAAACCTAGTGATCATTACATTATAGAAAAAAGATTGTTTTTGCGTTTGAATATTGAACAACTCAGTTTAGTCAATCCCACATAAAATTGAATCCTAAATCCAATTATGTTAATTGTTTGTGCAAAAATAAGAGTGTAAAATAGAAATTAGGAAATATGATATATTATTGATGTTATTTATAGTATTATTACATTTATTTAAATTCATAGAAATATATATGTAATAATATATCATAGTAATAGGTGATTTATCATACTACTAATTTTCATTCTACTTCTTCTATATCAAAAATTTTTATAGAAGCCTTCCTTTTATAAATTTTCAACCTTAAATAAAATAATTCCATTCAAACACAAAAACCATACATCATCCAATGACTGATGATTAAAAAAAATTATACATTCATATTCCCTTTGACATATTGAGAATCATTTTATTATAAATAAGAACTAGTAATTCCCTTCTTATTTTCTTTGACAAATAAATATTCTCCAATAGAAGTACATGGTCATAAAATATATAAATTTATTTGATACACTCATATATATATTTTCCAATCATTATCTCACCTTTTAAAAATATAAACTATAAATTTTTGTCCATTAATAAAGCCTTTCTATATTTATTCTATGAATCCATATAAATATCAAAATTTATGGCCTCATCAAGATTCATCAATAAACACATCATCAATTATAACTGAAGAAAATATTCCGTAATTATCCAGAATCATAATTGTCTAATACATTACTTCAAAATTATAACCTTATATCAATGTCATCGACATGAATTTAAACTCAACATAAATATATAAAGACAGTATACATTATATAATTTATGCCAAGGCTTCCACTTTGGTAGTGAAAATAATGTAGTTATTTTCTATTCTAAAATACTCAAAACCAATTTTAACTGAATAATGATTAATCTATGGGTTACTATAATTTATATTCTAAAATATAAAACATGGACTTATTTTGATTTAATATTATTTTTAAATAAAATAACCCCAGAGAATCAACTTTTTCTTCCACTAACATTAACAATTGCATGAATTTTGGATTTGAGAATCATGGATTTATATTTATTTAAGGGACACTTCATCAATTATCAATTGGGGAAACAACAGAAGACGATATATGTAATAATATGAGAGATTAAAAAGTTATTTAATCAATAAAACAATATGATTAAAGTAATATGATTGTTTACTCTTAAAAATTAAAATATTATTCCTTTTTATTATCCATTCAGCTTTATGTATATAATGTGAATTATATCATATTTACTACCATTAATACTAATACTTAAATCATATATAATCGAATTGTGAATTGATTAGGTCATCCTTGAAGGAGATGGTGTAGGATATTTTCAACATATTTAACTATTTATATTTTTATTAATTTTTTATTTTTTTCAAATATAGAATGTGGAAGGTGGGTCTACCACCTTGATATTCGAGAATATATTTTTATTTATATTTATATTATGTTTATTGTATACGTTACAAGGAAAATAAAACTAAATGAAGCCATTCAATAATAGAAGAATATTATTTATATAACATTGGAATAAATAAACATATTTTAAATATTGGTGTTTTATTCTATTATAATTATTTCCATTTATAGGTTTATTAATAAAAGTTTTTTCATATTAAAATACATTTTCCATTCCCAAATAACAATTTTTATAGATTTTTTATTTTTTTCTAATATATTAAATCATTTATTATTTTGAAAATTTTAAAATTTAGAATATTATAATTGAAAAATTAAACTAAATTATTTTTGGAAGTATTATGAGATAGTGAAAAAGAACACATAATGTTTAAATGGTCTCTCATTTAATAAATTTTTTTTTTAATTTTTATCTTAGTTAAAATATAAAATTATAAAGATTAAAATTGAAATTAGAAAATTGATATTCATTTTTAGTTGAAAATATTAATTTTTCTCAATGTGTATTTTAGGATTATTCTAAATTTATTGATTTTATGTGAATAGTGAAGATACAAGTCTTATTAAAATCATTAAATTCATTAAAGATAAATTATTATTAAATATAAATTTATAAATATTTTTATTATGATAACATATATATTTATGGAGTAAAACAATACATTTTTGAATCAAAATATATAACTTGAAAATTTAATTTTATCTATTAATTAAATGATATATTATTTTCCAATAAAGAAAATTTTTTCTATTTAATCAAATTAAATATTATTTTTGTAAAATGCAGTATTGTATTAACAATAAGCTAACTGAAATTTATTCATTATGATATAAAATTTATATCATGATAATTACAGGCAATAGATTTCTTTTAAACATTTAAAAATTTTGCAAGAAAATGTCGTTTTCTTAAAGAATATTTTTTTACTATTTGGATTATCTAATGTTCAAATTAATTTTTCACAATGTTATAAATTATAGATCATAATTTGGGTTTCATATTCATATCATATAGGTCGAAAATATATATTAAGTGGAATTTTATTTTATCTCAAGTAATGTAAATATCATTGTAAAAACTAGTTTGCACATTAATATATTAAATAGTAAAAGTAATTAATCAATAGATAATGGGCCTAAAAAATTATTATAATATTTTTGTATACTAATATAAGAGATATAATAATCCTTATATGACAATATAATCCATTATTTTTTATTATTTGTTAATCAAGAATTGTGGAACATGTTCTCTCCATATATTAACATGAATTATTTTAAAAAAATTCATTATCGCCGCTTATAGAAGTAGTACATCACCAAATTTATAATAAAACTAAATTAAATAAACTTTTCCCTCTAAATCAACCCATTATTATTCAACTATAATCATATTTGGTTAATATTATCCTATGGTCATGATCTATTTTATTTAAACCTCTTTTTTTGAGAAATCCTCAAAGGAAGATATAAACAATTTAGAGGAGAGTACTCATTTACTATATCCCCCTTTACATTTATTATTTTCAATTTCAATTTTCTTATTCCAAATTAATGATGATAATATATTATTATTAAATAATTTGATTATGGTGGGATAGTAATTGTTAATCACGTTTTCCATTATTTATTAAAAAAATGAAAAAAAAATCTTTTGATGTTTTTGTGAATTACTACCTACATGAAGTGATGGATTCTTTTTTTAGAACTGAATTCTATTTCTAATTATAGGTTAAAATTTATGAATAAAATTTTACATATATAATAAAAAATATTATTATTAATATATATTTATTTTGAACCACCTTATTTTCCTCTCATTGTTTTATAAATGAAAACCTTAACCATGTGTTGTGTAATATACCACATCCAAGATGTATTGTGTGATACTTATTTGTATTTCATTTATTATTTATATAAATCCCATAAATTATGAATAATAAACATAATTTTTTATTTTTAATATCAATAAATTCAGTAATTAATATATAATTCCAAAATAAATAATAAGTATTTTAAAATCATCCATTAATTATTGTTGGATCTTTTTTGGGATATTATAACAACCTACTTGAATGACTTTTTTGATTCCCCCAATAAAATAATAAGAATATATGTTGGGAAACAGCAAAATATAGTATCCACAATGTTAAAATTCTACTAAAAAGTTAAATCTATCTTTATTCCTAGATTTCATAATAAATTTGGGGTAATGAAATCTCAATATGTGATCATATATCCCTCATAGAGACACATGATCAAGAAATAACAACAAGTTCATGAGACATTGAAAGGGAATATGAAATGTGATATTGATGAAAAAAACTATCATGGTCAATATTCTCCATATGATTCCACAAAGAAATGAAGTAGCTTACATTTACAAGATTCTTATAAAAGAGGATTTTATTTATAGGGGCCTTCATAGTCATTATTCTTAATGAGATTTCCTAAAAAACACAATAACATAATTAATAATGATTCTTATGACTATGGTTATCCATGATAGAGGTTTTTAATTGCATAAATTATCCATGAGATGCCACAGATAATGGTATTCACCTCATTAATAAATCGAAATGAGACACTTCTCTATAATGCGAGGTCACCTATCCTGAAAATTATGACATGTGGAACGATATTAATGATGGGACATTATAAAAGAAACTATTTGTCTTGTTAAGAAAAATCCATCTTTAATTAAATATAAACTAGTAACGTGATGTTCATGAGATAGAATAGAGTAGTACATATAGTATTTATCTACCATATGATCATGTATATGGGGGTGAATTTTATAAATCCCCAAAAAACAAAATAAAAATACAATATATAAAAAATTTATTGAAATGATTCATAAATATATTAACAGATTGAAGGACAAGAGTGAAAAAATTAGAGTCGCATTATCTCAATGTTGCACATTAAAATATTTAGTGATTATCATTGATGGATAGAAAACTGAGATGATAGATAAGAGTTTGATAATAAAATTAACCATTCTTTTATGGATAGACCACATGGCCATTTGGAGACATACATATAACATGAAATAATTTAGTTTATGAAATATCATAATGAATTATTAATCACATGATCTAATGTTAATCATGGGGTCAGGTAACCATGTAGTGAAAAAGAATATCTTCAAACTAGTTATTTGATTAAATGGACTACTCACATTCATGAAAAATAAATATCCCCACATTTATGAGACTATATGACCCCATATCCATTAAATAGTCAAATATCCTTATGACATTTCTTCAGTTACCCAAATCCAATAATTAACCCATAAACTTTCTGATATTATATATCATTTTCCTACTAGGATTTCAACCTTACTGTATTCCATTAATATTACAATGTTCTATAACCTCTAGGGAAATAATATCCCTGAGTTTAATCAACATTCATTACCAGCCATCATCCTTGAATCTTAATAAATTTAAGGAGAATGAATCATAAAATAAATAAGACATGTTTTATTACTTTTTAATGATAATGCTAAATATCCAATATATTTCCATCATTCATTCATCATGACCATATTATACACAATGTCCATTATTCCCCCATATCTTATAAAGATTGTAATATTCCTTTTAGAATTTCATATATTCCCTTATATGGTCATATTTTCAGTTTTTTACTTGATAATATTTTTTAGGGAAGCCTCATTGTATAATCACCATTCAAATTCAATATTATATAGTCATGTAATCTGTTTAATATTATATTATCTCATTTTTTCAAACCAATCATGACATAAAGGGGATGTGAGTCCTAAAACAACAATTATACTTGCATGATTAAAATTCCACCAACAAGTGCCTCCCCTATGTGTATGTCTTAAATAAATTCTATTCTCCTTGAAAGTGTCATACTCTCAATGGTATATATCAGAGATACTTGAAATCGATTAACCCTTCCAAAACCTTTTTTATAGCTTATATGATAGAATATTTATTAAAATTCGAACAATATGGGATCAAATTCAATTAGTCACAAGATATGTAGGTTTCCTCTCCATGTCTAAATCCCCTATATAAAATATTAATGTATACCCACATATATAATTTGTTATGATGTTTAAATTCATGAAAAATATCTATTCTATTTGAATTCAATCTAAATTATATGGTTCAATCACATGTCACATCCACGAATTAATATAATGTTGTTTTTCATTTAATTCCTATTATTTATTTTTTTGTGGCGATTTCCCAGGAATTTGTTTGTGAAATGGGTGGTTTCATCTTGATTTTGGCCAAAACATTAGCATATTTCGAGATTTAAAAACAAAAGGTTTTTCTTTTATAAATCCTTAAGTTTTAATTATTTTTCACCCATTTGATTTTACACTTGGCCTCCCATGACCTATGAATACAAGAATATCCATTTGGACCCCTTAGGAACTCATATGCATGGTGGATAATGTTGATTTATGTTGGCACTAGGAAAACCCATGAGCCCATTTCATGTTTTGTGTAAAAAAATAATTTGATTTTTATATATCATCTATGTTTTAATATATTTTTGGTCATTCCACCTATCATTAGAGACAAAAAACCCTAGGCACATCCCTATATTCCATTTTTCCTCTTTAGAGATCATCTTCATCAGGGGATTAGTGTGAAATTTTGTAATGTTTTTCAAATATTCTTGATTTGAAAATGTAATTTACATCTTTAATAAATCAATCATTTTTCACAGTTTTCCCATATTTTATTACCCACTAAAAATCCTCAACTTTATTCGAACCACAATTTCAATTTTGGCTGGTTGGAGATACAACTACTAGTGTATTGGGTGCAATTTCACCCACATTTCTCAAGTAACTAAATTATTCTCTTGTTCTGTAACGTTAGTTAGTGTTTCTTCCAATTTTCATGAATCCTTAAATGTCTAGAATCTTGGGTTTCCAACCTATGGTTTTTTTGAGTATATTGGTCCGATATTGTAAATTTTGTTTTGTTTAAACTCCCATGCGGTGTGGTAGTGTTAGGGTTGATGTTCTTCCCAAGGATTTGTGTGTTTTGTCATATATGGTATGTGATTCCATATATAATCATTTTCTAATGAGTTATCTTGCTATATTTATTATAATTTAATGTTCCAATTTCATTATTTATAGTGAGAAAACTATTTTTGTTATCATTTGTTTTGTAGTATATTTTAATGTTCCAATTTTGGGAGAAAATGGGTGTTTTACATGGGAATTCAATGTTGTACCAATTAGTGTTGTTTTGTAATTTAGGGAATGGCTAAAAATATTTTAATGCTAAAAATTACAGTTTTGTGTAATATTGGTATGAATTTGGGGCTAAATGAAGTGTTTTGAATGGATTTTATGTGAAATGTTTTCCTGTAACTTGTGTAATTGTTCAATTAAAATTATAAGCATTTTTTTAGCACAAATACGGATACCTGGGTATATAGTTTGGCATATGTGTACTAGCATGATAGTGATATAGAGTGGTCCTGTCCCAATTTAACATAGAAAGTCTTACATTGAAAAAATAATAATATGATGATGATGCTTTTTGGGACCACAAGGTTATGGGTGATTCCCATACTAGTGGTTTATCCTTGAGAATAGATATTGTTATGGTTACTTTAACCCAAAGATGCAAGGTACCTGGGGCTAAAAAGAAACTAGTTCTTAGGGGTTTTCTCGCGTTAAGTTGTCATTGACTATTTTCCATTTACCAATGTCTTATTGTGTGTTTGTATGTAATATTTAGTTGAAAAACTGTTTTATATACTTTTACCAATTATTTAATGTTACCTAATTGGAAGACTCTTTTCCTTTAAAAGATAATCATTTAGAAATTATTGGTAACATTATTTGTTTAAAACAATTTCAATAATTTAATTTTACATTTATTGTAACATGGATATTTTCAGTGGTATCCTAATGGGATTAGGATCACACCCTAATTACGCCTTTGGGATTAAAGATACTTAATTATGTTTGACACAGGTAAGGGATGTGCCATTTGAGATGGTAGTTTAGGTTGTCAGTTTCTTCCGTGGAGCGGTATTGTGGAGACCTCTCGTGGGTGGTGACCCCTGGTCATGTGGTGGTCATTGAGATGTTTTTATGATAACATTTTAGTTTTTGACCACCTGTGTCAGGTTAAAAAAAATATTCAGTTCATTATTTTATTCATGGTTTGTTTTTCATGAATTTTCAAATTCGGTTTAATAATTGTTTTTTTGTTATTTTATTTATCCAATATTAGGTAAATCAATTCCAAGCCATTGTTTATTATACCTATGAACATTAGCCTGCTAATGGGGGTAGAAAAAGTCCTTTGGGGATTTCCATTGTCTGGGTTGGGTTTCGGTATCGATGGAGACATGATTCAGTTCACGAAGAAATCATATGAGAGGACGTTTATTAGTTTGGGTCATATTATTATTTTGGGGTGACATTAGTTTGAAAAGATCTAGGACTATCCGGGATATGAGTTTTGGTTACAAGTAGGGTTCATGGATAGTTCCTATCATGAAAAACCATGAGTTTCAAAGGGATGTTGGTGTTTATTGTTTGATTTCTCATTCAATTGGGATGTGCGGGCAGCCGACTGCATGTAGACATCAGGAGGGAGTGAAGTGGTTGTTCATTTTATTGTCATTATGTGTTTGAATTATTTATATTTCATGTAATTTCTAAAAAGTTTCCTAATTATTTTATTGGTGATTAATTTTGTGAATGGTAACTTGTGTAGTAATGTTCCCCCCAGAATTTTCTCATGCACCCACAGGAGGACGCCAAAGAGTGGTCTCCATCACTGATTGATCAATGCAGTATAGAAGTTATAGTAAGTGTTACATATGTTCCCGGATACGGAATAGATTTCACTCCATCTCCAATATTGGAAGTGGAGTTTGGTACTATTTTGGGAACATCGTAAGAGTTCCTAAATAACAACCCTCATATTATGTGAGGTAGAAAAAAAATCCATGGAAGTAGAGGAGCCACTCAAAATGATCAAGCGCATGTTCGAGTTCCACAACACTCATATGTGCATTAGGTTAATGTGTGCATGTATTATATTAGAGGGTCGTAGCCACTGGTGGTGAGAGTCATTACTTCATGCCGGGAAGCAAAAATAGATGAGATAGTGGACTTAAAGGTTTCTTTAAATGACCAGTATTTCCCTGATGATTTTCCATTTTCTGGATCCCAGGATTTTGTAGAGCTAGTTCATGGGGTCCTTTCAGTGATTGAGTATGATAACCATTTTTATGAGCTGTTTGGGTATGATCCATAAATGATCTCCAAAGGGGATATGAAACAACAAAATTTTAAGAGGTGTTCCAATCAAGAAATTTATTTATTGGTCCTCTTGTTCATGCTAAATAATTTTGCTGAGGTGGTTGACCACACTTTTATGCTATAGACTGACTTCAAGGGGATGTTTGGATTCTATGGGAATATATCACTGATGGGTAGTGGTACATATTCTATGAAGAAAAGTAAGTGAGAGGAGATGAGGAAGAAAGGATGGACAGTTCATGCCACTCTTCTTGGTAGCTTTTTTATGGATTCTAATGTGAGTATCATCATGGGCCACCCATGTGGGAGGAAATGGTACATACTAATATAATGAACACCTACTCTGATGAACTGTTATCATTATGGACGTATGGGACACTTGAAATTCTTTTTCATTACAGAATGCCCACTTTAAAATGGGAAAGGATCAGTGTCTTCATAGGGAGTTCGAGTTCAGTCAGAGTAGTTGAGGACGAGTGGATCTCAGTTTAGTGGTCATAGAAATCGAGCCATATAATCTTCTAGGTAGAGTTAGTTCAGGTAATTTTCATAGGTTTTCATCCATTCTCAAGAAGATACTGAGCATCTTCATGCCGTAAAGGAGACACCAGTAGGATCAGATGTAGGGTCATCAACTATCTAAGGTACCTTTTTTACTTATCTTCTATAACTGCTTCTATTTTCGATACATGTTCTTTTATTTCATTTATCTATTCTCGTATTGTGAGCATGTTGAATTTGTAAACCAATCTTTTGTCCTTTGCGATGGAGTTATTGAGTCTGTTCGGAATGAAGATGGAGTAGGGCCTTAGGTTTCTATCAAGTTTTCTTTCTATGTTAGGGGTTGAGTAGAGTGGGACATCCGGGTCCTGAATATGGATCTTTTCGATGTAATCCTTGGCATGGTTCATCTAGTTCAATTTTAGGTGCACCTAAATTTCAATAGGGAGTGGGTGCGTTTCACGACGCCTGATGGTAGTACACAGGTTTTTCATCGGGAATGAGATCCTCGGTCGAGTCGTGTAGGACATCCACTCACATAGTTAAGGAATATTATCTTCTAGTTATCTTCAATAACATTGGAGGATTATGTTAGTTCTCTGATGGTTGGATTACCTCGTGTAGTGGATGAGTTCCTGGAGGTGTTTCTAGATGACTTTTCAGGCTTTCCCCCAGAGCTGAACATAATGTTCTTGATTGATATGAACTAGGAACAAAACCAATATCTATTCATTTTTATTATATGGCCCCTTCCAAGACAAGGGAATTAATGATATAGTTTGATGATTTAAAATCCAAAGGATTCATTCTCCCAAGAATATCATAGGTCCACCCATGTCCTTTTTGCGAAGAAGTCCAATGAATCCCTTTAGTTGAGTATTGACTACCAGAAGTGGAACAATGTAGCCATTAAGAGAAAACATCCTTTTCCCTAAATAGATGACTTTTTTTATCATTTTAAGGGTGATATGTTCTTTTCTAATATAGACTTCTATTCGGGTCACCACCCACACTGGATAAATGTGGAAGATATCCATACGAAAGCATTCTAAAGCAGGTACAACCACTTTTAGTAATTTTTCATGCCATTCAATTTGACCAACGCTCTTACAAACATTATGGGACTCATGAATAGTGTGATCCACTAGAATCCTGACACTTTTGTATTGGTATTCATGGATGAAAGACGGTTTTAATATGGATTATAGGTGGAGAATTATCATCATTTTTAGATTGTGTTGGGAACTTTGTGGGATCAATGACTTTATGAAAAGCAATCAAAGTTCACATTATGGATCAGGGAGGTTATGATTATAGGGAATGTGATCTCGGAGTTGGGTTTTTATTGTGGATCATGATAAGATCAATGTCATGATGTCATGGGTGTAGCCGAAGAATGTGTTTGAGATCAAGAGTTTCTTCAGCTTGATAATATACTACCAGGGGTTTGGTCATGATCTCTCTTCAATTTCTTTTCTCATGACCACGCTCACCCAAAAATGGGGTGAAGTTGTTTTGGTGGAAATAATGTAATTAGTACATTGAGGAGATGAAGTGGAAGTTGAAAACATCCCCCAATGTTGATCTTTCAAGAATCTACAAAGGTCTATGTGGTGTATTGTGATGATTCATGTATGGGTCTCATGTGCATGATTATGTAGGATAATCACATGGTGGTGTATGGACCTCACCAACTTCGAATGAAACAAAAACATTATCCAACCTAAAAATTGGAGGTCGTCGATGTGATGATTTCTTTGATGACAAAGAATCACTACCTCATTGGGGAGAAGATTGTGGACTATTTTGATCACAAGAGCTTAGTTGACATCTTCTTGCAGAAGGATCTCAACATAATGCATCAACATTAGAACAACTACTTGCTGGGGTCTGACATCAATATCATCTATGCCCAATTTAAGGGTAACATGGTGGATGATTCCCTGAAAATATGATTACAAGGGAATTATTTGTGACATTATAGTGATGAGTGCCCTCTGATGGGTCTCTTTGTTCAAATACATGTGGAGACCTAGGAGCACAGTGGAGGTGTGTTCTTCGTAAGCATTCAGTTCATCCCTTCTCTTTTAGAGCTAATTCTTTTGGAGTAGCCTAAAAAATGAGTCATATCAGAAGTTGAGGCAGTTTCTTCATGGTGGGGAAACATCTTCAAATTGGTCTTCATCCCCTGAGGGAATCATGTTCTTCAAGGGTCGTTTCATGGTTCCTTTTATCTCTACAGAAGAAGGAGATGTAGGACAGACACCAGTTTTTGTAGTGTGTCTATCCAGGTGCCATCAATATTTATTATGTTGTTCATTGCTATTTTAGTGTCCAATAATGAGATGAGACATAGATGACATTGTATCGAGATTCTATACTTGTAAATAGGGGAATGTAGAGCATCATAGGTTCCCTTGTTTTCTTCATACATTACGCATTCCTACCATGATGTTGGAAGAGGATTGTAGAGATTTCATATTTTGATTTCCTTGTATACGTCTGGGAAAGAATTCTATCTCAGTGGTTATTGATCAACTATCCAAATCATCACATTTCATTCGGATCAAAGACTCAACCAAATTAGAGGAATTGTGATGGTTGTTTGGGTAGGATGTTGTCAGGCACAATAGCGTCCCATAAACCATTGTTTCATATAGGGACATTTGTTTTACCTCTCGGTTTTGGAGTATCCATTAGAATGCAATGGGGTCTCAAATTATGTTGAGTATGACATTCATCCATCAAACCGATGGTCTAACAGAGTGGGCTAATCAGATTGTGGAAGGCATTCCTTGGGAATGTGTTTTAGATTTCTATGGTATATGGGAATTCTATTTGGGATTGGTGGTGATTTCCTATAACAATATATACCAATAGTCCATCAATATGGAACTATTAAAGGTGGTTTAGGGTTAGTTGTGTTGATCTTTTATGGGATGGTTGGAGGTGGGTGAGACCGTGTTTTTTTGTCCGAGTACTGTGTAGAAAATACCAAGACAAGGTTTAATTGATTGTGCAATGGTTGTT
This sequence comes from Viscum album, assembly GCA_963277665.1. Taxonomy (NCBI): domain Eukaryota; kingdom Viridiplantae; phylum Streptophyta; class Magnoliopsida; order Santalales; family Viscaceae; genus Viscum; species Viscum album. Next base: position 1,999,183,056 of record OY728135.1, on the reverse strand, counting down.
GACAGCCCCTTGTCGGCACATGTCATATGTCGATCAGAGGTATCAAGATATGGATTTTTCTATGGGTGATCGAATATTCTTGAATGTGGCACCGTGATTGGGTCATCAATGTCTTAGTATGTGTGGGAAGATAAAATCAAGGTATTTGGGACTTTTTGAAAACATTGAGCAGATTATAATTGTGTAAAGCAAGATATCTTTACCATCACTTTTTAAAACTGTCAATGACATCTTCCATGTCTCACAACTGTATAAGTACAACCCTAATCTCTCCCATGTGTTTAATTGGGTGGATTTAGATGTAGATCCCGATATATTTTTGGTTTATCAAGAAGTCCATACTATAGACTCTTGAGAAAAATTTCTTTTAAGGAAGAGTATTCCTCTAGTTGAGGTCATCTGTCATCAATGGACTGATGAGAATGAGACATTTTAGCAGAAGTCTTGTGTTAAATAACAGTTTTCAATTCTCTTATCTGATAAGGTTTCAAAGTGACTTTCCTGGAAAGAATATTTTTTTGGTGATGAGATTTGTAACATTCATGAATAATTATAAATGTATTTTCACTTTAATTTGTATTATTTCTTTTTTGGGGGGGACTTCTTAGGAATATTTGTAGAAATGGGTGGCTTCATCGTGATTTGGGTCAAACTGGGAAATAATTTCCATATTTCAAAACAAAATAAGATTCTTTTATAAATCCTTTGGGATTTTATATTTTTAACCCATTCCACTTCACTAATGGACTCACAAAAACTATTAAAACAACCATATCCACTTTCACCCCTTTTGGACTCATAATAAAGCTGTATTTGGGTGTTTTATTTAGGCAATAGGCCAACCCAAGAGCCCATTTCCAGTTTTTAATAAATAATTAGAATCTTTTATATATATCATACATTTTTAGTATTAGTTGGTCATTCAACATCTCAATCAAGCCCAAATACCCTAGCCACATCCCCGTGATCTATTTTACCTTTTTGGACCTCATCGAAAGAAGATATTGGGTAAAAATACTTCATGGTTTATCAAATCATTCAGATTTGAAAAGGTAATTTGTTTTTTGATAAATCATTCAGTTTATACACTTTTCCCCCATTTCATTTTCCACTTCAACTCCTATGTCTTATTTGAATATGTCATTCAATTATGGCTATATAAAGATCCAACTACAATTGTATTTAGGGGAATTTTTTCAATGTTTCTCATGAAGGTGATATCCTCTCTTGTTAATTCCATTTATATAGGGTTTCATCCACTTTTCATGAATCACCAAATGTCCAGAGCTAGGGTTTTATACCTAGGGATATTTATTGTGTTTTTTGGTCCTATATTTTTTACATAAGTTAATTTTCACTCCCTTGTGGTGCGACATTGGTGTAGTTAATGTTCTACATAATGATTTGATGTTTTTGACAAATATGGTAGATGATTCCATATGTAATAATTTTATAATGAGTCGCCTTGCTGGATTTATCTTTATTTAATGTACCTATTTCAATATTTATATTGTGAAAACTAATTTTGGTATCATTTTTTATGTTGTGAATTCTTAAGTGCCAATTTTGTGAGAAAGCGTGTTTTTTTACTTGGGCATTCCATGTTGTACCAATTAGTGCTGTTTTATAATTCATTTAATATATTTATCAAAAAAATTATTACAAAAAATTTTTGTTTGGTGTAATTTTGGAAAGAATTATGGGATAAAATAGAGTTTTTAAATGGATTTTTTGTGCTATGTTTTATTATAACTTGTGTAATTATATTATGTAAATTCAAATCGATTGTTTGAGTTATACAAATAGTGAATAAAATTTATAGATACATTTTCGAGTTCGTATGTCTAGAACTATTGTTTTTATATGTAAATTAGAATTGCTAGTATGTGGAACTAGTTTGAGCACATAGAGGGATACTCAGCGATCTAGGTGGGCAGATGGGTACTAGCATGCCAGTGATCCAGAGTGGGTTTTCCCTATTTCACTTAGCAAGTTTGAAGTTGAAAATAATAACAAAATAACAATGATGTTGTTGTTGTGGACCACTAGGCTTTGGCTGATTATCCTAACAGTGTATCGTTCATGAGAATTGATATTTTTATTGTTACTTTCCCACTAAGATGTGAGGTACTTAGTTCTCACAACAAACTAGTTCCTATTTGTGTTCTCGAGTTGAGTGCTCATTGAATATTTATCATTTATATTTTTCTAATGGTGTGTTTGGATGAAATACATAGTATCTTTCTTGTTTTATTTTATTTTACCCCATTCCTTAATGTTTCGAAATTTAAAAAAAGTTTTCATTTAAAAGATTCTCCTTTACAAATTATTGCTACCATGCATTGTATATAACACTTAAAATCATTTTATCATATAGTGTCTGTCAAATTGAGTTATTTGGGGGTATCATATTGGGATTACTCTTAGAACCTAACTATATATTTTGTTTTATGTATAACATATTTTTTTATACATGTATGGTCACAAAATTTGTATATGGCAATTCGGGTTGCATGTTACTTCCATGGTGTAGTGTGGGGGAGACCACACGTGGGTGATGACCCCTTGTGGTGTGGCAATGTTTAGGCTGTTTTTATGAAACTTTTTTAGTTTTATACCACTTATTTTGTGTTTATATCAATTTAGTTTAATATGAATTTTAACTAAGTCTTGTTTGGAATGAATTTTCATATTCGGTTAATTAATTATTTTTGGTGGTTTTATATATCCTAACTAAGGAAAATTGTTCTGAAACCATTTTTTAAGATAGCTAATCACTTATTACAAGCTGTGGGGATTGGGAATGGCCTTCAGGATATTCAATTGGTTGGGTCAGGTGCCGGTGTCGATGGAGAATAAATTTGGTTTGTGATATCCCATTTTTGTAAAAACTATTATTCAAACATTGATGTCTTTATATTTTAAAATAATTAGATACGTTGGATTTAACACCCTAAAAATTATGAAAGAATATTTTTTGATAAAATAGTTTAAAAAAATATTTTTCTATCTGATTTTACATTAAACAAAAAAAAATTTCATTATAAGAAACAAGGATTATTTCATCTATTACATGCAACAATGGGTTCCTTTAATATCATGAGTTATATGAAATATTGGGTTTTAGAAAACAAAAATATTCTATTAATCTTATAAGTAAAAGTTTTAATTATCTCATAGCCATTAATTGGCAGTTTACAAATAGAATTTAGTTAATTTTGAAAATAAATGGTTAAATTAATTGTTTTCTAAATAATAATAAATGTAGTGAAAACCCAATTGAATATTAAGGATTTTTTTTAAAAATAAGTACATTATTATGTGCTAAAGGCGTTTTGTCAGAATAAATTAAATTAATTTCAATTAGTTGATGATGAATATTAAATATATATATATTTATTAAATGTTTTTTTTTTAAAATCTATTAGATTTAATATTCATTATATAAAAAAATCAAGCTTAAGAATGATAACATTATTTTTCTAATGTCATTTTTTGGTATCTATTAAATGTGCATTTGGTTTTGAAATAAATTTTGAAAATTATTTTTATTTTATATCAAAAAAGAAATTTCATTTTCTAAACATTAATTTCATAATTTTCCTTGTGTGAATTGTTTCTAGGGGATTGATTTTTTGTGGAATAGTTATATATATTAGATTTTAATTGAAAACTAACTTTTCATCAAAGTAATTTATATTAAAAATATATAATTTAATTTTTTTAAAAAAGTAAAATTAGATAAATTATAAACTTATTAATCCAATTTTTTTTATTTAAATCATATTTATATTGATTTTTTTAAAAAACATATTAATAATAAGAATATTTATTACTTTAGAAAAATCTAACCTCATTCCCTCTATGGGGTTAATTTTTAATTTAAATATTTGTGATATATTAATTTAATTCAAAAAAATTGATTTAATATTTTTAAATAAACATAACTAAAAATCTATAAAATGGAATATAAATTTTTTTACAAATTTTAATAGAGAAAATTTGTTTAAAAAATTATAGTGATTAAGTGAAAAAATAGGTTACCAATTGACAAAAATTTTTACACATGTGCCCAAATGACCTAAAACCAGTCCAAAACCCATTTTATGGATATGTACCATCCTTAAAACTTTACTTATCTCATTTTTTTCATTATTACAACAAGTTGAATTGGTAAAAACGTTCATGGAAGTATTTATTTAAAAAAATTACATGTTTTCCACTCACCGCACTTATATGAGGCCACTACAACTAAACCTCCCTTCACACTCCTCAAGCCCACTATCTCATCCTAGTAAAAAAACAACTTTACCCATCCCTTATCCTCATAACAGTTCAATTAATGATGTAATAGAGGTATCTATTGAAGGGTTTGGTGAAATCAAATATAAGTTACTTTTTGAAGAGGTAACCTTCATCAACACACATTTTTGTATTATTTCTTTATCAAACTGATTTAGTTATTCTTAAAAACTGATTGTGTAATGAATACAAAATATAAAAAATGAATATATTATTTTAATTTATTGGTAGTACCCCCACCCACAAACATGACCATTAAATTTTTTATCGAAACATTGTTTATTTAGGACAACCTCAACATGAACTGATTTCATTCATTTTACCATTACCACCATTGACTATTTTTAACAATGATGTATATAATTTTTATTTATAATATTTATGAGATTTATTAAGTAATTATTATTTTGGAATTTATATATAACTCATACCATTGAGATTTCCATTTTGTGGCAATACAATATCATCGTTTGTGTGTCCGACAGACTACCTCCTCATAAAGTGATGCGATTCATTCACAATTTGAACAGAAAGTCTTAAGGATGGTTTAATTTAAAAAAATTAAATTTATGAAAAATAAATGATGAAATGATATATATATATATCATTATCATTTCTTTCTTTAAATATGGGAAGAAAGTGTTAATAATGATTAAGAGTACGTATGGCTTGCTATCCCTGTGAATGTTTTATTTCATTTCATATCACTAAAATTTATTGATTAATTTAAATAAATATAAACATAATATGTTTTATAATAAAATCATTTTTACATTATGAATATTATGAAATCATGATCTACATAAGTGTATAAAAAAATGAAAATTTAGAATGTATTTGAAAAACAATGTATCTAACACCCAAAACTGTGAAAATAATGAAATATTACTAACATCCGAGTGATAGGATGTTATAAAGGGATAATATATGATATTATAAATATTAATATTCTAATTTAATAATTATTAAAAAAATTATACATGAGTTAATGAACCTTCGTCTGAAAGGAAGAGTAAGATAATGAATTTCTGCTGAATTACATTTCACTGGGGAATTTTATAATGTTATAGTCCTAAGTACATTTATATACATTTTATACTTCATAATTTCATGTAATATGATGAATATATTGTTTTAAATGGTATTTTATGTTTCATTTTAGTAATTTCATCAATGATTATTTGAATTAAAAAAACCCATATAGTAAGGAATTGAATAACAAAATTTCTTTTTGTTGGGAAACATTACATCCTCATTGTTAATATGTTTTGATTTTTTGAAAAATCTATTTTTATTATATAATTTTGTATCTTTACTTGTTTTATGTGTATTGATTATTTTACATATAAATAAATAAATGATTAATTCTAACTTCAATGATACAATCATTCTAAGGGATTATTTCACAATCTCATTCAAATCGAGAATGTTTATTCATGAATTTAAATTAAGGAAAATTATATTATTATTATTTAATGATCCATTTAATTTTATTCAACTATAGTGATTTAGGATATTTTTTATTTCTTAGTACCATATCCACTCATTTTCACTTAATATTACTGGACTTTTTTTATTAAAATATTACTCCACATATAACTTCTATCAGAAATCCTTGTTTTTAAAAAATATTTTGTTCCTAAAATATTTTTAAAATTATTTGTTTTTTAAATAATTTATTAAAATAAATTTTTATGAATTTTTTTGTCTTAAATATTTTTTTAAAATTAATATTATTCTCTATTTTTAAATAAATAACATTTCAATCGATTTTAAAATACAAAGGTAATCTTATTTTTAAATTTTTATTGAATAACACCTAATCCTTTATTTCAAGTCTCTATTTAAATTTTAGAAGTATATTTGTAAATATATTTTTTAATTATTTTTTTTTCAATCCTAAGTAAATTTTAAAAAAAATTCCAAACTAAAAATTATATTTTCAATAATTTATTTTATTTAACAGTATTACTGTTTATCATTGACAGCATCCCATATTATTTGTCCAATTGGAATAAATCATATTGATACCCTCCAAATTCTTCCACTAGATTAAATATGATTATTTTACCTAAGTGTATTATTGAAATTAAATTCATTGACACATTGTTGGAGTCATTAACATAACCTTATGTTATTCACTTTTTGGTGACAACTTAATATTAAACTCCAAATAAATATCCTCATTATTTATCATGGTTGTGGTTATTTACTAAATGTTTTCCATTTTTACATTTCGTGATTACTTTGATATTAATTTGATTATCTATAGAAATAATGAAAAATCAGTTTTCATCATTCAATATGTATATTTGATATTGAAAACCTTTAATGATTTAAATCGATTATTTGATATACGTGGAATGATTCAGTCAAGAAGTGGCAAGTGGGGCTCATAGATTATATAGCCCCTTGATGTATGGATATGTATCCTGACGAAAATTAGATGGAAAATTTAATTAGATTCTACCAATATATTTAATATGAATTTGGAATGTTTTTTACCAAATCAGACGATGTACAACAATTAACCAATTCCTCAATTGAGAAGTTAGAAATTATTATTTATCAGTGAGATTTTCAGTTTGACAATATACATTTTTTAATTTTATTCTCTTTTTTGTTATATGACTTTATTTTCTATTATTTTCCATTCCATATTGATTATTTCCTATAAATATTTTTAAATCGAATGTGTTATGTATTATTTGACATATTATATTGATTTTCCAGTATTAAGTTATTTAAGTTGAAATTTTTTTAGTTATTTTCCTTTCAATATTTATTAGGTTCATCTAATCATTATTTCTTATAATTTTCCTTAAACCATACTGATAATATGATCTCACACTTCAGTTTTTCATTTCTCCTAGGATTCTATGAAGTTTACTAATAAGGATATGAAAGGATATTATAGGAGGAAGAATGTAATTTTTAAGAAACAAATTATTCTATAAGTTTTATATTATGTTTCAATACAATTATATTGTATTTATCTTGTTTACCAACACTAATGAACTATTTGATAACTTGGAAAATGATTTTCTTGAATATTTTGTCATTATAATCGTACTATTAATCATATTCATGTTATTGGTGTCTGGGTCTCTATATATCGCATCAAATACTAATTTGTAGAATTCTTGAGGGCCAAAGGTAGGAAAATATAGATTAAGGAACATAAACATAAGATATACATTTAGTATATGTATTGAATATCATCTGGTTGCATCATTATGGAATCTATTTTTTGGTTTTATTTCGAAAAATACATATTTTTATGGATACTACATGTTCACGTATCTTTTGAACATATAAAACTATGGTTAATAACTCAAAAAATAGATCATTGGGCTTGAGTTGAGAATAATAAGAAAATTAAAAATTACCCTTACCATGCACTAGGATGGAATTCCATCAATTTATTCATAGGATAGTTCACATATTCATTGCACACCATTATGATTGAAATGAACATATGATTACAAAGGAAGAAATATGATACCCATTGAAAAATGAAAAACATACGTGGAAATGAAATATTTATGTATAAGGATTCATGAATGAAAATTTATATGTATTTTAAAAATGGTAATTTTGTAATAATAATAATAACAAATCATTTAATGTATTTAGATTAATTTTACAAGATTTTTTTTATTAATTTACATAAGAGTTATGGAATATAATATGGATATTAAATATAATATTTATCATATGTGTAATTACTTAAAAAATCCTTTTAAGATTATGGTGAATGTAGACCTCCATGATATGTACATTTTGGGACAAATTTAGGTTAATAAAACCAATTTTTTTAGTATATTATATTTTGCAAAAAGTGTATTTTAGGAATAATTAATTCACATTTTGATAACATATATATAATTTTTTTGGCATACATTTGTGTATATTAAAAAATAAAATTATATAAATTTGTGGGGATGAAATATTTATTAAAAACCATTGAGAAAATGATATTTTATGATTAAATTTAAAAGATTTATATAATATTTATATTTGGAATAATAAGAATATATCATCGAAAAAATTTGACCCTATATGTCAGGTGACAACCCATCATGTACATTATAAATGTGGTGATTAAACCCAAGACCGAAGGTTGATATGTGTTTTGTGCATACAACCGGTCTGTGTTATCTCCGGGTGAATATGTCATTACTTTTGGTTAAAAAATATGATGAATAAGTATTAATTATGAAATAGTTTTATTTCATTTTAGTTTTAGAGAATATTGTATTGGGAATATTGATAAATGAAAATATTTACGGAAAGATGCAATGTTTCTTTTGAGGATTTCATTATCTCTTAAAAAAGTTATTCGTTTTTATTAAAAAAATAAATTTAGGATAATTATTTTGGGGAAATTCAATGAAACTGAAATTTTTCATTGTGGAACCAAATAATAATATTTTTTTATAATATAGAAACATATCAAGTATGTAAATTTCCTTATATTCATATGATTTAAAATAATTCCACAACATTATGAAAATTGATCAGCTAATACAATTTAATCTTATTTCTATCATTTATGATAATATAACTGACCAATTCATGCCTATTATATTTATGGTTTAGAGGCCATCTACATTCCATTGATCATTCAATTATTTGTGATCAATGGCATCAATCATTCCTTAAAAATAATTACACGATTAAACAGTTTTGATATCATTACATTCCACGAATATTTGCATACATAGAAACCAAGTTATATGTCATTGTATATAACCTTATTACTAACAATTAAATTTAATTATGATTAGTATTTATTTACCCTTATCTCTTGGTGGGGTTTTCAATAGTATATTATAAAAATTACAAGCCTGGGAATGAAAATATAATGTTTAAATTTGGAGGACACAAATTATTTATTGTTTGGAGAATATAAAACCATAGATATATTAAAATAATATCATTTTATATGATATAATATGATAAAAACATAACTAAGTTATTTTAAATTACACAAAATGATATGTGTATTGTGGGTTATATGAAACATTGATTTTATCTTCTGTTACACAAAATAATGACGTTCTTTGATAGCATTCATTAGACACAAGAATGTATCATACTGAATAAATATATATTATTATTATTTGAAAATAAAATTATATAATAGACACTATATTAGAATTTATTGATATTATTATCCAGATTATGAAAATATATGGTTAAATTTAATGGTTACAAATTAATTATAAATGAATATAAAAACCAATAGAATAAAATGGAATTGTTATTAATTAGAAAATAATTTTATATTCCAATGGTGAATTATCATAATAAAATTAAATAATTACTTTTATTTGATGGTCATTATGATATATATATATATATATATATATTAGATAAATTTTTTGGTAGTCTTCCAAAATAATTTATATTCATAAGATAAAAACTATTCCAATTTATATATAAAATCAATATTTTCAAATATGTCATCATTCATAGGTTATAATGGCCCACTTTGTTTGAAATAAATTATGATACATCTAAAAATTTCCTTGAAAAAATGAAATTATTTTTTAAAATGATAATTTCAAAATTATCTAGATTTTAAATATGGGTATTTTTCTATGAAGTTTCATTTTATGATGAACAGTGAAAAACATTTTATTTCAATTGAAAATTGATCTTTCATATAAATAATATATATTTTTAAATTATATTGTTAAATTTATTTAAAATAAATTTACATAAGCTCTATATATATTAATCAAATTTATTTAATTATAGTAATTTTTATTTTGGATGTAGATATAAATAAAATATTATTTTTATAAAATTTAAACTAAAAAACAATCGTTCTCATTTCGTCTATGAGATTTTTTTAAAATTATTTTCATCCGCTGATGTGACATGAATTTTTAAGGATTTTTTAAATTTTTTTAATATGAATAATTTCTAACATATAATATGGCCTAACATATTTCGCATAATTTTGATTGGTAAATGTAGATAACCATAATTATAGTGACAAAGAAAAAAATGTGTTTACCAAGGGACTAAATATTATTCATAAGGGGACATATAATAGAAAAATTCCCCACACACACATTTATGTAAATAATACATCATATAAGTACATATATCTATTATATTGAATTATTTAATATACATTACCTTACCAAAACGTGGATGTAATTCTTTCATTCAAAAACTAAGAGGATTACTAGTCACCCCGCTTATAAAACGCCCCTTCTCTCCCATTGTTCACACTTATAAAAAATGGATCAGCTAGTACATACCCGAATCACTTATCAACTTCCATACCATAATAATGGAAGCATTGTGTTTTCTATAAATCCATTAAAGATATCCCTTTGGTGAAAACCAAATTTTTTTTCCAATATATGATGTAACCTTCATCAACATGAATTTTTGTGTTATAAATTTATTCAACCCATTAATTTATTATTATAATTTTATTATATAATAACCTCAATATCCTAACTGATTTGATTTTTTTAGCTTATGGGTTCAACCAAAACCCACACAAACATACATCTAATGTGTTATGAAATAATTTTTCATGTGTACAACAGACTGCCACATCGCGAATCGACACTATTCATTTTTCCATTACGACCATTATATGTTAAGAATAATGATTTTCATAATATTTATATATGATAATAATGTTATTTATTTTTTCATTATTCTATTATAATTATAATATATCTTAAACATTTGTTGTTTCCTTTTTTAGGAAATGTGATAATTCCATTTGTGTGTATGATAGAAACCTACCTTATAAGGAAATATGATTCGTTCACGCATTACATGTAATGTAATATGGATGGTTTTAACAAAAATATTTGAAATTGATGACAAAATAATGATATTCAAATGATAATATATATATACATCATTTGTATTTATTTCTATCAATACATTATAAAAATGAAAAAAAATGTTCATGTGTACATATGGCATATCGTCTCCACAAATATTGTATTTCATATACTATGAAAAAATTTACGAATTAATATAAATACATATTTAATTAATAAATATAACGTTAAAATAATTTTTTAAATTTTTTATATGATGAAATCATGTTTGATGTAATAGGAACGAAAAAGAAGAGGTAAAAAAACTTGAGAAAGGCCACTGACAACCAAATAAGTAAAAATAATGTAATATCACTAGAAAACCGGTAATAATATTTATTAAAAGGATCATATATCTTATTATATATTTTAATTAGTATATTTGATTTGTTATTAACATTCATAATTCCATTATACATGAGGTTAATGCGAGTCCAACCAAAATGATGTTTTAGGTAAGGGTTTTATATTAATTACATTTCATTGACACATATTGAAATGTTATGATTCTTGTTAATGTTATATTGTCTATATAAATCCCATTGACATGTTATTAAATGAATAATTAATTATAAATTTTATTTTATGTTTTAATTGGAATTATTTCAACTCAGGGGACTTGAATAAATAATTACCTTGTTGTAAGGTATTGCAAGATCAATTTCTATTCATTGGGATATATTACATAATAATTATTTTTATTTATTAAAGACTATGTGTATAATGTATTTATGTTTTCTTATTTTGTATTTCAACATCTTTTATTTTTATTTATTACATTTTTATTTAATTGATTGAATGATTGACCCTCACTTCAATGTTATGATCATTTTAGGAGTTGATTTCACAATCTCATTCCAATTTATATATTTTTCATGAATTTAATTAATGTAAATTATATGATAATTTTATAACAGCCCATTTAATTTTATTTCCGAATGTATATTTATGATATTTCTCAATAGATATAACTTTTTTCACTCTTTTTATCTGAAAATATTGACAACTTGTTTTTATAGTATGACTACATTTCTTTATTCTATCAGGAATCCCTTTTCCCAAAAAATGATGTTTTAAAAATGAAATCTACATATTTTTATATTTTTTTCAAATATAATAAAAAAAATTAACCTTTTTTACTTTCTATCAAAATGTTAACATATTAATATTCTTATCACTTTTTCGAACAAGTTACTTATTAACCTATTTAAATTTAAAACATAATTTACTTTTTAAATTGTGTAGAAATATATACTGTTATTTCATTGAAACTTCCTTTTAAATATTAAAATATAATATTATTGAAAAAATTTAATGAAAAATCTTATTCTCAAATAAATATTAATAAAATAAAAATGAAATTGATATTTTCCTCATGAATTGATTTAACGATATTTCAAGGTAATTTTATTCATCAATGACAAAAAACCCATAATTCTGAAACTAATGGGTATACGTAGTATTGATATCATTATTATTATTTCTCTTGATTGACTATGATTATTTTCTCCAAGGAAAATATTTAAATTCACTTTCTTGATTTCTTTTTTGTTGTCATTATCTTCACTTCAGTTATTCAAATTTATGTGACCATTAAACATTAAATTTCTTAATAATATCAACACAATATAAAGTAGATATGATTTTTTCCTAAACCAGATACCATTATTACAAAGTAAATTTATCTATACTTTAATGTTATTATGTGGATAAATTTTATTAATACATAATCGTTATTGAATACGGATATTTGTTAAGACACAATGTTTTTGAATTAATTATATTATTTTATACATGATGAATGCTTTGGATTTATTTTAATGCATGGGGTATAAAGATTATATATATTTTATATGCATTATATATGGATGGATTTTATTTTTTTAATTTTTTTAATTATTATTTATCATTGAGATTTTTTATTTTATATTATATATGGATGGATTTTATTTTCATTTTATATATAAAATGATATAGTTTTTAGTTATTTTCCTCGTTATATTGATTATTCATTATCATTTTATTTAATTTTCTTGTTTTATTTGTTATTTACCTTACTATGTTGATTTTTATTTGTCCAGTTTTTAAATGGAATGACTGATTTTTTATTTAACTCATGATGGGTATTATTCTCAATAAATAATTATTTATTCCACTATAGTTAACCCTTAATAAGAATTTGATCTCACCCTTACTTTTTTTTAATTCCATGGTATTCTATAAATTGTACAAAGAAATAAATTCAATATTGTGCTTGATAGAATAATGTTATTTTCAGTTGAAAATATTTTGTCATTTTTTTCACTTATTATAAAAACTCATGTATATATATATATAGCTTACCATGACTAATAAAATATTTGGTCTTTCAAGATGTGATTTATGTATATATTATTCCAATATAATAGTAGTAGGAAACAACTCTATGCTGTGGGGATCGATGTCGCTACATTAGATACCTCAATATGGTTCAATCACAGGGTTGACAAAGTTCAATGTTATTCTTCACAAGGCCATATTTATTATGATAAAATCTAGGTATATTCTTTGTTATTTTTTTATTTTTTGAATGATTACATTCAATCCAGTAGGTTCATATTACCTACATAATATATTTTACTATGAAATATTCCCAATAGTATCATTCCCTGATATGTATGGTTATATTACATACTTATTTTTCCACACCATCCATTTTTTCTTATAAACATAATAGTGACTATATTTGTGAATAAGTTCCCTAAAAGGCATCACCCTATCATAAATATGTCATAATAATAATGTGGATAACCATAAAATGAATTATCATGCATAATACCCACAGAATGAATTATCTGGAATCCATTTCCATGTATTCGATCTTCCATAATACATAATGACACACATCATATATTAGTCCTTATAATAAGACACTAAATGGTATAACATGTCATATTATGTAGTATAAAAATACATGGGTTCTGAATCCTTTCACTATGATACATATGAATGAACTTCATGGGAAATATACCAGCATCCTAAATATCCAAAGTCATTATATGTGGTAATAAACTATAAAATGGTAGGTTATATGGTATTAAAACATTGATATACCAAATATATAACTACCATTAATATGTAATAACATGTTGGAGAGACATCGAGACATATATATTTTTATGTCAATGGGAACACATTGATCTTTATTTATATACACCTTATAATTAAACAATTGATTCTTGAATTTTAGGGTTACATGTTTCATATCGATTCTCATAATGATTCTTGGATATTAATATATTCTATATAAGATCCAAATAATAGGTAATAATTCCTCTCTAGTAATGTTTTATGAGCATGAATTGCCATATTATCAACAATTGTTCCTTTTAGGTTTCATTATAAAGGATGCCTAAAAGCCAACATCCATTGAAATACGGTAATAGTGTTCATTGTAGATACAAGAACTGGTTTTTGTTTCTAATTCCATGAATAAATCAATTTGAAAATATCTATGATAGGGAAAAGGACCAATGTTGAGTTATCCCATCTCTGGGAAAAAAAAGGTTGACCCAACATGAATCAATCATTTCAATGAGAAACCATCAATGTTTCTATTAAATATATAATAAATTGTGATTCTAATTTATAATACACTATTGATTAGTATTATTATATTTAATGTCTTTGTGATAACATATAACAATTTCTAAAAACTCAATTTGATTCCTAGGAAATATTAACATCATTATTCAGGGAATCTGATACTACATCAACAATGAGATTCATTTCCTCTATGAATAAAATGATAAAATGGCACACTCATCATCACAATAACTAGGTATAGAATTATATGGTCAGGGACCAATGGTAAATAAATATTCCCATCCAATAGTTCCTAGGTTTCTATTTCACATAACTAAATCATACCATCCCTAATCACTAGAAGTAATACACATCAAAACTATTATTTCATATTAACAATACAGAATTCCTTAGATGCCTATCATTGATGTGTGATATTCAAGACCTTTTATATATTTTAATTTTCTATTAGGGAGTCAACCATGAATTAGAAAAAAAATTTGTATTACATATGAGGGATCATGTCATCTATTCGTAATAGTTTCATATAACAACATCCCCTCAATATCCTTATGATGTTGATTATTTCCATGAAACCTCTGTGAACACTCAGATCTAGGTGATTATGAGATATCACCAACTACCAATAATTTCAAATCGAATGGATAATGATCATTTCCCCAAATTGGATGTTGATTTTCTCCAACATCATTCTTCTAAAACCGATTTCAATGATCCATGATCATGTATAAAATTTATTAAAACATATTGCAATAGAAATCAAGGGTGGTTACTATTTTATTTTATGTACATTATTCTCATCATCCTATCCTGAGGGATAACGATGGATAATAGTTATAATATATGTTCTATTCAAACAAATATGTCTTCTAGTATATCCTTATAGCCGAATGTGTTTTTTCTATATTCATGTCCATTAAAATTTGATTTAGTAGTTTATTATTACTACAATATTGGATCATCACTAGAATATTATATAAATCATACAATACCTTGCGATAATATTCATTTAATAGCCATAGATGAATATATACATGATAAATGAAACTAGAGAGCTAATCAAGATCAATAAAATACCCTTTATTCTATTTTAGAGTTTTATAAATGTATTCTGATTTCCATATTTTCACATGACCAAAACCGTATACCTATTCTGGAACGGTTTCAACAATAGGATTTGGATATCACATCGGTATAGTCTCAAATTTCAAAAAAAAAAAGGTAGTGGAAATTTCCAATTTCTTAGTATGGTTGTGTTTATATTCTCACTCTAATTGAGAATCCTCAACACATCCTAGAAATAAATATATAATAGGCTCATATCATTACAATGAATTCAAAATATAGTTGGTAAATTCTCATAGATTTTAGGGTGCAAGAGGTTATTCCTACTACTACCAATGAAAGTCTATGTAAGCATTCCACTAATTCGAGACAGTAGGAGGAACGTATCCCTTATATGATTTTTGTGTTCCTATTTTATATTCTAGTGGGTAATGAATTGTCAAATAGGGATAAAATTTATGTTTCAACCTAGTAAGGTCAATATCTACCAACAAACACACAAATATTGGTTCATATTCCAATGGATAACTCATAAGAAAGCCAATATATCCCAATATATTCATAACTATGGGTATATACTCCCATGTTATGCATAGATAACTTATAATATATTCTTATCCACACTACATAGTATGTTCATACCACTACACCACAAAAAAGGGATGTTTAACATAATCTAAATATAGTGTGAGACAAGTAACATACTAATTCCATAATCTATGACAATATCATTTCAATATTAAAATTTATATCTATTTCATCTTAAAGATATTATGAATCATTATCTTAAGAATAAGGTGATACATACCATGAAAGTTATCTTCATAGAATGGTGATTCATTACGTGGATCCTATCGCTAAAATAGACTATGAATAATCTCTCGAATGAAATATCTAACCATGTAAATGAAATTTTCCACCAATATAGACAAATTAATTTTAGGTTACTCTCCAATAATAAATTTTTAAAACATATTGTCCCATGTTAGTCATAGTATAATCCTCAAATGTGTTTGATTGTGACCATGCCAACTAACCACCATCCATTCCACCAAGAGTTTATGAGACATTATCCCTTGAAAAGACACATCTATGGTCTAACCTATTAGAACAATACACCTATGTTATGGTTTATTTATACATTTTTATATTTAATGATTTACTGAATAATAACCTTCCAACAATATTATAGGCCATCAACACTTCATGTTATGACATCATCGATGATCTAAACGAGAAATGCATGCAAGACATATTGTAGAATATAGTGAAAGTATTTCAAAATCATAATTATATGAACATACCTTATTTGAGAAGTTTCATTACATTATACATGTCATTAATGTGATATTTTATCAGATAGATATTGCTATTGTCTACAAGGATTGTGTCATGGGGAAAAATTGCATCGTGACATCCTAGGACATTTTTTCTTATAAATCATAGCATTTCTATAAACAATTACATTAGAATCCTTATCATGTTTATGAATATGATTACTAGGTCATTATAGTTCATTTTATGTTACCTCATATTCTAATCAATATTCTATGATAATAATGGAATCGTGTGATTTCATTACTATAAGATATTCCTTATTCATGGGAAATGTTTTATACAAATTATTAATTTGTAATAATGTATTCTTTCTGTGATATAAATGTGACATTAGTATATAGGGTTATCCAAAGAATAATTTATGGTATAATCCACTCAATAGTTTGAGAACTCATTTTAGACAAGGAATAAAAAACCATATGCTATATGACATCTCTCTATGGAATATAGATGCTATGGTATTCCTTGAGACGATTTTATATCACACATGGTTGGTAGAGTTATTACTAGCAGCTTTCCTATTAGATTTGAAATATCCTTAGTGAGCATAGAAGATATACTTTTTCACTCCAAATAAAAAAAATCTAGATGTTATTTTAGAAATTTTATCATAACTTATACGATAGATATTAATAAATCATTGTAATTTTTAGGATTACTAGTGGATGGCCCATTGAAGGAAAATAACTAAGGTATGGAGTCATTGATACCCTCACTTACATGGAGATGAACCTTCCCCACACTAGGTTGTGGATACCAGAAATAATCACCCATGTTATTCTTATTGCCCTGAGATATACCACTAGAATTGAGGGAAATCACATTATAGACCATTTTAGACGCCACATGGTTAGTAACCATATGTAAAAACCCAGAAAACAACTGAAAAAAATCATGTCCCATTATGGTTGTAAGCCAATATTTCCCAATAATGTAATGGGGTGTGGATAAGACACTGAAATAACTCCCAATACTAATAAAGGTTATTTATACTCGCTAATTTACTCTTAGAATTATGGGATGATTTAGGCCACCTGATATGCAGTAGGGGACATTATCATTGTCAAAACAATACATGATATATGAAGATACATGAATATAGAGGGATCTAATGTTGTAAAAATACCAACTAGGTTAAATAGACTGATTAGTATGCAATGTCTATACATTGAATATAATGTAAGTGGAATTAGAACATGGAATCTTTAAATAGGTGGTTTCCACACCAACAATGTCATGGTGATAGCGATAAAGGGATCATCATGGATACATCATAATTTCCTATGATAAGGTTCAAAACACCCTCGATGGTAGTGTAGTTTTTAAATTATGAGGTTATGATATATTTGGTAATTCACCTATATGCAAATATTTTATGGGAAATATTCTCTAGGTGTATTCTCTCCATGGGAACACCACACTAGAGAAGTCTCTCGCGATGCCCAAGTCATGGATGAGGCGATGCCTTAGCCGCATGGCGGTGGCGAGGGCCCCTCCCCGTCAGGGGGAGGGGCAGGCTCTTCCTCATCCTCTTCGGGAAGCAGTACACAGGACGCGCCCGTTTCTACCCAGCATTGACGTCTCTCCCAAGGTACCTGGCCTCTGCAACGGACATCCAGTTGTCCCAGTTTCATCCAAGGAATTCTCTGAAGCTTCGCCGCTTCTCTCCATGGCTCTGGTTGCAAAGTTCACTAGCCAAAGACCTCCTGTTGAGGTGTTTGAGAGGTTCGTGAATTATGAATGGGGTTTAGACCACCATGCGGTTGTCGGTCACCTTGGACCGCACCAAATTCTTGTTTGTCTTGCGGATGAAGAGGACCTGGCTATGGCTTGGTCCCATGCTAGATTATCTGTTAAGGGGTTTACATTTCATTTACATCGTTGGATGTTTGACTTGAACATGAGTCGCTATGCTTCCTCGTCGGAAATATGGATCCAACTTCTGGGGCTACCGCTTCCATTTCAGAATCCATCTCTCCTTCGGTCAATTGGCAATTCCTTAGGCCGTTTCCTCTGTGAGGATTGGAAGACCAACTCCATGGTGCATCCAAGTGTAGAGTGCATCTATGTGGAGATGGATCTATCCCGTTCTCCTCCCAATAAGGTATTGATCGTGGTTGAAGGGAAGTACAGGTACGTGCAAAGTATCTTCTTGGAATCCTGGATCTCGTTCTTCTCCTTCTGCCATAGGCAGGATCACCGTGTTGAGGAGTGCCGTAAAAGGGCTGTAGCTTTGGTGGCTGAGTCTTCTGCGGTGAACAAGGGTTATTCAAGGCACGTCAAAGGACATGGGGCTGGTTCTGGTATTGGCTCTGAGCCTTTTGTGCACCAATTGAGGGCACATGAGGTGCTGGCGGATACTAATGATTGTAGTGAGGCAATTCATGGTGTTCAGGAGCAGGGGTCTCCTGGCCATCCCGGGGTGGGGTTCCAATGTCCTGCTAACGCTTCGGTAAGAGATTTCACTAACTCGGGGATGATGAGGTCTGCAGGCACAGTTCTGAAGGAGACTTCGAAGGCCTCAGAGCCTCAAGTGGAGGTGGTGGTTTTTGACCCCAAGAAGAATTTGGGTGGTTTTCAGGCTTCGAGTAGCATGGGAAATGAGGACCGGGGTCCTGTAGTTGGGGCGTTGGAAATCCCCTCTTTGTCTGAAGTTGATCCTTCCAGGTTTGAGGCCAATTGTGTTCCAGTCAGAGGTTGGGAGACTCTGAACCCACAGCCTCAATATATGGGCACAGGTTTTGATCAACCCGCCTTTCTGGAAGGATCAGGTGTTGAGGAAAACAGTATCATGGGGAAGGAAGGGGCCAGTGGGGTAGGGCCTGCTCTAGGTAGTGCTCCGAGCCAACTGATTGGGTCTGTTTTGGAGGTGCAGGTTCATGCTAACCTCGAAGATGCAGGAGGGTTGAGCGCTGCTTTTCTGCCATGGGCTAGATCTTTAGTCCGAACACCAGTCGCCTTGAGCAACATGTATGGAATGCTGGCTGAGGAGGAGCATAGTATTGAACCAGCTGCCTTGGTTGAGGATGGTAGGGACAACAGGGGGAGTGTTGATGGTTTTTTTTTCGAAGGTCGGATTAGGAGAAATACCTATCCAGAGTATGATGATGGTGGAAGGGGAAATGAATGTGACGTGGTCGGTAGAAGTTTCTAAGATACAGAATCTGGTTCAAGGAGGGTTAGGAGGAAGGGAGGAAGGAGGGGCAGGAAGGAATACTCCTCCTTACCTCCTCCTATTAAGACCCGTTCAGCCAAGAAAATATTGGTGGAGAATCTGGATAAGGAGAGTAGGTGTCCCCAAAAGGCAGCTGGACAACATGATCCCTTCTGGGATTTGGTTTTAAGCTCTAGTGATGTGGTGTCAGAGAAAGTGTTATTCCTCAATGCCTCGGAATATGATGCATCCAAGATTATGGGTACGAATCTTGAAGTGGAGCTTAATGAGGACCAGTATATTTGGGTGGATAAAGAGGAAACGATCCTGGTTGGTGGCTTTAACAAGGGCTTGATCAGTCTTGAGAAATATATGCAGGTCTGGAATACGCTGACTTCTTCCGTTGAAGACCTGATAAGAGGTGATCCACTTCTGTAGGTATCTAATTTATCATGGATATTGTTTAGGGACATTGACTTTGGTAGAATCCATCTGGTTTTCAATGATTATATTTTACTTCTTTCCTAACTTATGATGTGTTGAGTTACTGTCCTGGTTGTGTGAGGAATGTGGAAGGGTCAGATTGGCTCAGACGAGCTAGAGCATGAAGCTTGTTCCACTACAGGCCATTTGGGATGTGGTTGATAAGGAGGGATGTCTTGCCATCGGGAGGGACCATGCTTGCATGGGATCGCCGAGTGCTCCTTCTTTGGAGCCTGCGGTTGCTGCTTCTGCTTGGGTGAGATTGTTTCTGATCATATTCTTGTTGCTGTTTGGTGCTTGTTCGACTTATGGTTTATCACTTTTTCTTCAAAAGTGTCTTTCTTAATAAATATAATAATTTTCAGTCAGTATTCTCTCCAAGAAGATTAAAATTTTCATCATCCCACTCACCTTAAAGGGTTTAATTTTCGTTATATATTTGAATTTCAAAATTGATTCACCCACAAATCCTGATAGAAATATTATTAGAATAATGGAATTTTGGATGACCAATACATTTCTCTATTATTAAATCAACCTCCCCAATATATGTATTTTAATTTACACCAAAAAAAGAAATGGGAATCAAATAATGATGAAAGCTGGGAGACTACGTTAATCCCCAACTAGTACCCACACTGATGATGTGTTTCATATAATGTTAAAACTGTAACTAATAAACACCATCCATTCTCTAACACATGAATTTATATCTATTGAATATTTTATTTACCTGGTGCATCCCAAAAGGATTCCATATTTAGAATAGTTTTATTTCCCCTACTTTTGTCCAATTTTGGTAATCTCATTTTTTCATCCATTTTTTGAAAAATATATCTAAGTAATAGTCTATCACACATCATGTACTGATACATCCTAATAAATGAAAAATATGAGTATTAGGAGGATAATAATAAATATATTTTTTATATTCTCCATTTGGGATAGGTTTTATCTTGTGTGGAATAATTCTATAAGAACTTATTATAGGATTGTAATACATTATTCCTCAATTCCTATATAAACTATGTTTCATGCTAATGAAGATGTTGATCATTGACCTTATAAACTATAAACAACCAGATAATGAATTTTTAATTAAATCAATAAAAAAAATTTATATATTAATTTAATGAATATCTAACTCTCAATGGATAAATTATAGGAATATTGTGTTGAGAACATATATAATGCACTATAGAAACCATTGATTTTGTACAAAATAAATGTGGTTTTATAAAGTTTTGAGTCATAAACCAATATATAGAGGACGTCATATAATGAATCATGGACATGTAGAGGTTGAAAATAAATATGACATGGAAAATTTCCTTCTTGTTATAATCAACTTTTTTCGCTCTCAAACAAAAGTTAGTAATTTTAGGATAACCCAATACAGAACCTCATTGGTTGACACATCACATGGAAAAGATATATTGGAATACTCTCCCATTTTTAGTGGGAAATAGAGACATATGATTATAATTTTTGGAATTAAATAAAAAAATATTCCTTATATGATTTATAGGTTTAATGAAATTCACTACAAACCACTAAAAAATACATTATCACGATTCATAATCACTGGAATCCAAGTAAGGATATCTTTAGTGATCATCTACATAATTTATAATTTAATTAGAGTATAGGAATGAATCTTAAAAACAATATTTTCTTCATATAAATCCTCTAGGGTAATGTTATTTCTTGAATAGTGATAATTGAAAAATACCAAAAGTATATGGAATATGCATCCACCCACAACCTAGTATAAAAAGGTGATAGTAAATATGCTTCATCCATGTGTGGGAAAAATTATGATAACTAGATTACCCAACAAACATTCTATCAATCACATGAATATGTCATAGTATAACTGTAAGAACCCGGGTTTTTCTACTAAAGACTTTGGAATATTCTTGATGATATTGTAGAGCAGCGCCTTCAGACGGCGTGCGATTCCGGGCCCTGGAGTGACCAGAATTAAATTTTCAGTGCGTTCACACTGGAAATGCTAAATAAAAGGTATAACTCCTAAACGGAGTTCCGGATCAGGTATCCGAGTTTACGGATGGGTCTGGAATGGGGTGTTTACCCTAGGAATGACATAAAACTTGTCGGCGCGGGGTGTTTGGACCCCTCACCCGCTCCCGGAACGTTAAGCGGATGAATAAATTAATTAATTTATTCGTTTAATGGTGAAACGCTTGTATATCTTCAACGGTGGCTCAGATTGGAAAAATGAGGGCACCATTGAGTTCGGAGTGTACCGTTTACACTAGGAGGGGTATAAGTTTCGCGGGCGCGGGCCGTTTGTGAAAAATGGCCCCAGGGGCGTTTTCATAATTTGGCAGCCTCGGGCGCTATGTTTAATAACTTTTGAACGGGGTCTCGGAATAAAATTCTGAGACCACCATTGTGCTCGGGAGGTCATGTTTACCCCAGGGACCCCCTCCTTTTTGTCTTCTTCGAGAGAGGGGTTGGGGGCGTGCATGGCGGGGGTGTTTAAGTGTTATTACTTAAACGCACCCCCCCCCCCCCCCTTCTTCCTCTTCTTCTTCTTCCTCACAACCCCTCCCCTCCCTTCTTCCTTTCCGGCGAGCTCTAGCGAGCTCCGGAAAGGCGAGCTCCAGTGATCCGACTCTAGCGGGGCAACGTCGCGGGGAAGATCACGCGGGAAGCGTCGGGCGAAGCCCAACGAGGTAGGTGGATTTGAGTTTTCGTCCTTTTCCCCGTTTTAATCCCTATTTACGCTCAATCGCACCATCGGATCCTCAAAAAAATCCCGTGGTTGTGTAGATCCCGTCCCAAGATTTCCATGAAGCTATCCGGATCAAAATTTTGACCACCGGATCGTTCCCGGTGGTCCTTGAAAATTTTCCGGCCACGGCCGGTTTCCGGCGAGGGCCGAAGGCGGCACACGGCGGCAGCGCGGGGCGGAGCGCGGCGTAGCAGGGCGGTCGGCCGGGGCATCGGAGGCGGCGGCGGCGCTTGCCTGGAGGTTGCGGCGGCCTTCGGCGGTGGCTGCCGGAAGCCGGCCGCGGGCGTCGGCAGGCGGAGGAGAGGGGGGCCGCGAAGCGCGCGGCCCCGTGCGTCGACCGCGACCTGCATTTTGCGGGTCGCTGTGGGGGATCAATCGGTCGCGAGGCGGCCGATCGGCTGGAGAAAGCTGCTGCCAAGATGGCCACAGAGGGGGTGAACCGGACCCGCGGCTAGGCCGCGAGCCGGCCGGCGCGGGCCGGCCCATGCACGGCGGACCGGCCGGTCCGGTCCAAGGGGCTTTGCCCTCAGCCTTCGGACGCACGTATTTCGGGCTACGGGCGTCCGTTTTGCGCGCCGTCTGCGGAAGCGAAGATCTTGCGTCGAGCCGAAGCATTTGAGATGGTTTCAAGAATTTTTAGTTCCCGAAACGAGGGGCCTTGGAGGTGCGACACGTCCTTAAGTGGACGAGCGATTTTCCCGGGATTCTTGTTTTGGACAGTGCGGACGCGTCCGACGTCCGTTTTCAGCGCCGTCAGTGGCGTTGGGACCCTGGAACCGAGGAGGAGCTTTCCAGGGCGGTTCCAGGCGTTGAGGCTGAGGTTGAGGCGCGGGCCCCACGGCCCGTCATTCGAGCTGCGTGCAGCGTTTCACGACTTTTTCAACGGACATCCATTCGGGGCGTGCGAGCAGTTGATGTTGGGTGTTTTTCTGAGGGCATCGCGTTGGCGCAGTCTGCCTGCTGTAATTCCGCATGATGGTGCGGGCCCCGCGAGGGCCGTTTCGAGAGATGATGGTGATTTCCAGTTTTATCACCGGGTGACCGTTTTGGACAAGTGAATAGTTCATTTCATGTAATTTTTCAAGAGGATCGCAATGGTTCCATCCGTTCATTGAGTTTCGAGACTGGGATGCGGGTCCCACGTGGCACTGCTCGGGTGCGGTGCGCCGGGATGCACCTTTTTTCACTGGATATCCGTTGCACTCAATCGAGTACTGATTTTGACGTGTTTTCCTGAGGGGATCGCAATGGTGCGATGCGCCCGACTGTTTTCGCGGCTGAGGGTCGGGATCACGGGACACCATTCGGGCGTGAGGCGGTGTTGGTGACTTATCCGTCGGGTATCCATTGGAGGCGAGTAAGTAGTCGATCTCGCATGTTTTTCCACGAGGATTACAACGGCGTGATCCATTTGGCTGTACGAAACCTCTTGCACGATCTTGGGAAATGTGGTATGTGAAAGGTGCTCCAGTGGCGGTTCGTCCTACCTTGTTTATGGCGGACCCTTGGCGTGTGATCGTGCACTCTTGGGAGAGTGATGTAATTGGTCCATGAGATGTGGTTGGTCGTGCCTGGGCCTTTGAGGTGGAGTTGTTACGTCACGCATTCGCGTTGACGTTGGGTGCCGTGTGCACGATATCCCTTGGGCTGGAGACGAGGTATACTCTGGGAGTATACGGGAGCGCTTGGAGGTATGTGTGGTTTGTACCTGAGACGTTCGTGCGCTTGGTTGGGGTTGACTTGGGGCCACATGTCGTGTGGGCCCCACGTAAATGTCGTGTTCTGCTTTGCGTACTTGACCTCTCACGACGTAGAGGGTCCCTCTGTGTG
Source organism: Viscum album (assembly GCA_963277665.1). Classification (NCBI taxonomy): domain Eukaryota; kingdom Viridiplantae; phylum Streptophyta; class Magnoliopsida; order Santalales; family Viscaceae; genus Viscum; species Viscum album. The sequence continues at coordinate 1,999,157,675 of OY728135.1, read as the reverse complement.
TTTGGTTGACCAGTAGGGTTGAGTGGTATGCCCCTGGTTTCATTCTCGATGGATTGGATGGTAGCGGTGCTAGTGACACCCAGTGCTGGGGCAGACGCTGCACCTCTTTTGGGAGAGCTGTTCTGGAGTTGGGTGGTTGCGCGACACCCACTCAGTGTTCGGTCAGCCAGTGTTGTACCCTCCTGTAGAGATGGCAGAGCGGTTCAGATTTTTACCCTCCAGCGGGGCTGGGCAGTGGATTACTCATCGACTTCCTCGGGCTTACCCTCCAGCAGGGCTGGGCAGTGGGTTGCTCACTGACTATTAGGGTCTACCCTCCTGCAGAGACTGGGCAGTGGGTCACCCGATGCTATTAGGGTCTACCCTCCAGCAGAGACTGGGCAGTGGGTCACCCGACACTATTAGGGTCTACCCTCCAGCAGAGACTAGGCAGTGGGTCACCCGACGACCTCTTAGGGTCTACCCTCCAGCAGAGCTGGGCAGTGGGTCACCCGTCGTCTAGTTCCAGTTCTACCCTCCAGCAAGGCTGGGCAGTGGGTCTCCTGTCGACTTATTCCAGGTCTACCCTCCAGCGGGGCTGGGCAGTGGGTCGCCTGATGATGTATTAAGGTCTACCCTCCAGCGGGGCTGGGAAGTGGGTCTCCGGATGATGTCTTATGGTTTACCCTCCAGCGGGGCTGGACAGTGGTTCACCTAATATCTGGTTATGAATTACCCTCCAGCAGGGCTGGGTAGTGGGATACCAGTTGGCATTCCAGACTTAGTCCTCTCGACTAGGCTAGTCTGTGGCTTACCTCCGTGATTAGCGGAGCGGGACCCTTGGTTTTACGGGTTAGTGTTGTGATGTCTTGACTTTGAGGAGACCTCTCGAATGTGGGGAAATGACGAGGTGTGGTTGGACTTTCCCTAGAACTCTCAAGTTCAAGGGGCACTTTCCCCACCAAGACGCGTTCTTGTGACGCGATCTAAAACCATGCGGGCGAGTCAGTTCCACCCAAAGCGGATAGTATCAAGGTGCGGTAACTAAGCCCCTTGGCTTGCGGTTCAGGGCAGACGTGCGGGATGCTGGGAATCGATGGTGTTATATCTGGGACTGTTGGCGACACCATTCATGGGTTGATCTATGGGACGGAGATCCCCTTACGAGCTTGTTCGGGTTTCATGGCAGAGAATATATATGTATATACCTCGTACGAGTCCCCACTTCTTGGGTTTGGTTACTCTCCATCCAGGAGAGGCGAAGACGTGCGGGGTATGCCACGTGCTTTCTGTGTCTATATTTTCGTGGTTGGACGAGTCTGGTCTCCTGCTATAGGTAGCGAAGACTCGATGGGAAGTTCGTCTTCTCACCATTTCCATCTCCTTGTGTCGGAATGAGTCTACCTTATTTCCTCTTGTGGGGTTGAGCTGGACTCTTTACTGTACTCTTTTTTGTACCCCCTTTACTTTTCTATTCGCTCTACTGCTCACCCTTCGGTACCTCCTTTGGTTTCTCCCTCGAGCCTTCGGGGTACCCTACTGAGTATTTTTATACTCACCCTTGCTTGGGCTTTTCCCACACTTGGTGTGCCCTTGCAGATGACAGACAGGTGGAGTGTGACTTCGGTGGAGCGTAGGAGCGTGGGAGCTTGGACCGTGTGCAGTGGTCGTGGCCGGGTTCCATGTGGGAGACCCGTCATCTGTTTCCTTTTTGTTTACCTGTTGCCGGGTTGTGGCACCTTTTTCTGGTTGGGCGCGTTTTTTTCCCCTTTTTCCCTTTCAGCACTGTACTTTGTACTTGTAGAGGTCGATGCACTCTGTGGTTTATTTATAGTAGTTTCCTTTACTTTTTTTACTCTACACTTTTTCATTGAGTTTGTTGCGTGTGGGTGTGTATAGGTACTTAGGAAAAGGCATCCCCGAGTTGTTGTGCCTTCGGCGCTGGTCGCCAGCCCCTGGCCTATGGATGCGGGCTTGGGGTAGTTGCGGCTCGAGCCCGGGTAGGGTCGGGTCATGACAAAGTGGTATTAGAGGTGGTTCGTTCCTTGGGACATTGTGCGGACGTCCCTAAAAGAGTAATTGGTTGGGATATTGGGAAACAGTGTTAACATGTCTCGAGAGCAGCTCTCAGGCCAGGGAGTCCAGTGATGGTGCGGCGGCCGACGTATCCATTCACCAGGACCTTGATAACCCGCTTGTCGACTCGGCATGTTGAGACACTTGTTGCGGGGAAAATTTTTTTGTGCATCACATAGGACTGAGTCTTGACTGTCCTTCTTGAGTCATCTCCCCATCGTTGTTGTTATTGGTATATACATGTATGCTCATCTGACCGCATCACTCCTTGATAATATTCAGGATGTCTCTGCGAGGACAGCCAGCTAGGATACCAGCTTTGGGTACGTGACGACGACCCTGTGAGCTACGAGGCCTCAGTCCAGAACCCATCATGTGAGCCCTTTCTCCAGGTGGGCCGGTAGCAGCACCCCCACCTGTTGAGTAGCAGGCAGTTTCAGCAGAGCAGGTTGAGTTTGAGCGCAGGTTGAGCGCGCTCCGTGAGTTCCAGCGGCAGAGACCACTGAGGTTCAGTGGTGAGCCAGACCCTCAGGAATCATAGGTTTAGCTCGAGACAGTGGTTTGCCTTTTCAGGCTTGTGCAGACGCCAGAAGATCAGAGAGTGCCTTTGGAAGCCGCCATTTTTCGTAGAGCAGCTCAGCGTTTGCGGAGTCTGGTGACTCCATTTCTTGACGAGTCGTCGCTTTCGTTGGGGAGAATTTTAGTTGTTGCTCTATGATGGGTTTTTCCCCTCCAGCTTGCGCTCTGTTCAGATTCATGAGCTCCTGATGTTTCAGCAGGGAGGAATGACGGTTGCCGAGTACGCGGCTAGTTTCGCAGACCGTGCACGCTTTTACTTGGACATTGTCCATGACGAAAACTTCCAAGCGTGGAAGTTTGAGCAGGGTCTCCGCTGAGAGATTCGTGCTGTCAGAATACCCTTGGGAATTCCCACAGATGCTGGGGTGCTAGAGCGGGTGCTGGTGACAGAGGGGTTCCTGTCATGTTTTGTGGTTGGTAGTGGCAGTGGGTGCGACAGAGCCGAGACATCTTCCATAGCCAGCAGGCTCCAGAGGACAGGACCTCGATACAGGTGACCTTCCCACTGCAGGTTTCAGAGATGTGGTCATATACCACTATGGCGAAAGGCGCAGGGCCTCAGCCAAGGATGCCCTTCCGTGAGTGGATCTCGGGTCGTGGTCGTATACCACAGTGGCGCCGGAGGGCACCAGGGCAGCCCAGAGAGCGTCGGTGCTATGCTTGTGACGAGCGAGGTCACTTGGCATGAGACTGCCCAACCCGAGTTGCTGAGAGCTTCGGGTAGGCCGCAGGTGCACCACCACGACGGAGGCACCGCCGTGATCGATGTAGTACCCAGAGAGGTGGTGCTAGCAGAGGAGAGGGAGGAGCTGGTGGTGGGGGTGACTTTACGAGATCTTCCCATCACCACTAGGCGGTCCACGTCAGGCTCTGGGAGCTGACGGTTGGGACAGCGGGTAGCCGCGAGCTTTGGATGTCTATGATCTTGTAGAGCATGGGATGGTGAGAGGTACCCCTTGCGACTCTTCTACTTTTTTCAGTATAATTATTGGGCTCTGTGTGTGAAATGATTTTCTCTTTGCTCCTTGTTTGAGGTGTTACCAGGGTGACGCAGGGCGTCGGGTGTAACCCTGTGTTGGTATGGAAAAAGGTGTGAGACCTTTTCCTTTAGTCGATTGTGTTGGCTCCTTCGCCTGTTTAGCGTGTAAGAGTGCATCGACTGTGGAATCATGCATGACCAGATATCCTTGGGTGTTTCACCATATGGATATTCTGAAGGAGGGAATCCTCGGGCCTTGTTTCAGGTGTGGGCAGTGATTCCAGTCGCGACGGGCGACGTAGAGGTTTGACCGGGGAGGTGAGCTACCCCCGAGGGCCTTCAGGTCGTTTGAGGTCATGCAAAGGGATGGCGAGGTTTCCTACCACCTTGCCCTAACCCCAAAGTCTAGAGTGGGTCCACGACATCGGCAAGAGCCGACCTCGTGTGAACAGATCAATCCTTTGGTTTGTGTGCGGTGGCATAGAGCTGTGTGTGGGTTCTTCTGGGTATGGGAAAGCCAGGTGTGGGCCTAGTACCATGTTTTTCTCCCTAGTTTTTCTTTTCGAGGACAAAAATCTTGAAGGAGGGAATGATGTAAGAACCCGGATTTTTCTACAAAAGACTTTGGAATATTCATGATGATATTCCAGAGCAGCGCCTTCATACGGCGTGCGATTCCGGGCCCCGGAGTGGCCGGAATAAAATTTTCAGTGCTTTCACCCTGGAAACGCTAAATAAAAGGGATAACCCCTAAATGGAGTTTCGGATCAGGGATCCGAGTGTACGGATGGGTCCGGAATGGGGTGTTTACCCTAGGAACGACATAAAACTTGTCAGCACGGGATGTTTGGACCCCTCACCCGTTCCCGGAACATTAAACAGATGAATAAATTAATTAATTTATTCGTTTAATGGAGAAATGCTAGTATATCTTCAATGGTGGCTCGGATTGGAAAAGCGAGGGAACCGTTGAGTTCGGAGTGTGCCGTTTACCCTAGGAGGGGTATAAGTTTCACGGGTGCGGTCCATTTGTGAAAAATGGCCCCAGGGGCGTTTTCATAATTTGGCGGCCTCGGGCGCTATGTTTAATAACATTTGAATGGGGTCTCAGAATAAAATTCTGAGACCGCCGTTGTGCTCAGGAGGTCATGTTTACCCCAGGAAATCCCTCCTTTTTGTCTGCTTCGAGAGCAGGGTCCGGGGCGTGCCGGGCGGGGGTGTTTAAGTGTTATTACTTAAACGCACCCCCCCCCCTTGTTCCTCTTCTTCTTCTTCCTCACAACCCCTCCCCTCCCTTCTTCCTTTCTGGCGAGCTCCGGTGAGCTCCGGCGAGGTGAGCTCCGGCGAGCCGACTCCGGCGAGGCAAAGGCGCGGGGCAGATCACGCGGGAAGCGCCGGGCGAAGCCCAACGAGGTAGGTGGATTTGAGTTTTCCTCCCCTTCCCCGTTTTAATCCCCATTTACGCTCAATTGCACCATCAGATCCTCGAACAAATCTCGTGGTTGCGTAGATCACGTCCCGAGATTTCTGGGAAGCTATCCGGATCGAAATTTTGACCACCGGATCGTTCCCGGTGGTCCTTGGAAATTTTCCTGCCACGGCCGGTTTCCGACGAGTGCTGAAGGCGGCAGATGGCGGCAGCGCGGGGGGGAGCGCGGCGCAGCAGGGCGGTCTGTCGGGGCTGCGGAGGCGGCGGCGGCGCTTGCCGCGATGCGGCGGCGGCCTTCGGGGGCGGCTTCCGGAAGCCGGCCGGGGCGCCGGCTGCGGGCGTTGGTAGGTGGAGGAGAGGGGGGCCGCGAAGCGCGCGACCCCATGCATCGACCGCAACCCGCGTTTGCGGGTCCCTGTGGGGGATCAACCAGCCGCGAGGCGGCCGGTCGGCTAGAGCAAGCCACGGACAAGCTGGCCGCGGCGGGGTGATCTTGACCCGCGGCTAAGACGCGGGCCGGCTGTGCAAACCGGGCCGGCCGACGCGGGCCGGCCCAAGCAGGGCGGACCGGCCAGTCCGGGCCGGTCCAGCCCAAGGAGCTTTGCCCTCAGCCTTCGGACGCCCGTATTTCGGGCTACAGGCGTCCGTTTTGTGCGCCGTCTGCGGCAGCGCGGAGCTTGCGTCGATGCGAAGATTTTGAGATGGTTTAGGGAATTTTTAGTTCCCGAAACGAGTGGCCTCGGAGGTGCGACACGTCCTTAATTGGATGAGCACTTTTCCCTGGATTCTTGTTTTGGACGGCGTGGAAGCGTCCGGCGTCCGTTTTGAGCGCCGTCAGTGGCGTTGGGACCCGGGAACTGATGCAGAGCTTTCCAGGGTGGTTCCAGGCGTTGAGGCTGAGGTTGAGGTGTGGGCCCCACGACCCTTCTTTCGAGCTGCGTGCAACGTTTCACGACTTTTTCACCGGACGTCCGTTCGGGGCGTGCGAGCAGTCAATGTTGGGTGTTTTTCCGAGGGCATCGCGTTGGAGCAGTCTGCCCAGTGTAATTTTGCACGATGGTGCGGGCCCCGTGAGGGCCATTTCGGGAGTTGACGGTGATTTCCAGTATTATCACCAGGCGACCGTTTTGGACAAGTGAATAGTCCATTTCGTGTACTTTTTCGAGAGGATCGCAACGGTGCCATCCGTTCGATGAGTTTCGAGACCGGGATGCAGGTCCCACATGGCACCGCTCATGTGCGGTGCGCCGGGATGCACATTTTTTCTTCGGATATCTGTTGCACTCAAGAGAGTAGTGCTTTTGACGTGTTTTTCCGAGGGGATCGCAATGGTGCGATGCACCCGACTGTTTTCGGGGCCGAGGCTAGGGATCACGGGATGCCGTTCGAGCATGAGGCGGTGTTGGTGACTTCTCCATCCGGTATACGTTGGAGGCGAGTAAGTAGTCGATCCCGTGTGTTTTTCGCAAGGATTACAAAGGCGTGATCCGTTTGGCTGTATGAAGCCTCTTGCACGATCTTGGGAAATGTGGTATGTGAAAGGTTCTCCAGTGGCGGTTCGTCCTACCTTGTTTATGGCGGACCCTTGGCGTGTTATCGCGCACTCATGGTAGAGTGATGTAATTGGTCCATGAGATGTGTTTGGTCGTGCCTAGGCCTTTGAGGTGGAGTTGTTACGTCATGCCTTCGCATTGCGTTTGGGTGCCGTGTGCACGATAGCCCTTGGGATGGAGACGAGGTATACTCTGGGAGTATACGGGAGCCCTTGGAGGTACGTGTGGTTTGTACTTGAGACGTTTGTGCGCTTGGTTGGGGTTGACTTGGGGCCACACGTCGTGTCGGCCCCACGTGCGTTCTGTGTTCTGCTTTGCGTACTTGACCTCTCGCGACGTATAGGGTCCCTCTGCATGTTTGGTTGACTAGTAGGGTTGAGTGGTCTCCCCCTGGATTCATTCTCAATGGATTGGCCGGTAGCAGTGCTAGTGACACCCAGTGTTGGGGAAGACGCTGCACCTCTTTTGGGAGAGCTGTTCTGGAGTTGGTTGGTTGCGCGACACCCACTCCGTGTTCGGTCATCCAGTGTTGTACGCTCCTGTAGAGATGGCAGAGCGGTTCTATGTTTTACCCTCCATCGGGGCTGGGCAGTGGGTTACTCATCGACTTCCTCGGGCTTACCCTCCAGCAAGGCTGGGCAGTGGGTTGCTCACTAACTATTAGGGTCTACCCTCCAGCAGAGACTGGGCAGTGGGTCACCCGACGCTATTAGGGTCTACACTCCATCAGAGACTGGGCAGTGGGTCACCCGATGCTATTAGGTTCTACCCTCCAGCATAGACCGGGCAGTGGGACACCCGATGACCTCTTAGGGTCTACCCTCCAGCTGGGCTGGGAAGTGGGTCACCCGTCGTCTAGTTCCAGGTCTACCATCCAGCAAGGCTGGGCAGTGGGTCGTCTGTTGACTTATTCTAGGTCTACCCTCCAGCGGGGCTGGGCAGTGGGTCGCCTGATGATGTATTAAGGTCTACCCTCCAGCGGGGCTGGGCAGTGGGTCGCCGGATGATGTCTTATGGTTTACCCTCCAGCAGGGCTGGACAGTGTGTCACCTGATATCTGGTTATGAATTACCCTCAAGCAGGGATGGGCAGTGGGATACCAGTTGTCATTCCAGACTCAGTCCTCTCGACTAGGCTAGTATGTGGCTTACCTCCGTGATTACCCGAGCGGGACCCATGGTTGTACGGGTCAGTGTTGTGATAGCTTGACTTTGAGGAGACCTCTTGACTGCGGGGCAGTGACGAGGTTTGGTTGGACTTTCCCTAGAACTATCATGTTCGAGGGGCACTTTCCCCACCGAGACGTGTTTTTGTGAAGCGATCTAAAACCGTGCGGGCGAGTCAGTGCCACCCAAAGCGGATAGTATGAAGGTGCGGTGACTGAGCCCCTTGGATTGCGGTTCAGGGAAGACGTGCGGGATGCTGGGCATCGATGGTGTTATATCTGGGACTATTGGCAACACCATTCTTGGGCTGAGCTACAGGACGGAGATCCCCTTCCGAGCTTGTTCGGGCTTCTTGGGAGAGCATATATATGTATATACCTTGTACGAGTACCCACTTCATGGGTTTGGTTACTCTCCTTCCAGGAGATGCGAAGACGCGCGAGGTATGCCACGTGCTTTCCGTGTCTAGCTTTTCGTGGTTGGACGAGTCTGCTCTCCTACTATAGGTAGCGAAGACTCGACGGGAAGTTCGTCTTCTCACCGTTTCCATCTCCTTGTGTCTGGACGAGCCTACCTTCTTTCCTCTTGTTGGGTTCAGCTGGACTCTTTACTGTACTCTCTGTTGTACCCCCTTTAATTTCCTATTCGTTATACTGCTCACCCTTCAGTACCTCATTTTGTTGCTCCCTCGAGCCTTCGGGGTACCCTACTGAGTATTTTTATACTCACCCCTGCTTGGGCTTTTCCCGCACTTGGTGTGCCCTTGCAGACGACGGACAGGTGGAGCGTGAATTCGGTGGAGCTTAGGAGCGTGGGAGCATGGACCGCATGCGGTGGTCGTGGCTGGGTTCTAGGTGGGAGACCCGTCAGCTGTTTCCTTTTTGTTTACTTGTTGTCGGGTTGTGGCACCTTTTTCTGGTTGGGCGCATGTTTTCCCCTTTTTCCCTTTCCGCACTGTACTTTGTACTTGTAGAGGTCGATGCACTTTGTGGTTTATTTATAGCTGTTGCCTTTACTTTTCTTTTTTACTCTGCACTTTTGCATTGAGTGTGCTGTGTGTGGGTGTGTACAGGTACTTAGGAAAAGGCCTCCCCGAGTTGTTGTTCTTTTGGTGATGGTCGCCAGCCCCTGGCCTATGGAGGCGGGCTTGGGGTAGTTTCGGCTCGAGCACGGGTAGGGTCGGGTCGTGATAATAACATTTACAACCTATTAAGTATATTTAACCTAATTGATAATATAATGGGAAACCATTAGACTAATCCAATAGATGTATATGTAATTATCAAAATAATATTACATATCATAATTAATTGTTTTATTTGAATCCCATTATTACCCAAACACATGAAATTTTATTTCCCACTTAATCATGTTCACGGACACCCCCAACTAAGGAAAATCGTCATCTGATAAAGAGATACTATTGACCCATTTAAATTTAAATAAATTAATATAAATCTTCTCCATTGAAGAGTATAATAATGAACTATGTTGTAAATTAGACATTCAGTTCCCCATTAATAACTAGGGAGCCTTTGGAAATGGTTGTAGATGCTGATGGATTAGAGGAAGATGTTGGTTTGATCATGCTTGATATTCTAACAACAATCATAAAGATGGGATATACATAAACAAGACCCATTTTATGGGACTATAGAATGGGTATATTAAATATATAGACACCACATAGTCTTTCAATATTGTTCCAAACTAGTTAATTTTGGACAACCAACTGGGTGGTGTTAAACTAATATAATTTCCAAATCATGTGGATTTTATAGATTGAATCAATCTGTCAGTGACATGGGGTCCCTTAACTTATTTTTGGGAATTATATCCTTATGTATCATGTATATTATCACAAATGTTACATGATATGGTAAAACCCCATGCTTGGAAGTTCAAACATTGAGGGAATATGATTATTATTTTGACATATTTAGTGGTTATCTCTACTAATATATCAATTATATATGTTTTTATCTTTCAAAATAACTCATGGAGGTTCATATAGAGGTTCTCTAGATTTAATTTTAGTCGAAAAACAAAATTCATCGAAACTAAAAAAATACCAAGTGGAAAACACAATGCAAAAATATCATTCTAGAATCTTTTTCACAAAACAAGAAAAAAAATACATTCATGGATATATAATACACCAATACATTTCAATTAATTGTGAATATTTTAATATTCATTGTGATCTATTTGTAAATACATTGAAGTTTATTATTATATAATCCTGAAAACCAAAATGTTTGGGATATAGGGAGAATGATTTATAATCATTGAATCCATCTATTCAATAATATCAAATGTGCGAGGCAAATCCCCTTAGAAATATTGAGATCAATGCCAAATTTGGGTTCACGGTATTAAATGTTTATTATGGATATTTTATTGGAATAAATAACAAATACTCTACTCATGAGTCCATGTATTTATTTCTATTTGGTTTTCCCAATGATATTCCATATGTTATTTGAACACAATATCGATTTAAAGGATTGAATTCTATTAGAAGATTGTTCCCATTTATATTTTGTAAATCCTAGTGCTTGAAGATTGTATTCAATAATAGTGACGGAAAACAAGAAATGTTAATTGACTGAATGGATGATTCCACTCACATGATCCTTGTAAACACTCATGTAATCCCCTTTTCCATTTGAAAAAAATAGTATATGATACTCATAAACCGGAAAAATTAAGTGCGGATATTAAATGACATAAAGGATATATCATTACAGATTATTTCCTAGAATAATAGAATTCCATCTCCATCTCAAATTGAAAAAGAAAATTCTCTCACTCTATTGGTACAAATTTAAAATTTCCCTACAATGGCCCTTATAATTCACGATGTGTACAGTTCCAATGGAACCAAAAAAATCCCTTATCAATTGTAGGGATATATTCATTCAATTTACAATCCATAATAACATTTTCACAAAAAATACATTATAAGGAGAATGAGATTAACTTATAGACATTTCCCTAGCAATTGAGAATGGTGTATCCACCACCATTGATGAGATCATGGTATTAAATCATAGAAAATTTAGGTCCCGTGAACAAAATTTTTTAGTTCCACCAAACCATTATAACATCATGTTATTTTTATACCATTCTTTATATGGTACGAATGATTGTTCCCATGGAATTAGAAATACTTTATAGGTCTAATCCATGACGTATGTACCCATCATCAAGGCCTTATAGATGATTACATATGATTCAAATATGTATTCAATATAATGAATAAATTGTATTATTTAATCGAAGAGTCCATTGTTATTAGTACTATCAAAGGAAAAGATAATTTATATGATCAATATAAAAAATAGAAATCTGACATCATATCTATTATGAAAAAATGGGCTTATTATGGTCTATATAAATTTTAGGATCCTAACTTATACTACCCAAATGATGATTTCTCAATTCCAATTATAGCGATTATCATTGAGACACCCATGGTATTTGAAATATATTCTTTTATGGATCGATTCTTGTGGTACAATATATGATCAGAACCCCAATATACAAGGAATAAAATACATTAACGGCTCTACAAGGTATATTATTCTACCCCTTTTTCCTTTATATCAATGTATTATGGAACCACCCACTAATTTTCTAGGAAGCACATCTTGATGTCCATTATGGAATGAAAAAATAACATTTTTTGGAACTTGTGGTAGTTTATTAGCATCATTTGGAAAAAATAATCGACCTAAAAGCAATCTTTGGATATTTTAAACAACATATCTCTAATATGAATTCATTTATGTGTGTTTCATGTGTATTATCAAGATATATCCTTAGCCTCATTTTTCTCCATCAATCATAGAGGTCAAACCTAAAAATTAAAATGTGACTATTGAAATTCTTCCACCATGAATCCATGATGTAGCAAGAGAGCTCTCAAGACACCACTATAACAATTGTAATTTCATAGAAAACATGAAAAATAGACCCATTTTTAAAAAAAAATAGGAACAATTTATTCACATATTTCATTGATAAATATTTAATGAAATAATTTTGTAACCCATTGAAATATATGTTTCATGCATAAAACATGATTCCATAAATGGATGAGAGAGCAAGCATCATCTATATGGAAACTATGGTGAGATTTCATGGAACCATTATCACATAGAAAATAACACATGTAAGAAATAAAATCTCTATAATCATCATATAATGATCAAGCTTCGTAAAACATGATATTCCGGTTTTGAGACAATCTACAATATATTTGTTTGTCATGAAACAGTTAGGGAATGACTTCCAACATCAAAATGCAAAATTCAAAAATCGTGATGATCCACTAAAGTACATTATCAAATTCCCGATACATACTATGTGTCTAGCCTAATGGTTGGTAATTATATAATCATAAAATATTCAATTATAAATAATAAAAAAAATCAAGAAGAAAATATATAACTTATATTATCATAGAGAATCCTCCAACTAAAATCATATTAGAAAATAATGATCACTTAGTTGAATATGATTTATATACACATAAAAATCCACATAAGTGGGTGATGTATTGTGATAGGGCCTCTCATAATCTAATTAATAAATGTATGGATACACATTAGTATAATTGAGATATTCTGGTTAATTTTTATTTTTCAAGACTATGTAAATTATTCCCTACTCCATCCTATAATCTGAATGATAAAAGAAAAATGAGGCAGAATATCAATCATTAATTATAGGCTAAGAATTATACATATATATCCATATTTCCCTTGTGAATTTGATGGGAGATTTAGTTATAGTAATATTGTAAATCAACAATGAATATGGGACTATGATGAAAGATTAATCTCTAATCATGGGATATGTAATTGTTGATGATGGTGATTTTTCCTTCGATATGAATATCCGAATCATATTCCCTACACCAAGAAACAAAATACTGATTTGGTAGCCAATTCATCCACATCCCTGGATGGTCCTGACCAAGGTGCGAAGGTCCTCCAAAAATCACATGTATAATTAGTTTCCAAAATCATTATATAGAACATATAAGAGATCAATGTTATTATCACATCACTAAGGCATGACATCATGAGGAACAATATGGGATTAATGAGCCATAAAATGGACTATGAAAAATAGCGGGCCTTCCTGTTAGACTGATCCAAAATGAAATCCATCTGATTTTGAGATGACTACCTCACACTCTGATATAGGTTAACTTGATGGAATGATATGAAAAAATGAATCCATTATGTTTTCCTCCATTGATTCATCATATAAGTATAATCCCACAATGAAATAAAATAAATCTATATAGGCTTATACGATGCTCACTAGTTTGAAATAATGATCTCCCCTAAATTTAGAAGTCTTCTTTATTTCTTACATACAATGATACATGAATATATGAAATTTTCCATGATGTGTAATTCCACTAAAATAATTACCATCTCCATCAACTAGTCCTTAGAGTCGTTTCAAACATTCAAATACTTATCCATGATTTTGCAAAGAGGAATCGATGTTATGGGGCTAGTCTTCTGATATAACCAATCATTTTATATACATTTTGACCAGTACTAAATTCATATCAAAATATTATATGGTGGTACCCATCAAGGATGTCTATATGATTAATGCTAATAACATTATGAAGAAAAATATCATCACTATATATGAATTCACATATATATAGATGATGAAGATTAGAGACAATTTATATTATTATATGTTTGAAATACATTTTCAGAAGATTAAAATTGAGTCCAATCATTATATAAATTATCATTAATCTTCATATTGTTAAATGGAAGAATTCAATTAGACTATAATATATTCTTTGTAAAATTTTGGAAATAGATAACAAATCAATCCCACAGAAAATCTTGCATTCATTGTGGAACTATTTTACATCAACCTACATATTCATAACATCAATACCATATTCTATTGATGGTGAAATATAAGACCAACTTCCACATATTTTCCAGTTACCATCAAATTAAATTGGTATTTATGATTTGTAATCAACAGTTAAAAAATTTTAAAGATGGAATGATGTGTTAAATTGATATGAAGATAAGTTGATTCAAAGTTTACCAAAAAAATGGTTTTATTTAAACACATATGTAGAGAGCCTTTATCATCAAGGTCTTCCACTACCCATTTATATAAGGATAGATGGTATTTTTCCTCAAATCCCAGAGGAGCCAATGGAAAAATAAACTAATTATAGATATAATGTTGGAAGGACATAATACAATACATATGGTTTATTCATGTTCTGCAGAATTCATTGATATAATTGATGAGGGGATGTATCATGAACTCAATTAGTACAAGGATTCCTAAAATATTAAATTCAAAATTTTTACATGAACATAAGTGTCCATCGAGGAATATAGTAAATCATAATAAAAAATATGTCCATATCATGTTTCATTAAACTACATATTTATATTCCCTTCCACATTATGTTGAAATATGAGTTTTAATTATATACATCATGATTTTTTAATGAATTAAATGGTCTTGTATTTGTGCTCGCATTCCCAATTACAGAAGGCAAAAATTTATGTATAAGTCTTTGGCACATGGTCAGTCTATGACTTAATGAATTTATACACTCTATTCTTTGCAGTTGAGATAGATCTATAAAATGAATAATAAAAAAAAATAACAAATTTCATTCTTTATTAGAAAACACAATGGGATAAAATTAAAAATATTTTAACATTAACTAAGACTCTTCCAACAAAATATTTATTAAAATTAAAACATTCCATATCCTTGAAATGTTCCAAATCAGAGAAGGAGATTTCAACAAAAATGATAATATTTGATGAACTGCATACATAATTAAATGAACCATCAACTATATAAAACTTATATATGAATAGAGGAAGATAAAAAATACTTTTCAAAATATATATATTGATACAAGAGTTGTAGCGAAGTATAGATGACAAATCCCATTCCCACGAAAAAGGAAACAAATTTATTCCCCTATTAGAGTTAGATTTTTTTAGGTGAATTTATTTTGAATTTCTATGTTTGTATTCATTATTAATCATTCATGGAATATTAATTCACCAATCTATATTTTATATGCCCCAAACACACATTTATCAGTATAATGAAATTTTACTATTAATTAGAAAAATATCAAATGATGTCACATATTTATTTCTATAATATTTTGAGTATATGGCCAAATGTTAATTAATATCTTGGAATGATATATATTCTCTATCATAATAGATATCAATCAGACACCAAAATGATATTTCATAGATTATCTTTTATGGAAAAAAACTCCATTCCCATTAATATGACTCAAATTATTATAGATGATATTGATTTCCAAAACATTATTCGACTTGTTTCCTATTAATACATAATATGTAGTGACACCATGAATACTCATTATGGGATTAGTAATAATAAATAACTAAAAAATCCAAAATTTTCAAAAAGAATTACAAATAAAATACTTATTGGATATTGTGTCTTAAATCTTATGTCAAATTATTTCAATGTCAGAAAATTTGAATGAATATTACCCCATTCACTTGGTTGTGATGGACTCCATTATCTCACAGAATAGATATGCACTAAGGTAAAACCCCATTAATTTATCATGTATAAAATACATTTCTATGGATCCTATAACCCCATAAATATCTACATCTATTTTGATTCTTGTTGTCAAAATTTTCATAGAGATGTTTCAATCACATATTCCTTGGGAAGATTAATATTTAGAAAAATAATTCCCATCCTTAATTATTGTTGAATGCTATGTTACCGTAAATTAAATCTTAAATGATGTTGCACTAATGTATGGATTACATATTTTTTCATTCACATGATCTAGATATTAATATGGTAAGCCATATAAATTTTGTGTACAACATGAAATAAATTCCCATCTCCCAAATATGATTTTAATAATTGTGGAGATCCATATAATAACTATGTGTATATTTATAAATTCTTTAATAAGATATTAAATGATTCGTGGATTCTCTATCATAGAAACACTAATAAGGTGAAACAGAACTAGCCCATTTCAAATACATATGAGCCAGTTCTATGTATAGGTCCTCCAATTATATAATTATATGGTACATGATTCAGAACATTATATGAAAAATATTGACACCATGATCATCAATCCAATACCAATACATGATTTCAAGATACTAAAACTCTTCCATATGATATTGAACGAACCATTATGTTTTCTTTGTGAAATATGATTGTAAACTAAACAATTTATTTTTAGGAAGCATTTCAACACTAAGATTGGAGAATCCATTTAAATTTCTAAATCCCCTACTAATTTTTCAACCTAATAAAATCACACATCATTCACTATGAAAGTCTTCTATTACCAGTGGGATGATGATTTATTTTATCTATTTTAAAAATAATATTCAAAGAAAATCATCAAATGTAAATAGACCCCCTAATAATGATCTTTATTTTTGATGGAGTACTAATCATGGTTTATCTATTTTTTAAAAAATTACTATAAGATCTATCCCATATTTCATATCACGATTTAGCATTGATCAAAAATAAGGTTTGTTACAAAAATATTTTCACTTTTTAATAAGATAAAATACTTAGGATGCTTTTCATCATAGAGGTACATGTTGATTACATATGATTCATATATATTTTAGGGCCCTAAAATATAGATATTTATCAACAACCTTATTAAATGAATTTTTATTCCTTATATGGTTCAGGATAATAAATGATAAAAAATATAGAACAAATTCCTTGTATCATGAAATTAAACTCCATTATGGTTAAATACTCATAAAAAAGAGTAAAATTTATAATGAACCATCATCCATTATAACTCATTATCAAAAAAAATTGATAAATTGTTGTCAATGGATGTTTGGGTTTCATTATTAATCAGTTATGAACATCTTAGTCCATAAACCACCCATATTGTCACAATAGTCCCGTATTTCTAGAAGCCTTTCAGGTCCCCTATTGTAATTTTTATTTAATGAAAGGGGATGATTTTCTTAATGGTGAATATATTCCATTGACACTTGTATAAGAGCCTATATAATTTCATGTAGATATTTTTTCTCCATGAAAAAAGAATTCCATCGATCCATGTGGTCAAAAATAGTATTATAATAGAATTTGTCACAGGATTTTTATTGTGGATCTTCTTCATTATATTTGTCCTTCCCTTATAATTACTCATGTTCCCAAAATTTTGTTCCACATATTTCAAAATATTCTACTCTAATTCAAATGTTTGTTGTAAAATTCATGAACATGGGAAATTAATTGAGTTCCATTTTCATATTTCTGTAATACCTATTAAAACCATCATTTCAGTAAACATCTTGAAATTTTTTCAAATATTTTTTTAAACATTTCCTATTCATTAATGGTAAAAAACATATGACTCTAAACCACAAGTGAAGATAACATAATATATGTTATACTAAAAACACCTAAAGGATTGTATGTGGGAATTAATTCTCCACAATCATGAATATATTCATCATTATATCATATTAAAAATTGACTTCGTATCAAAAATAAATTCTCAACTCTCACGGGATCTATTTCATGAAAAATGAAAAGGGAGAGTTAATCTTATTAGACACATCTAATTTTTAAAAATGATATAGAAATGATTAATCCCATAAATTCAGCATTCTGATTATTTCAATAAATGGAATAAATTATTTTTTGGTTTATGATACCTCTTATGATTTCACTTTTTCCATATCCTACATCATTTATCTAATTATTAAATCATAAAAATTATATTTGGAACTTATAAAAGTCCATGTAAAGCATAATGTGAAATTTTTCGTTAATAGGAATTAATGAACATTGATACTTTATTTATTTTCTTGACCTATCAACCAACAACATCATTACCTCACAAAAATAAACTCAATTATTTATTATAAATTAAAATATAACAGTGGAATTCATCACCTTCTGTGATTCATGATCATCCCTATATATTAGACACATATAATCATCCTTTGTTTAAACTCCTTTTGTAATGATATACATAGAATGTAATACAGATATTGGTTTTCATTTGAAATCCTAAGTGATACATCAAAACATACCTTACCCATTATAAATACAACAATGTTGAACATCATCCATGAACCTATTTGTGGTCCTCATTGCATTACCATGAACCACGTGTTACATGGTCAAATCATCAAGACTATAAATTGAATTCCCCATTTTTAAGGTAGTATTTACCAAAAAGTTTCCTATTATTCATGATATTTATAACATTTCCATTATTGAACAAAAAATCTCCATGGGGTATGAAAAATCCTTTTATTAAATTGTCTACATATCAAACATTATTTCATATGTGCTTAAATATTGGAATACATGTGATGACCCATTTGGAGGAGAATACATAGATTTAAGGGGAACTATATCTTATTATTCTAGTATTCTTATAGGTCTTATATACACGACTCTATCATATCAACAAGTATAATTGTCACCTTATAAAAAAAATTGAACTATTTGAGCCATGGATACAGTTCAGTGGAACATGTAACAAATGTGTGATTCAGGACAAACCGCCACAAATTTTCAAGATCTCTACATATTAATTTAATAATAATTGGGATTTTAATTTCATATTACATAATCTCAATAACCATGTATATTCAAAATAAAAAACAACACATCAAAATATATCATACATAATATTTATGTAAGAATATAATATTATATAACCCCTTTTGAATATCTATACTTTAATACCCACTTTCTGTCTTAAACATCTGAATACCAAAAAATATTCTATATCCCTTGTTTTTGATCATATATAACTTCATTTTACCCTTTGAATGATCATTCATGTATTTCACTCGCATATACATATGATCCCCAAGACTATTACTAGAGAAATAATCATGTTGGAAAAGTATATGTAATCACTATGGTCCAAAATAATAGGGTATTTGAACTTGTAAAACCCCAATATTTCATAGTATGTTTATTACATTAATTAAATATCTTGTGTTACACAGAACACCGAGTTCCAGCGCACCACGACTTTCCAAACAAGACATTGAAAAGTAGTTATGAATATTATTAATGTAATATTTAATTTTATGTAATCCATATAATTTTATAATGCATATTATGTGTTTCTCAGACAGAATATAATAACACATTCATTTTTTTCATATAAAAGATATATTTTCCAAAAAAAATAAAATTTTACCACCTTTTAATGGAAAACCATTTTTAAAACCAATATTTGAAACTTCTATAAATTCATATGAATTAAATTTAATTCTTATTTAAAATGTGGTCATAAAAAAATTTTTTGGATAATTTTTTGGTACTTTTCAATATCTTTTATATTTTCATCAATACTTAAAAATTCTAAATGTAAATTGAAAAAAAAAATTAATCAAAATAATTTATAATGTTAAATTATGTATTTGAATCATTTGGAAGTATAATTAGATTATATTTTTTTTATTTAATATATTGTAGGTGATTAAAATTAATTTCACATTAAAATTTGACAAAAACACATATCAATCTTTTGATAGTTTTTACATTTGAAAACCTGGTTTTCAGTTTTAAAAACGAGAATTAATTTTAAATTAATTATTGAAACTTCTATATTTTTAATTTGGTAAAATATAATTCATTTTTGAATTCAAAATATCCAAATTATCTTAGGTAATTTTTTTTCATTTTTCTGAAAATATTCAATTTTTGATAAATAGTGAAAACACTACGTTATAGGTAAAAACCAACTTTTAATTTATATAATTAATTATTTTATTTAAATTTATATTTAGTAAAAATATGTATATAATACCTATGTAAGTTCAATATAATTAATTGGAGTCATTTTATAATAACATTAGATGTATAAAATTTTATTAATCTTTTTACCATCTTTTACCCACCTCCTAGGAGCATTGACAAATTTACAAAAAACATAACATTACCGCTTTAGTGAGTTTAATTTCAAAAATCTGAGAGGCAAGGTTGATGTCCAAAATTAAAATGTGGTTCAATAAAATGAAAATAATTTTTGGTGAATAGTATCATTTGGCATTTATTTACAACGATTAAAAGTAAATAGGGTAATTAAGGGTAAAAATGATATTATTATTACCCTAAAACATGTCCTAATTCTATTGGATAAGATTTTTTCAACCAAAAAAAAATTATGAAAAAATATGATCCTTTAGATCCACATGGATTAGATTAGGACAATTATTATTATTTAATTCAAAGAAAAGTTAAAAGTATTAAATACAATGTTTCAAAAATAAAACATTATTAATATAGAGTTACACATAATATAAATTCAACTATAAAATTTCATTAGAAATATAAAAATATTTCCTACAAAATGGTATTTTATTTATAATTTGTTGAAAATAAATAATTTAATTTATGTATGACACAATGATGATGCAGTAATTACCTAATTAATGAAATATTAAAATAATTGATATTATAAATATCCAAATAGTTGTAATTGGACCCTTTTTACAAATTACACTAATTTTCGTGGTTAATATGACATGTTAGTGTCAGTTATATTAATTTTCTTAGATGTAATTATGATGTTATAAATTTAGAAAAAAAATACCAAATAGTGTATAAAATGATATAAAAGCATTTTTAAAACAAATATTATATTATTAATTGATATTCAATTCCTACAAGTCTATGTTTTGGCCAAAATACTTATATATTGATTTTTGTATCATTAATGAACCAATTGAGGTTCGTTTAGAAGTATATAGTATGTTTATAAACCATATAATATAAAAATATAAAGAGACATAGTAAATGTCAAACTATTTAACTAAGAGTTAAATCTAAACGATAAGGTTTATATAGTGACCCAAAGTAGTATAAAAAATATTGGTAGAGTGGTGATCGACCCATCCCCACCTTAGCCTTTAATTAAATGATTTTGGAGCAATTAGAAACCGTAAATTATTTTATTATAAAAAATTTTTTCTTAAGGGGCCCCTCCCCCTCTTATAAAAGGGCACTCCCCCATATCTATAATTCAGATCATCATAGCAATTAGCCTCGGCCAACCCCATCCAAAATATCCTTCCAACACTCCTACCTTCATCCTAGAGGCCTGAATTTAGTTAGAAAGCCAACGTAAGGATCCCATTCGATGAAATAAAAAGGAAGAACCCGAAGAACAGGAAAATATTTCATCACATCTTTCAAGTTCCATTCTTGTTACATGTCCTCATTATATGTTGTTTACATTGTAAAATAATAAATCTAGTATCTTCTATATACTGTGATCTTATTATAAATATGATATAACCATATTCATTATTCTATCCATCCGTTGAATGACATGTCACTATATGTGCGTATGTACGGCTTACTGTCTCCACGGCGTGGTGTAGTTACTATTCAATAAATTATTATTTTTATGGGTATAATAATGATTTATAATTTGAGTAAATAATAAATATATCTTGATTATTATTCTTAATATATGATATAACATCCAATTATATTTTATTTTAATATCAAAAAAATGATATTGTCGCTCGTGCGTTTGTACGGATTACCGTCTCGACGAACGCGATGAGATTCCTTACCCATTGTATCCATTCAAGAATAATATTAAATTGATTATTAAAAATAATATTTAAATACTTAATATCATTCTGAATATTAATAATATACATCCCATCCAAAACAAACACAACTTACATAATAAAGCATATAACGGAGAACAAATCAGATAACACCCAAAATGATGATAATACAAAAATATCAATATTAGAAGATCAAATATGATATCATATTAATGTATTTGGTTATTGTATAATTAAAAATAATTATTTCACCATTATACCTGAAATTAATGTACCCTAGACCAAGGAAATATACAAGGTAATGGGTTTTTTATCTCACTTTTAATTCTACAAGATTTCCATTGTTCGCCATTTATTTTTTGGATGTTGTGTATTGTGTACTTCCATTTGATATATATTATCATGATTATATTTATATTCATGGTATTATGTTATCCATTTGGTGGTTATTAACTTTTTTTCGTACGACTCGATGGATTACAATGAAGTAAGGGTTTTGCATCTCAGGTTTTATTCTCGTGAGTATCATGCTATATTGGCCACTATTTCCTTTTTTGTGCCTTATGTACTATCCATGATTTTATTCTTGGTGTAATATACTTTAATTTATGAGTATTTTAATCTAAATTTTATGATCCTTCTTTCATGGATTGTATGTTTCATAAGATACCAAATCATTAAGGGAATTTTAAATTTGAATTTCCACTCAGTGGGTTGTAGACATACTTCATTGAATATTTAACTCCAAGATTGTGTGTGGAAGAACTATTTTTTATGTAGTAATTTCCACTCCCCTTTGTTTGGATATAATTTTAATACACATAATCACTCCATTGATAATTTATCAATTCATTGATATAAACTTGATCTTAACTCAATTTCCATTCATTAAGTTAAACATCCAAGTCATTGGTGTTTTTTTACAAGAATATTTGTGAATGTACTCTGATTGATTTACACTACATATAAAATCATATTTAGTGTATTTATATTTTTTCCACAAAATTTTGTCATTGATTTATACTTTACCTAAGGATACTGTCTCTATAGGGGATTTCATCTCAATTTACATTCCTTTGAGACTTCTTTGTTGTTATGCACCAATTCATTTTTAAATGTTGTATATACTGTCCTTTGACAAAGTATATAATGAAATCATTTATTCTCATGGTATTATAAAGTTTTTATTAACTCAATTACATGAATTCAAAGATATCTCATTTGGATAGTAACTATATATAAATTACAATATTAAATTTTTTAAAAATTTAATCTTATAAATATTTCTCATTAATGTCAATGTTTTAAAAATGGTTTTATGGTTATATTTATAGGAACATTAATGTCATAAATTTAGAATTCTTTTAAATAGTTTCAATGGTTTATGGGACACTTTTATTCAAAAATATATTTTTAAACGGATTCTTAAAAAATAGTGTGACTTTTAAATGTTTTCAATAAAAAGAGGGATATTTCTCTCAAATAGCTTTGATGATTATTTTCATCTATGTGAATATACATCATTATTTTCAATGGATTTTAATCTGTTGCAATACAATCTTCCATATTTTATTGAGTGAGTTATGTTTTTCTCTGGATGTTCTATTCTTATACCATTCATGGATTGTGGATAAAGTATTGACATTATATATGATAGTTTTAGTACAAATGTTTTTTTTAGGTTTCAAACTTTTCATATGAGGAATGTATTGTAATTAGTATGTGATGGGTGGAGCCCACTATAGCTCATCGATGAATCATTAGGTCTCATGAGACAAACTAGTGTCTTGGCACAAGGCCTTGAAAAAAATCATATTTGTAGTCTTGGCATAAGGCCTTGACTATGTGGTTATGATGTCTGGAATTATGCATTCCATCATTTTGAAAGTTCAAAATGATATTGCATGGGATTATTATACTAGTAGAATATCCATGTGAAAAAGAAAATTGAATTATTTTATTTTCTCTTTTCCATATTATGCTGATGTTCATGTTTAAAAGGATTTTGTTTATGTCTTATTCATTTAATAAATGCTTATGCTTATTTAAGAAAGTTTCCGCTCTATTGTTATCTTTTCTGAGCATCTAAGCACACCCCATTCTAGGTTTTATTTTTTCGAGGATGCAAATAAGTATATTATGACTGACCTGCAGGGATAGTAGATGGTGTCTCAGTGTTATCTATGGAATCAATGTTGTTATAGTTTTTAATACTATTATGTAATGTAAAACATAGGAATATATCTATTACTTCCAAGGCTACTAAACTATTCGGTCATTCGAGACATGATCTTTTGTGATCATGCCAATGATACGTAACAATGCACCAACTCTGGGCTTCTAGGCTCGGAGCATTACAGTTTATTTTAGAGGATGTTTAGTAGAAACCTTGGAATCTATTTTTAGATAATCTCTGATTAGAGAAAATTAACCTAAGATAGAATTTGAGGATTAGTATATAAGAACTTCTCAGAATGTTGTTATTTTATAGATTATGTGGGTTTTCAAAGAAAAAATACATCCCTATCTAGATACGATAAGGTAGAGGCAACTCTGGAACATATGTACCTAGGAATGAATACTCCAACAAGGAGTTTCAGGCTTGACCAGGGGTATCTTGATACATGACAACGAGCCTTGATGCCCTGTTGGTCACGACACTCTTAGGGGATATTTATTGGGTAATTCTCATTTTCATTATAAACAGATATGATGGATTTTAATATAAGGTGAAAATAAATAAATTTCATTAATCCTAAGGTGTTTTAGATTTTAAATAAGGTGTTATGATATTATCTAAATGAATTTTTGAGTCAAATTAATCTTTCTTGTGTTACGCTATCGATGGATTCCAAGGAAGTCATAGTAACATTGAATAAGATGTACAAGGTGGGAACGGTGGATGAAATGTGCAATGGAATGGAATGTTGATAGGTGTAAAAATATCGTGTTCATGATGAATTTGTTTTCCAAAAATATGATAAGAATATAAATTAAACAACTCCTAGGCTCAACAAAGAAGACAAATGTGGTGAATGATAAGTTCTCCAGTAGTGGAGACCATGGAGAAAAGAAAGCTCAATTTCCATCAAGAAAAAAATGTGGAAGGAGATACCTAGGGAACTTTCTTAATGGAACAAAATAATTCTTTATGTGTGGGAAAGAAGGACATAATGTAAAGAAATGTTCAGGAAAAATGAAGAGTACTACAGAAGAAAATAAAAATGATCCCAAAAATCAATTTACAATCATTTTTTTGTAAATTTAGGGGACCTAGTAATTACCCGAGTGAATTTCCTATCCTATAGGATAACCCCTTGGTCAAGGAAGAACCTATGTGTAAATAAATGGATGGTCAAATGTTTAAAAGTTTTGGTGCTCTTCGTTGATGGGATTACATTGGAAGACATTTCTCTTATGTATAACCATGATGTTTATTATGTGAAAATTATATTTTAGGAATAATTGTGTTTTCTATTGTTGATATAGTTATAAATAACTATATGGCATTATATGATCCTAGAATTTGAGGCAATTACATGTTATGGAATTTTGGGATGAAAATGTGTGGTTTAAGATAACATATGTGGTGAAATTATGTTATAGTTATTTTGAATAATTTAACTTATTTTGGGAATTTTATAAAATATAGTTTTTTGAAAAAGGACAACACACAGACTGTGTGACAACTTGATGTGTCAGACAAAGCTGCAGTAATCGAACCAACAACCATAGTGTGATTGGGATATATCACCAACCATTATACTACATGAAGTCTATGGTTAATGTGACTAATTCTTTTTAGTTAAATGATCTTATTGATCAATAATAAGTTTATTTTGGATATTATGTCTTATCAAATGGATATGATTAGTATAGGAAAATGATTTGGTGATTAAGTGATAAATTTAATTTTGGAATACATTTTCTCTTTTGGGAATACTATATGCCTAAGGAAAATAGAATACTGTGGGATTCATTTGAGGTGTAATGGTGGATGTCCATCTATGTTTTTATTATGGATTTATAGCAATTTGGGTTATTTATGGAAATGAATAACATATCATATAAAATATGTGATTAGGTTAATTAATTTTAATTATTTATCATTACGAGTATTATTTGTTATTTGGAATACAATTTAATTTGGAAGACTGTGTAATCAAATTATTCTATGTTTTGGGTTTCGATATTAGTTTTGATTATATTGATTGTTTGTAAGGAAAATTGTTTATTGAATTGTATTTATTGAACATCGGGTATTGTTGGTATAATTTTAGAAATTAATATATATATTTCTTTATATAATGGATAATTTTTTTGGGGATCATATGATCTTATAAAAAACAATTTGGGTTTGGTTTTTATCTAAAGACACGTTAAATCTATATAGTTTATCCTCTGTGGATTATGTGATTCTCAAGAAGACGATTCTAGCACTTCAGGTGTGACCAAGTCATCTTGAATACTCGTCGTTTGGAAAAAAAGATGAGTTAGTGATAGAAATTTATTAAATAATGAAACTCTACATAAAAAGTAAGTATATCTCTTTATGGTATTAGTCAGTCTCGTAAATAAATTCCTCAACATTATGAAATGGAACATAAAACAAAAAATATTATCTGTTTACTTTTTCAACTAAGAAACTAATGAATGTTTACCTTATCATAGGATTGTGGTTTTCTTATTGATAACTTTCTCCTAATCATGTTTTCCATCACTCTCCACTAGAAATTGACACTTATTTTTATCTTCCATATCCATTTTTCCTATATGGAATCCTAGTGTGGGGTATCTTGGGTGACCTTTGTACTTCTCTTTCTTTCATTTAAAGAGATAGTTATATTGACTCTGTTTCTGGTGTGGGACATTCAATGATGTTCACATGCCCAATTTTAAAAATGAAAAGACACAATGTCCCAATGGGGGGAAGAATATAACACCCCAATATTTCATAGTAAGTTATTTTCTTTAATTTAATAGCTTTCCCTACACACATCATCGAGTTTGAGCACACCACAACTTACCAAAATCACTGTTCAAAAGACGTTATGAATAGTATTAAATGAATTTTAAATTTTATATACACCATATAATTTTAGAATTAAAATTTTGTGTTTCATAGACATAATAGAAGAACTAATTCATTTTTTCAGTCTAAAGAATTATTTTTCAAAAAAATGCAATTTTACCACCATTTAATTGAAAACCCTTTTTAAAACCAATATTTTCCACATTTAAATATTCAATTTAATGAAATTCAATTCTTCATTAGAATCGGGACAAAAAAAGTTATTTTGGATAAATGTTTGGTACTTTTCTATAACTTTTATATTTTGATGAATACAGAAAAATAATAAATATTAATTGAAAAAAACATTTCAATCGAAATAATTTATAGTGTTAAATTATGTATTTGGATGGATTGGATGTATAATTAGATTATATTATTATCATTTAATACAATTTATTTGATTATATGTAATTTCACATTAATATTGGACAAGAACACATGTCAATCTTGGGATACTATTTACTTTTTAAAAACACACTTTTTAGTTTTTGAAAACAGGAATTAATTTTAAATTAATTAATGAAAATTCTATGTTTTGAATTTGGTAAAATAGAATTCATTTTTGAAATTGAAATATGTGAATTATATTAGGGTAAATTTATGGTATTTTTCTAAAAACATTAAATTTTTGACGATTAGTGAAAAACATTGTGTTATAGTTTAAAACTGAAATTTTATTTAAATAATTATTTATTTTATTTAAATTTGTTTTAAATAAAAGTAGTCATATAATACCTACATAAGTTCAATATAATTCGTTGGTGTCATTTTATAATAAAAGTAGATGTATACAATTTTATTGAACTTTTTACCATCTTTTACCCATCTCCAAAGAGCATTTGCAAATTTACATAAATCATAATTTTACCGCGTATGTGAGTTAAATTTCAAAAATCTGAGAGACATGGTTTATATCAGTAAATAAATGAGGTTCAATAATATTAAAATATTTTATGGTTAATATTAACCTTTTACTTTTATTTACCACTATTAAAATTAAATATGGTAATTATTGGTAAATATGACATTATTATTACCCTAAAACTTGTCCTAATTCTATTGGAGAAGTGTAATTTGGAAACAAACACCCTTATGAGTAAAATATGATCTTTTAGGTCTACATGGATTATATTAGTAAATTTTTTATTATTTAATTCAAACAAGAGTTTAAAGTGTTAAATTCAATGTTTAATAACTAACCCATTTTTAAATAGGGTTACAGATAATATAAATTCGGCTATAAATTTTCATTAGAAAGATAAAACTATTAAATAAATAATGGTAATTTATTTATATTTTTAAGACATTATATAAGTTAATTTATTTATGACGCAATGATGATGTAGTAATTACCTAATTAATTAGATATTATCATAATTGATATTATAAATAACAAAATAAAGGTAATTTGAGAATTTTTAAAAATTACACTAATTTTCTATGTCAATATGACATGTTAGGGTTGGTTAGATGAATATTTTTTGATGTAATAATGTTTTTATGAATTTGAAAAAAAACAAAATACCAAATAGTATCAAAATTGACATAAAAGAGTTTTTAAAACAAATATTATATTATTAGTTGATATTCTATTTTTAGAAATATAAGGATCGGCCAAAAGACTTATATAATGATACCTGTATTATTGATGAACCAATTTGGGTTATCTTCAAAATATATAGAATTTTTATTAACCATATAATATAAAAATACAGAGAGACATAATAAATGTCAAACTATTTAACTAAGAGTTTAATCTAAATGATAAGGTTAATATAGTGACCGAACCCTATCTAAAACATATTTTTTGAGTTTTTTTCCCAGGCCTACCATGGAATTTAAATAATACATTTTGGATCCATTAGAAACTGAAAATGATTTTATTATAAAATTATATTTCTAGCTTTTCCTATGGTGCACCCCACACCTCTTATAAAAGGGCACTCCTCCTTCTCTCTAATTCACTCCTTCAAAGGCATTAAGATCGTCCAAAACCTGCCCAAATATCCTCGCAATTCTCCTTCCATACACCTATAGTCATTACTTTAGTCATGAAGCCAACCTATGGATCCCTTTTGATCAAATCAAAAGGAAGAACCCAAAGAAGAGGTAAATATTTCATCACCTCTATCAAGTTCCTTTCTTCTTCCACGTCCTCTTTCATTGTTGTTGACATTATAATATAATATATGTAGTATTTTTTATATAATTTTATGCAATTATAAATATGGTAAAACCATATTCATTATTATATCCATCCTTTGAATGGAATGTCACCATACGTGCGTACGTACGGTTTACCGTCTCCACGTCATAGTGTAGTTGTTATTCAATACATTATTTTTTTGGATTGTTATAATAATGATGTATAATTGTTTAAAATAATAAATATAACATGATAAATATTCTTTATATAAGATATAATATCCAATTACACATTATATTAATATCAAAAGAATGATATTGTCACTCGTGCATACATACAGATTACCGACTCCATGAACGCGATGATATTCATTCCCCATCGTATACAATCAAGAATAATTTTCAATTGGTGATTGAAAATAATGTTTAATGACTTAATATAATTCTGAATATTAATAAGATACATCCCATTGATAACAAACAAGGCTTACGTAACCAATAATATAACGGAGAGAGAATTAGTTAACACCTGAAACGACGATAATACTAAAATATCAATATTAGAAGATCATATATGACATCATTTTAATGTATATATTTATTTTATAATTTAATAACAATTATTTCACCATTATACGGGAGATTAACGTACCCTCGACAAAGGGAAATTACATCGTAAGGGGTTTATTATCTAACTTTTAATTTTGTGTGATTTCCATTGTTCGCCACTTATATATTGGATGTCATGTATTGTGTACTACCATTGGATATATGTTATCTTGATTATTTTTATATTCATTTAATTTTGTGATACATTTGGGGGTTATTTACAATTGGTCATACGACTTGACTGATTACAACGAAGTAAGGGGGTTTCATCTCACTTTTTATTCCCATGAGAATCATGCTATATTGGACACTATTTCCTTTTGTGTGGAATATTTAATGTAAATGATAGTATTCTTCATGTAATATAATTTAATTTACGAGTATTTAAATCTTCATTGTTTTATCCTTCATTCGCGTGTTGTATGTTTCATAGGTTACCAAATCTGTAAGGGAATTTCAAATTTGAATTTCCACTTAGTGGACATTACGCATACTGCATTGATTATTTTGATCCAAGATTATTTGTGGAATCCCTATTTATTATTTATGTAGTAATTTACACTCCCCTTTGTGTGGATATACTTTTGATACACTTAATCACTCCATTGATAATTTCACAATTCATTTATATAAACATGATCTTAACTCAATTTCCATTCATTGAGTTAAGCATCCAAGTCATAGGTGTTGTTTTTTATATGAATATGTGTGAATATCCTATGATTGATTTAAACTAACTATCCAATAATGTTGACTATATTTAAATTTTTGACACATAATTATGTCATTGATTTATCCTTTACCTTAGGATACTATCATTATAAATGATTTCATATCAATTTATATTCCTTTGAGACTTCTTTGTTGTTATACACCAATTAAATTTATATGGTGTATATAATGTCCTTAGACATAGTATATAATTAAATCCATTATTATCCTGGTATTATAATAGTTGGATTATCTCAATTTTTTGTATTCAAGCGTCTCATATTTGGATAGTAACACTAACTAAAATACCATTTTAAATGTTATAAAAATTTATTATTGTAAATCATTCACATTAATGTCCATGTATTAAAAATGGTTTTAAGGTTTTATTTATATGAACATTGATGTTTTAAATTTAAAATTCCTTTTAATAGTGTCAAAGTAGAATGGGTCACCTTTATTCAAAAATATATTTTTAAATGGATTCTTGACAAATAGTGTGACTCTTAAATGTTTTCAAGAAAAAGAGGGATATTCCTCTCAAATAGTTTTGATTATTATTTTCATCTAAGTCTACATCCTTCACTATTCATGATTGCGGTTAATCTGTTAAAACAAAATCTTCCATATTGGATTGAATGAGATATGTTTGACTATGGTCGTGCTATTTTTATACCATTCATGGTTTGTGGATAATGTATTTACATATCATATGCTAGTTTTAATATGATTTTTAATGTTATGTTTCAAACTTTTCTTATGAGGAATGCATTAGACTTAGTATGTGACAGGTGGAGCCCACTATAGCTCCTCGATGCATCGGAAGGTCTCATAATACATACTAGTGTCTTGGCATAAGGCCTTGACAAAATCATATTTGTAGTTTTGGAACTAGGCATTGACTATGGGGATATTAAGTATAAAATCATGCATTACATCATTATGAATGTGGCTATTGATATTGCATGTGATTATTCGACTAGTAGAATATCCATGTGAATAAGTAAATGGAATTATTTTATTTTATATTTTACATATTATAGTGGAGTTGAATTTTAAAAGGCTTTTCTTTTAGTCTTAACATTACCTTAATTTTTTATTATTATTTATGAATTCTTCCACTTTATTGTTATCCTTACTAAGCATCTGAGATCACCCCTTTATATGTTTTATTTTTCCTAAGATCTGTAAAAGTTTATTATGACTGACCTCCAGGGATATTCTATGAGATCTCAGTGTTGTCTATGAAAACAATGTTGTTATAGTTTTCCATTTTACGATGTAATGTAAGCCTTATGAATGTATTCAGTACTTCTATGGCTACTAAACTAATCGGTCTTTCAAGACTTGATCTTTTGCGATCGTGCCATTGATACGTAATAATGCAATGACTCTGGACTTCTAGGGTCGGGGCGTTATGGAACTGATTACCCTAGTATAATTCATTATCATCCTCAACCTATATATCACATCTTATTAGCTTGATTGGTGTTCTTTGAGCCTCTACCACTCTTTTAAGATCTATTATATTTCTAATTTTATATGACATAAGATATCTGACCTTAAACTAATTCATCATATTCTCAATGTATATTTCATTAAACTACATCAAAATATTGTTTAATGCATTTGATCTTAAAATTATGTGACATATAAACCTAGCTATACAACCCTAAAATACATCAATATATGTCCCAATATATTAAACCATATATTTCAACAAAATATAGTCCATAAAATGCAACCGTAATCTTCAACTACAGTTGTACAAACATAATATCATTTAAACTCCAATAAAATATTGTATAAAATATATGAATAAAATCTAAATTAACGTATTTTCTCTAATATATTACACTATAATATAGTATCATATGGTCCATGATCTTGGACTATGGTCCATTATGTACTATGGGAAAATGATTTATGAATGAAAAATAAGTCATTGTTCATGAGATCCCCATCCACATTCATCTCATTTATTGGAACATTACGCGATGAGGGGGTTGGATCTACATACGTTCATTAAATATTATTAATATCTTGATTCATGGATCTACATGATGATTGATTACTTTTGGACCTCTAACTATTTGATACAACTAAATCCCCCATAATGTTATCCACATCAACCATCAATAGTTCTATGGATTTTTTCTCTAATAATCCTAATTGACGATAAAGACATGAAAAAAACTTTCATTAACATGTTCATTAGAATTTATAATTTTCTTATTGAATACAGTGTAGAAACATTGAAAATATGTTTCATTCATGGTAAACTACAATCATAATTAGAGATCCATAGTAGGATGACATTCTAAATGGAATTTGTGTGGGACAAGATTTTAAATCTGAATGAACAGATATTGATTCAATAATGGGCAATGTGGGTACCTCTAACCAATTATATTTTCATTAATTTAAATGGTCCTGAATACCTTTTGGATTTATATAAAATATTCATGGGATTATATGTCATATTATTAATTGTATGTGACTATATAGGTTGGTGACACATAGTGAATAATAAATCATATTACATGAAAAACATATGTTCTCTTTATTTTCCATCATAGTTTGAATGATCACACTAAATATATAATTAAATGGAATCAAGAAAGAACACATAATGGTTATAGTACTACAAAAAAATGTACACTCCCATAAGGGACACCATCCAACACCACATCATAAAAAAAATTTCTGTATGGGGCCCATCCCTAGAAAATATGGATATGTTTGTGATATAACATAGTTAATATTTAAATGTGTGAGGAAATATTTATACTAACTAAAATCAAGTCCAATATGTTTATGGTGAATACCCTCACTCAACTGATATCATAGAACAATAACTAATACCCACCAATATACATCTCCCAATAGTCATCCAAAGATATTAGGTGATGGTCCTCCTTGTTTATTCAATCACACAATTTTTTGAACTGAATGTATTCAGATATCACATAATGCATAACCTCTTCCCTAAAGTATTACCAACTAAGAATATAGTTTATGTTGAGCCTTCTTGATAAATATCTCTTGAGGTTTCTAAAAAGTGATTTCACCACATGGTCCAAGTGCATCAGAAGGTCATTTATATCCTGGTAGATAATCTCAACCATTATGGGAAGAGTTTGTTCCTTATATTTATATATTGTTATGGTATACATGAATTAATTATATGTATAACCCAAAAATTAATGAATCACATATAATTTTTTTATCCTATATAAAAATGAATACTTAATTGTGCATATGATGAAATGTATTTGTTTTCTATACTCCACCATTAGAAAATAACTAACATTATAAAAATCTTATACTATGTGAGGGTTTAATAACCCAAAAACCATTGTATGATCTTTATTTGTTAAAATTAGATGTAATATATTTATTTGTGTGTGGTATCCATAAGGTCTAGACCCATTCAATACAAAAGCTTCTACCCAATCCAGGATACCAATTGGTTTACCACCAAAAAATTAGTTTTTTACATAAATTTTCATTATCCACATCTAATTATGAGTGAAAGAGTCAAATTCACTCTAGAACCACTCAAAATACATTTTAATATAATTTAATAAATAACATTTTTAATGTCCTTTATTAGGGAATAAATGAACCTTGTATGAAATATTTTTGTATTAAATGAATTGTGGGTTCAAAGGATCTATTAGGGAGTTATGATCCCTAACCAATGTGGAAAGAAAAGATAATAATTCCAAATTCCAATCTCATTCATGGGAAACAACAAATGAAATGGATATTCCATGAGATTTATCTATATTATACAAGAAATATGATCCGGAATAGACATAATAACTATGAATTTTAGGGCATCCGGATTAAATATAATTCAGGTAAAGAGGGACATTGTCTTGAACAAAATCTGGTCTCCATCGAAACTATCACCAAACGAGGCTCGTGAAAATTCTTGAAGTGCATTCCCAATCCCCATGGGACTTTTCATGGGCTGGGTTTGGGGCCCTTTTTGGTGGCGACCAGATTTGGTTCATGACCAAATGGTATCAAAGGAGGATCATGTTAACTATTTCAGTCTTATTATTTGAGGAAGAGTCGAGATAGTCTGGAGTTAGGATTTTTGGGAATTTGAATTCCAGTTTTGGGAAGTGCGCCAGATCACGACACCTCATGAAAAGATTATAGTTGCAAATGGATGTCGGGATTTGTCAAAGTCTGTTGGTTTTATTGGCTTGATTATGATTAGGGAAAATGAAAATAGAGATGGGATAATGGTCTCAGTGAACTCACATGGCCTGGAATGTAATGTGGAGCCCGAGATATTCCCTAGAACAATATCTGTGATGGTGAAGTGATTGAAATAAGGACACAAACCATATGTCTATGTAACCCATTGAATCAAGTTTCCTCTTGCATTGTCTTGTGATCTTTAGTTTGAAATCCTGAAACTTTTGTTTTAAATTGACATGGTTTTAAGAAATGTAATGTTTTTGTGATATGATTTTATAATAAAGAGAGAATGGATTGATTTATTAAATGGCTGAACTGAATTTTCAGAATTTTTGTGAAATGGAAAATTGTGTGACTACATATAATTTGGTAGAAGGGAATATACTGAAGTTGTTTTTGATAAATTGTTTACAATTGAGTTTTCTAAATAATAAAATAGGGTTTTAATGGGATGATATGTTTTTAAATTGATATAAATAACTTGAAAGTGATTTCATATCTAAATTGTTAGGTATTTCTGAAGGTTTTTGTAAGACGTGAATTGGGATTTCGATATTATGATTAAAGGTTTTGAAAAAAGGGATGTATTGGTTTACTGTTTTGGTTTCAAAAAGGGGAATTAATTTTTATTTTAACCATTGGTATTTTAATGAGTGACCACATGAATGGAATTATAATGGAAGATGGATGGAAAATGGCATGACTGGATGAGTGTTGGAATGGATATGAGGAGGGTGCCCGGTGGTACAGAAACATGCTTGTGTGAGGCACATGGGGTACCATTAGTGGATACACTAACCGCTGAACCGTTTGTTTTCAAAAAAATGTTTTTTGAGAAAAAAACCATACATCTTGATGAATTGTATGGGATTTTGTATGTTCTGTGTTTTTTGAAAATCTTTATGTTGTGGAATGTTTTGACTCCATGAACCCCTCATGTTCGAACCGTGTTTTGGGTTTCTGTTTGGTCGGTAAGTAGGGTAGAAGGACAGATTATTAATCTCTTTTAAGAATTGTCTTTGGAAACATATATGGTGGTTCCCTTCATGTGTTTGGATTGATTTTGTGCAATTTTTTTGACAAATGAACCATCTTGTTTTGGTGAATGGGTTCCCTCATTGGATAAGGTACACCCCATGAAGGGTTAATGCACAGGTGAAGTGAAACCCGAATCGCTTTGCCATTTGAAAATCATCTAGTTGATCAATATAAGGAATATTTTATCTATATTTGATGATTGAGTTGAAAATAATTATTTTATATGATTTTTAGATCCCCTTGTAGCGGGAGATTTCTCGTTGAAGGTTGAAAGAAACCGTAGTTTCTTAAGTTTCATGGTTCGTTGATGGTGGAAGTGGTATGTGGTTGTTAGTGTGGATGAGTGTCTCGATGGTGTCTAAGAGGGACTCTGGTCTCTACCTACATTATTTGAAGTAATAATTCTTTTTAAATGACCTATTGTGGGAATCTGGTCATGATAGACTGTTGGGGCCACTTTCTGGACTTGTGTGACATTTAGTGACTTGGAAAAAAGCCCCATTCCACGCATTGTTTCTATCAGTAACAATGGTCATGATCGGAGATGCCTTGTGATGTCAAGTGCTTGTTTGACTGTAAAGGGGAAGGCTATCCAATCCTCTAATATTCAATTTTATGGTGGTATTTTGTCACCATTGGAAAAAATTAAAATCCTCTTTTTTAGAGGAAGGTGTTTATATGTTTCCTTTCCTTATTTTGTTTCTCACCTGATGAAACAAGGTATGATGTGTGTGAATATTCTATTAACTTGTTTAGTGAAATGATGGATTAGGGTAATGTGTGTTTGGAATGTGTTAGTTTTTAGTAAACATATTGGGGATTGCGGTTTTGTTGTTTGTATGACCAGAAGAATAATTTATGTTCATGTTGATTCTAAAGCCTAACAACGAGGCTGAAGATGCTTTAATCATTTGGGCTGCATCCATAGGTCTCTAAGAGAATATGGAACATAGTCAGGGGATATCCTAGGGTTTTCAAAACCTTCTACAATGTACTATCCTCATTATTAATGACAAGAAGAGTTTAAACCTCTAGTGTCATCAGCTTGTACCAATTGTTCTTATTTGATGGTAGAGGTGGGAGGGCCTCTTTTCCATGTTGTTTCGTGAGTTAAAACTTTTCGCCTTTGGTTTCAATTGGGTATTTTGAGAAAGGTTTGATGTTTGGTTGGACAGGTTGAGAACAATGATTGTGCATGGTTAGTAGTGACCATGCCCTAGAAAACCATTTATATAGATGGATCTGCATGGTTTGCACACAGTTTCCCAAACCGATTGGACTAACCGTGTGGTTGTCCCAACTCTTTTAATTTTAAGGTCTATTTGTACCATTTTGTGCTAGTTGGTTAAGATGGTTGGTTATTATGGTGGGTAGATCCACTATGAGTCTTATATATGTTATTTTTATAATGTTTTGATGGATGTCTACCTCTTGATCTAGGGAGTCCGTTCAGGCCTCCCCTGATTAGTGTCAGGAATCTGTCTCTGGAATATTTAAGTTGTCTCATATGGTGGGGTGCCTATTTTTGTCTCCCCATACTAGTATCTCATATTGGTCATTGGTCTTAGCCTAGTGAGAGGTAGTCTCGTTCGGAGATATCTAACTACCAATATCTTCCTAGGTTAAATTTTGGGACAAGAGAGTGCCCATCTGTTTATTTAAATCCAATTAAGTGTATATTGTTTCGTTGTTGTGGTTCATCTAGGTAGATTGCACATGTCTTGATCACGTAGTGTTTTAGGAGTTTTATTTTAGGGATAAAGTCTGAATGTTATTGATCAATTCAGTATATTTATTTACAATTTGTTTTTTGAGAGTATTCTTTCCTTTATTGATCACTGGAGGTGTTTTGAACTTTTGGGGGTGGACCGTACATGGCGAAAGTGTGCATTTCTGGTCTATCGGTTGGGTTTGAGTTTTGGGTTTTGGCCTTATTATAGCTTTCCAGGAGCAGAATGTTTTATGATGGGGATAATTGTCAAATCAATGAAATATTTAGAAGCCATTTTTCATTTAATTTCCATTCATGATTTGTTTTGGGTGTTTCTTATGAATTTTGGTGGAAATGGTGGGTTTTCAAACATTGGGCCAAACCCTGAGTTCATTAAAATTTCTAAATTGACTACCCTTACCAATTAACACCACCGTGTAAATTTTAAGCCTCTAGATATCCATAATCATGGTGTATTTGGGTTTTTATTTAAGGCATTGGGCCTACTCGTAATCCCATTTTCATCATTAAATGTTTTTTTAATTATTTAATATCGCCTTTCTGTTTTATTTTTTTCAGTCATTCTACCTCCCTCTCGAATTGAATATCGCTAGGTTCACCCCCATTATCGGGTTACCTTTTTTATAGCTCATTAGAAATATGAAGAAGGGGGATCTTTCTTAATCATTCTCAAATTGACCAGATTTGAATAGGTAAAATGATTCTTTCATAAATCCTCCAATTTTCACTCTTTTTCCCACATATCAGTCCCCACATGACCTACAATAACTCGTAAATTCCTTTATATTAGTTTTTGTTACATGGAGATTCATACTTTGGTGTATTTTGGGTGATCTCTTCATTATTTTTTCTAGTAAGTCTTTATCTCTTTGATTTCTTCTATTTATTTAGGGTTTCATTCACCCATTCTTGAGTAATAAAATTTCCTGAAGTTAGGGTTTGTTCTTAGGGTCTAACTTTTGGTATTTTGGGTGAAATATTGAGGTTTTAGTTTTCCTTTCACTTCTTTGAGGTTCACGGTGGTGTGATTGATGTTTCACATGAATATTTGGGGGTTTCGACACATTCGATAGGTGATTCCATGTTTGATCATTTCTAGATGAGTTAGTAAGATTCAATTAGATATTTTGAATGATCCTCATATTATGTGTGTTTTTAGAAAAAAATTTATGATGGATTTGGTTAAGCATATAATTTTATAGTTGCATTTTAGTTTGAAATTGGGTGCTATTCATTTCTAACCCATGGGGTATTGATTGGATGTGTTTTATAACATTTTCCATTGGTGTAATGAATCATTTTGGGTGTCCAATTATTATTTGGTATGGTCTTGGTGGGCCTTTGGATTTAATATAAGGCATTTTAATGGGTTTTATATGTGAAACCATGTAATGACTCTTGATAGTTATTTATGAAAATGTGTGATTTTCCTGTGTATCTTTGGTTATATTATTTGAGGTGTTTTTATAATACTTTTGAATGTTTAAATAAATATTTAGAGGGCTTCCAATTATAATTGGTATTGGTATTAGTGTGAATTTGGCTTTGAAAGAGGACTTGGAATTAGGTTTTGTGGCAAAACATAGTTATACACATTGGGTTGGTTTTATGAAAATTCTAAATGAATTAATGAGTTAAAAAATGTGTGTAATGGTTTCTTATGAACTATTTTGGGGGTAGTATGTTAATAAAATATGTTTTTGAAATATAAAGTGTTCAGTTACTTGTCAAATGTTTTAGTATATTTTTTGTGATTTCTCAAGGTGATTTGTGAAATGGTGATTGTGGGTGTGAAACATTTTTTTGGGATGCTTCTTGTGAGTGTGTTGTGAAAATGGACATTGTCTATGAAAGGTGTATTATGTAACATGTGAGTGGGCTGTAATGTGATATTTAGAATCTTGGAAATTATTTTATAAAAAATTTATAGGATTTCATTGAATTGTGAAAGATGTGAAAAATGTGTTGCGGGATATTTTGGTGTGAATCTGATTTCACAATCAAATTGAATGAAAAAGAGGAGTTTGTGACTTGTGTGATGTATATGTGGGATTTTAGATGAATTTTTGATGTGGAAGTGATATTTCAATGTGAAAATTAAATTTCTTTTCCAGTTGAACTGGTTTCAGAGCATGAGGGAAACTCGGGTATCTAGGATGGTGGTTGTTTACTAGTATTCAATTGA
Source organism: Viscum album (assembly GCA_963277665.1). Taxonomy (NCBI): domain Eukaryota; kingdom Viridiplantae; phylum Streptophyta; class Magnoliopsida; order Santalales; family Viscaceae; genus Viscum; species Viscum album. The sequence continues at coordinate 1,999,118,556 of OY728135.1, read as the reverse complement.
TTCAGTGGGGGTTTGGACTCAATTTAACGAAGAATGTTTGACACTTACAATACTAACTGAACTACTATGATGATGATTAAGGGACACTAGGTTATGGTTATGTTCCCCAATATTGTCCCATGCATGAGAAACTTTTTTTTGATGGTTACTCTTACCGAGATACAAAGTACCTGGGACCCCTAATGAGCTAGTGCCTAGGGGTTATTTCCAATTTCTTGTGCTCATTAGTTAAATTGTGATTAACACCAATATATGGTATACCTGGATGTAAAATTCAGAAGTGTTGACCTTATTTTAAATGTTTTGATTCTTAATGGTGGCTTACTTGAGAACTGTTTAAAATTTTATGTTCCATCTTTAAGAAATTGTAACTAGAATTTCATGTTTATGAACACATGCGAGCTTTAGACATTGAGTGTTTATCACATGGAATATCATAGAGGTGGTATCCTACTAGGCATTGGATCACATCCAACTAACACCCTTGGGTGTAAGTAGACTTGGTAATTTTTGTTGTCATAGGATGGGTACAATTTTTAGTGCTAGTGGTTCGGGTTTCTAGCAGGTCCTTAGCGGTGATGTCTTGTAGAGATGGCCTGAGGGAAGTTCCCCTTTTCATGATGGTTCATGGGATGCTAATTATTTTTACCTTTGTTATTGTCTTGGTGAGTTAGTTTAAGCTATATAATTCAGTTCTGAATTTTTTTTAAAATATTGTTTGGTTTGAATAATACAGATTTGTTTTATTGGATTCATTTGATGTTTGAAATGTATAAACATGGGTAAATAGATCCCAATTCTCATTTTATGATACCTGAGCACTTGTGCCAGGCCAAAAGGATTGGGAATTCCCTTCGGGACAAGTCACAGGATGGGATAGGTGCCGGTTTCGGTAGTGACCAGATTTGGTTTGTGACAGACATAACCTCCTCCCCTAAATCATTATTATAACGTACCAACATAGGTTTCCCTCAATCCCCGCACCGAACCCAATCTTTCAGATACCCGAAAGGAGTTCCATATCCCCATGGCCTAAAAACAAGCACTCAGGAATTGAAAATAATTGAGGTAATGATATGGCCTATTCATAACAACCACATCACATATATATATATAGATAAATAATAAAACAATGGAATACTAACAAGTATATCTTCCGTAACTATAAGAAAAAAATAGAAAATAAAATAATGGAAATAATAAATAAAAACTCAAAAAACACATGTCTGACTAAAATGGACTCAAAACCAAATAGTTGTTCCAATGATATCATGAACAAACTCTAACCATCTCACCACCATCTACCCATCCCAACTAACATGAACCTCGATGCCTCACTATTTCATCTTGCCTATCCCGGCACTAGAATAAAAACAAAGGTCTACGCACCACCGAAGCATTGCACAATGTGTGAGATAAGAAGCTCAGTAGGATCCCAACCATGAGTTCCATAGAATGTCATCGTATAAAAAAACATGAATGGTCATTTTTAAAAGAAAACATCACATTATAAGAACTAAATATGTTTTATAGAAAACATGGTAATCATTCCCCATTACCACAGTTCTAAAAAACCATAGGTATAATAGTTTTAAAGAATATTTTCCATTAACATTTTCCACAGGCATGTAAATGCATATAATGGTTAACCTAGAAGGCCATGCATAACAAAACACGAGAACATGTATCACGCACTATGGAATACAACAGGTCTATGAAGTGGACTAATCACACAAAAGGATTCATTTTCACATATCTAATCCAAGAATAATGATCCTAGGAAGAGGTAAAATACCCCATGGGTAAACCCCCAAAAATGTCAGTATCAGTTCCCTACAACAGTAGGCATAGGAATCATTTGTAATCCCCCATACAAACCTCCTTGATAATAACAACACAATAGATGATGACCTCATGCTAAACCTTCCACCAATGTACCCATGGTAACCAAGGTTCCATTTTTCACAAACCCATTTTAATGCCTTGAAAACCATTCAAAACCATTTATAATCCATTTTTTAGAATCCATAGAAATCCATTTTTCTTTCAAAACACTTTTTCAACACACACAACAATAATTCCAATTTCATAAATCAATTTAAAATGAAATTTTAAAATAAAAACAAGTATGTTCATTATCACATGCTAGATATGGAACCACCTACCTCAATGTTCATGTCGCACACTACCCAAGTGGAATCCAAAATCAAAAAAACCCAACATTTATTTTAGTGGTGGACCTAGAATAAAAAATACCCCGCAAAAGATTGATTCAAAAAAGAAAATAAGGGGTTGGAGGATAGAATAAATCCCATATACCTTATGAATGGACGCCATCAACACCAAAATTATCCATGGATAATCCATTGAGACAAGATATCACAATAGATTTAGATTAATAAAACAAGAAACATCCATGTTAAATCAGTTGAGCTGATAAAGAAATGCTAGGGTGCTATCACAATCAACCTCAAGGATGAATTGAAGAGAACACTTGTCCAGAGAGATGCACCATAGAAGAAATGATTCAGTAGAGCTGATTGGATTGATACAGAAGGTGAGATGACTCAGAAAAATTCTAAGGATATGTATAGGGTTGACATCCATGATGTTGGGGAGGAAAAAAGATGAGAGAAAAAATAAAAATGCGTGTCTTAAATATGGGTGTGGGATAGCTAACAATGTGTACCCCTTGGTCACGATGTGTAGTCCACGTTGGATAAGTTACACCGAAAAACCCCTCTCCTCAGGTTACAAATCAATCATTTAACCCCTACACAACATGTACCTTAGGTAAAAAATGTGTACCTACTCAGTACTTTCCCATGCCATGATCCCCCATTCACGTCATGAAACCAAAAACCAATACAGGACATCTACATCAGGTACATGAAAAGTACATGTTATGAAACATTTATTAAAACCATAAAAACATATCTAAGTATTTTTAAAACCATAAATGAATATAGAAAAACGGAAAACATACCAGATCAATGTAACAAGATGTTACAATCTCACCACAATAAGAACCTTATGTCCCCAGGATGTCATGTGGATGATGTGCTCCATGTAAAAAAGAGGTGGCCACTACTCCTTCATTGATGACTCACATTCACAAGTATATTGAGAAACCAAGCCTTATTTCTATATAACTCAGTCATATAGAGTCTACTTCCCATGCAAGACTTTCATCATAGAGTAGATGATCTCAACTACATTCCCTAAAACATAAGCAACCGGTTCTAGCTCAATTTCATCCCATTATAGAACATGAGTTGGGAAAAGGGTGATACGTCATCAGTTGTGATATCTGGAAAACATCCTAAATTCCTATAAACTGACCCGAAAAGGCTAATTTATAAGAATCCTTCCCATTTTGTTCTTTTATCTCAAATGGGAGAACATATCTCAGTGTTAAATTTCCTTGTTTTGTGAGTTGATAGTGACCCAAATGAGGAGAAAATTTCAAGAAACCCGAGCCACCAACTGAAATCATAAAAGGACCATGCCACCGATCTGCATATGATTTTTGTTAACTCTTGGTGGTATCTAGACCTCACCACACCTCATGATTCATTGTCGACCTCTCTTAAACTAGACTTGGTCCAACCAAATATACTTCACCTAACATTTCCCTAAATAGGTTATCTACATAGAAAACAATACAACTACTCAAAAGGATCCATTCTGATCGATGAGTGGTTACTATTGTTTTAATAGAACTCAATCAGTCCCAGATGGGTATCCCACAATCCAATAAAATCCAAGATTCATGCACAAATCATATCGTGTAGGATCTGAATTACGCGCTCTAGTTGTCCCTCTGTCTGTGGATTGTATGTTTTTCTCAAACTGAATTGAGTCTCTATTTACTCTTGAAGACTATTCGATAATTTAGAGGTAAACCTATGATACCTATCTAAAACAATGGAAAACAAATTCTTATATTACCTCATGATATCCTAAAAACACAGCTTACCTAGATTTTCAACATTAGTGGAAGTTTGACCAGAATGATGTGAGAAGACTTCGTCAACTGATCACCAACAGTCCCAATAACATTTTTTCCCTTTGGGAATCAATGGAAAACAAATAAAAAATTCCATGTAAAACTCATCCCATATCCAAACCTTCATAAGGAGATGCTAAAGATAACATAAGGGTTTTATGTGCACTTCCCTTACCCATTGGCTGGTGTAACAATGAGTAATATAATTTACAATGTCATGAATCATACCTGGCCACCATAAACATTTACTTATGTAATAATTAATCTTTGTAGGTACTACATGAATGACCCATTCAGAGATATGATAATAAAAAAAACATGTACTTATCACTGATGATGGGATGACAACTCAATTTTCTATGTGAAGTATTCCATTTGAAGAAAAAGACCAACTAAGAACTATCTCCCCACTATAAAAGTTTTATCAAATATTCTGAAATAAATAATCATGTTGATAACAATTCAAGATAGACTCTTTTAGGGATGATGACAACTAAAACTATTCGGAACTGACCCTTGGCCTAGGATATCCTCCCAATAATACAGGTCAAAATGAATGAAAATACTATAATATTCCACTATTCCTTATATTACAAAACAACATGGGACAATACATTCTTGTATAGGCCATATGCAACATCATTCCCTTTCCCTAGGGTGTAAGCGATGATGAAGTCATATGTATCATCATATTCTATCCATCACTGCTATATGCGACGCAATTACATTAGGTAAGAGATATATATTAGACACTTAGGATCATAAAAGTATATGAACATTCCCTAAAGAGATTTTTCAGCCAACATTTATGTTCATACATTACTGAAGCTAGCTCTAAATGATGTGTGAGGTAGTTCTTTTCATGATGTCATTGCTGAATAGAGCCATAAGCTACCACGTGATCATCCTACACCATCACACATACCTAACCAGCACTAGATGCATCATAGAACATAGTGTACCCCTTACCGAGCCCAGGTAAGATCTGAATATGTGTCGATGGAAGAAGCCATTTTAGTTCATCGAAAGAAGACAGAACCTGCACATCCCATGATAATCTCACTGCCTTCTGGGTAAGAGTACTCAAAGGTGATTCCAACTTCAATAAATCCTCGATGAACCATCATTTGTATCAAATATATCCAAGTAATCTTTATATATTAATGAAATTATTTGGTTCCTTCTATGAAAAAAAACAACTTTTACCTTCTCTAGATCGACTGATAAGAAATGCTTAGAAATTATATGCCTCAAGAACATCACATATCAAACCTAGAAACTGAATTTTGAATGATTTCTATATAGGTAATTATTTCTATGAATCTGTACTACCAAAATCAGATAATCCAGAATTTCATCCATGCACACTACCCAATTGTTTTATGATATATGTGTAGTATCTGATTCATCAAGCTATAAAAACTACAAGATAATTAGTCGGACTGAAAGCTATCACAAGATATTCATACTGGTCATAACTTCTCTTGATGTTAATATATGATATATCATACACTCAAACATTTTGATTTTGATAACCTAATAGATAAGCAATCATTAAAAAATTCTACCTTAAACTAATCAAAACAAATCAAACAAATTTGACAAGGTATATTTGTTATTAATTGTTACCTAGTTTAACGACTGATAGTACACATGTAATCAATGTGAGCTAACTTCTTTCGTGGAAAATAACACAGTGACACCCATGAAGAAACACTAGGGTGAATGAGACCTTTCTCAAACAATTCATCCAACTGAAACTGGAGGTCTTTTAACTCCTATGGTTCAACATTATTAGAAGGAATCGATATAGGTTGTAAACATGTCACTACGTCAATCATGAACATTACCTATCTCTCAAGAGGAGAATCAGATAATTCATCTGGGAAAATGTCAGGATAATATTAGATAACAAAAATAAGATCCTCTATAGATGAAATTCCAATTGTCTCAAACACAACATCAACCAAAAAACTCTTGAGATCCAGGTGGGATAGTAATGGAAGATCGGACCTTGAGTCTCAATCTCCCTTAAACAAATGGGATCTCCCATCAGGATCATGAAAAAAAACATGCTGATTATAATAGTAATCTTCAGCTTGATGAGTTATATGATCATCCCTATCAGTTATGATATCAAAATGATCCAGATCAAGAATGAGAAACTCCTTGACAAATACGGTACCAGCTATCATGAATGAACAATAAGGACACTAGAACCTATAAAATTTGAACATTCCTGGACGTGTCACTAACAGTATTGAAAACGGTAGATGTTAAGTTTCATATTTATGAATATCAAAAAAACTTCATATAGAAACAAGTGGGAGGCATCAATATCAAAGAAAAAAGTTGCTACTTTTGATGTAATAAGAAGCATACCTATCACCATTGTCGTACCTACATCAACATCCATTAGAAACTCATATAATACAGGGAAATACATCACTCCTATGGAATTTTACAAGATACTGATAGTATTTGAATCTTATGACTACACAAAAATAACCTTTGGATCTCAAGAACCCCAACAAAAAAAAGGCATATTCATAGCCAGACAGAAATCTTTTAGATGACCAACACATCCACATATATTGCACTACATTGCATGCATAAGGATATAAAGTTAGGTGTGACCCCCTATTACAACACTTGTTGCAGGTAAAAGCCACATAAAGGGATGCAACATATAGGGAGGAGGAGGCATGCTATTGAGACCAACCTATACAACTCTTGCAATGGTCCTTCTAATTCATCTTATTATCATGCACAACATTTAAAGCTATCACTAGTTGGAGGAGATTATGTAATAAATCCCTCCTTTTCTAACTTGTCTTTATCTACCATAATTTATTTTTCCAATGTCTCTGAATAAGTAGGGAGCTTTAAAATGGAAAAAATGATATAATGATAGATCATAAACCTAATAGGTACTTTTTTGCCTTTAGTTAGTCAATAGTTACAATGTCCTAAGGAAAATGTACAAATTCAGCAAACCAGTTGGTGTATGCCGACACTGAATGTTATTCCTGGTACAATGAAAAGAACACTATATATTTCTAAAACATCAGAGACTCTATTCAGAACTGTTGAACGAATTGGGTCTTGAAACCCTTCCAATCCAAGCCAACATGGTTGTCTTTCGAGACTACAAATTCCCACCAACGCTTGTTGGAACCATCGAGTCTAAATGTTGTGCAATTCACCATAATATGCTCAGGTGTCTCAAGGAAGTCAATGATTTGATCAATCATATCAAGATAATCCTCTAACTATTTTGTTTTATTCATCCCCTAAAAGGACTGTTGAATCACAACTAAGAATAGCTACGATTGATCTCTTTATCCGCCAGCTCCTGGATGCACCTCATCCAATGTGTTCTGAACTCATTGAACATCCTGATCAATAGAACAAACATATCATATGAATTTCTTGATGAGATTATAATCAATATGTGGGTTCCCTTCGGAAGCATCAACTGAACCTTCTTAAGGATCATATGGATGATGTCATGGGAGGCATACTGCTGTAAACTGAAACATAAGAAGTATTAGAAATCAAACATCTCATAATTCAAATGAGAAAAACAATAATAAAAAACCAATATTTTAATATAAAATCAACAACTAGAGACATATATCCCGACATCCCATGGTAACATGATTGTCATTACAGTAAGACTGGGCAAGGAACTTATTGTAGCATACCTCCTATGTCCTGAAATGGCTATCCACAGTCCAACAAAAGTCCCAAGAAAAAGTCTTTTCAGGCCAGACCTCCTCTGATACCAAACTATAAGGAACATAAGAGGTTCACCCTCAACCATGTCACCTAACACAATCATTTACATACTCAAAGGGAATTTCTGCTCCCTATATGTTGATGAAAATTACCTTGGCATCGAATGAAAAATACAATTGAATGATTTCACCACAACTGGACAACCACATATAATACATATATAGCGAATGAATAGAATAGAGAAATAATAACAAGTATACATTCCATAACTATAAGGAATAAATTGGAAATTAAACAATGTAAATTGTATCTAAAAACTCCCAAATTCAATTCTAACTACAAGATAATATAAACCAAGCTGCTACTCTAATGATGGAATCGATTGTAATGACCCAAACATTTATTAATGAAATTTATTATTAATTTGATTAAATATCTTATTATGTAGAATGGTTATATAAAATATTAACTTCCTTGATTTCATGCATTGGGATTTTAAAATACCATAATTAATTGTGATTGCTGCTAACATAGCTATTGAATAGTGATCACATGATTAGTATAAATATAGGTCTTTTACAAATCCAATTTACTTAGACAATGGAAGAAATGGCCTCATCCAGTAGACTTTACCCATATGAAACCCATTTGCCGGAGCTTAGAAGGGAGGTGGCGTCATTTGGATTTTCTATTGACCAATCCCAATAAGAGATTTAATACATTAAGCTTGAGTGGAACTGCATACGTGAGAGGTGGTTGTTGATAGTGATTACCCCTCAATCGATATTATCAAAGCCAACCCAAGAGATTTTCACCATCACGCACCATACCCTATGGTCTTATGTGGGTGTTTTGAGGGGGTATGTAATAAGACCATATAACTATGATTATCTACATTATTTTTTATATAATAAATAAAATACTTCCATTTTATTATATTTTCATTTTAAATAGTTTTTAAAGCACAAATAGTATTTTTTTTGTTATTATTCAACTAAGAAATCTATCTTTAATAAATCTATGGATTTTTGAAATAAATAATATTTTTAAAATATATTATTATTTGTAAATTAATTTTTACAAAGTACATATTTTAGTATATTTTTTATAAATAAAATTGTAAATTTTAATGTTTTAAAGCTATTTTTTCAAAACACGGGTATTTTTTATAAATGTAGATTTTTTTATTAAAAGTAAAAATTAAAATATATAGAAAATTATTTATAGAAAATGGATATTATTTTTGGAATAAGGATGTTGAAAGTATCCTGTGGTGAATTATTCATAATTTTCTGAGACATTTGAATTTTTGGGTAAAAATTACATGCCGTTTAAATATGTAATGTGTTTTATGACCTCATAAAGACCCAATAGTGATGTAATAAAATAATATAAACATTGTTTTCAGAAAATATATGTTTTTCCATTAAAATAATGTTATTATAGGTCTGTTTGATTTATTATACAATGCTTTAGTGGACCCCCCAAGACATATAAAACATTTTAGCATTTTAAATTGATTTTCTTGTGTGTGTGACTCACATCCACATAAGCAACACAATTATTTTATGAATTTCAGACCATTGTACTAATAAAATATATTTTCCAGTCTCCCATTGGAAAAAACCTTGGGAAAAAACCATTGTATGATTTTTAGTTTTGATTAGATTAATGCGTAGTGTCCCAAACCTAAATAATAAAGAATTCCCCCTCTATTCCTATATAAACCCACCCAATCTCCCACTTCATATTCACTCAAATCCATTAGAGTTTTCAAAAATCTACCCACATATCTCTATAATCCTATAAAGGCGCCCCAAGATCCCAATAATCCTCTCTCAAGCACCTCCCAAGCCTTTGAGATCACACTTCTTTGTAAGGGATTCCTTCATCTCTCATCATATCCGTGTTTCATAATATTGTTATGCCCATTTATATTCAATTATAAATGACGGGATTTGATTTATCACCTCCTCCATACTTCCTTCTTTATTTTTGAAAGATTAGAGTCCCCTTTCCCTCCCTTTAATGACTCCCATGTACTCCAGTCACCATGCTGAAATTACATAAGAAGTTTCTCTTTGCAAATTTACATTCATGAAATTATTTTTTATTATGCATCCTAATTCCGTAAAATATTTTGGGTATATTATGCCCCATGATCCCCTTACTATTCAATAAATGTATAAATGATGAGATACCTTTTTCACACTCATCAACCCATTTTACGAATTACTATTTGACGTTGTTATACTTTCAAAATTACACATAAGTTTCCATTCCAAAATAATTGTGTATTGAATACCATACCCACTCCTATATCAAGGGTATTCACCATTACTCTAAAGTACTTGTTGATTTAGGATATGTATTTATTTATTCCACATCTCTTATTCATGGAATGAATTATGATGTAAATAAATCCATGTTGTACGATCTATGTGGCATACTTATTCGTGAGAAAAAATGATTATGAAGGGTGTGCCCTGATCGTGCTCCAATACATTCTGTAATGTATAGTATTGTGATACATCATGTGAAATGGGAGTTTAATAATTCTTATTCAAGTTCAATTGTTTTTTACTCATGGATCATGTGAAATGAGGGTTTACTGATGCTCCAAGTGAAATGATACTTTTCTCATGCTAATTCCATGTTTAATGTAGTTTCCACATTTCCATGTTATGATAATCATGCTACATCATGCATTTATGTTCATTTTCTTTAATAATCCATTGGCATGCCTATTTTCTCATATGTATAGTATTCATTTTTTATTCCGTTTTTACTACCTTATTGGGAATTATAGCTCACCCCTTTTTAGGTAAATTCTCATATTATCCCATGCAATGATAAGTACGAGTGATTGTAGTGGTCATGTAAAGGAAGTTTCAATAAGATGTTGGGTTTCATGTTTTATGTTTTTATGTAATGTTCCTAAACCCCAAATACACTAGAACTATTGATCTTCTATGTTTCATCAATTGATGCTATTATTTAAAAAATATTACAATGTGTGTAATAAAAAGTAGGGTTGGCATAGTTGGTATCAGTGGATAGGTTATGTTATTTTTGGTATTAGGATTATAAAACCATAGTGAAAGCCTTAGGGAAAAGAATAAGTATAATAAAAACATCCCTATGTTTTGTAGAGTATTGAGTAAATTGTTTATCATGCAAATATATCCATGAATGGATTTGAGTAGGTAGATGTAGCTCCAGAACAGATGTTCTTAGGAGTGAAATCTCTAACAAAGAGATTCAGGTTTGTCCAGAGGTATCCTTGTACACCAAAATGGGCCTTGCTGCACTCTTGGTTACGACACTCCATTATGATATTCTTCGGCAAATTCACATGATTAGTACAAACCATTATTAATGGAATTAAAAATATTCCCCTAAGAATATATTTTGGGAATTAGATCATGGATAACATTGATTGATGTCTATAGGATCATAAGTTAAGGAAATAAAAGTAGTTTATATGTCATCCTTTTTGGATTCCCTGTTATGTGCATAATAGTTCAATGTAATCATCATGTTTACATATCATATAGAGTATATACATAATCCAAAGGTGAAATGTAGGTTTATATTCCATGGTTCTACACATTCTTTTGTATACTGAATGTTTAGTTGAACAATAACAATACCTCCAAAAATCATGGATGTAATGATGTTGGTGAGTACAGAAAATGGGTAAATCATTGGATCCCATGAATATAACTCCTCCTCAGTCATAATTTGTTTATTGCAATTCCAAGAGATTCTTATCATACTCCCTATGGTAGAATTTGATGTAATTAATGGCATTTATTTTCTTTCTTTAAATAATTACTACACAAATTTCTCTGAGAGGTAAATCACTCTCCATGTAGATAATCAACCCCGGATTTTGTAAAAGTAAAAGAAGGAAGATGAATATTAATTATCTCCATCATCTCAAGCGTGGATATTATTTCCCTATGATTATGCGTATCTGGTATAGATTATTGAGTCTAAGGAAGTGTACATCCTTGAAGACATTCCTATTGTGGAGGACTTCACTATAGTGTTTCACGAATAATTGCATGGTCTTCCTCCTAGAAGAGATGTTGAATTCTCATGTGATCTTATACCTGGTGCACTACCAATATCCAATACTCCATATTGTTGGGCTATTTTGGGGTTTGAGGAGATGATGAAACAACTACAATAGAATCTCGATAATAGATTTATACACAAAAGAGCTTAACTATGGGGTGCACCAGTCCTCTTCATAAAAAAGTAGGATGAGTCAATTCTACATTGCACCGACTATCATGAGAGTAACAAAATCTTGAAAAAGAAAAAGTATTCTCCACCACAAATTGATTACTAATTTGATCAATAGTGTGGAGAACAATAATTCACCATGTAGATTCTTAGTTTGGATATTATCAAGTAAGGGTGAAGAAGGAAGATATCCCCAAGACTGTTTTTCATACATTATATGGGAACTATAAATTAATAGTAATCACTTTCGGACTCCCTAATGCTCCAGTAACCTTCATGGACTTGATGAATAGAGTCTTTAGGGATTAATTAAACAAATTTGAGGTAGTCTTTATAGATTTTATATTAACATACTCTAAATCCAATGAGGATCATGAGGAGCATCTAATAACTATAATGGAGACTTTGCTGGAAGTGAAGATATATGAAAAGTAAAAAATGTGTGAGTTCTAGTAAAGGGAGGTCTCATTCTTGGGACATAACATCACAAGAAATGGGATATCAGTGGATCCCTCCAAGACAACTACAATTGAAGTATGGACAAGGACAACATCAGAAATGGATATCTGTAGCCTAATGAGGTTATCTGTATATTATCGCTGATTTTTGAGAATTATCTCATTATTGTCCAACCATTTTACCGAGCTAACATGGAAGGGAGAAAGGTTTTCTTTTACTGATGAATGTGAAAAGAGATTTATGTAGTTGAAAATGAGTCTTATCACTGCGCTTGTGCTCACATTACCCATGAGTGGAAAACGTTTTGTGGTATTTAGTGATTATTTGAAGAAGGGCAAGGTTTGTGTATTTATGAAGAATGATAAGTTGATAGCATATGCCCCATGGTAGATGAAAATTCATGATAAAAACTCTCCCACACATGATCTAGAGTTGGAGGTTGTGATCTTTTCATTGCAAAATGGTTGTATTATCTCTATGGGGAGAAGTGTGAGATATATAATAATTATAAGTGTCTCAAATATATATTCACAAAGAAGGAGTTATTATGAACCAATGATGATGGATAGATCATATCAAGGATTATGACTGCTCAGTCCATTACTACCCCGAGAAAGTAAACAAGCTGGAGGATGGTGAAAGTAGAAAGGATCCATGGGTTCTATTGTTGATGAGAATTGATAAGGATCCAATATTCATAGATTTACATATGGTGGAAATTGAAAATGGTAAGGGAGGAAAATCATAAATCCTTTCTCAAATGATTGCTCAATCATCCCTCATTGATGAACGAAAGGATGATCAATGAAATGATGTGGAAATTGTGAAAAGGATTGAAGCTATTAGAAATGGGAAATCCTCATAGTTCATGGTTGAAAAGGATTGAATTGTGAGATTTGGGTCACGATTACAAGTCCCATATGATCTAGAGATAGAGAAAGAGCTTCTGAATGACGCACATAGCTCAACCATCTCTATTCCGAAGGGGAGGACAATGATTTATTGATATATCTGATTAAACATTTGGTGGGACAATATTAAAATTGAGATTTCTGAATATACATCAAAGTTCTTGGTATGTTTTCTAGTGAAGGATGAGAGGAAAAAGTCTAGGGAGATGATTCAACCACTACCTATACCAACATAAAAGTGGGACAACATTACCATGGAGTATTTCACTAGAATTAAAAGGAAATATAGAGGAAACAATGCTATATGGGTCATTTTGGATCATCCTACAAAGACACCTCACTATATTGTGATTCAAGAGGACTTATCATTTGATGCTCATGCACTAATATACATCAAAGAAGTTGTAAGGCTACATGGAGTACCACTATACATAGTATCCAATCATGATTCGAGATTCACCAAAATGTTTTCGAAGAGTCTCTAACATGCTCTATGCACTGAACTAAACATCAGTATGGCCTATCATCCTCATATTGATGGCCAATATGAGCAAACTATTTAGACACTGGATTATATGTTATGATCATGTTCTATAAACATCAAAAGAGGATGGGACCAACATCTTCTACTAGTTTCATTCACCTATAATAATAGTTTTCCCTCGAGAATCCAAATGGTTCCATATAAAGACTATTATGGGAAAAGGTGCAAAACATCGGCATGTTGGGATGAAGGCAGTTAGCGTAAGATGCTAGGACCTGAAATGTTCGAAGAAATAATAGAGAATGTGATAACCATTTAGCAACTTATCAAGGAATCCCAAAGTCGACAGAAGAGTTACGAAGACAACTGCAGATGAGACCATGAATTCAAAGTGGGAGACAAGGTATTTCTACTCATATCTTCACGGAGGAAGGTCATGAGGATTGAATGGAAAGGAATGTTATGTACTAGGTATATCAGCCCCATCGAGATTCTTGATCGTGTCGGGGATTTGGCATATCGACTAGAACATCCACCTACTAGGTAAATATACATGTTGTCTTTCATTTATCCCTATTAAGGATGTACATATCAGACCATTCACATGTACACTGTTCGTAGGTAGTACAGTAAAATTATGATCATTCTTACAAGGAGAAACTAGTAGAGATCTTAGATCATAGAGAAAGAAGTATACAAAATAAGATCATGCCCATAGTCATGGTGTTGTTGAGAAACCCCATGTTTTTTGAAGGAATGTGGGAATCAGAGGAATTGATGAAGCAAAGTTACCCTCATCTGTTTTAGTGTGGGAAACAGAAATTTCGAGAGAAAAATTTCATAATAGGGAATATTGAAATGACCCAAACATTATTTAATGAAAATTCCGCTTGATCTGAATAAATTTCTTATTATTCATAGTGGATTTATACAATATGCACATCCTTGGTTTTATGTTTTTGGATTTAAAAATAACTTTATGAATTGGGGAAATTTCATATATAGTCGTTGAACATTGATCACTTGATTAATATAAATATACGACTTTATCAAATCCAATTTACTCAGTCAAAGAAAGTTATGGACTCATCCAGTAGACTTGACCAAAAGGAATCCCAATTATTGGTGCTCAAAAAGGAGGTTGCATCATTGGGCTTCTCCCTTCACCCAGACCAAACCAAGCTTGAATACATTAAGCTTGAGTAGAACTGCCTATGAGAGAAGTGGATTTCGATAAATATTATCACTCGAGAGAAGTAATTCGAGCCATCCCAATAGTCTATCACCATCACAGACTATACTCGATGGACTTATACAGGTGTTTTAAGGGGTTATGTGACAAGACCCTAGCAATAGGATTGTGTACTTTATTATTATATATAATAAATAATATACATTAATGTTATTATTATTTCATTTTTACCAGTTTTAAAAAGCACAAATAGTATTTTTAGTTAATATTCAACTATGAATTATTTTTCGATAAATTAATGGTTTTTAGAATTAAATAATATTTTAAACAAATATTAATATTAGTTATCACTATGTATAAATGATCATATAATTTCTATGAATAACATTGTAAGTTGAATGGTTTGAATGCTATTTTTTTCAAACCCATGAATTTTTGATAAATGTCGGTTTTTATTTTAAAAGAAAAAATTATCATCTTTTGAAAATTATTTAGATAAAATGAATATTATTTTTAAGATCATGATTTAAAAATTATTTATTGGTGAATGTTTCATAATTTTTTGAGACAGTTGATTTTTTGTTCAAAAATTTAATAGTGTTTAAATATACAATATGTTTTATGAAATCATAAAACCCAACAGTGATGTAATAAAATACTAGAATTTTTTTTGGAAAATATTTTGTTTTCCATTAAAATAATGTGATTTTTGGTTTGTTTGATTTATTTTAAAAAGCTTTAGTAGACCATCCACGTATTATAAAACATTTTACCTTTTTAATTAATTTCTTTGAGAGGGTAGATCACCTCCACATAAGAAACCCTATTATTATTACAAATCATCCATTGGCCATATATAATATTTTTTTCTACTCCCATTTTTAAAAATCCATGAGGAAACCCACAAGTTGGTTTTTGGTTTTGATTAGTTTAATGTGCGGTGTCCTAACACTAAATAATAATTAAATCTCGTTCCTTTCTTATATAAACCCATCCAAGCTCCAATTTTATCTTCACTCAATTCCTTTGGAGTTCGTCCAAATTATTCCCTTCACTCTATATGATCCTCCCAAGGCACCCAGGCTCCCATGAAGCCTCTCTCAAACCTCTCCCAAGCCTTTGGGATTACAATTCTATGTAAGGGATTCTTTACTTCCTCATCTTATAAAAGTTTATTAATATTGTAATTCCCTTTTATTTTCAATTATAAATGTTGGGGTATGATTTCGCACCTCCACCATACTTCCCAGTTTATGTTTTTAAGATGAGAGACCCATTTTTCACTCATTAATTCCTTTAATGAACTCCCAATTCCATGCCAAAATTCCGTAAGGAATTTATCCATCCTCATTTACATTCAAGCAATTATATTGTATTATACATCTTAATTCCATTCCATATGTTGGAATATTATATAACATCGTCCCCTTACTATCCATTTAATGTATATATTATTATATACACCTTTCACTCTCATCAATCCATTTTACGAATTTCTATTTGACATCGTTATACTATCAAAATTTCACTAATATTTCCATGCCAAAATCATTGTGTAGTTAATACCACACCCACTCCTCTATCAAGGGTATTCACCTTTATGCACATGTAATTTCTGATTAAGGAATTAAATTTATGTATTCCATATATCTTATTCATGGAATGAATTATGATGTTAATAAATTCATGTTGTAAGATCTATGTGGAACACTTATGCACGAAATGAAATGATTAGGAAGGGTGAGACCTGATAGAGCTCTAATTCATTGGGTAAAGTATAGTATTATGATATGTTAGGTGGAATTTGTATTTACTCATGCTAATTAAAGTGTAAAATGTGTTTAATAATTTTTCAGGTGAAATGAGGGTTTACTCATGCTCCATTTGCAATTAGCCTTGGCTCATTATAATTGCATGTTAAGTGTTTTTTCCACATTTCCTTGTTATAATAATCATGCTATATCATGCATTCTTGTTCATGTTCTTTTTCCTCCATTGATATGCCTATTTCCTAACATGGATTGTATTATTCATGTTATTCCTTGTTTAATCCCTTACTGGGCTTTATAGCTCACCCATTTCTAATATATGTCATCAGGTTATGCCATACAATGATAACTATGAGGGAATGTAGCGGTCATGTAAAGGAAGTTTCTATTAGATATTGTGTTTCATGTTGTAAGTTGTTATATAATGTTCTTAATACCCAAAGTCACTAGAACTCTCTTTCTACTATGTTGTTTCAATTGATTATTTTATGTAATAAATATTCTCTATGTGTGTAATAAAAATAAGGTTGTAATATGGATGAACTGTAACCATCTCACCACTAGCTACCCATCTTTCCTGACATGAAACACTCTTCCTCACTTTGGTGCATTTCCTTTCCATACATAGGAAGAAAAGAAAAATTTTATGCACCACTGAAGCAACGCATAGGGTCTAAGCTAATAGGCTTCATAGGATCCCACACATTTGTTCCATTGAATGTCTTTATATAAAAAATCATTTATGATCATTTTTTAATTATAACAAGGCATGTTTAGTTGTACAGATGTTTTGTATAAAACAATGTAAACATTTCCCATGTCCATAGTTCAAAAAAACGTACGTAAAATAAATTCATAGAATAGTTTTTTATAAAATTTTCCACAAGGATAAACAATCATGTCAAGGATAACTGCAAAATAGAATAAAAAAAATTAAAGCACAGATATCACGCACCAGGGAATACTATAGGTCTATAAAGTAGATTAATCATAACATAAGAATCATGTGCATAAATATGATCTTAGAGAAATGGAACAAGGAATAAGAGGAATACCCAATGAGAAACCCCCCCAAATTGTCAATATCGGTCACATAGTACAATAGGACTATGAAACAGTGGTAAGCCCTAGGAAAAGACTCTTTGATAATCACAATGCAATGGACTCAGGTTAATCCTTGCACCTAAGTACCCATAGTAAACCATGTTCATTTTTTCCCAAAACCATTATAATTCCTTGATTACCATTAAAAACCATTTGTAATCCACTTATTAAAATCCAAAAAATCTAATTTTTCTATCAAAACCATATTTTAGAAAACATAAAAATCATTCAAATTTTGTAAATTAGTTTATTTAGATATTCCCAATGAAAAATATTTATGTTCATTATCATATGTTGGATATAGAACAACCTACTTCAATGATTAAGTTTATCATGCCTACAATGGAATCCAAAATCAACGAAACCGAACAACATCATCGTAGATGGCCCAATAATGAAACACACTCCTCAAAGGATTGATTCAAAATAGATGAAAAGTGGTTGGAGGATATTAGAAATCCCACATACATCATGAATTGACATCTGATGCCCCACAACTAGGCAAGGAATGACCTTCAATATAGTATATCACAACAGATATAGATGGGGACAATAAGAAACATATATCTTGGATCAATTGATCAAATAATATAGGACTTCAGATCTAACACGATAAATCGTAATAAAGAATCACAGATAACACTTACCCAGAGAGATGCATCATTGAAACAACGATGAACCAAAGTTGATCAAATTAATCTGGATGGTGGGGTTGCTCTGAAAAATTCATACGATTAGTTTAGGGATGAGATCTATATGGTTTGAGAGGAAAAAGAATTAGAAAAAAAAGAAAAATGGGTGACTGAAACCTATGTTCGGTTAGGGTCACGATGTGTACCCATTGGTCATGATGTGTAGTCCACACTCGAAAAGTTAGGCTGAAAAACACATATCCTCTAGTTAAAAATCCTCTATTTAACCCCTTCATGATGTGTACCTCAGGTACACAATGAGTACTGACTCAATTCTTACTTAGACCATGATCCCCAATTCATGACATGAAAGGAAAAACCAGTACACAATATATACCTCATGTACATGATGGGTTACTGTTCTTAAACCTATAGTAAAAAAAGAAAAACATATATATGTATTTAAGAAACAATAAGGTATCATAGAAGAAGGTATAACACACATGTTCTAGGAAACATAATGATACAATTATTAACTCTACATCCATTGAATGTTTAAATTTATATTTATCATGTTAATATAAGATTTTATAATTAACATGACATGAATAAAAATGGATTTAATTACTTTTATTATAATTGAAAGAACATGGAACTTATAATTTCATTTGATAGGATGCCCATAATAGTGTGAAATGATTTAATATGTTGTGATTAATTTTGTAATTGAATAGTAACTAATAAATTAAGCAAATTTTTATGTTTATCATTTATTCATGAACTATGGTTCAAGGGAATTAAAACTGATTAGTTTAAAAATTGGTTTAGGTGAGTCAATCACATTACATGTATTACACAATATCATCATATAACCAACTCTTGTGATGTATTCAAAAAATACATATAGGAAATATGGTTATGTGAAGTGCACAAAATCAGAGATCTATAGAAGTTTGAGTCACAAGGGAATACACATTATCATTTCCTTAAAATTTATATGATACATCTTTGAACACAAAGTGTCAAATAGAATACCATGAATTATATAGAATTATATGTGAATAAGGAATTCATTTTCTTCCCATAACACTATTATCCTTTTATCTTTAATACATCATATCAAAAGGGAATTCATCATTCTCTTATAGATAGTCATTGGTATGATGAAATGAGAATTATTAAAACAAAATATGTTTAAATTTGTTAAAATTAATTTCTATGTGAATGTATATATTATTTTGGGATTTTATGAAACAATGATAATCCTGAGAGAAGGTCAGATGAATAAATAACCCTCAAATAGCCACTCAATAATTAAATCCCATCCCATACAATGAAACCATTATGATTTGTGTATTTTTTAGGATGTGGACCTTTCATGGATGGTGTTATTAAAATGATTCCTTATAGATAGTCAATTACCAAATTTCAAAATATTCTTGTAAAATATTTTATTTGGGATTGATATATTTTAAAGTAATTGTTGTTCATATTATTCCCTAATGAAATTTTATCTCATGATTCATAATTCATCATGGAACTAATTTTGTCCATGATGTTGTGTTATTGAAGTCAATTTTATCCATATAGTTCTCTTGAGATATGTGATGAACTAATTCAATGAGTTTTTGGATACTAATACTGTTATTCATGAGTTTCATACCCCAAACAGATGATAATATTATGGCTATCCCTGATCAGATGATCTCTCAATTATTCAATTTCATGAATCATGTCAAATGTAATCATTGAGGGCATGTTACCTAGTCAAGATTTGAGAAACAAATACTTCCTTTTTTTGAAAATATTCATCAAGTATAATTCCATATACCTTGATCATATTTGACGCAATATGGAAACAATATGAGGGGTAACTCATATAGAAACCCCCTGAAAATTGATAACAATAAGGTGGATATGAACAATGAATTAATATGACATTGAAAAAAACTGATGGTAGCACACATGTGAAAAATAGTATAGACTCATTATAACAACGTATCCCTCAGATATTTTTGACTAACACTAGAGGATGGGAACATAATTAAATAGATAAACCTATGAAAATCACATAAACCATCCCTACAAGACAGAGAATTATTATTTTTTCTCAAATAGTAGATTAACAAATGGATTTCTACCAATAACACAATATAATGAGAACGTATTATTCACACAATAACATGATGATCTATTTTTAAAATAACAATATGAATTGATCAAATTACAAAATATTGGTTACATTATTTCATTAACCAATTTCCCTTATAGAATTATTTGAAACCTACTTTTTATGTGATCACATGACCCCCTACAAATTTATGACATTTATTTATATTATGAAATTCATGTTACCACCCTACAATAATGATTACCCCTAGAACCATTTCAATGTTATTTACTTCTCCAAAATGTGTATCAACATTTAATTAAAACACTAATATTATATTTGTTTCTACCCTATAAGTTAACAATCCTTAAGAGTATAATATTATTTCTATGTCCATGAGATGCAATAGAACAAATGGACTCTAAGGAATGTCATTCATTGTATTATCAAGATATTTAGGTTATAATTTTATTACCTGTGTTATATATCGAACATATTCCCATTGATATTTTATTGTAAAAATATTCTTCCTGATGTCCTGGATTCCACAATATATATTTAACATTATTTTATTCTTTATAAAATAAAATTTTTTCTCTCCTATATACATTCCATTCATGGATATCATGCTAAATTTAATCTATAAAATCCTACACACATATTACCTAGATATATTCAACAATATGCAATCATAAAATGCATATAATATGAAACTATCTCTCTTTACTCACATTGAGCATAACACACGTTTGATTAGAGATATGTAATTATAATTAATTTATCATGATTTAAATAATTCTATTAAGGACCTTATAATTAAGTTCAATTTCATATTGAATCTCCTTGATCTTCAAGATATTATACTCACAATTGCACATCTCAAAAAATATTTGAATTGGATAATCCCTAGTTGACCATATATTTTCCCACATCTTGAAAATATATATTTATATATCATCAAAACAATAAGGGATCTAATTCATGTTATAGTTAGATATATAGGATGGATATCCATGTACCAATCCCCAATATCTTAGATTTAGATGTCCCCAAATCATGTATATCACACCACATAAATCTTCGAGATATCTTCCTCTTGGATGTTATATTAAATAGTATGTTTATATAAAATGAAGATAAAATATGACATATAAAAAATATTTTTTATTATAGTCAAGATGGGAAACATAGTATGGATCCATAGGGTTCATTCATGACACTCACATCCTTCCAAGTCCATCCAAGTGAATCCATATTACTTATGAAATATTTTACGTCCAATCCACACCATGATGTAATTCCATTAGTTTGATAATCCCATCCATTAGGGCCATGTTAACTACTAAGCATATTTATCATGATATAATATAGGTACCATTACACTCCCACACAAAAATATATATTCTTTCTTGATTAGATCACATGTTCTTCAATAGTCTATTAACAAAATTAGGTTCATTTTTATGGGTCAATATCCCTCAAAATATAAACTATTAATAGTTAATTTTTTTTGAGAAAATCATTCATAATCCCCCAAATAATATGTTATATGAAACTTTATCCTATTCATCTATCAACCTTACCCCATGATTCAAAATTTCATTGATTGGTATTTGTTATATGACTTTGAAAGGTAATATGTGTCCTGTTATGTTTCATTTTACTACATGGGTTCTTATTCCATTAAAATAGAAATATAGAAATGTTATTTATTTGTTGGAACCACAAAAAATAATCATATACCACCATCCTAGATTCAAGAGACTATAGAGGACCCAATCACCAAAATTTAATTTTTATGGATCCCCCAATAGTTTACAATTTGTAATAAAGGGTAACACAATGAAGAACACAAGACACATAGATATTGTGAAATAAATAGGATATGTACGATATGTATATATATTTGTTCACATAAACTATCAAACATGAAATATTCATTGTTATGGTGACAAGAATTATTTCAAGATCTGAGAATGATTCACAAAGATGAATTAAATATATAGGCGAGTCCTGGAGTATGAAATTATTCAAACCAATATATTGTGATGAGCACATACTCAGATATTTTAGGGAAGTGTGAGTTATAATTAATTATTGTATGGATCCCTAAGTGTAGCTTTCCATTAGAAAATTTTCATGTATCTCCATATAGATGTGGTAATTTTTTTTTTATTTTTTTCAATGAGTACAACCCATTTGTAACACTTTATGAAAATAACATTTACTCAAATGTTGGGATTCCCTATATGTTTTCCAAATAGTGAGTGTATAAATTATTGTCATTACTGTCAATTAGAACATAATTTGTAGTAATATTTTATATTAATATTCATTAAATGTTTTTATTTTTTTTATAAAATTGTAATACTAAAATTAAATTAAAAAATTTGAAACCACAAATCATTTATTAAAATAAATAACTTTATTTTCACTAAATTAATTTTAAATATCATTACCATAAATCCCATCGAATGAAATTTAATATTTATAAATAATCAAAATGAATAAATTACAATACCGTGTATGATATTGGAATGGTGATCTTTGAGAGAAGAAAAAAGAAACAAATCTCTTTTATGAAACTCTTTTAAAATTATCACAATGTAAGCTAGTATCTATTTTAAATTATATATCATGAGACAAATTTCATATCATGAACAATGATATCATTGAAAATGTGATATTAATTTCTAATAAATGTATTGTATTATATTTATGGATAACATTTGTTATAATGTGTCTCAAATTCAGTTTCATTAAATTTCTATCAATTGAATATATATATATGTGTGTGTGTGTGTGTTTGTTGAAAAGTCAGCTGATTAAAATGATTCAAAAAAGTTAAGGGTTTTATTTCTCAAAATTTCAATCCTCATTATATTATACTTATTATACATATTATTTATTTATAATTCTATATCTACAAAAAATATTGTGTTTTTTCCATAAACATCGCGTTTTAATGTAATTTAATGTTTTCTTGATGTTATATCCTCCATGGGGTACTCATTTCAATTTTCCTAAAATCGTAGGGGGTTTTCATGAAAATACATAATATTTTGAGTAATAATGTTTTATTCAGATTAGGTTTTTACTTTAGATATTCCTTATATTCTATGACGATAATATAACAAATCCGCTCTATGGGAAAAGCATTAAATGTAATTCAAATATTTCATCTAATGGATTTATTTATCATAATTTAATAATTTCAAAAAATAACTTTGATCCAGTAATGATGACCTCCCATTATTTTATATTTTTTAATTTCCACCAATTTTTACATTTTTATGTATAGAACCAATTATATAGTATCATTGGTGATCATCCTATTATATTTCTCTATTATATAGTATTTTTTTAGAATTTAATTATAATCGAAATATTCGACATGAAATTTCAAAATATTATTTATATTTTCAATAAATTTGTTGTAAATTAATTTATTTTCCACAACAATACATTTATTATTATATTTATATAATTCTAAGACGCATTAATGATGATTCATTTAAAAAAATTGTTCCCCTATGTTTTTACTTGTTTGTTCAAAAATGACTTTTGAATGAGATATATAACAACTTTTTTCACAATAATATTACAAAAAATGTCTAAAATATCATTTGTGTTTTCACTACTATTTTTTCAATTTATAATAAATTAAAATTTTCCATTTATATTATTTTTTCTTTATTCACTATTTTGAAGATCTTAGAGAATACATTTCGTTGGTGAGTAAATTTTGTGTATCATTAATTTTCAATATAAGGGTAAATTTTAATTATTATAAATTTAATTAATATAAAACCCATTTTTATTTAAATGTTTAAATTATTCTATAAATTTTATAATATTTTAATTTTTAATACACATTAAAAACATTTTCCATTCCATGGATTAATGTTGGAAATTAAATGATTTATGATCAAATTATATTATTAAAAAAATTTATTTACATGGGTTATTTATGATATGATATGTGGTTGAATTTAAATTGGCACATGTTTGTGTGGGTGAATGATTTGTAGGGTCCTACATCCCCTTATAATTTTATGATTAATTTTTTATGTTTTATGAATATATTTTCTATTATCCCAATTAGATATGCTCTTAAAAATGGCGAGCCTTAATTAATATTCTTATATGAAAAACATTGAATCGTCTTTAAAATTATTATAAACTAAAGGGTGAACCTTCTTAAATATATTTAAAAAATAATGGGTGTTACATCATTTACAATCTCAAAATAAAATGTGTTAGAATTACCTTATTTTCCAACAATATTGTGATACAATATTGTTATATTTGTGCCATAATAATTTCACTATTCCAATGACTATGTTATTATCTAATGTATAATGTTTATTGAATCCATTTTCTATCCATTTTTTTACTTCTGTTATTGTATGAAATTAATTATTGCATTTTTCAAAATATTAAATGGTCGCACAATATTTTCTCAATTATCATGACCATACCCATATTGGTATTATATGCAAACTTATGGTAACTAATTGTAATCTTTTTTATTACTATTTCTATGAATTTTAGAAAATATATTCTTATATTTCAAATACATATTTATAAATAATTAGAACATATGAAATATATTTAATTTTATATTATGTGGATAATTAAAAGGTGATTCAATAGATTTTTAATTAATAAAATGTTTTTTTCACAATATAGAAAATATTTAATTAGTTTAAAATCTACTTTGTTTTATTAGTTAATGTTTTTTATAATAATCTAAAATAGTGAGGTAATTATTATTTTTATATACAATTATATATTATTTTAATAATTTGTATAAATGGTCACGTTTGTGGGATACTATTGTTTTTATAATTGAAGTGTTTATATAGGTTTTTATATTATGATTTCATCAGTTTAGAGTTTTTTGGATGTTTCAACTATCATAAATGTTTTATATGATACCATTTATCATAATTGAAATGTTTTAAACATCCAATTAGTTTTTATGATATTGTATAGAATATTTCTTGTATTAGGATAAGATAAATTTATTGAAAACCATGGGATTACTCTTGATTATAATTTCATTTATTATAATTCAGTTTTATGGTTTGGTAAACTAAATAAATTGGTTTCTTCCCCTAAAAATTAAATCCTTTCTGGGATATTATAATGGGGATGTGGCTGAAACAAATATGGATATTGTCATAATCAACCAGGAAAATAATGCGTGTCCATTATCTCAATATTCATTATGTTTAATGATGAGTATTCCATTGACTAGATAAACATAGATATGCTACTAGGGTATATTATTTGGTTAATTAAATTCAAATTACAATCCATTTAGATTGATTTTTCTGTTTAAATTTTCAGTTGTGTAAGATAGAACCCATCATAAAGAAGAGAGATTGAACCAACTGTGATATAGGTGGAAGAAATTTTTTCCCATTCTAAAATTTCGGTACCATAGAAATTTATAATATGTAGTATTGAAACTTTTAAATATTTTTTAACACTAATTCACATTAGAAATTTTCGAACACTAATTATAATTATTTATAAATTATTTGTTGTATGAAAATACATTTTATAAAATTACTATACAATTCTATGATAATAAGTTCTTTTTATCGATAAATATTTCTACATATTAGAGATTTATAAAAATTATATATGTGAAGAATTTTAAAAAAAATAGTTTATCTCTTCCAAATTAATTAATTTAATCAATTATTTAAAGATATACTTTGTATATCCCAGTAAATATTTCTAAAATTTAACTCAATTGAATAATGATAAAGAATATATCCTTCTGAACCTAATATCATTCTTTATTAAAATGGAGTATTAATTTACTTTTAAAATATATTTATAACTAAAATGTTTATTTATAATTTAGTTTTTAATTAACATAATTCAAAATATATACATTTTGTAATGTAAAAGGCTAATAGTGGACAAACCATATTAAATCAAGCTACAGAACAAATTGGTCTCTAGGAGATATATGTCTACCTTATTTTAATAATTAGTGTATATTTCCTAAACTTTTATAAAACATTGTTTTCAACAATTAAACATTGACCATGTATAAAGGTTATATTGAAACTATGTCCTTAATTACAAATCCAAAATTCAATTTGAAAATCCATCAAAACCTAAAACTTCTTCCAATTTCTCTCACAAATTTCAACATTGATATCACATTTATTATTTTGGAAAAAAAATTATAATTAAAAAACCTTTTAAAGAAGCATGACAACTCATGTTAACAACCGAATTCACATTTTTGACTCTAAAGATAATAAATAACTAATGTGATATGTGATATTAATTTTAAAATTGTGCACCAAGAGGAAAGTCTATGACTAATATGCTTATAAGGAATAATTAATGCAATAAATATTTGATATTGATAATTAATGAAAAAATAGGGTGTTGATTTTTTCTCGATTCATAAATATGATATTAATAAAGACACAACTTATTAAATTAAATCTATAGTCATTAACATGTATTTTGCACAATTAATAAATTTAATTAGGGTGTGATAATTGAAATTATGAGGACACCAATTATTTAAAGATGTAGGACATAACCACCTTGGAATTTTATTTATATTTTACTATAAATTAATTGTATGTTTGATATATTGTTCTACATTAAAACAACCCTTGTTATAATAGATTAATATTATTAAGCTATTTTGGAATGAAAAAAGGCATATTAAATAGATGAACTTTTCCTAACTAAAATCTCATATATTTAGAGTTTAGATGATTAATAAGATTTCAAATCGTAAAGGATTCTTATTTCTTAAAACAAATTTATAACTATTATATATTATATCATATTATTTTTTTAAAAATATTTTGAGTACATATAATATAATAATATTTTCCCATATTTTAAATCTTTTTGTCCAAACATTTTATTAATGTACATTTTATTATTATTTACATATATTAATTTACCTTGGAAAATGTAGTTAATGAGGTAAATTGTATAATATATAATGTAGACAACAAGGAGACCATGGATTTAATAAATTTATGAACAAGTTTCCATAATATAATTTGAGTTATGGTATATATTTTCTAACCATTAAGTAAATTATTAACAATTGATGATGCCACATGACTAGTGAGTCGGGTGCACACATTATTTTATGTTGAAATATGTATATGACTTCCAATTTTATCACATAAAAATGTGCATATAACAACCCACATTATTTCCCTAGAATATTTAAGTTTCCTTTTAAAATATAACTCATTCTCTAATAATAATAATCTCATTTCTCTTCCATTATACAATTATTATTGGTGAATGGGTTAAGACATCCAATTTAATAGAATTATTTATGGAAAGTACAATTATTTCTACAAGAGGACACATTTTTCATATCTAAATTTCCATTCCAAGATAATTTATAATTTATAATTTTCCAAGTCATATATAACATCATAAGAATATTTTTTTAAAAAAATTTACATTTCAATATTAAATAATAACCATTTCAATTTCTTTTAATGAAAAAATAGAAAAATACTTTATTTTCCAAACCACTACCTCTTCAAGGTGAGGAAATTAATTTTTCACCTGCACCACCATTCAAGAATTATAAATGTTATATTATAAAATAAATTTCAGACAAATAGAATATCTATCAATATGCAGAGACAACGTAATATTCAAACTATTTCCCTCTAAAATTTTCATATATTAAAATGATAACCATACACTATACAAACAACCACCTCCACAATATATCATATCGAATTTTTTCATCACATTTCATTATTATTTTTTGTAAAATATAACCACTTATAAATTATATTTACATTATTTCATATATAATATAAATATAAATATATTATAATTATATTATTTTAAAATAATACGCATTTATAATAAAAAATTCACATTAATTATGTTATGTTCATCTTTGGTTCAAGATAACCATCTAGTAGAATTATATTATAAAATTATTTCAGAGAAGGCTATGCAAACAAAATTACTTATATTAGATGATATAAATAATAAAATACAATATTTATTTTTCTTATAAAATGGTAATTCTAAAATCAAAATCATTAACTAATATACCATTCCTCGTATGTTACAAATCATTGAGACTGGATTGTTACCATATTCATATTATATGATCATAAGTAAAGAATAAAATAGAATTAAAATATAAAATAATAAATAAATTTAAATCATTAGTTCATGTAACATGTTTTTTGATCCAATGATGAAATTTTGGAGGTGAATAAACATCCTCATTCCTTCGGTGAAACTTTTTCAAAACAAAAATTTTTACTCTCGCCTAAAATTTAAAATAGATTAAAACTAAAATATATATATTTAGAGTTTAATTATAATTGAAGCATATAATTAGTTTCAGATATAAATATTTTTCATAGTTTTTTTATTTTTAGTGTTTTTTTCATATGTTACGTCATTATGTATTTGATCATTCACAAATATAATGTATCTGGATCCTTGTCTATAATTTAGTTTATTGAGAAAATGATCAAATTATGCCCAATGATATCATTGATATGGTGTGATTTATACCTTACAATAAAATTTATTATATTATTTTCATTCATGGGGTTTTATGTGTAACACAATTTTGATTTTTGAAATTGTTTCCAAATAATATAATTTAATCAATATCTTTTGTTACATGCAACACAAAGACTTAACAAACCATGATATACAATTAATTTTTTTATTTAAAAATGAATATTAAAACATGTAAATTAATCATGGATGTATGAATATGAATATAATTAGTTTAAAAATTAATTATAATTGTTTATATAAAGATAACATATTGATAACAAATTAATTAACTTTTACGAATATAATTAGAAGTTTCAAAATAAAAATTAAAAAATATATATATTTATTGATTTTTATTCTCAAATTGAAAATGAAATTTTACGACATATTTAAAATTTATTAAACAAATCTCTATTTTGTAAATATTAATGTTAAAATTAACTTGTATAATTTATTTTTGAATATAATGATTTTATATATATATATATATATATAAAATAATGATTTTTATTAAAAATAATTTTTCGTTTAAATTATTTTCCAATTCCATTTTATTTTTATATGGTTTAAATGTAATTATTAGTTTATATATATATATATATTAATCCAATCCATTTTATTTGAATCAATTTAATTTTTTATTTTCATATGAAAATGTTTTCTTTGGAAAATAATTGTTTCATCAAATATACAAAATTAATTATAAATTAAAATATCTCATATCAGTGATGGTAATTTAAAAATTGGATTACATATTTGAAATTTGTATAAAAAATATTATATAATATGTTATTCATACTTTCTTATGAAAATTAATAATAAGAGTAAAAATTAATTATAGCGGTGGAGGTTAACACTTGATTACATATGGGTACAAAATAAAATGGTAATTGTAAAAATGACATAAAAACACATCCATAGAAAATATTATTTGAATATTTATATCATATATAATCTATTTATTTACAGGTAACCATTTTTATACTTGTTTCATTTTAAATATGTGCTTACTCACTTTTATTTCTAAACATTCCAACTATGTTGTTCCACCAATTATAATATAGAGCCCACTAGCCTGTCGTATTCACACTTCAAAACCATTTTTTTAACCAAATAGATTCCGAAATAGAATAATGAGGTCACTACCCATATCATAGTGGCCATAAATTAACTATGAAAAACATGTATAAAGGTAGTGTATGTAATCATAAATGGTTTTCTAATGAAGTGTTATAGTCCATAAGTTTGTGTTTTCATTGTATTTCTTCCTATAATCCTATAAAATGATATTTTACAATTTTTATATAATAACATTGGTTTTTCCAATATATAGATCTATCACTATGTTAATTTCATAACCCAAATATATATTCTCTTCCATTATTTATTAAAAGAAACAATAAGTCATGGTCATAGAGGACTACAGCCTACCCAACTAATGTAGTTTATTTTATGTCACATCCTCACAAAACAATATATAATGATGTATTTTACATATTTAAGTGATATTAATTAAAAAAAATTATTTTTGAATTCTATTATTACATATAAATACCTCCATAAAATTTCATGGGAAAACGATATTGTCGCTCAAGTGTACGGAGGACTATTGCCACGTAAAGTGATGTGAATAATTTTTCACATACTCTTAACATGGATGGTACAAAATTTAAATTTAAATTTTATAAATAATATATTTTAAAACATTATCTATTTTTAAAGGATGATTATTATTTACATTCTTTTCTTTTCATCCAATAAGAAACTGGAAAAATTGTTCATGTGTACATACAACCTACTTCCCCATGAACTATGTAATTAATTTTCTATATCTAACATTAATGGATTATAATAAATATATATTTTATATTTATATTTTTTATTTATATTTTCTTCCACATTTTAAATGTTACTGAACCATTTTCAATGTAAAATTATCTAAAATACCAAACCAAGATACAAATGGAGAAAATAAGTAGTTATTATCATTATGTTATTTTCATAATAAAATTATTAATTAAAAGGGGAAAAGGGACGAAAGAAAATAATATATTGTTTTATATTTGTGATTAAGAATCTATTAAATATTTATAATAAAACTATAATTAATTTATGTTAGGGTAAAGCATGCAAAATGGAATTTGCGACTTATAGTAATGGATTAGTGACTTAAATTTTCTTTATTAGGACAAATGTTTAGGATTTCAGTTATATTATTTTATATGGTTTATATACATCCCCATTGACAAGATAAGTAATAAATTAAACAATTATAATGACATTTGGTATTTCATTTTATTTTTTTCTTAATTATCTTACCATTCAATATTTATGAAACCATGTATTTGATTTTATTCTCATTTTCATTTCATATGACAGAAATTCTAAATTCATCACTTGGTTATTTGTTTTGTCTATATAGTACCGAAGGACGCATTTTATGATTCTTTATATGAATGTTATGATGATTTAATTTTTTTCATTGTTATTATGGCACAACTTTTACCATATTTGTAAGCTTTTGATTTTGCAATTTCAATATTTTTTAGGGTTGTCAATGATTTTGAATCTAATGGTGAATTAATATCTTCTATCTCTAACTCAACTCATGAATTTTTTTCACATCTGGTTTTTATGTGAAATTATTATCTCAAATTTATATACCAATATATATATATAATAATCATTTTAAAATATATTTTTATGGAATAACATAAATTAAGTCTCTTTTCAATCAAAAAATCATTTTTATCTATATCCATGTTTTCATAACATTTTTTTATAATTTTTCCACTATGCTCTAATTAAATATTAAGAATATTTTTACACCTAGAGTCATTTTTTTTCAGAAATGTATTAATTGAATATTTCATCTATTTTCACTGTAATTCTATACTGAATTTTAATGAAATTTTTTATATAATCATTATTTTTACTTATATGGAAGGAGTAGTATTTTCGACTATCAAGACCAAAAAATAATTTAAGGCCTCCTATAAATGTTTACATTGATTTTTTAAAATATATTTTTTCATCATTATGTGAAAAATTTAAATATTTTAATAATTAGTTTTCAAAGTAGAATGAAAATATTTTTATATTATTTTTTTAGTGTTCTGGTTATAGAATTTCTGTTCATTAATGGAAACCCCATAGTTTTTGCTTATGTTTTTTGAGGATGTAATCTAACTATACCATCCTTTATTATTCACAATATAGTTTATTATTTTTTGAATGATATTTTTATAGAAAGATTCTTTCAATAGGTTATGATATAATTATATAATTTGATGATTATGAAACCCATTTCCATCACATGTGTTATGATATGATATAGTATTTATGAATCACATTTTTTTTTCTATTGATTATGAATTGATCAAATATTTATGAACCAAATTACTTTTATATGGATTATTCAATGACATAAGAATCATGATAATTTTGTAGAAAAACGTATCGATTATTTTTTGATGTGAGGCCATATTACCCTTTATTGAATTGGAAAATGATTAATATAAATGAGATAAATGGTTACATGTGAGGTTATCTCATGCCCTAAAATTTTTACATGGGATATTATCCTAATAAAAAAATAAATGTTAAATGGGAGGTTATCCTAATTCTAAAAAATACTTCATAGTGGAGGTTATAACAAGATTTATGTAGGTAAATGGGTAGATAGACCATGTCGAGCATATTACAAATCTCTTAGTGGGTATCATTTACATAATTCTTTCTATTTATATGTGTGGGTGCCAAAAATCTATGTCTTATTCCAATGTTATGTCATTATCGATAATTTCCTTGATTATATTTTTATTCATGTCTTATGATATATGAAAACATATATCATTAATCATGTTTATGATCTATGATTTCTTGGGTATGGATTTCAAAGGATATTGGGAAGTTCTCATACCTTTTTCCCTATATTACACTAATAGATCCATTATTTTCTATTACTGCGAATATGAGCTCACCCATTAATAGGATTCCACTCCATGGTTTATCAATAAATTTATTATGTTTGGAATGTCTAATAGGGAATCTATTTATGAAGGACTTAGTCAGAAACAAATTAACACACTTCTGAACTATGTGTTAATGGATCCACAATTCAAAATGAAATAAACCTATATGAATCTAGATGAATAATTACGTTCTGTGATGATTATTAACACTATAATATTAATTATAAATGATTGAAATTTGTGGGTATATATTGATTGTATCTGGAAAATTATTAGATAATATTTTGATCCTATGATGAGAAAACATTGTTGAGAACCATATGGATAAGTTTAAATATATGGAAATTTCATTGAATTTTGTTGAGGGATTGAGCATTTTATATGAGAAATTATATCCATTTTTTATACTACAAGTGGATGTGGCTCTGGAAATTTATTACATATATTAATAACTCTAAAATGGTTACACTGAAATTGACTCTATCAACACCTAGTGTATGATAATGATCATTTCTGCACAGCAGGTTTCATACTCCATGTGAAAATTTTTAGGATATTCAAAATCATTTTTCAAAAAATAATTAATTATTTTATTAATGACTATTAGTGAACTATGTTATATAGTGGTCTCACGTGTTAAAAATGAGGTGTCATGATTTAGACATCCCATATGTGATTCATCAGGATTATATGCATAACCCATATGATTATTATTTCTTAAACCCTTTTTATATGACTGTTATGTTTGAGTGAAATTGAAAATGATATTGTTCTCCACCTATGAAACCAAAATTTATTGGATCTAGATTGAAAATTGACATTGATATTATCTTAAATAATTGTAAATATATGAATCATTGTAAATAACCATATTAGAAAAGTGGTGGATATATGTTATTTTGGTTACAAAATGATGAATGAGTCAAATTATTTTAGGCATCACACTTATCGACCAATAACATTATAATGAATCAATAACACTAAAATGTTATTTTACAATATTGTTGGTGCCAATATTGGGGATAAAGGAGAAGAAATGAATATAATTCAAGGTCTCCTTGAAAATCCTCTTTGTAGAGTCCCCTTGGCCCCATGGCCACTGCAGAGTGATGAGGCGGGATGCTCTGCGAGTGCCTTCGATGTTCACGGGTCCGCCACGGAGTTAGGAGGCGGGATGCTCTGTGACTGAATTTGAAGTTCGCGCACCCTCTATAGTGCAAGGAGGTGGGATGCCCCATGAAAAAATTCGACATTCACGACCCACCATGGATCAAGGACGCAGGGTGCTCACCAAATGAATTTGAAATTCGCGACCCGCTGCGGATCAACGAAATAAATCTTTACGCCGAGCGAGCTCTGCTTCATGGAGCCTCTTGCCTTTAAATACTGGCCTCTCCCACAAGTCCAAGGTTCGGATCATCGTAACATTCAACTTCCTAGCTCTTGAATTAGGAATCACCTTCTTCTCTTTGAACCATAAGCTGCGTGAGGTACTTCTACTCTGCAAAGTGCATCCCCATTGCATTACTTTAACCCCCCCTTTCGAGAGGGAATCCTTTTGGGGATTCAAAGGTCCTCCGCGAAGGAAGGGGAACCCCAAGGGGATCTGGGTCATCGAAGATCATTTATTCTTTGTGAAGCTCCCTTCATGTACACATGATCCACATGCTAAGGTTGGGTCACTATACATGGCGATGCACATTGTTTCACGATACCTTGCTTCGCGAGGCACCATTGCTCCACAAGTCAGTGTTCCGCGAATGCCTTTCCACTTCTCAAAGAACCTCCTATATCCACCTCTTCCCTATTCTTAGGCTGAGACACTCCACTTCATGAAGAACAAGAAATCACAAGTACCCTCCACCACATGCAGCACCAGAGCTTCACTAGGCCCCTACCTATGAACCCCTCTCAATTGAAATTCCTTTTCCCGTGCGACCCTCCAGGTTTGAATGATGTGATTTCAAAATCCCTTGGATGATACTACCAATTGAATTTCTTCGCCTAATACTTCATCGCATAGGCACACTAATTTCTATTGCTTCTTGGCATAGCCATGCTAACGTGGCCCCGCAATGGTTCGCTCCATCACACCCCCTTACAACGGTGTTTCCTGTCCCTTATCTTCACCAAGGTGCAGATGGTACTGGTTATGTAAGTCCTAGGGGTGTGGAGTGAACCATCCTTCATCCGAGCTGCATGGCATTAAACTTCTAATCACCCCTCTTCCTCAGCACATGATGTTAATTTGTGACTTTCCCCAAGCATACAATGCGGGGAAAGGGGAACCACCTTGGTGTATGCCCCTAGAATTTCATGTAAGAGGTAACATTGATTCCCCTCCTTTCTTTTTTGTTGCCCAATGCCAGTAAAGGGCGTGATGGGGAACTGTGGTCATCTTCTCTTCTGTGTCGAATCCCTCTCCCACTGGTCTTGGTCGCCACTAGGCCTCCACCCAAGTGAATGTCCCAATCTCCATCTCCCTGGGATGCTAACCATGTGTAATCCACTGTTTCATCTCTGTTCATCTAAACCTACATAATCACATGTTTCCTCTTTGGGAAACTAACTATGTGTAATCCTCACTTCACTTTACACGGACGCACATTTCACATAATGATAGTCAGGACTCTACTACCTCTTGTTTCTCACAATGAGAATGACTCATGTGGGATTTGAGTAGGCACCAACCATGACATCTTCCCTAGGCATCCTAGTGTATAAGCACCACACCATCTGAACTATGTGATCATTGATCCTTTCCAAGGCAGGGTACATAGGAATCCTCCATACAGTTCATCCCACCACAATCCATTGGTCCCAACCATCTTCACATCGGTTCACCAAGCGCCACACCATCTGAACTACGTGATCTTTGATCCTTTCCTAGGAAAGGTACGTAGAAAGCCTCTCTGAGGTTCATACCCACCACCATACTTTGGTCCTGACCATCTTCACATCGGTGCACCAATCCCCCATAACTTGGACTACATGGTCATTGATCCTTGATATGGTTGGGTACGTAGGAAGCCTCCACGGGGTTCATGCCCAACACCCATTGGTCGCTATGAACCCATTCATGTCGGTTCACCAGCACCTTGGGCCGCCTCAGAGTGTAACCCCCAAACCCCCCCCCCCTATAACATGAACTACTAGGTCATTGATCATTACCAAGGCAAGGTATGTAAGATGCATCCCTAAGGTTCAATCCCAACATCTGGTGGTTCCAACCCCCTTCACGTCGGTTCTCACCCATCCTGCATGACATTAAACTGTGGACCCCAATCAGCAATAAGCCATTGTTTTGCCTATTAGTTGTATGAAATTGAAGAAAAATCATATCCTGAACTGTGTGGTATTATATCTTTTCCATGATCAGGTATGTAGGAAGACTTCATGAGGTTCAATCCCACCATCCACCAAAACCCCATGTCCTTATTCATGTCGCTTCACCGACTACAACCAAATACCCGAACTATGTGGACATTGATCATTGCCAATGCGGGGTATGTAGGAAGCCTCCCTAGGGATCAATCCCAACAACCTATGGTCCCGTCCACTTCACAGCGGTCCACCCACGTCATGCATGATGTTAAACTGTATTCCAATTTTTGATCCCCATTAAGCGGTAAGTCGTTGTCGGACTCTTTCATTGGCAAGCTGTTGTCACTCTATTCTGCGGTAAGCTGTTGTCGGCCTCTTTCAGCTGTAAGTCATTGTCACTCCATTCAGCAATAATCTGTTGGAACTCCAACCAGTGGTAAGCCGTTCTCAAGATTAAATACATCCACCAAACTATTCGGACTTTGATTCCTCTCCATGTGGATATTTATGAAGTCTCTTCATGTCTCATGCCCAACTTCACAATCGCCCTTGCGATAGTGCAATTTCATTCCACCTCCACATCATTCATCTACCCATCATCCATCCAGATTCTTATCCGGGTCACCACATCCCAGTGAAATAATTTCATCTCATTCCCCATTCCTTTAAATAGTGACCAGGAATCCAATCACGTGTTGACCCCATTATCGGTGTTCCCACTAGGGCTTGCACCCATCTGATCCACTCAGTCTATGTTCTGATCAATCTGGTCTGCCTTTACTGGACATTAATCTTAGGGAATACCCTATGTTAAACATGGGAAGCTGAAGAAAACCTCAGATACATAGCCATGGAATTTTATTCCCTGTGTTCGATGTGGGATGCTTCAGGCTTTCACACCCTTGAGAATCCCTATAATGAGGGACATAAGACCGACGCATCAGTGTCCCAACAATCACACAAGCCAGTGATGCCCAACATGACTACTCCCCAGAATGAAGGTTTCTTCCCAAACTATTCCCCATGGTAGGTCCCGATAGAAGCAGTGTAATTAACAGGTGTCCATGATGATATAGTGTAAGGAAGAGTTTCATGAAAAACATATTAAGTCTATAAGAGAGACCAAGACTATGTGGAGACTTCCAAGGAGGAATCCACGGAAGGAGGAACCGAGATCCCATCATCCCATTTCATCCTCAAATGATATGGACACAAGCGCCCCAGCGAAAGAGTAAGAAATAGAAATTTTGAACCTGATGTGAAGTTCTTATCCTCAAAATGGATATTTGTAGTTCTTGATGAATCAATAGATTAGCGTGTCACCAGATCTAGTTTTCCGGCGCCGAGTCCCGCTATGAAAATAGGGGGCCTGGCGTGAAACTCACCCGATGTTGGGGAAGTTGAACTTTTGACATCCCGTTCCACAATGTTGTGAGTGTGGATCCCTCTTATTGGTCATAGACGACGGGATGGCGTTGGGGAATTGTTCATAGATTCCTTTTTCTTTAAGCACTGACCAGTAAATATCCCTACTTTCAGGAATATATTTGATTCTCCAGGGATACGATCACTGCCTGCCCATCGACGCAGGGGAAGGGAAGCGCCAACACAGCCGTTCCACGTTGCTTCACCTCTTCCATGATGACCTCTACATCTACGACCATGGGGCACCAATGCCCTCCTATCCCCATCCATGGTCATCCAGAGATGGGTGATCAATGACCATGTGCACTGTTACAAGGAGGAGGGAATAATCATAACAAGGGATATGTCCTGCCTGGATCTGGTGGTGTCTGCGCCTCATCCCCAAAATAGCCCCAGAGGGCCGTGTAGGGAGACGCTAATCCCCACACTGACATATAACAGTTTTGGGAGCCTCTCCCCGGAACACTTTGATGACTCCATGCCTTTCGCTGATGAGGTAGGTGAAGTCTAGGATAGCCTGGTAAGAGTCTCATTCTAGGGGATCCTAGTGAGGGCTCCCACCTGGCTGCATCAGCGCCCCCGCCTGGTCCTATAGGATGAGGAACATGTAAGCTTAGTACCTGCCCCACCAGCCCCGGTTCGTCCGATCCGACGCCAGCATCTGGTGCAAGCTGAGGAGGACTTCTTCCAAGGGGCATCAATGTTAATGACTACTATGGCTCGAGCCACCACCGACACATACCATCAGTTCCCTGCATACACTGAGTAGGGGCACATATACGCCAGACCATGATCGAGGCCTCAACCGCCCCCGAAGTAGGTCGGGATGACACTCTTGGTCACCGACATGAGGAGTGGCCAGTGTGAACTAACCCTCAGCGAGGCCACCCAATATGGAGGTCCACCCTGTAACGCCCTCAATATGAATGGGGGTCTTCCCTATGATGGTGATACACTGTACGGAAGCCTCTCTCATTCCCATTACAATAGTTATGTAGTCATTTCTCCTACCCCCGACCACCGGTGTAAGGAAATTACATTTCCAGTCTCTCTTCAATGAGTGGATCCTCCCCGTGTCCTCTTAGTATCCATCAAAAGTCTTTCCCGCCTCATAAAACCGAGGGGTAAAGGCCGGCCTCACTCCACCCGCACCCAACACAGAGGTCCTACCCATGTTAAGATAAAATGGTATAAGGACCATCCTCATACTGAGGTCACTTGGGGAAAAAAGGCATGGAGGTCCTCCCCATGCTTCTGCCAGTTCCAGCGGAGGTCTTACCCACTCTAATGCTTCCCATAGAGGTACTCCCCTTGTCCGCTTGGACATTTTTCCGGGTTCTCCTCGCACCCTAGATTACTCGGGTGGAAACCCTCTCCGCCACAACACCAGTGCAGTCGAAGGACCGCGTGTTAGAAATTTTCCTTGTTTTGAAGATCCATTCATGGGAAGGAAGGTGGGTTTTCGCTGCCATAAAAAATATTTGGGAAAGTTCGTACAGAGGTCAAACCAGTCTTCTTTTCAGACACCGATCCAGAGTGAGATTCAGCGTGGGAACCATCATCTCGCTCATCTGAGTCAGGGGTCGAGGCAGGGATGAGGGGAAATAGCCTGGTACTCTAGGAATGAGTGGTCCATAGAATTACCACCTCCCTTTTCATTTATATTTACGAGGATGAAAATCTAGAAACCCTGCAGGTTACAGTTGTGCAATTTCCACCGTCTTCAACCGAAGTGCTCTCAATCTCAACAAGAGATCATAGAAAACTATTCTGGGGACTGATGGTGGGCGAGCAGAAGTGTGACCTATCATCAGTATCCCTAGATCATAATCCATGAACTGTTGGTGTCACCCCATCTTTTCGAGACATGGCGGCCAGGTCACTACACAGTTCGATGTATAGCCCGAGATTCGGTTGCCAATCATCCTATTTTCCATACTCTCCCACAGAAAGCATGTCATCCCAATGGTCTACCTTAGAACCACTGCTAGTTACTCAGCCACCTCGAGTTGATGAATGGGGTTGTCAAGGGATATACCCTAAATCTGAACTGAGGATCTTATGGAACATCCTCGCAGAGGACCGCTTCCGCGAGATGTTCTGGCCCGTGGCAACACCAAATTTCATCATACCGGAATCCCTCACCCCGGAGGAAGTTGAGTGTTTCCTCCACACCCTCTGGGAGACAAATTTTAGTCTTCTTCATCAATGAGTGGTTTATCATAGAAGCCATGCGCATTTCATAGAAATTGGCAATCAATGTCGTCTAGTCGATCTGGTTGTGCTCCCTATGGCCCAGCACCCCGAGTAACCAGGTCATCGTAGTGTCCATGAAGAGAAATGCATTATGAGTTTCAAGTTTCTATGAAATATCATCAAGGAGGATTTCACCTACATGCTAGTCCATGGATGGGGGAAGTATGCTTACCTCCTCTTCAGTCTTATCCAATGGGAACCCGACTAGCTAGGTGTTATAAAGGACATGCCCCCAGGAAGGGTCACGGTCAAAATGGATGACATAGTGGAAGAAAA
This sequence comes from Viscum album, assembly GCA_963277665.1. Taxonomy (NCBI): domain Eukaryota; kingdom Viridiplantae; phylum Streptophyta; class Magnoliopsida; order Santalales; family Viscaceae; genus Viscum; species Viscum album. The sequence continues at coordinate 1,999,078,080 of OY728135.1, read as the reverse complement.
GGATGAGTTATAGATTCTGGATGGGGTCTTACCCCCTGTGGGTGTTCCACCACTATTGGATCCATAGGGGATGGTTTCTCAACAACATAATAACCTACAAGGTTTCCCTACGCCAACCGAGGCATTGGTACTTAGGAAGAATTCTGGTAAGGGAAAAGAGCATGTCAGAGTTTCCAAAAACTCTAACCCATCTAACTTAGTGTAGATGATGGAGGATGATATTAATAAGGACACAATACACAAACAACATGTCGAGCATTAGAAGTTGGTCGATGAACTCTACGAAGAATGCGCTACAGACTAACGAACAGACTACGGTTATCCTAGGCCAGTATATCAGAGGAAAAAACTACATCCCCATGGAGAGCTTCCCCTAGGAAACACGGAACATGATACTCCTGCGGACAGGGTTGAAGTTGGAGCTCATGGTAAGAGGGGGCGGTATGTCTCAGCAAACCCTCCCGAACAGTGCGACAATCCAAGGGACAGAGTTTGGGTTCACCAAGCTACACCATGGTTCATGCCGCCAGCTACTCAACGGGCTGCTGAGCCTATTTACCGTGTTGAAGAACCAACCAACATGTTGGTGGATAGGGATCCCCATCAAGATAGGGAACCCCACCCCGATGATCCTATGGCGGCACACATTGCTCTCCATGAGGCATTGGAAACACGACATGTTGTAGTCCCACCTGATGGTATGACATACCCCGCTTGGGTGGATGATATGCCGACACCTCCAGGTTTAGAAAATACAACATTATCACCCTGTAAAGGGATGAGGGACCCGCCACAGCACTTGGACCTCTTCAACACAAGGTGTGGGCCCCTGTTAGGGACTCCAGCGCAGAAATATGTGGCCAAGGTCCTCTATTTTGTTCAGACATTGGAGGGGCAGACATTCGTCTAGTACAAACAGCTCCCCATTGGATCTGTAACCAGCTTGGAGGATATTCACAGGAAATTCCTCTTCCAGGTCATCTCCACCACATGGAAAACTATAATCACAGACCACTTCAAGTTCATACAAAGGCCTGATGAGTGTTCCACTGACTTTATTTCCCAGTGGAAAGGGATCACACACTCCCTTGACATGCCAATGACTTAGGAGCAATTAGTGATGAAGTGCGTAGGAAATGTTAGGACGGAATTGGTTCACCCTTTGATAAACCAGAACTACCCTTGAGGGATTCATGACTTCTCTAATATGGAACAACGCCTGGAGGAAGATCTACAAGAGGCTATCTAGGCATGTCTATTGCCTCCCGCAATTCCCGTGAGAAGGGATATTATAGCTGATCCTGGCGTGGTGGCCCAAATAGAGGCCCCCACGCTATTGGAGTTATTACTACAAGAACTTCCTCTGCAACCCCATAGAGGCCCCCCACTATAGTTGAATCCTCTATCCCAACAGCGTCCTCCTCAGAATTGGAACTTTCCCCCACGAAATGCACCACCACTGCCCAAGTGGGACAATCAGGGTCTGCCTCCTCGAAAGGATCTTCCCGCCCTTCATCATGGCCAGGCTCTATGTCCCCTCTTCATGGATTGAAGAAACCAGACCTACTTATTCAACACGAATTTGGTTCCCAAATATTTTAGAAAAGCCTTGGAACAAGGGATCATGTGTTTGCTTGAGTGAAGAAGTCCCGAAGAGGCGAACCTCACTGATCACCCCAACTAATTCCCATATCATCAGATCATGGGGAGCACCCTCATGCAGTTCTATGTGGTCATAGACTAGATTCAATACCAAGTCGATTACAACCAAGTCAGACTTGGCCCAGCCCTGTCTCAAGTGGTGGGTGTCTTCATAAGGACATATATTAGCAACGACGAGGAAAGTGAGTTTCAACAGGTTTCGAACCACGGGTGCAAGACGTATGATGACTAGATTGCTCGCAAAACCGTTTCCCATGCCCATTGCATAATTTGGGCATTCCTGAATCATCCGGAGCCTTCAAAAGCTACAACCCCCACTTCTGTATCATCCTCTCAGCCAGCCTCTTCCCAGAAGAGCAAGCATCAGCGGCGCCAGATAAAGCAACGCGCCCCGCCAATGCCATCGGCGTCCCGCACTCCCAGTGACTTCCTGAACCTGAGATAGAGATTACTCTTATAACCCACCCAGTGATGGATGAATCTTCAAGTTATAGTCAAGGGTACTCTTTGGTTAATACAATGGGGTTGGTAAACCCCTTTAACTCTCGATGACGGGGAGCACCAGACAAACCGCACCAACGTCCCCAGCCAACGCCAACGTCGGCGGGGCCATGACCATATGGGTCGTTGAGGCACATCAGTTGGCACCTACATCTAGGATGTGAATGCCATTGAGACCAGACAGCAGGCCCAGCACAGAGCTCAGCATGTGCATCCTCTTTATCTGGTTTCATTAAGTCCGACTACATCACCGTTTGTATTACTGGATCAGGCAGAAAAACATCAACCACGCCATGTCCAGCCTCACCCTACTATTGTCTGGTCTCAGTTATTCGACCCTCATCTGCTAGCTACTTTGCGGGATTCAACTATTGAGTTGCATGATATCCCAAGCACTAGTCAGTCGGCGGCCCAGCTGGCAGGGCCAACCATGCCTCCTATCATAGAGCGGCATCCTGTAAGTAGAAGTTCACAGTTAGTACAAAAGTATGATTTTATCAGACACCTTTCAAGCATCCCAATGATTATTTCCATACTTGAGTCCCTTCGCCTATCATCATATATTCATGAGGTGCTCACTGATGCTTTAAGAAGCCCCCTGTAGTTTGAGATGGAGGTAGAAACTACAGAATCCATTCATGGTGAAGTGACCAAGAATACTAAATGTTAGGCCATCATTTAGTTCTCTAGAGAAGACAAATGCTCTCTCATATAGGGGCACATATGCCTATTGTACATCACTACCCAATTTAACAGTGTGGAGGTTAGTCGTTACCTTGTTGACACTGGCTTCAGGATTAACCATATGCCGACGTGGACACTGTGGAAGTTGGAGTTATCCAAAGATGACCTAACTCCCACTAACATATGAATATAGCGATATAATAGGAAGGTGCAGACCCCAGTCAGTAATATCCATTTGATGACCCAGTTTGGTGGCTTAGTAGCAAGCACCGAGTTTATGGCGGTCTCCATAGACACTACGTACAATGCATTGATGGGAAGACCATGGCTCCACCTACACATGGCGTTCCCCACATCGTATCACCAGTTCCTCAAGTACTCCCTTAATGTTTGAGTAGGTGTACTCAAAAGTGATGAATCTCCTTTCGCCTCTTGTGAATCCCTCTACCTGGATGATGACTATTACAAGTGTAAGGATAAGCATATTCAAGATACCGAGTTCGAACCCCCATTGGTTACAACTGACCCCTGGGTAGGTCTAGATGTCACATACATCTTTCTGATCCATCAATTGGGGGCCACAACCACTAACATAGGGAAACTTTTTGTTGTATCTAGTAGAAGAGGGAATCATATTCCAAAGTCCAAGCGACGATGGGAAATCACCTTATACTCCTACAAAAATCAGACTCTGGTGATCCCTGAGCCTCCGACCCCCATATTTTATCGGGATGTATGCACTATGGAAACTAAATTACATCGTACATGTCTATTTTGATGATCTAGAATTAATCAGCTCAAGACAACGCGCCACTATTGTTTGATTTCATCAATTGTGGCCCCATGGGATGAAGACCAGATCAGATCAGATCGACAACCTTCATTGATATGGTTTCGGAAGTACCAGAATCTCATGATTCTATGGCCACTGCTTCTCAGGCTGGTACCATCCTCCTAGTGGAATCTTCCATCCCATAGGAAGCTTCTCCCACTGGGGATCCATACCTATAATCTAAGAAGATGATTTGTATGACACACCCCCACCTTTGAAGAGGGCTCCTCCCCCACAGTCAATGAACTCGTAAAATTGTACCTTGGTAGCGAGGTAGATCCAAGGCCCATGTTGATCAGTGAAACTAAGTCCCTCGAAGATAAGTAGCAGTATGTGGTCTTCTTGAGATAGCACCATGATGTGTTTTCCAGGAGTTACGACGAGATGCCAAGACTATATCCTCATGTAGTAGTCCACCAACCCATTCTCCTGACAAATCATTGTGGGTTCAAGTAGCCTACCAAGAGGATGCACCCTTTTCATGGTTCTATGGTTGAGGTCGAAGATGAAAAGCTCATCAGAGCCAACTTCTTCAAGGAGGTCCAGTACCCCAAGTGGCTAGCCAACATTGTGCCAGTCGGGAAGAAAAACGGATAGATCAGAGCCAGCATCGACTTTCGAGATCTCAAATGTCATTGTACGATGGATGATATTCCCCTTACTGTGACATAATTATTGATCGATGCTACATCTGGGTTTCGTGCCCCCCCCCTTTGTGGATGGTTACTCTAGATACAACCAGATCACAATGGCCCCTGAGGATGAAGAGTCCACAGCTTTTAGGGAACCCCACGGTACTTTCTAATACCATGATATGACCTTCGGCTAAAAGAATGCTGGTGCCACCTATCAGTGGTAAATGCATCACATATTCACGGAAATCATCGGGACATTGGTGAAATGCTATGTGGAAGACATGGTGTTCAAATCCCACCAGTGCCAGGACCATCTCAGGGACTTCAAGAAAGTGTTCGGCTTCCTCCGTTCCCACCACCTAAAGATGAACCCATTGAAATGTGACATCGGGGTTACCTATAGGAAGTTTGTTGGCATTTTTGTTAGGTACCCGAAAATTGAAATTGACCCAGATCAGATTAAGGCCATTAGTCAGATACCTCCCTCGAGCAATATCGGGGAGCTTCATGGTTTCCAAGGCCACTTATCCCACATATGCCGATTCATTGAGAATATGGACGGAATATGTAAGCACATTTTTCGGATCATAAATAAAGGCTCTACCTATGAATGGGATGAAGAGTGCCAAAATGCGTTCAAGGAAATAAAGCAGTACCTGCTCCATCCTTTGTTCCTTATGCCACCCATCTTCGGATAGTCACTGATCTTCTACGTGACTACATTTGGAACGATCTCTCAGTTCCCTCCTCACCTAGAATAACAATCAGTAGATAGAAAATAGCCTCAACTACCTCAGTAATATGATCATTAATACAGAGACCAAAAAATCCCCAATCGAATAGAGCTTCCATTCAGTGGTATTTATAGTACAGAAATTATTACACTACTTGCAACACCATGAAACACAATTGGTGTCACGGGTAGACCCACTAAAGCACATTCTGAACCACCCCATTTCACAAGACATCTAGCACGGTGGGAAGTAATCCTACAACAATTCAATATCAGGTTTGTGGCTTAGATGGATATCAATGGAAAAGCATTGGAAGATTTTCTAGCTACCCATCCAAGCCTCATGGACCTGTCCCTATACATGGATTTTCCTAATGAGGCAATCCTCTCGGTAGATCATTCCATCCCATGTTGGCAGATGCCCTTTGATGGTTCTTCCTGGGTCCCCACTTGCAGAAGACTTAGTGATCCCAGGCATAACAGGGTGGGCCTGGCTATTTTCTTTATTACCCTGGTGCAAGCCATTCTGCAGTACTCATTCCTATTGTTGGAAGGCTGCACCAACAATGAAGTTGAGTATCAGCCCTCATTACTGTCCTCGAGCTAGCCCTCGAGGTCGATGTGCCCCATTTGCATGTGAAACGGTATCCTGAACTAGTCCTCAAGAAAATCAACGGTGACTACGTCATTAAAAATCCAGAGAATGTTCCATTATTGCAGCACACCCTCTTGTTAATGGCCCAATTTACATCTCGTCCAGATGTTACTCATGTCCCTCGTCTCAGAACGGTCGACCAGATGCCCTGGCCAGCCTGGATTCATCACTTGCAGAACCCTTGCAGGAAGATTTTATTATACAGGTGGCACATTAGAGAGTCATTTTTCCCGTCACCACGAATGATGACGATGACCTGCGGGTAAGCCATCTTAGCACTGGAGCCTCCATGTAATGTTTCTTAGGATCCTAATATGTAGTGGTTGAAGTGAACCTTGACCGGAGAGCCCCATTTTTCGAGTATCTCCAAAATGGTTTCCTTTTGGCTGATCGGGCCAAGCACGAGTGAATCCGATGTTGCGCGCTACAGTTTACCCTCAAGAGTTGTCCCAGTCTTCAGCATATCCTCAAAAAGTGTGGGTTTGATGGTGGTCTCCTATGTTGCATTCAAGGAGTAGAAAGTTCTCAGGTCATAAAGGAGGTTCACCATGGTTCTTGTGAGGATCCCGAAATTGGGCTGAAGCTATCCCATCAGATCCAAAGACTATGGTACTTCTGGCCATCCATGATCCATGATTGCATTGAGTTCTCCATGAGGTGTCACGCATGCCAAATTATTGCTAACTTCTTACATCATCCACCAGAACCTCACCACTACACCAAGTACTCTTGGTCATTCGCAGTGTGGGGACTCGATGTCGTGGGACCATATCCACCGATGACAGCTCGCCAGTGCAGGTTCATACTGACAAGCACATATATATTTTCAATGTGGGAAGAGGCAGTTCTGCTCAAGGAAGTCAAAGGCCCCTTCATTGATTGAATTCTTGTGGTCCAACATCATCTAATGGTTTGGAGTCCTTCATTCCTTCCTCACTGATAACTGCACCAACGTCCGAGTATCCGAGATGAAGAAATTGTATGCCAAGTAAAACATCTATTCGAACCATACCACCCATTACCACGTGCATGAAAATGGACTGATCGAGGCGTTCAACCAATATCTCACTAAATGTTTTCAGAAAATGGTTGGTCAGAACAAGAAGAATAGGCCAGAAAAGCTCCCCAACTCTCTCTGGGATTACAGGACGACAACTCGTAATTCCACCTAGGCAACTCCATAATTCCTCATGTATGGAACTAAGTCCATCCTACCAATTGAGATCCATCTACCTTCATTATGCACAATGGTCTATGTCGAGAAGGCTCCAGATAGGTTAGCCAAAATTCATCTGGCTGAATTGGAAGCACTTTACGATAATATGCTTCGTGCCCGACACAATCTAGATAGGATTCAAAACAATATATCTAGATATTTATATAAGAAGGTTCACCTCCACTATTTTTTTCGAGGCTACTTGGTATTTTCCCTCCAGACGCAGATGATCCCTGACAAGAAACCCCCCATGTTGGGGCCCAAATGGGAAGTAATTTACATAATCCACATGTTTTTCCCTAATCGAGCATTCTCCTAGGTGACCATGGATGGTGAGTGTATAAATCCTCCCACCAATTCCAAGTTTATCAAGAAATACTTTGCCTAAGCCAGCTGGTCCAGCATGACCTTAAATTGTTCAGTCCTACATGACTTTGAACTATGTGTCATCTTGCATGATGTTAAACTGCATATTAAGAACTACGTACGGCTTGATTCCCATCGTCACAGGATATGTAGGAATGCTTAGATTCCTCGTCTTGAGTCCATCCCAGCTCCCTCTTTGACTACCCCACCTAGGCATAGTTCTTTTGGAGGATCCCACATGGCGTCGTGTAGGCTTCTTCAGACCCAACATTGTCAGGGTTGCGATGATTGCACAATGTTCACTCCTTTGTTCTTATAATCCTCCCACATCATCCACCCTTGATGTTAAACAACACCCCAAGAACTATGTGTGTCTTGATTCAAATATGCATTGGATATATAGAAATGCTGAAGCGTTTCTACTTGATCTCGACCCCAAACTCTCCTCTATGACTATCCCTTGGGAATAGTTCCCTAAGAGGATCCTTTCATGATATGGTGTAGGCTTCCTTAGCCCCACTCATGACATGATAATAATTGTCACACCATGTTCCAGATCCCCATTCTTATATCCTCCCACGTCCTCACTGCAAGACGTTAAACTTCATGGCCCACAAGAACTATGTGTGGCTTGATTCCCATCCTCATGTGATATGTAGGAATTCCCATACATTTCTTCTATTAGCCCAACCAAAATGCCACAATCATCACTCAGGTTAATCCATATTGTGTAGTGAAAACTTTTCCCCAATTCACACAGGGCTCATCTCGATCCCACCACACATCCCACTCCTCAGAGGTGTTTTCCACTTTGACAGATGGGTACAAATATGTTTCACCACTCTGATTATCTGGACTCCATCATCTTTCATATCGATAAGGGCCCCTGAATGGCAGTGATTATAGGCCCAAGGGCTCTCCTACCACTTCGGTTCGACACCCTTGAGGAAGTCATGAAAAAAATTGATACAAGTCCCACGTTGCGAATATGGTCAGCGGTCAATGCTCATTTTTTGTTCCCAATTTAGGTCACTATAGGGATGATGTGTTCAAAACATGGTCAAAAACAATACTTTATCGTTAGATCCTCCCCATGATATCCCAAACATTGAGTGTTGTGATTCATTCTGCCCCGTTGTATCCCCATGTGATGAACTCTATTCGGGTGATGCCATCTATTATACACCCTATATGGCAAGGAGAGAAGAGTCCAAATCCTTATTTCCCACACTGAGAACAGCTCGTGTGGGATTAAGAGTTGTGATGAGGTGGTAACCGCACAAGAGGTCGTATGACTACTATCTACCGGGAAACCAAGCCTCAGGCCCCTTGGCCTCCTCAAGCCCCTTGGAAATTTCCATCCCCTGGACCATGTTCAAATTTGAGGTTCTGTGGTGTGGTATGGGATTATGTTTTCATTCACATTGGTTTGCTCGCTGCACCATAGAACTCCCATGTTTTGGGTTTCTTAAAACTTTATTCTTCCTTACTAGAATACGTTAAACTAAGAATTCATCGGGCCTTCCCATCCGATGCCCATCCCTAGGCCCCTTGGCCTTTTCTGGCCCCCGCCCCCAGTTCCTATTTAGGTTTTTATATTGTGTGGTATGGGATTATGTCCTCATTCACGTCAGGTTACTCGCCCTATTGTACACCCCCCTTTTAGGGGTATCTTACCCCTATGTGTGTCCTTTCCAGAACTACATGTGGCTTGATTATCATCATTATGAGATATGTAGGACCGACCAAGCTTCTCATCTTTGGGTCCAGCCCCATTTTTTCCCCTTGGCCCACATTACCCCAAAGAGAGGAATATATTGTGTGGCATGGGATTATGTTCTCACCCACATACGGTGTTGTGAAAACCATTCCATTTACCTTCTCCTCTTGAGAGTTTTCCATCCCCTTGTGTTATACTCGTCTTTTCAAATCAGCCGCTCTCAAGATGATCCCCTGGGTTCTCTTTGGCGATTCGCTATGGTGCCCAAGGGTAATCTAGTTTTGCACCTGAAATGTCGGATTCTACCTAGAAATTCTGGCACCCATTTCTCAGGCATCATGTTCCTCCTCATTAGGGATTATATCACCTTTCACATCCCAAGGGTTCCTCCAAATGTCAGGGATCCTAGGCCTATGGGATCTCGTACCATTACAGGTCAACGTCCTCATGGGTTTCAGACAGCAAATTGATACATGTCCCGCGTTTCAAATATGGTCAGCGGTAGACACTCAATCTTTTGTCCCCATTTCAGGCTAACATGATATGTATGCTATTTTTCAAACACGATGAACAGTTATCTTCCTTTGTCACACCAACCCCATTAAGCCCAAAATTTCAGTTACATGATTCAAAACCTTCCCCAACTCATCTTGTCCATGTAGAATTTCGAGACACTTGGTACCATTCCTCAATGTGAATCTGAATGTTTGGGGGGAAAAGTCGCGATAAATAAATCATTTAGGGATCCACTGATTTCCCCGTTGCATGTATATCACGTATTGAAAACACCGTATCTACCCTTCATTCATACACCGAATTCAACTCGTGTGGGAATATGGATTAGATTACGGTCCACACATACATGGAATAGTCCAACTTTTCCATGGTCTATGATCTATGACCTTAAACTTAGATATTTCAGTATTTTCACTTTGGATAACTATTTATAGCTTGATTCCCATTCCATGGGATATGTAGGGACACCCGAACACCTCGTCTATGGATCCAGTATAATTGTGATCAATCTCTCATACTTCTGACAATTTTACCTCTTTTTGGACCCTTGTCCCAAGGGTTCTTTCAGGAAATCTTGCACGGTGTGGTGCAGACCTCATCCTCATTCACATCGGGTATGCTTTATTTCACCATGCACAATCTCCCTTAAGCCTCGTATCTATTACACCTATGTTTTACGTTTCTATTGTGCATGGTTGGTCCCATCACAAGGCCCTAAACTGTGACAATATCAGACTGGATGCACGATGAAAAATGGCACTGCATTGTGGTTCCCTCTCACAAGGGATATCAAGGTTGGTATCTGTCAAACACCATACCATTTTTCAATGCCTTCATTTAGATTGATTCTTTTCACGATACCTGGATTCTCTATTCTAAGCCGATCACATCACACAAAAAAACAACACTCATTCATCCTAAAGGACAAACAAGTTCTATTAAATACTACTTTATTTTGTTTATGGGCCAGACCCATGCAAATTTATTATACATGGCACGGGTATCCCACCATGCCATTTCCCAGAACTATGTATTGCTTGATCCTCATCCTCATGCGGTATGTAATAACTCCCATTCACTTTGCCTCTAGCCTAGTTTAACTCTCAATTTCGGTTCGACATCCTAAAACCATCCCAGGGAACATGTGGTGGTCAGAACCCGAGGATCCCATTCAATTCGTGTTTTATAATTACCCCACCAAGTGTCTCTCGCATTTCCTACCATCCACGGTCCTAGCTCTATGAACATAAACTATGGTCACTCCACGTCCATTCCTCATGATCTTAAACTACTCGACAACTTTGAGAACTATGTATAGATTGATTCCCAACCCCAAAGGGATATGTAGGATTGCCCAAGCATCATGCATTTGGGTTCAGCCTAAGAATTGAAAAGCCGGTTCCCCTCTTTTTCGGCCCCTCAGCCCGAGTTCTTTTGGGGAACCCTACACCTTTACCCTGAACAAGTCTAGGATTCCCTACAATAATGTTGGGAATTAATAGTTTTATCGCGAGAGAGGTCCTGTTTAGATTTATTCTTGATCCCTGATCAGACTAATGCTCCCACCAAATGTGTTTCCACCACAGTGGTGTAATATCAAGAGTGTTGGAATCCATTCGAACAACCCATCACTCCACCCTACATGCTTTTCATGCCTCCTTATTCGGACCCTCTCCCCCTTCCACATCTAAAGAAACCCCCTAACAGTATGGATGCACAACCTATGGCTCACCTACTATCCTGGGCTAAGGTTCTGTAAGACTAATGGATGGAATTGAGAGTCAGTCCCTATGTTTCGAACATGGTCTATGGTCATCCCAGACCCAATCATGCGTGATGTTCCCACCCAGGCGTAGGTCCCATACCTCGGGCCATCCCTTCCACGGGATCCTCAAGGTTTCTTTTAGAATCGCCTAGTACATAGGGGGATATGTCTTTAGAAATAATTACTTCTCGTCAACATTATTCAGGTGGTTGTATAAGAAATTAGCATTGATGGGTGTGAAATCCTCCCAAGGATAGCCATCGGCCTCCCTGAACCATCGATGTTGGCACGACGTGCTCCTGGACCAGTAAGCTGGTTCATCTCGACTTCTTATTGGGATGATTTTGTCATCCCTCAGCCCGAACCCATAAAATGGAAACCTCCTATACAGCGGGTAGTTCTTCTGGATCTCCGACAACATCACCACTCAAGAACTATGATCATAGTGGCTTCGAATCAACTCCCCTAGAACCAGACTGTTCACCATCTCATCCCTTCGGGCGGCATCTGAAAGGTCCCACCGGGCAGCTTCTTGATGATGCATGCAGATTTGAAATTTTGGGGCTTTTCAGGTTGGTTCGTGTAGCTCATTCATGGACAATGTTTGTGAAACCTATTCACAGAGACCTACCTCGGCAATTAAATGTAGAGTCATGAAGCACTATGACATGAAGTCAAAGACTCACTAAAGCGTCGCGATGTAGAAAGCTCGATTCATAGATATCAATCACAGAGTATGTGGAGCTTCGCGAATCGAGAGTGCTAAAGTATAAAATCACATAGAGGATAAAAGACAAAATAGAGTTCAACCCCTTATTTATAGGTGTGTGGCCCTCAGAGCATCACAACACATCTCTACTGAAGTGAGCTTCGCGGAACGTCTGGCAGAAGCTTGTCTTTCTAGCTTGGCAATTCTACTTCGTGAGCCAGCATCATGAATGGATGAGAGATTTTGGCGATCGACCCTCAGACTTCGACCCTTGATTTCACTGCGGCTCCAAGTCTGTGGGGGAATTTGTTGGTGCTAAAATGGGGTAATAAAAAGATGATACGAAAATCATTCAAGGTATCCTTCAAAATACCCTTGGTGGAGTCCCCCTAGCCCCGTGACCGCCGCATAGAAAGAAGGCGGTATCCTTCACGAGTGCCTTTAACGTTCGTGGGCCCGACACGGAGCAAGGGGGTGGGATGCTCCGTGACTGAATCAGATGTTCACGCACCCAGGGACGGGCAAGGAGGTGTGATGATCCGCGGTAGAACTTGACATCCGCGAACCACTGTAGAACAAAGAGGCGGGGTTCTCTACAAATGAATTTGTCATTCACGACCCGCTGCGGAGCAACAAAATCCATCTTCGCACCGAGCGAGCTCTGCTTCGCGGTGCCTCTTACCTATAAATACCGGCCTCCCCCTTGTCCAAAGGGTGGATAATCTGACCATTCAACTTCCCAGATCTTGAATTGCGAAGCACCTTCTGCTCTACGGATCCTGAGCTACGCGATGTACTTCGTCTTTGTGAAGGGCATCCCCCTTTTTGGGTTTTAACCCCCTCTTTCAAGAGGGATTCCCTTCATGGAGCCTAAGGGCCTTCGTGACGGTAGGGGATTCCCATGGGGACTCGGGTCATCGAGGGGCATTTATGCTTCACGAAACACCATTCATGTACACTTGATAAACATTCTAAGGCATGGTCACTGTACGTCGCGAAGCATATTGCTTCATAATACATTGCATCATGCAGAACATTTTCTCCGCAAGGTAGTGCTCCACGAATTCCTTTCCACTTCGCAAAGCACCCACTATATGCATCTCTACCCTATTCTTAGGCTAAGATGCTCCACTTCGCGATGCACACCCCTTTGCAAGTACCCTCTACCACGTGTAGCACCAGAGCATCACAAGGCCCCTGCCTATGAACCCCTCGGCTTTGTAATTATTTTTCCAGTGCGACCCTTGAGGCTTACACGATGTTATTTAAACATCTATTGGATGATAGTGCACATTGTGTTGCTTTGCCTCATGCTTCATTGCATGGGAACGCTAATGAGAATTGCTTATTCACATAGACATGCTAACGTGGGCCCCCCAATGGTTCGCTCCATAACACCCCCTTTCAAAGGAGTTTCTTATACCATCTATTCACCAAGGTGCAGAGGGTAACAGTTATGTTTTTTCTTAGGGGTGCATAGTGAACCCTCCGGCGTCCGAGCTACATGACGTTAAACTTCCAAGCACACCTCATCCTCCGCACATGACATTAAACTGTGACATCCCCCCCCAAGAATCCTACGAATGGAAAGGGAAACCACCTTGGTGTAATCACCTAGACTTTCTTGCAGGATGTAGCACCGTTTGTCCACCATTATTTTCTGGTGCCCATGGTTAGTAAAGGGAATAATTGCAAATGGTTCTCCTCTTTTCTTTGGTGATGAATCCTTCTCCCATCGGGTTGTCTTGCTACCAGGCCTCCTCCATATAGTAAGTCTCAATCTCCATTTTCTCGGGCTGCTAACCATGCATAAGACCATGTTTCCACTTTGGGATGCTAACCACGCATAAGCCCATGTTTCCTATTTGGGTCGCTCACTATGTGTAAGCACCAATTCACCTCCCACAGATGAAACTTTCGCGACATGATCGTCAGGTCTCCGCTACCTCTTGTTTCTCACACCAAACATGACTCACATGGGCTTAGAGAAAGCCCCAACCATGACCTATTCTTGGGGATGCCTAGAGTATAAGCCCCACACCATCTGAACTACGAGATCATTGATACTTGCCTAGGCAAGGTACATAGGTCGCCTACCTGAGGATCATGCCCACCACTATCCATTGGTCGCGACCATATTCACGTCGGTGCACAAATCCCAAGAACAAGTCAACTAAGTGATCTTTGATCCTTACCAAATCAGGGTACGTAAAAATCTACCCTGAGGTTCAATCCCACCACCATCCACTGGTCTCGACCATCTTCACATCGGTGCACCAAGCCCCCATAACCTAAACATCGTGGTCTTTGATCCTTGCTAAGGCAGGGTGGATAGGAAGATTCCATGAGGTTCATGCCCACCACCCATTGGTCACTCTGTCCTTATTCCGGTCAGTTCACCAACACCTTGGGACACCTCAGAGCGTAACCCCCAAATACCCCCCTATAACCCGAACTATGAGGTCTTTGAATTATTACCATGGAATGGTACGTAAGAAGCCTCCCTATGGTTCATGCCCAATATTTGGTCATTCTTACCCCCTTCATGTCTATTTTCCGCTTTCCAGCAAGGCGTTAAACTGTGGACCCCAATCAGCGATAACAAGTTATTTCCCCAGTAAATGGTATGTCGTTGCACACAAATCCTACCCTGAACTACATTCTCTTTGATCATTAACATGTCAAGGTACATAAGAATCCCCCATGAGGTTCAAGACCACCATCCACCTGGACACCATGTCCTTATTAATGTTGATTCAACGACTCCAGCCCCATAACTGAACTACGTGGACTTTGATCCTTTCCATGGAGGGGTATGTTGGAAGTGTCCCTGAGGTTCAAGAACCAAAACCAATGGTCCTGGAAACTTCATGTCGGTTCACCCCCATCCATCATGACGTTAAACTGTATTCCACTTTATCTTCCCCATTAATAGGTATGCCATTTTAAGCCTCTTTCAGCGGCAATCCATTGTCACTCCATTCAGTGGTAATCTGTTGTAAGCCTCATTCATAGGTAATCAATTTTCACACCATTATGCGGTAATCCCTTGGAAATCTGACCACTGGTAAGTTGTTTTCATGATGAACTACATTCACCGAACTACGCAGACATTGATTCCTGACCGCGAGGATATGTATGAAGTCTCTTCAAGGCTCAAGCCCAACATCACTGTCTCCCTTGCAAGGGTGCTATTTCATTCCCCCTCCACTTCATTCATCCACCCATCATCCATCCTAATTTTTATTCAGGCCGCCAAAACCCAGTGAAAACATGTCAACTAATTCCCCAATCCCCTCAATATTGACTGGGAAGCCAGTCACGCATTGGTCCCAATATCGGTGTTCCCTCCAGGGGTTACACCCATCGTATCCACTCCATTCAGTGTTGAAATTAGTCTGGTCTGTCTCCACTGGACATTGAGCATGCGGCATACCCTGTGATAAACATGGGAAGCTGAGGAAAACCTCAGATACATGCCCATGGAATATGATTCCACGCAATCGATGTGGGATGCCTTGGGCTTCCGAGCCCTCGAGAAGCCCTATAATAAGGGACATAAGATAGACACACCGGTATACCAGCAGACAAACATGCTAGTGATGCCCAATGTGACCACTCCCCTGACTGAAGGTTTTGGCCCTAACCAAACCCCTTGGAATGTCCCGGTAGAAGCAATGTAATTAACTAGTGTCCAATAATATATGGCGCTAGGAATGGTTTCATGAACAACGTCTTAAATATATAAGGGACACCCAGACTAGGTGATGAGTTCCTAGGAGGAATCAATCAAAGGAGGAACTTACGTCCCATTATCCCAGTTAGATCATGGATAAAACGTCCATGAACATGGAGCGGATGTCACCCACCTTTGGAAAGCAGCAATGCATGGCAATAAAACCGCACATTTCTTCCCCAAACGAGACGGGTGTGTGTTCCCCAGTGAACGTGTCAGAAACAAATTTACATTATTTAGAAAATGAAAGAGTAATTTTTGAAATGCATCATTTTATAGTGATGAATATCAATGGTATAATGTTACCTGGAATAAAAAAAAAGTAAATTAACTCCTTGTATTTGAGATTTTTTATTTCATTATTTTGTAATATAAACTTTACTCATATTATATTTATGTAAATGATGTTTTAGATTCATTAAATTGATTGAATTGTTATGAATCTCTTGGAACATATGAATAAAAATATAAATGTTTTTAACTGTAAAAATCTAGTATTATTATCCAAACTAAATGTTATGTTGATATATTAATCAATGGAACATAAGCATGGGTCTGAATGGTGTTAGAATAAATATTATATATCACCTATATTGAATATAATTAATGTTCTATCAAGAAGGAAATGGATATTAGTGTCATACACCAATCTCATGGCTTTGAAAATATAAAAAGGATGAAATTCAACAGATACAACAAAATGCACAGAGAAAATAATATGGGCATTACTATTTTTTAGGAAATATATAATGAAACATGGTGGAAATAATCGTATTTTTAATACTATAATTCTAAATTGTTGAAAGGAAGGATAAAATGTATATGAATGTTAATGTGGTGAAACACATTTAGATAATAATGAAAATGGATAGAGTTCTACACATAATGAACCTTCCATACTCAAGTGTTTCAAGTACAAATAGCATGTAAATTATTATAGCCATTTCTCAAATCTAATAGTTAATGAAACTTGTATATTTTGTATCCTAGGAATCCATGATATAGTTGAAAATTTTCTGAAATAAGATTTTCTAACGAGGGCCACGATAATGAAATTTTGAAAGGTACAATAATTAAATAGTTAAGAACTTCTAATATATTATTTGACACTATATCTAAATTCAATTTTATATTTTAAGAATTTAGTTATGTTAAAAAAAATTAAACATGATTAGATATCAACTTATTTGGGAATACCCATAGGGGTATGATGATTACATCCCATTTATACGATTCCTCTCCAGTATAATTATATAAGAATGTGCTTTAGAGAAACCTCATTATTATACATTTATAAAAGATATTATAATAAATTCTTAGGTAAATGTAAAGAATAGAAATGAAATTTTTCTTGTACATAAGAAACTATGGAAGTAAATAATGGATTAAAAACTAAAAAATTTATAAATTTGACAACAAAAGGTATAATTATTAGGTTATAAAATATAAAGAGAGGGTATATTAGTGAATTCATTAAGGTCCACTAATATTGAATGTTTTCCCATAATAACTAAAATAATTTTGATATGATTATTTCATTTTACGTAATGATATTATTGATAGATTATGATAAATTTTACATGAATATATAAATAAATCACCATGTCAAATCAGAAGGTCAAAAAATTCCTTTATATAAAGTAATGCGAGGAAAATTTTAGGGAAGTAATGTGTTGGTCAGTAAGTAAACCAGTGGTCACAATACCATAGAGTGTATAGGGTATTTTAATCTATATTTATTCCTCAAAAGAGATTGTAATTTAGTGTCACATAGAATTGTATTGTGATAGGTTATGCCTTATGATAATTAATGGTTCATTAATTAAATTACCCAACACATTATTTGGATATCACTTTGTTAATTTTTCCATTAAAGATATGAAGGTATCATATTTCGTTATAAAAGTGTTATATATTTACTAGTAACAAAATTTTAATGTATATATTCCCAATGATTTTTCATCGTGTTCTATCAATGATGTTTTTAACTAATTAACGATTATAGCTTCTTGGTATATTACCATCCTGGGAAATTGAACAAGGTTGTCAATGTTTTCAGTTAAAATTATATCGCAACCATATCCATAGTTATAATCACATAATATGTAATATTTTGTTTCTAAAAAGGATTTACATTGAAATCATGATGGAAGGGGTGGGTTCTTGTCTTTATTGATTATGTGTTAAAATTTTTATCCATGACAATAACAAAGTGGTTTGGAATGATTATATAAATTTGATAAATCCAATGATAATTTTTCTAGACAATACCTTGATTCTTAGTGAGTGATAATGTTCTGGAACTTTGTATGTGTTCTATTAATATTGAATTCGATGAATGAGGTTTTAGGGGGGCTGATAGTTCGTTAAAATAAATTTATCCTAGAAGTATAATATTGTATATAGAATTGAAAGAGTATTATTGAGAATGTATTTTCTCAAAAATAATCTATAATTTATGATGATTTTGATGTTCTCAAATACCCATGTATGTTTTCTAATGAAGGTTTGTTAAGAATGCTTTTACATTAAATTTTATTTTTTAAAAATGAATTTTGCGTTATGGGAATGATTCAAGAAACAATTTTTCCATCCCAATATTGCACTAAAAAGCAATAGTTTGTGTATGCTTTCATGTAAAAATTATTATAATGAGTTTGAATTTGGATCATCATTCTTGCCTTAGAAAAATTGTCATGTGTATGGATCGGTAACCCTACGATGGAGTCTAGATTTAATGTTTTCAACCCTACATTTGGTAAAATTTAACATATGATTAATCATTGAAACGTTAATTATATCATGATAAAAAGGATGAAAATATTGATTATTATACCAAATTTACTATTTTATCCATATGTTATGTCAATATGAATGTATGAAGAGGAACCATACACTATGAAAAGAAACCCAACGCTATGAAATGGAACCCAACACTAAGCAAAGGAACCCTACGCTACAAGAAAGAAAACTACATTACGCAAAAGAACACAACTCTACACAAGGGAACCCTATTCTACAAAAAGGAACCATAAAAAATGAAAAGGAATGATATGCTATGCAATGTAACCCTATGCTACAAAAGTCATCCCTATATTGTGTGATCAACTACAATATTTTTTAAGCTGAATTTTGAATCCGAGATTAATACAACGATCGAGAAAGAATTAATGATAAATTTAAGGATCATTTTTATTGTTTCAAATAACTAATTTTATCATTTAAAATCATTACTATTTATAAGTAAAGATACAAATCAACTGGTAAATCAAAATTTTGAATTTTTTCGATCAATCAATAAAATATTTTATTCTTAAATATAGAAGTATGTAATCTACTCTATTTATTCCATTAGAATTTTTATTCAAAATAAAGTGATATGTTGTTCACATAAAATACCTCCTTATTGAAAATAGTTTATAGTTATGTAAAGAACAAACAAATCAAAAAGAGAACAACACATTTGTGACATACATGTTAAGTAATGTGCTACAGTAAGTTCATTGTTGTTATGTTTTGTTACTGTTTTTAGTAGATGCACTTTTTTAAACCGAATCATATAAGACCATTTCAATCATTAAGACATTATTATCAAGAGATGACGATCGATCTACTATTAGTTGTGTTCTTCTTAACTATGAAGCTCTACCTATTTCAAAAAAATCAATCTCTTTTGATTCAATTTGGGGTTTTCAACATCTCATACTCAATTATGGTGGAGATTCAACCTCTTGATCTCAAATATAGATAATTAGTTATATATTATAGAACTATATGGATTTGTAATTATTCTTCTATAAAGGTGTCATCTTCCTACAACCATTTTTAGAATTTCAGCCTTATGATAAGAGGACCAAACTAGTGAAATTCCCCATGCTCAAAGATAGATTATTTGGTGGAGTTGGCTAGGGGATCTATGTGCATCGAAGCACTATAAAAATCTTTGTTCATCATTTCTATTAATCACTTGTATAATTTCATATATAAGAAAAACATTTCATATCCACATAAATAAAAGTGGTTCCGAAATCCATAATTTTTTATATCATTGAAAAGACACAATTTAACCCCTTTTGTGTGTTACATTTTATATCCTGACATATCAATTGGTATCAAATGATGGGTCTTTGAAAATTATATAGAAAGATTAATGTTTTAAGGTCTGTACAATGATGAAAATGGATAATCCTGGAGAAGGAATTTCTATAGTTCATGCTCTATATTTTAGTGGTGAAAATTATGGGTTTTGGAAATCAAGTATGATTATATATTTGATTAATCATGGAATTAGAGTCTAAACAAATATCATTACTCCATATGAAATTCATGATAAAATAGAAACACAGGATGCTGCAATAGAAGTTGAATATGACCGGAATTCTAAATCTATGAAGGATGATTTTTTTGGTCCTGGATTATATAAATTAAATCATGTATCCCAATGGACTACCTCATTCTCAATGTTGAAAAATATTGGAGTTTCCTATAAAGGAAATGATAGGGAAAGACAGATGAGGTATGAAACAGCAAAGCTGTTAATTGACCCTTTTAGGATGTTTAATGGATATATCATTACTCAGATGAATGGAAGGATTATATAAATTTTCAAAAACATTACAACTTTTAGAGAACCCATCAAAAAAGTAGATCAACCATTTAATGTACTCAGATTACTTCCATGAAAATAGAATGGAATATCTGCTACTATTCAACAATCATCACCCATCGAAGATCTAAAAATGAAAGAATTAAATAGGATGCTGATGATGTTCGATGTAGAAATGCATGGTGAAGAAGAAGATACTAAGATTACATTAAATTATTAAAAAACTGCTTTGATGGTGAAATCATTGATGAATATTAGAAAAATAAAACATGAATTAATAAAATATATGAATTTTGATTCATATAATTCTAAAAAGTAACAAAATCAGCATTCTAGAATGTTTATAAAATTTTATATGAAGATGTGTGGGTTCAAAAAGACATTTAAGAAGGATGAGAAAGGCTCAAGAGGAGTAACATGTTATGAATGAATGAGATTAAGTCATATCAGACCAAATTGTCCTCAACTGAAACATAAATGAAAAATATTAGAAAATGGATATAAAAAATATCCTGATAATAAGAATAACATAAAAAGAGAAATGAATTCTACATAGAGTGTATCTAAAGACTCTATCAGACCATAATATTCATATTCTAAGAATGAGATATCACATCAAAAGGTGATCATGCGATTTATGTCTAATTAAGAATAAGAAAATGTACAAACATACTACTCGAAGGATTCAGATACTAGTAGTTTCTCAAATGATAAATTACATGCCCAATATTGAATGGTTGAAAAAAAATATAATTAATTGATAAGGATACATAAGTATTTAAAAATTATTCATAATGTGGTTTTAGGTCAAAGACATACCTTTCTTAAACATCATCATGTGTTGATGAAAAAACTCTACTCATCTACAACAAACTGTGAGGATCTTGTAATATTGATCAAAAAATTACAAGATGAAGTAGAAACATAAATGAGTGTCACAATTTCGTTACTAATAGAGAAAATATCATAAATTAAATTATTCTATGGAATGTCATTAAAAGGAAATTATATGCATTAATAAGAAAGGGCGAGATAGAAATATTGTATAAAAACTATTTTGTGCCAAATTCTAAAAATACAACCTGTTATCATTAGGGGATGGGAGGACATTTCACTAATAACTGTTACATGAAAAATTCTCAAATAATTTGAATTAAAAGAGATTTTGTTTCAAAAAACCTATCTGAATCTAATGATATAATTTTGGAAAAACAAGGACGATCTAGATTCCCAAAAAATTACTAGCTAACAATACTAGAACAAAAAAAATATGGGCACCAAATAAAATATTTGTTTAATTTCATTTACATGTAATAATCCAGAAAAAATGGACTATGGTATTTGGATAGTGGCTATTCTTGGAATATGAGTAGAGGTCAATCAAAATTTCACAGAAGTTAAAAATGGATAGAGGTCTTATCACATTTTGTGATAATGCTAATGGAAAAATAATTAGGGTTGGAACTCTTTGAGATCCAAAGATCATATCAATCAATAGAGTGCTGAATGTGCAAGGGATGAATAATAATCATATAATTATTTCACAGCATTATGATGGGTTTTTTTATTTAGATATTTCTATCATTTATTCTTATGTGTTTAAAAATATGTTTCCTATTTATAGGGGACCAATTACTAATAATGTTTAATATTTGGACTTAAATTCCATAGGAGAATATCAAGTGAAATGTTTAACTATATAGAAAAATGAATCATGTATTAGGAATAAAATACATGGATGTTGTAATGTTTATGTTTTATAAAAATTATATTTGAAATATCTTGTTTCTTATTTTCCTAGTTTTATATTTGACAATTGCTGATTCTATGTTGTATGCCATATTGGAAAGTAGGAAAAATCACCTTTCAAATCTATTAACAAAATTTCTACATCTAATCCTTTAGAACATTTCCACATATATTTTTCTGAAAAACAAATGATAGAATATTTGGTTAGTAAATGATATGATTATTTTTTAGTAGATTACTCTACTATATTTACTTAGTATTATTTTCAAAAAAAAGTGAAGTTTTTCTGTTTTTGACAGTTATTTGTAAAATTGTTATCAATGAAATATTTTTTAAAATAGTTTTAATGAGAATCGGTAATGGAGGTTAATTGGAGATTCATGAATTCAAATATTTTCTCTCAAATATGGGTATTAAACACAAAATCTATGCACAAATAAAATCTCATCAAAATTCAATTATTTGAAGAAGAAATATAACAATTCATGAAATTGTATGGACCATGTTGTATGAATACTATCATCCTACCTATTTTTGGAGGAATAAGAAAGTATATCCTAGTATGTCGTGAATTTAGTTTTAATGAGGCCTATTTTCAAAAAGAAACCTTAAAACATTAGAATAATTTAAAACCAATTGTAACATAGTTTAATTATTTTGTATGCACGGTGTATATCATAAAACACAATGATAATGTTGGACTGTTTGATCCAAAATATGATGAAGGAATATATTTTGGATATTTTTCTACCATTAGAGCTTGTATAGTTTTTAAAAGAATGTCCTGGTTTGTTGAAAAAATAATTCATGTGAATTTTGAGGAAACTGACCGTTTCACTAATGAGAAAGATCAAACATATGAGCTTGTTGACTCTTTTGATAACATGAGGATTGAAACCCATAAACTGTTTTTGAAAATGATATTAATATATTTCTATCCAATTATGAAGAACATCAAAACAAATAACCTGACTGTGCTATTCCTATACAGTCTAGAACCCTAAAGAACTATATTACAGAAACTGTTAGAGGAAACCAAGATTCATGAATTAGAACTAGAAAAGATATAGTATTCATATCTGAATTTTCGCCATTTCTATATCTAATAGAACCTGTGACTATTGTAGATGAATTAGATAATGAGAGTTGGATGTTATCTATGCAAAAATATATAAAATGGTAGAAAATAAATGACGTATGTGAACTAGTAGAAATATCAGCTACTTACCAAGTTATAAGAAATTAGTGTTTTTTTGAAATAAGTAGGATGACCAAGGGATCAACACTTGGAATAATTCCACACTAGTATCTAAAAGATATAATAAACAGGAATGTATAGATTATGATTAAACAAGTTCCCCTATATCTATAATAGAAGAAATTAGAATCTTCATATCCTATACATCTCATATGAATTATAACTTTTATTAGATGAATATTAAATCTAACTTTTTAAAATAGATATTAAATGGAGGATGTTTATGAAAAACCCCCCTAGTTTTTCAAATTTTTAAAAACTAATTTCTTTTAAAACATAATATGTTTTTTATGCAGTACAATTTTACCTAGAGCTTGGTAGGAAATATTATGTTCATATATTTTAAAATTGGACATATTGTTAGTTTTGGAAATAAAAAACATTTTAAGAAAAATATTTTTTCTAATATTTTGTTAGTTAAAATTTATGATGATGATGTTATATTTGGTTCAACCAATAATAAAATTTTCCATGATTTTTCAAATCTAATGCCAAAATAATTTGAAATGTGAATGATGGGAGTGATGAATTTCCTTTTAGGATTATATATTTGCCAAAAATATTTTGAAAATGTGTTAAATAAAAGTAAATATATTGTTAATTTATTAAAGATGTTTGTACTTGTGAACAAAAATACATACAAAACTCCCATGTGTACCAACATAAAATATGACTTGGATAAAGTGGGATAACTGATTAAATAAAGTTATATAGAGGTATGATTGGGTGTTTGTTATTTCTTACTGATATAAGACTAACCATCACGATTTATTTATGTCATTGTGCTATATTTGAATTAATTCCAAATTAATATCATCTTACTACTGTTGAAAGAATTTTTAGATATTTGAAAGCTATGGGTTTTTAATATATTCATTACCCCCAATTCTTTTGATTTTAAATAATTTTCATATTCATATGGTGGCTTTGGACGGTTTAGAGTATATATAATAATTTTCTTAGGAACTTATCACATTTTAGGAAAATATTATGTTTTATACTCTACTTAGAAGAAACAATACGTTACCTATGATCTTATGAGGTAGTATATGGGTTTTCTATCATTTACTATTAACATGTCTTGTCAATTAAAAACTCACTTTTTGATTATATAATAAGTTTTATTAGTGTACCTATATTATGTAACAATTATAGTGATATTAATATGTCTAAAAATACTATATGTTATTCTTGGACTATGAACATTTATATAAGGAATAATTTTCTAAGATATCAAGTATCTAGAAAAATGTATCTTTAGAATTTTTCAACGCAAAATATAAATTAGTTGATATTTTTTATTAACCACTTCAATGTGCCAACATTGATTTTATTAATGGAGAGTTTTGATTATTTGATATTAAGTGACTTTTTATTTATTTATTTTTAGTTACACTTATATTATATTAATTTATTTAATTTAATATGTCTTATTCTATTTCATTTAATTTTTTTGGTGAACATTTTCATTTAAGATTTATTTTATTAATCTTTTCAGAATTTAAAACATAATTACTACATACTATATTGGTGTGAGAAAACTATTTTCTTCTCCCACTCTCATACCCATCTCCACTCAACTTATAGAGTAGCTCTCTCTTTCAATTCTCATTTACAGAAAACCTAAAAAGTCATCTCTTCTATCAAAAAACATAAAAAATAAATGCCTTGTGAAGATATGTTGATGCAAACTTGTGTAATAGTATGTATGCTCTGGAGAAATACTACAAATTCTTTCTGGAAATGAAATAGATTTTGGACATGTATATTATACTAATCTATATATTAAAGAATCTATAAAATTTCAAGGCCAATTTTATACCACTGAAAAAGATAATTTTCCCATGGTTTATGAAATTGAATACTATGTATTTTGTATGAATTCCTCTCTTAGTTTCAGTTTTGATGAAGAATATATTCTTTAAACGATTGATAATAAAGATTTTTCATTTTCATTAGTTGAAATGGATGAGATGTTGAGATGTTCCCATGAGGGGGAGTCTGTTTTGATTTAAAAAATATTGGAAATAGAAGACACTTGTCTAATGATATTATGTTTTCTTAATTAGGAATAATGGATATGAAGAAGGTGATTACAAAAATCCTTTCTCATTTTTGATGAGTTATAATGATGTTTATTCAATAAGGTATTTTTTCAAAACCACTGAGCTTAGGAAGTTTCTCAATCAATACATATACATCATGATTTTGCTTTTGAATAATGTTTTGATAAAATTGTCTTTCTTTGAGATTCATAATCTAAAACAATGCTACCACCAGGATTCTAGGATGGGGTATTATATCTATGGTAGGAATCATTCATTCTTTCAGTGAATAAAATGGGAGATTATGAATATGTTATTTGGATGATTTTTTCTTCGCATTAATATGATGAATACGGGGATAGTCAAGATGCCCAGTTTTTTAATAGTGTAACTGATGAAATAGATTTCTTACAGTTAGTGATGAGAAAAAATAGAGGTCTTTAGTTGTCGCTTAGGGAGAGAAAAGGGTTGTCCCATCAGTAGGTTCTGTGAAAAAAAGGATTGAAGATGAGGGAGAGTCTTAACTATAAGGCTCTATTGTTCTATGTAGAATAGTATCTATTAATGATTGAGATTTTTTTCTTGAGGCTGTAGTTGAAAATGTGGATGCCATTCCACGTGGTGAATAAGGAGAGGCATCTAGTCCTGAGACCCCAATAAATGATAATGTTGATTTGGAATCGCAATTTCATGAGATCCCGGATACAAGGTCTCATAGTTTTATAAATTCTGTTTTTTAGTATCAAATTTGGTAGTCAAACTAGAGGAATCTAGAGATCCAAAACTTTCTACTAATGATGTTGATCAAACAATAGATAATTTTACTAAAAATATACATACAGAGGCTAATTATCAGGTTATAAACCTTCAGTTGTTTGAGGATAATTTTTCTATGTAATCTGTTGGATTTTGTGAATAAAATTTTAAAATAATAAAAGCTTGTTTTAGTACTAAGATTTTATTTTGAACCATAGAATCTTCATTCGTGAGAATTCAAAGAAAATATAATTTTAGTTGAAGATATTAAGGACTGATAGAAAAGTCTTAAAGAGTATTTTATCCATTAATTTATTAATCTTTCACGAAGACAACATTTGAGGAATTCCAGTTAAGGATTGGATTAGATTTTTTTTCTCACATGTAATGCAACATTTCATCTACATATTCTCAAAAAACACCATAAGAACTGCTTTTGACGTTTAATGTAATAACAACAATTTATTCTTATTTTAATGAGAGGCTACACACTCTTTAGTGTGATATAATTTGTTTTAGACTGTATTTGGAGAATTAGAGGAATTTTATATGTTAATTTACATCAAATGAATCAACTTTGGGAAAATTTATTAATCAAGTAATGGAAAAGATTACATGTTTTATCTAGTCTAAATAAGATGTGAATGATTTTGTAAAGATCAATTTGTTTGAGAGATTTTTTGTTGGAAATTACTCTAATATGCTTCTTCTTCATTGTATGAATGTGTTCAACAACTATTTCCACAGACTTCTATTGAAATTGATTAATCTTATAAGTGTTTTTAGGTACATCCTTAACAAGAATTACCCCCCTTCCAAGCTAAAACTGAACTCTAAACCATTCATTTTGAAGAATCCCGTTGAATGTGGATTTTACATTATAACATTTGAATGTCTATTTAAACTAATTCAGTTTATTCATATATTGATTTATTTACATTTATTTAGGATCAATACTTCCTTTCCAATCGCAGATTTATTTTTTTAATACCTTAATACCATACAATTCATATATTATTCTGTGATATATTAAACTATATTTTCTTTCAGTTATTATTCAAAATAGACTTTTTATATCACAAAAGGTGGAGAAGATCTATTTTTATTGAATAAAATTATCACTGATGTAGATGGGGAAAATAATTTCAACCACACCATTTTCTTCTGATATTTAGGTTTATAGAAATAGTTCTATGAAATAAAATTTTTGAAAAATTTTTTCAATCTAAATTTGTGTTTTACAAATCCAATATTTTCTTGAATTTTTGTAAAGGAATATGTTATGGGTTTTATGATCATTAAGGTGGGAGTGATTTTTGGGCATTTATTGGTTCAAAAATAATCTATCATTTATTATGATTTTGAGGTTCACAAATAACCCAATTTTTATTTTAATGGTGTTTTGTTAAGAATATTTTATTACAATTTGTATTACATTTAATGGAATTTAGAATTATGGAAATTATTATAGAAACCATGTTTGCATCCCTACATTACGTTGAATAGATTTCATTTTCATATGTTATCTGAACATTATTATGATGAAGAGATTTCTCTCGGATCTTCATTCTTACAATAGAAAAATTAACACTCTTATGGATAAGAAAACCTTTGTTGGAGTCTGGATTTAATAATTTCAAACTTACATTTAGGAAAATTGAATGTATGTGTAATCAATGTAATATTCGTGATTTTATTCTAACAAAGAAAAAAATATGGATTGTCATCCCTATATTAATTTTTTATTTCTAAGTTATGTGTAATTGAATGTACGAAAATTATCCCTATGCTATGAAAAGAAACCATATGCTACATAACAGAATCCTCGATAACCCAAAGCATCCTACACTATACAACGTAAACCAACACCATGGAATGGAACCTTTAGATACAAAACTCAACCATACATTGTGCTGTCAAGAGTGATGTTAATCAAGACTCATTTCCAATCTAAGATTACTATAATGATCAAGTCAGAAATAATGATCGATTCAAGGATCATTTTGATTATTTCCATGAACCATGTTTATCAGAGAAAATCAATCCTATTTCTAAGATATATTAATACTCTACTGTTCAATTTAAATTTGAATTTTCATAATCAATTGGGCCATTCTTTTGTATCTCAAATATGTAAGAAAATCATATTCTCTATATATTACATTAGAATATCTCATAAAAATAATTTGATAAGTTATTAAAAGAAATGAAAACCTTATTGAAAATCAATTATAGTTCTACAAAGAATGAAATACTCATAAAGGGAAATAAAATTTTTTGTCATACATGTTCAATAATGTTCTTTTTTTCTTTTCATTGCATTTTTGTACTATTACCATTTTCTAAATAATGATCATACAACAATAAGATCATTTCATAAAATTTCAATCTTGTTGATTTTCTTTTCGATGAATAATATCCAACAAATGTCAATTTCATGTTGATGAAATTATGAAGTCCAACATATTTCAATCATATCAATCACTTTTGATTCATCTGGAGTTTTCAACTACTCTTACTCAATTGTGGTGGAGTATCAAATTACCTATATATGTTGTGGAAAATATGTTCCCTAATTTAGAACAAGAAGGATTTGTAATTAGTCTTGTCTAATGTTTTCAACAGCCTGCACATGGTTTTGTAATTTCAGTCTTATGATGAGAAGACAAGACTAGCGAAACTCACCAAGGTCTTTTAGAGAGTATGTTTTGGAGTGGACTTTGGGATCATTGTTCCCTGAACCATTATAAAATGTTGGGTTCTTTATTTCTCTTAATCCACTGCAAATTTTCATATAGTGGAAAAAACTACATATCTGTATAAATTAATGTTTTTTTCAAAATCATGAATATTGTATGTTATTAAAATTCACCATTCACACCACCCTCAAGTATGTTACTTTTTATATTCTAACCTAATATGTATTTCTGTATGGACAAGATAAAGTGACATGTTACTAAAAATATATCTTGCTGCATTGTATATCTGTATGATAATACAAAGAGAATGAATTATAAAGGGATGACACCACCATTACTAATACCATAATGGAATTTGGAAAACAACATAATATATTTTTTCATTGGAATCCCAATAATATTTACAGGGAACTATGCTACATGGGTTTATTTTGCATCCTAGAAAAACTAGAACACATCATCACTATCATAGAATATTTTTCTCTAGATTTAAATTCTCTGATATCAATTAAAGAGTTAGTATAGATTCATGGTGAACCACTTTCCATTGCATGTGTTAGTTATAATAGTCCTACCTAATTGTTTAGGTGATGAATTTAAAAATAATTCTGTACTGATTTATGATTCTTCAATTAGTATCATCTCTCACCTAAGGAGATTGTGATAGAATAATTGAAACCCTAATGGATATTTTGATATTTAGTTTTATAGATTTCATAGGGTGATCAGTTCAACACCTTCCTCGAGTCATTCTTTTTTATTCAACAATATATTTCAATCAATCATTCAAATGGATATTTATGAATACCTCTTTGGAAATAAGTGTAAAACACAAATATATTGGGATGAGGTTGGAGGAAGAAAAATATTTAGACATAAGATATCGAATGAAATGTTTGATATTTTTTGGTGCATTAAATAAAACATATGGTGAAAAAAATATAAAAAAATCAATGTTTTTTATCACTAGTGTGATCTAAAATAGGATGTTGGTGAAAATGTGTTTCAACAAATTCACTAATGCGTTATATAACATATAAGGTCATCATGCAGAAATGTGATTCATTTTTCATATAAACTGTAAATGGACGTTAATAATGATATATTTAATGAATATAATATATATATATATTAATAATTACTATGAAATTTTGAAATATATTTTCTTTCTATTCATTTTATCTTTTGTGAAAATATGAATGTCATTCATGACAATGTATCACCAAAAATTTCAATGAATGTTGTAGTTTATTTTATATATACTAATTTAATATATAATAATAAATAATTATATAATAATTTTAGATGATATATTTTATCATGATTAATATTATGAAGACATTTTAACAATGATCAATGTTAAATAACCATAAATACCAACCCAAAATAGTCACGGAATATGAAATAGTAATTAATAGAAATATAATGGTAACAAGGAAATTATAAATAAGATGTTAATATAATTTTAAATAAATCATAAGTTGTGTGATATAAGTTATTATTTTTCTTTAATATATTCATAATAAACCAAATATTACTAAATAGTATTTTTGAATGTGCATGATGAAATTCAGGATATAATGTATCAGATTTTGTCTCAAATTGACTTCATTGAGAAGTATGTTATATTATGAAACTATTTTACTTTATGAAGTGTATAAAACCCCCCATTAAAATTTTATTAAATGAATTTATATATTATCATGATATTTAGATTTCAATTCAATAATATATTATAATGTGGCTTATAATTCAGATTATTGTAATTATGGTAAGGGATGATAATCTCACATCTATTTTTATGAGACATATGGAACGCTCAAAAATTATTTCTTTTTAGAGGTTTATGTACATCCAATATATATTTTATGTTTGTTAATATAAAATAATCATAGAAATATTTTTTTAATATAGTTGGATTTATTAATTGGGTAATATGATTCAATGGTTACCATCATGGTATGTGTTTGATGTTACAGGATCATTGATTATAGGGGTTTTTTATGATTATGATTATAATGATGAGATATTTTGATGTAACTATCAAAAAAGTTATTAATTTTCGTATGCCCATGTTTTTTAATTAAAATAAATATTTTCCATTCATTTTAATTATTTTATATACTCAAGCCCCTAATATTATTTTTATGAAAAACATAATTTATTAATTTCTTTAGTTAAAAATTCTTTTTCAGGCACGTCCATATTTTGTGAAAATGTTTTAATTACTTTTTCACAATTCTGTAATTATTTCTCTAGTAATTTTATCCATGTTTTTCTTTTTACAATAATATATTAAATTGAGTAGTCATGTAATTTTCCCAACAAGGCTCCCATTCATTTTTCAATACAATGTTAAATTTATTTTCTTTTTATGGTTAATGAAATGAATGGTATTTTCAACCAATATTTATTGCAATCGATTTATTGTTAAAATTAAATGGTTCTAATTTATTTTTAATGAAAATTATTTTAGTAAAATTATGGAATTTTTTTATCAAATATATGAATTCAAAATAGAATTAATATTTTCCCAAATCATTTAATTATTTTTTATTGATTATTTTTCATAAATTAAATAATTATTATTTTCATTTATGATTTTAATTGGATACAAACCAATTGTACAATTTTTTTCTCCTGAAGGGTTATGATTATGATGAGGATATGTTTAAGAAACAATTTCATTTTCCATTGGTTACGATGTAATAAATTGATAAGATGAATTTGAGAAACATTTACAGTCAATGGGTTAGGATATGATGAAATGTTTATGAAACGTATTTCCTCAAAATGGGATATGATATGAAGAATGTTTTCAGAAAACATTTAATTTATATGTTTTATTAAATAATTAATGTGTTTTTATATTTTGGAAGACAAATTTATTTATTATATAATGGGTGGGACCCATATCTCTCTCATATTCATTGGATAATGATTAATATAATATAAGACCAATGGGTACACAATAGGTTACCCAAATCTTAAAAGAGGGTACATGATAGGTTAACCCATGAAAAAAAACGAATGTTTCATGGAGGTTATCCAATGCTCGAATCAGGTACATGGCTGGTCAGGTGTATCTTGAATTTTTTTAATGTATTTGTAGGTGGAATTGATATAAGATCTTCTATGAATATATGTTCATACCATACTACTATGTATTACTCTAATGTTATACTATCATGTATAGAAAATTTTAATACACTATCTTTCATGTCTTACATTCATATGTTATTTATCCAATGTCTCATTTTTATGATATATGATATGAAAAGTATTATTTTCAAATGTCATTATCACGTTTTTATATCCTTTTGACTATATTCTGTTTTTTATCCCATGTTTACCATTACTGCTTATCTGAGCTAACCAAAAATAATGTTTCAATTCCCCATGTTATGAATAATATTATTATGTATGACATGTCTAAGAAGGTTTATAGTTTTATTGATCTTAGTGGTAGATGACATAGCTCAATTATGAACAATTAATTTATGTAACAGTGTTCCCAAAGGCACTAAAACCATTTTTTTCTGGTGTGGATCATTAAGATATGTAATTAAAATTTATCAATTAAAATGTGAATTATAAGTATTAAAATTTAAATTCATTACATTAAGACCATAACGCTTAATTATTTTTAATTTCCTTAAATTTAAATAATATAGTTAATGAACTGGGTATTATAAAAATGTTACTCAAAATATTAGGATTTCTTACACCAATTTTCACATTTGAAGACGTACAACTAATTATTACCCTTTTTTTATTTGAAATAATTTATATAATTTCCCATTAATATTTTTTATCATTAACCTCTTATTATTTATCGTATATAATTATCAATTAAAATTACAATAATAATTTTATATTTAGTCTAATGATTGTATTTTATCAAGTGGTTTCAATGAATTGCAATTTTTTTATGTAATAATGATTTAATTATTCAATGGTTTTTCTGGTTGAATTATTTTATTATATGAATATACTATAGTGCCACCTCCCTTTGGAAAAACTAACATCTCGAATTCAAATTATTACCATAATGGACATATTAAACAAAAAAACATTTTCATGAACAATAATCCCAATCATCTTTATTCTATGTTTCCCATCATTGTCCATATTTACCATTTCC
Organism: Viscum album; assembly: GCA_963277665.1. Classification (NCBI taxonomy): domain Eukaryota; kingdom Viridiplantae; phylum Streptophyta; class Magnoliopsida; order Santalales; family Viscaceae; genus Viscum; species Viscum album. The sequence goes on along the minus strand of OY728135.1, from coordinate 1,999,045,093 downwards.
CTAAAATTCAGTCCTTTTTTGGGAACCCAATAATTTATTAACATTGGATACCTTCATAAATACTTATAATCTTTCAAAAAAATATTCCGCCCGTATTTTATTAAGTGGGTTTCAAAAATATATTTCAAAATATTAATATTTTTTTATCCCTTTATAATAAATTTTTTTATCTTGAATTCTTTTTATAACCATTATTTATTTTTCATTAAATTTTACTAAATATTATTTTAAATGAATGTTTTTAAAAAAATTTATTTCACCATTTAAAATATAAATTTTAATGAAATATGGAAATTCTAATATTTCAAAAAATGTAAGAATCATTTCTAAAAACATTTAACGTGTATATTACTATATTCCTCTATCATTATATTATTTATATCACTAAAAATAATTTTTCAGTAATTACTCATTAAATTTTCTGATTAAATAATTTTCTATGGCGAGTTTTTTTTATACCAATTAGTTACAATACTATGTCCAATTTTAGTGATATGAGATGGAAAAATAATGAAACCAATTATTATTTACAAGTGTTATTTATTATATGAAAGATAATTGATATTAATTTTAATTTTTATGAAAACTATTTTCATTTTATGGGTTCATTGTGTAAAAAGAATGAATTAAAATTTAAACATATTACGAAAGACATTTTAGTTTCCATTGTTTATTTATATTATGGTATGGAATGATTTTCCAATTGAACATTTAAAAATACATGAATGATGGTTTGGATATTCTATCGCACGCAAATATATTGGATTAATATTTATGTATAATTTTATAGTGTATTATCATCCTTCTTTAAAATGATAAAAGGACTAATGTTTTAGCCTTATTGGATATTATCATAAAATAAATTCTTATAATTCATAGATATACAAAATATAAAGGATGATTTTTATTTGACAAGACCAAAACTAAATGGGTGAACCTTATTATATGTTATTAAAAAATATTTTATGGGGAATATTGGATATTCTCACAATATGATGATTTTCTATTCAATGTTTATTCAAAGAAAATATTTTTATAATAAATAAAATGATACGATCACTCTAAATTGGTTTACTATCTACTTGTTTGACAAACTTATTCATTCATTTCTTATGTTATTACATGATTATGGCTTTGTTTTATTATCTATCTTAGGATTGGTAATATCTTATTTATTATCATAGTTATACCCCTCTATTCTCTTTATACTATAATGTGATAATCTATTATTACAAATTTTGTTAATACATTCAATAAATTTAAAACAAATTATTATTATGTTTCATTTCCCTATGTTATGATAATAGGAATGTGTGGAATGTATATAACTGTATGTTGTCTATAAAATTAGTGGGAGATGATTTTGGATTTACATAAAACATTCAAATGACCATATAGTAAAAAAGATTACATTAATTTTAGAAGAAACAATTGTTAGTTTTTGTTTAATCATAATTTTAAAAAACTCTAAAAATAATTGATCATCGTTTTTAATATTAATGGATTTGTTTCAACAAGTTGGGTAATTGGATAGTCTTTTATATCGATGGTCTATAGTGGTATCTTTTTGGTTATAATTATATTTTGAATTTAATATTTTCGAAATATTAAACAGTGATGTCGGTAAGAATTGTAGATGGTTTCACGGTGAATTAATGTTGGTTCAATCATAAATTAAATTTTTTATAAGACACATTCTTCAATGATCATATATAATACAATTAATTGACCCATAATTTATTATTTTTTTAAAATTAAGAGTACAAATTCTTGTTAATGAACATTATATTGGTTATGAACACATTAATTTAGATCCACTTGTTAATTGGTGTAAAATTGTTGACAACAGTTTAGTAATAATTTTTTCCACTACACCCTATAATTACATTCTCTCCAAAATCAAAAAATAAATATATTATTAATCAAATTTTTAATTACTAAAATATATATTGTGATTCCTTATACCACCATTATTGGGTTAACATATCATAACCAAGATGTATGAGATCACTAGGTAAATCACAAATACATAATAAAACAAAAACAAATTAGGGAGAAGATAACACCAAATGATTAAATATGAATCACAATTGAATTTATATATAAAGGTGATAATCATAAATTCATACTAAAAAATAATCATGTATGAATGATCTATACTCAGAATAACACAAATGGACAAAAAGAAAATATATAAGCAATTAAGATATGTTTTTTAATCATATGTGAATTTTTGTTTTGTAATATCCTCCTCATTAGATTGTATAATTTATATATGGGTTTTCATTATTACAATATTCTAATCATAGAAATTTTACATGATAAATGTTATTCCCTTATTAAATATCATTTCCCCATCTTTTTTGGTGTTGTGTTGTTTAAGTCTATGTTCTCATAGTAATTTTTCCAAACCATAATAATTTATTTTTGATACTCGGTTGAGTATTTTTTTCGTCTTTTTTAATTTTTTTAATATTTCCAATGCATGTAGACATACATAGCCTTATTGAATGCCTTTCACTATACTTCATTATAGTATATTATCATGCATCATTATACCATGATATGGCTATAGGAAATAAAAATTTTCTTTATTTATGTCTTTTATGGGCATTACACACAATTCAGTAGTCGTCTAGTGCATGATATATCCTTACAATGTTCTTCAAATGTACAATATTACCCATATAATGTTTATAAATGACCTCAATGTAGTAAAAATAACCAAGAATATACCATTACTCAATGTATGGTACCATGATATATTTTATATAAGGATATTATTACAATTATACATCTCATAGAATGTCATTGATACCATAATATTACCAATGGAAAATGAAATTTAGCCTTATGAAATTTAGTTGAAATCTCCATTAGCTCATTTCTGTGATAGTGTTACCATGATTCATCGTAGTGAGTGAGGGGATTCCACATAGATATAACATTAGGGGGGAGGTTTACATCTTCATTTATCTTTGGAATTACTGGTATGACCATTAAAAATGGCTTCTTGTGACACATAAATAGCTTATCGATAATATCTTATACATGTTCCTAACAACATTATATGAACATTAAATAGAGTTGAAATACTATAAAAAATATTAATATTGGATTTTATAGATAATAATCATTAAAAAATAAAAAATTATAAATTATAAGCACATTAAAACAATGATATTTTCATTTTAAACATCATGTTATGGAATTTCATAGAAATCTAATTTTTTTTAAAAATCACAGAAAATCATTTTTAAATTTATATAGCATTAAAATTATATTTTTTGATCTAATAAAAAATGTAAAATTTCATAAAAATATAAATTATTTATGGGGTTAATTATAAACATAAATATTTTTAATATTTTCAAATTATAGATCTATTATTATAATTATGTTATTTAAGTCGATCAACACATAACAAGTTGATTAACCCATATAAAACAGTTTTTTTCAAGGATAAAATTATAAAATTTATATGTTACATTGATTCAATAAATTGAGGTTCCATAATGAGTTTTATACAGATGGATGGTGATATTTATGCAATTCCATATAGCGAAAATATATTGATTCTAATATAAAGATGACCCTTTTAAAAAAATGGAATTTATAGTCACCTATAAGTAGATCCCCTATATCACCCATACATAAAAATCACACTTCATTTTTATTTCTTAATGAAACATAATAACAATATCATGATATATAAATTATTTAATATCAATTCACTTGGTAATGGATTTTTAATTTTTTTCATTCAATCCCACTAATTCAATATAATGTAAAAGTATTCAAATAATTATTTAACACATAGTAATAGGATATTAAATATTATAAGAACTTTATAAATAATAAATATATCATCAAAGCATCAAATGACCAGATCATTTTCCCTTTTCATAAAAATAATGACAAGTACCATCACATTCCAATCATCCCTAGTTTTTTTGAATTCTTATACACTATTTATATGGTTAAAATGTTAATGGGTTATCTACTTCTCAATAGTGAATCGTGGGTTCTCCTTCAAATCATCGACAAAATTTCTTATATCACAAATTCTATTAAAAATTAACATCATTCTTCAAATGTTTATTAATATTATTTAAAATATATTTAATACATTAGAAGTGGGATAAAATAACTCCATATATTGTTTTATTGTAAACACAATAAAAATTTATATAACAATGTGTTCACATAATAACTTATTAAATCACAATAAATTTTCATCCCTTTAAATTATCTTATTTTCAAATATTTTTACCAGTTATTATTCCCCCATATGTTGATAATAAGTACAGTGTTGATAGAGATATAATGAAATAATTTAATATATAATAAATATATCATTAACCATTTGCACTAAATATTTATATTATAAGTTATTACTGTTGAATAATAGTGTGTTTTATTTAGACACCTATACTAGCCATTATAAATTATATGATACCAATCAAAAATTAAACAAATAAGAATTGTCATCAATTACAAACAATATATTATTTATATGACTATATATATTTAGAAAGATATAATATAACATTTATATATATATATATATATCAACCTAACTATCCTACACCTGTTTGAATACATAAATTATAATTTCCAACCAGTGAATGTTTTCCAACAACCAAGGATCATATCCAAAAGAAATTTCACAAGTAGTTGATAAGTTAATTTTCTCCCTTCTATTATTGAGATCTTATTTTACATACCGTAGAGCGGGGAACAAGAAATCATATCATGTTAACAAAATTTTATCAGGCAAACTTTAGAATAATCATATTTTCATGAATCCGTCATTTTATAAGTCTATTCATTAATATTCACAAAACACCGCCTCAAGGGGACACTTCAGATAATCGTAATTTTGGAATATCTTTTCCAAATTTTTATTTTATAATTTTATAAGTCGATAATATATAAAATTTATCACATCTTACTACTATTTAGATTCAGACGTCATACTCAAATTCATTATGTGGTTTTAAATTTGTTACAAGATTCAATTCTTCCCAGATTACCCACGTTACAAAGCCATTAATTTTAAATTACATAGACTTTTAGAACCCATATAAATCACATAAATGTGAAATATTCTAATGGGTTACCGTTATATATAATATAAATAACAAGGATAAATGGGTTTTTTTCACCAATTTTCTCTATTCTTCATACATCAACATCCACTTTATTGTCTTTACTTTTATGGGGAAACATGTATCTCTTAATCAATAAATCCTCATTTTGTGATATTTTTTTATTCTCATAATTTATTATTAAAAAAATTATGCATTACTATAATTTAATTCATCATCTTGTATTAGATTAATTTATAAAAAAACATTAAAACACTATCAATCAATATTTAATCATCATAATATTTCATCGTCAAATATAGGGTTATCATATGTTTAAAATTTATTAGTTAATATTGGAAAAATTTGAAATCTTCCAAGAGTAGTATAATTTTCCAGTGTTTCTTATAGAATGAGTTATCATTCCAAACCACCATCCCAAATTACAAAACGTAAATTTATAATATTTTAAACTTTTATAGATACTACAGATATAATCTTTTAATTCATTAATTATAAAACTTGCACTATCATTATGAGAATATTAATTATACGTACCGAAGAAAAAATAAAGCACTTCAAATCCATATGATGATGAAAAATATAAATTTTTTACTGGTATTATTTATTTTAAATATTAATACCACTAGACAATTGGTACATTTATTAATATGAATTTATTGGATTATATCATCAATCTAGTGCACAATGGCCAAACCTATTTTAGTACCAATTGTTTACCTCAAACCATTATTTAAATTATGAAACCATTTTCCATTTTAAAATTCAAAAATATTATTCTATCTATTGTGTTTTAATATCTACATTGTTTCAGTATTTTTTTGGAAACCAAAACCCTAACTATATATTTTTCACATCAATGACATTTTTATGGGTTTCTATTAATTTTTAATATTCCATACATGATTATATTTTTATATAAAAATTAATTTTTTTCATTAAATGACATTGAAATAATTTTAGTTTATTATTTGAATGGATATTAATACATTGTGATTTCATGATAATGGTAATAAGACTATGTATTGATCCTATTGAGGAAATATAAAACTATATTTTTGTAAATCTAAGTCTTTTATAATAATGTATGGAAGTGGATAATTTAAATTTTTAATGTCTTGGCTTAATTTTTCTCACCTACATGTTGGCTATATTTATTTTCAATTCAATAAATCTCATATTGAGTGGGTTATTCTAATATACAATCTGAATCACATCCACTTAAAAATCATTTCTCACCTTATGAACCATTATTTAAAGAAATTTTTTCTTTTGAATAAATGTGTCACAATCCGTCATTCTCTAAAATATAGTATTAATACATGATTTCATAACATCAATGAAATATCTTTTATCACCATTAAATTCATATAAATTCTATTATAATTATATAGTTGGCTCATCAGATTTTCATATTTTAGGGTTTATATCTTTTAAATTTCAATAAAATCAATAAACCATACACACATTAATATAAATTTTCATTTAATACTATTTATAGATATTAATTCATGATACAATATCTCATTGAAATATTACATATCAATTTTGAAATATTCTTAATAATGAGAGATATCTTCCAAATGAATTTAAAAATTAGAATAAATTGAAATAAATTATTGTTTTGAAAAATATTGAAGATTCCAATGATAAATATATTTACATACAAACACTCGTACTATTACGTAGATATTCATTATGATAGTAATAATAGTTATATTCACATTAATCAATATAACATGAGTATAATGAATAATTTCATGTAGATAATGTTTCTACATCCATGATGCATGATTGAACATTGATTTCTTCTTCGTGTATTGCATATCTGACTACATTTTCATCATGTTAGGGGAAGACAACATATAGTTTTTATAAGATGGATAGCATATTCAATATGTTGTTCTTCCTATTTTCCATATTATTTATAGTCTAGGTAGGAAAAGATCTATGATAACAGATAGATAGATCATTATGTGAACAAAAAATAATTATAAATTTGAAATCAAAACATCATGTCTGAAAAAGTGAATGTCTTCAATAATATATAATCCAATCAGGTGTAAATAATGGTAAGGAAAAAATGACACAAGGAGAAGTTGAATCTATATTGATGAAATTAACGCCACTATTATTTTCATATTATTTAACTATATCTATATTTGGTGATAATATCTACTGATTTACATTATTTACAAAATTCATTCATGAAACATATCCAAGAATCCCATAGATAATGTGGAAAATTATTCATAGAAAATTATATTAAAAAAATGAACCTATTTTCTATGAACTGCTATGTCACAAGATCAAAAAAATAACTTGAAAAACATGTGAAAAATACATTATTTTTTCTTTATAGATTTTTTAGTTTTCATCCTAGATAATTGAGTTTTGTTAATATTACACACATGTGCATCCCATATGTAAAAATGTATATTCTTTTAAAAATAACATGAAATTTTACCATCAATTGGGAACTCTAAAAAATTATTGATGTGTTGTTTGGTCTAATAGATCATTTATATTAACATAGTTTTATAAAAATAATTCATTTTCATTAAAAAAAATATGTATTCTCATTACACATGTGATATGTGTTACATAGTTCACACAAACATCTTTTTTGTATTCATAGTATTGATCATATTTCTTTTTCATGTAAAAATACAGTTTCATAAGAAATTATTTGATAGAAGAATATCCATACTTCCAATGCCATCATATTATCCCTAATGTAATCCAATAATACCACCAATGTATATAAAACCTTCTAATTGTTATCAAATCAATATAATTATTCAGGAATATAGAGATTTCATTTAATTTAACATTATATGCTATACTCTCTGATCTTTAATTTGGGAGACTTATCTTCTCTCTTCCAATGAAAAGACATTTATAATCATGGGGTTTTATAATTTAAATTATCATGAAATCCCTCTTCACATATATATATATATATGAATCTAACTATTCCCACATCTACCATTATAACCTCATAAATTGTAACTACATGAAATGAATAGTAACAATCACTCGGACCTCTTTCAATCAACCTTCTCTATAAAACCATATTCATCAATATATAAATTCCAAATATATTTTAACACCATATTTATAGAAATAATGTATGAAATTTCTATAGTCTTGGATTCCTCTATTCCATCACATATCATTTTTAAAATTCATCTCATCCTATTTTAAAAACATATTCTTCATGGGTCTATCCAAAAACAAATATGTATTGTCCTTTCGATTTTTAACTACATAATAGATATTATTCTAATTTTTCCATTTAGTTCGGTAAAATGATGTCAATAGATTCATCCTTTTTATAAACCATCATAAAGAGAATCATGAATAATTATCCAAAAACACCAGGATATTTTTATTAAATTAAAACCACATTATCATATATTAGCTTTGTTTAAATTGTGGGAAATTGAATTTATTTCGATCATTCCTTTATCAATAATCAATTATTGTATTCATATAATCAATGTTGTTTTAATATTTACTTTTCTAAGGCCACAAATTTATCTTCCATAATAGATATTTTTCTTTATGTATAAAATTTTTATTTATGATCATCCTCATCTAACAGGTACAATTTCCATAATGTAACACCCTATATTGTGGTAGTGAACAGTACATTAGGTTTAATCTTCAATTATACCTTTTATCATGTCCATGTTTCCTTTACATAGTTAATATATTTATTTTATGTACTTAATAAAGCTTATATATATTTTTTATATATCTAGTTATCAAAATATGTGCATTGTTCCTTAAAATATACACAGTTAGTTAAATATTCTGATGTCCTTTACAGAAAACAATTTATATGGGTTTACGTATAAGTATGTCCTCTACTTCTTGGAAAAAAAATATAACACTCACTTGTCATATTCTAAATATACTTATCATGATTACTATGTCATGATATAAAAATTATTGATGATTTTTTCCCTATACATTGATATTGTACATATTTTTTTCCATTTCACTTATTCCATAACAATGAAACCATATTCAAAACATCACCCAACACCAATCTATGAGACTCCAAATAATACAAAAATTTTCCTATATTTGTACATATACATCCCAATAATCAAATGAAAATAAATATTTCAATTATAATATAATGTTTTATGATTGTATTCTTACATAAATCTTCCAACATATTATTTAATCCTTTTTCACAAAATATAATGTAGATATGTACATGGGATCACTTCATCTAAACAAAAGAATTTTGTTCTTTGTCATATATTTAAATATAATTATTTAGTCACTTTTTATATTACATATTTAAGTCAATATCAAATATTAATTAATAATTATTAGAGATACATATGACCAAAAAAATGCGAGAAAAACAATTTGTCTCTCTAGAGACACTCTCATTTGAAAGTAACCCTGATGTTCAAAATTCCTTATGATTGATGGAATCATAGGTGGTGAAATCATGATGGAATGTTTTTTAAATTATTTCTATAAAATCATTATTAATAGACACCATTATATTTTCATGAATATAGATTTATAATGATTCAACTCATTTTTTATAATTATATTCATGATAATTTGATTTATCTCAATTTGAATCACCTCATCAAATATATCATCACACACCAAAATCAATTTAGAACCCATTAAATAATTCTATATCACATAAAAGATAATTTTTATTATATTATAGTAAATAAATAATATATATAGTATTTTAATTTCGATTCAATATTTTAATTTTAATTAATGAATTTTTTATTTTGTAATAGTACAAAAAGAAAATCAATTTCATTAAAATTCTATTCAAAATGTTGTTTGGATACTCATGGAATAACTTATTTTGTCATATGAATATCATGAAATGTTACTAGTTTGTTAAGTTGTATGACAATATATTTAGACTCTTGTAATAATTATAAAAAAAACTTGCATAATGATACCTTCTATAAGAACTCTTCTTACATTCATCATAAAAATAAATATTCCAGACATATTTTTATAAATTTTAGAAAAATTAAAACCACATAAACAATTTCATATTTTTTTAATAAATTCAACATATTACATTGTGGTTATATAAAACTCCTTATTGAAAGTTCCATTCAATTGTTTCTTTTATTCTCATTAAATATAATTATTGGTTTACATGTTCATGATCATTTCACTACATCAAAAGTTTTTCAAAACATTTTTATTATTTCAATATAGTAACATATAATATTTTAAGATCATAAAAAGCATATAGTAATGAATGAATTAGTGAATATAATCCCCATTTTCCCACGATGTTCATATTTATGTTCTGAAAAATATTAATCAAGTGACATATTTCGTATTATCACACACTATAAAAACACAATCATAACTGTGTTATATCCACTATTATAACTATATTATAATAACATATATTTGTATGCAATGTACTAGAGAAATATATAGAATAGAAAATGAAAAACAATTCATACCCATGTATTATTTTTATAATTTTGAAACATGAAAATAACCCTTACCTCAGATGAAATCCCTCAAAACAAATACTAAGATAAGGGGTTATGATATATCATAGTGGAATAATATAATTACCCCATCCTCAGATCCAAAAAATTACTAAAAGTCCATGGTAAGACTGTAGAATACATAAACAAAATAGAAACCCATTTCACTCAACCAAATACCACCACACTATGCTAGAGTAAATAGTATATATATACTAGGGTAGAAAACATATTTGGAGGATGGTAAGTGTAGTACCCCCAATTTTGGGTACATAACCCCTTTCCACATGTTTCGTTAATTGGTGTGTTTTAATCGGGTTTCCATAAAATAGTGAGTATCTATAAAATATAGAGATTCCATAAAATAGAGAGTTTCCATAAAATAGATACTTTTCATAATATATAGTGTTTCTATAATGTGGGCAGTTTCCATAATGTGGGGTGTTTCCTTAAACTGGGGTGTTTCAATATTGTTGGTTGTTTCCATAATGTGGGGTGTTTCCATAAAGTGGGATGTTTCCATTAATAAAATGTGTTTCAATAAAAAGCGAAAAGGTGAATAATGGAAGAATTTTAAGATTTGTTTATGATGTTTTGGGTCAAAAAATAAGGTTGCACAATCTAGAAAATGTTGGCCAAAACCATGTGGTCAAATCCTGCGCAGAGGTCAAATCTAGATCTTATTATCTAAGAGCTTACTATTTTTTCTCTTTTATTCCTTTTTGGCTTAAAAACGCCCCTAAATTGAGATTAATCTCCCTTTACGTCTGTATAAACATCCCCACACATGTTGTATCCAACCTAGAGCCTTCCCTTGGTAATTTTGAGTCAGATTCTTGAGGTACATCAACATTAATTCCTGATTTCTCGCGTTTTCATAGATCTTATTAGATCTACTTATCTGATCTCCATTATTTCTCATATATTATCTAGTAGTGGGTAGAGATAAGTTTTTGGATGCCATGTAATTCAATGTTGAGTACTATTTTGTCTAGGATAAGATATCAAAGGTCGCTCTTGGAGAATCTACCCGCTTCCTTTTGTTTTCTTCGACTGTTGCTAATGTCTCGTCATGACCATAGATGTAGGTGTATTCACTATCATCAGATATTTCTATAATTTATTGGCTTAGATTCAAATTGTTTTATTGATTTATAAATTCATTTAAAAATAGTCATTTGTGATGATTTATGGTTTTTGTGAAATTGCATGATCATGGTGAAAATTTGTGAAAAAAGGGGATTAATTTAAAATGGTGATTTTATATTATAGATTTTCTAGAACTGAAAAATGGTTGATGAAAAAGATGTTTTATATAGAAATCGTTTTCAATAAAAATTTATTATTATTGAAATGGTTTGGAGTTGAAATTTTTTGGCATTGAAATGGTTAAAATGGACGTAGTTTTCAATAAAATGGTCTTTTTATTGAGCAGTTTATTTTGGCTTGAACGTTGGGAATATGTGTTGTGTTTTCATATTGAATATACAAGGCTTGGTTGAAATTTGACATTGCACCCAGTGACAAAGGTTTAATGGCACATAGGAATTTCATATACAGGGCTTGGATGAAATATTACAATGTGCTCAGGGCCAAAGGATTTGTGGAATACGGGAAATAATTACCTTATGATGACTTGGTAGATCGAAGAGAAACCGATCATGATAATGGAACTTTCATAACCTATAATGCATGGTTTTTTGCATAGGTTGGACGAATGGTTAGGTATGCCGATATAGGGATATTGTAAAATGGTTTTATAGATTCTTTAGTTATTTTTTTGGAAAAATATCTAGCTAGAAAAATTGGTTTCAATTACACTTGTATGATTTTGGTAATGAATCGTTTTGGAAACTTTTTCATATTTAGTTATAACCTACTTTTGCGAAATATTTTTATATAAACCATTTTATATATTTTATACTAACTCTTCTATCCTAGTGGCATGGGTATTTAATTCATTGGGGAAAACCTACTGAGTTTTATAATAACCCCTGCTTTTGCACTTTGGTGCTTTTGCAGATGCTATCATCCAGGACAAGGGAAAAGGTAATGCTTCACATGTGTTTGGCACTACCTCATGATGTATGGGCTGTTTGGAGATTTTGGATCATAGAGATTCTATAACATGGTGTCTTGAGGTCTTTTGAGATTCCTCTATAGTCTATCCGTTGTCTACATTGATGCTTTGTTATCCTTCCATTGTTGCTTACATTGATGTGGTTTGAGTGAATGAATTTGTTGAGTTGTCTTTCATTTTTTCATGCATAATATATTGGATGTTTGGTTATGGTTGGCAGGTTTATTAGTTTATTTCCTAAACGGTAAGCCATCCCATACTTTTTGAAACCATTTTGCATTTATTGTCACCCTTTGTATCTTGGGTATATCATGTAAGGCCGAGTAGTGACTCATTGTAATCTCAAGCCAATGAGAATTGTCGGGTCATTACAAATGGTGTCATCTTTTTCGGTCCTTGCCTATCAATTTGTAATCGATGTTCCTAGTTTTGGAGATGAAATCCCTTCTTGTTTATTCTTTGGGTGGGAATCCTAAAAAGTAGTAGTATTGTCAGAACTCGAAATATATAGCATAAAAGGATATAGAAATCCTTTTATGATGAACTTTAAGTTACCAGGGAGTTGTTTAAATAAGTGTTTGGAGACACTTCTAGGATTTTGATATCTCATTACAATGGTTTTAGCCAATGAGACCAGCATGACATGCATTATAGAGGAATGACTTCCCACTAGGTGTGCATACATCATTTCAGGAAATGATCATTTTTGAAAAGTATGGAATTGGATTCCAAATGAATTATTTTGAAAAAGAAAATGATTATATTATTTAAAAAATGGTTTAATTTTCAAAATCATGTGATGTGTATTTAAAAATAATTAAAAATGGGAAAAAGGATGATTTCTTAATCAATGTTGTGATAGTTGAGGTGATAGAATTTGAAATGCAAAGGAAACTGTTTCTAAGGACTGAGATTAACGATGTTTGTAGTTAGTTTAGAAAATGGAACCTGGCAGGCTTCGTCGAAACCAACCTGAAGAAGTTGTGGAGAATGTGGTTGTTCTTGAACCACGTGTGAACCAAGATCTTGTTCAGAGTATTGTCCAAGATTTTCAAGCTGTGGACACATGGAATTGGTGGAATGATCCATGACATGTGGATAATACCATCCCTTTCACGAAGCAGTATCCACCTAATTTCTAGGTTGATTCTGAACCCGAGAAGGTGGAGGTGTGGTTATATAGGATGAATCATATCTTTGACTTCAACAGAACATCTATAGAGATAATGGTCAAAATTATGACATATATGCTCGAGGATCTTGCACGTCATGGGTGGGATTTAGCGGTGCATGCAAAATTGGATGAAGGACTTACATGGGAGGATTTTTAGGAATTGATTAACAACTAATTCTATCCTCACACATTCATGATATAGAAAATGATGGACTTCTTCAGCCTGAAACATAATTGTCTCTCAATCATAGTTTATTTGGATATGTTCATGAACCTAGAATTCTTTTCACCATAAGTCTCAGCAAGTGCCTCTTTAAAGGTACACATCTTTGAATCTGGGCTACGACAAGAGATTCGATCAAATATTTCAGTACTTTGTATTACAAACTATACCGAGATGGTGAATAGATTGACATTGGATGAACATGATGTCTCAGGATCTATGGGAGGATTCATGATGATACCTATAGGAAATAGTCGGCACTCAACTGCTGGGAACACGAGTAAAAGGGAAACTTAATTCCATGGAGCATGTGGAAATCCGAACCCGACACCTGGATCCATAAACCTTCACCATGACACCAGAGCTAACAAGGTTGTTTTAAATGTTGTTATCTTGACTACATAAAGCAAGATTGTAAGGCACAACATATATAATGTCATAATTGTTACAATATAGGTCATATTCAGTGCTATTGTCGCAGTGCTCCATGGTCAGGTGCTCAAGACACTTCCTAGCTGTCGCAAGCATCGCATGCTTCGACTGGATGAGGACAACAGAATATATCTCATCCACAGAGAGGAGCTAGCCATGGTGATTCTAGAAAGACCATGGATCCTAAACCAGGGATACCTCAGCAAGGAAACAAGGATAAGTATATAGTGAATAAGCAATTGTATAAAGATGAGTATATTATTGTCGATGATCAAGCTGGACCATCTACAGTGAGAGGTATGATTCTTTTGAATTATACTTTTGTTCAAGTGTTGATTGATAACGGTGCATAAAATTATTTCATTTCATCTCGTGTTATTAGCTTGCTATGTTTAAAACTGGAAATGATTCCTTCTATTTTGAAACTGCATACTCCTCTTGGTGAAAGAGAATGTCAATCAATTGTGTGTAGATCATGTTTATAACTTTTGATGGAGCTGGGATAAAATGGGACTTCTCAATGATGGATATGGATTTCTATGATGTAATCATGGGTATAGATTTGCTGACAACTTTCAAGGCACTAATTGACTATTATAGCAGAACATTTAGTTTCATGAATGAGGGCGGTATCAATCATCTATTTAGAGGAGAAAGGATTGTAATGATAGGTGCAAAGAAATTTTTGGAACTAATGGTGGGAAAGATATCTTTCCAAATGCCAGCGTTGACTTTGGAATATATGGAAGAGATCGAGGAAAATAGATTTCCAACTGTTGTGGATCAATTTCTAGATTTCTTTCCCAATAACTTCTCATGGTTACCTCCTCTACGGGGGGTGGAGTTTACAATTGATCTCCTTCTGGGGAGAAGTCCTATTTTCCTTCTATATTATAGGATGGAAACAACATAGTTACGAGAATTGAAATTGTAGTTAGTGGAGCTGGAAAGCATGGATTTCATTCGACCAAGTATGTCTCCATGGGTGACACCAGTTTTGTTTGTGAAGAAGGCTGATGGAACTCTTTGGTTGGGTGTTGATTATCTTAAGATTAACCAAGTTACGATAATGAATAGATATCAACATCCATGCATTTATGATCTATTCGATCGATTAAGTGGATATCAATGTTTCTTCAAGATTGACTTCCGATTAGGATATCACCAATTGAATGTTTGGAAGTAGGATGTTCCAAAGATTGTTTTCCAAAGTATATATGGCCACTATGAATATGTATTCATGCCCTTAGGTCTACTGAATGCTCCAATAGTCTTTATTTCATTGATGAATCAGATATGTCTACAATATTTGAAATATTTTTTTGTGGTGTTTGTGGGTCACATTTTGGTCTTTTCAATGTCGAGGGATGATCCTGATGTGCTCATGGAAACAGTTCTACAAATATGGAGAGATCATCGTTTGTATGCCAAATTATGAAAGTTTGATTTTTTGATACTGGATGTATGTTTCCATGGCCATGCCATTACTAAGAAAGGAATTTCTGTTGATCCTAAAAATATAGAAGTCGTTATCTCCTGGAAACTAGCGAATAATGTGTTCTAGATATGAATTTCGATTGGTCTAGCTAGTTACTACTAACTCTTTCTATGTTATTTCTCACGACAAGCTTCACCAATGAAAACCTTGACAATGAAGATTGATCCATTAGAATGGGACAAGGAATGTCATAATTCATTCAAGGATATTAATGTTCGGCTTATATGGGCACCTATGACGATCATTCCAGAATCAAGACAGGGGTATGTGGTGTATTGGGATTATTTTTTATCAGGGTTGGGCTTTTTTCTCATACAATGTGATCACGTGGTTGCATATGGTTCAAGGTAGTTGATGGTGCATGAGATTAGTTACCCATTAACCAATTTTGAGATTGCTGTAGTCATCCATGATTTGAAAACATGGAGACATTTTCTCATTAGTGAGAAATTTACTATTCTTACGGATCACAAAATCCTGAAACACATTTTCTCACAACGAGATTGGAATATGAGGCAAAGGAGATGAATGTATTATCTCCAAATTATTGAAATTGAGTTGATGTACACACCAGGGAAAGGATATTCGCTAGCAGATGCATTGAGTATAAAGTGATATTCTCAGTTGGGGAATTAAGTTTCAGATAAATGGACATTGATGCCAGTCCTTTACGAAATGCATGTGGTAAGTGAAGACTGAGGTGTTTTTGCAGTTTTATCTTCTGTTATACATGTTCCAGATTTAGTAAACATGATCAAATGGGAAATAAATATGATGCAGAATGTTTGGTTATTACATAAAAACTAAATGGTGGTGGGACCATTGATATCTTGAAATTTAATTGGGGTTCAGTTTTGTGTTTCAGAGATCGAATGGTTGTATATATGTTTTTTCAGGAACAACTTCTTAATGCCTACCACCATTCAAGTTTTTTGTAAATCCAGGTATATAGAAGATGTATAAGGCATTGAAGATGCAGTTTTGGTGGAGAAACATGAAAAAGAAGGTGGCTGAATTTGTCTTGCAGTGCTTAACATGGCAGTAGGTTAAAGCACTGCATTAGAGGCCAATTGTAATGTTATAATATTTGCACATCCTAGTGTGTAAATGGGATCAAATAGAAATCAATTTTCTTACAGGTCTTCAACGAATGGTTCAAAAACACGATGAAATTTGGGTGATTGTGGATTGTCTAACCATGTCATCCAATTTCATCCATATTCATGAAACTCATACGGTGGAGGATTTTCCAAAATCTATATCCAGGAAGTGGTAAACATGCATGATATACCAGTGTCAATAGTTTCAGATATAGATCCAAGGTTCACATCTCATTTATGGAATACATTTCAGCAAGCCCTTCGAACTCTGTTGACTCTGAGCACCGCGTATCATCCTCAAACGGATTAGCAATCCATGCAGATGATACAAACGTTAGAAGACATGTTTTCGGCTTTTTTAATGGATTTTGGTGGCTCATGGGTGTAACATATACCCTCATTGGAGTTCTCATTCAGTAACATCTATCAATCCTCGATACACACGACACCATTTCAAGCATTGTATGGGCATACTTGTCGTTCTCCACTATGTTGGGTGGAAGTGGGTGAAACATCAGTAGTCGAGCCATGAATTTTCCACAAAACAATATAGAAGATCCAATACATTACAAAGAGGATGGAGACAGCTCAAAATCATTAGGAATATTACGCAGATCACCATCGAAGACTATTTTCTTTCATTGTGGTTAATCATGTATTCTTGAGAATCTCTCCAAGGCCTGGACATCGTCATTTATAGAAGTTGAGAAAGTTATCTCCTAGATACATTTTCCATTTTGAGATACTAGAATGGGTTGGAGAGGTGGAATATTGGTTGTCATTACCACCACAGTTTAGTTCGGTGCATAATGTGTGCCACATATCCCAGTTGAAAAAGTATCACCCTGATCCAAACCATGTGATCAGATGGGATCACGTTGAGCTAGAACTGGAATAATCATGGGTATATATCCCAGTACCGATCATGGATAGATAATAGAATGTCTTTCAAGGGAGGATCATCAGCATAGTGTGGGATTTATGACAATATAGTCAGATTGAGAAAGAGACATGGGAAATTGAGAAGGAAATAAAAGAGCAGTGGCCAGAACAATTTTTGGCTAGAAAGGATTTTCTACATTTCGAGGATGGATAAACCAATTGTAGGGAGAATAAAGTACCCCCAGTTTCATGTACATAACCCCTTTCTAAATGTTTATTAGTTTGTGTGTCTTTAATTGGGTTTCCATAAAATACAGAGTTTCTATAAAATAGAGAGATTCCATGAAATAGAGTGTTTCCATAAAATAGAATGGTTCGCTAATATAGAGAGTTTCCACAATATTGGTTGCTTCCATAAAGTGGTGTTTTCCATAAAGTGGGATGTTTCCATAATGTGTGGTGTTTCAATAAAGTGGGATGTTTCTATAATGTGGGGTGTTTCCATAAAGTGGAATGTTTCTATAAAAAATTGTGTTTCAATAAAAATGTTAAAGGTGAAGGATGAAAGAATTTGGGTGTTTTTTAAGGAGTGTTGGGACCAAAAGGAAGGTCGCATAATCCATACACTGTTGGCCCAAACCATGTGGTCAATTCTTGTGCAGAGGTCAAATGTAGATCCTATTTTCTATGAGCTTACTAGTTATTGCTTTTTATATTTCGTTTTGGCTTCAAAACGCCCCTACATCAAGATTACTCACCCTATAAGGATGGAGAACCCTCCCCAAATGAGTTGGATCCAACCTAGATCCATCACATGGTTATTTTGAGTCCAATTGTTGAGGTATGTCACTATTCTTTCCTGATTTGTCTTGTATTCATAGATCTTCTTAGATCTACTTCTCCAATATCCATTATTTCTCAGATCTGAACCTACTGTTGGTATCTTAACGTTTTTGGATGCCAAATAATTCATTTTTGGGTCGTGATCTTGCTATGATAAGATATCTAAGGCCACTATTGGAGAATCCACACGCTTCCTTGTTCATTCTTTGTCTGTTGTTAAAGTTTCATCAAAACTATCGAGGTAGGTGGCTTCACTCAAATCTCCTCTTGCTATAATTGAATGGATTAGATTTAAATTGTTTTATTGATTATGAAATGCATGGAAAAATATTCATATTTTATTATTTATGGTTTTTGTGAAATTGTTTTTTCTTGGTGAATAGTTGTGCAAAAAGGGGTTTAATTTAAAATACTGAATTTAAATTAGGATTTATGGAACTGCTAAATGGTCGATGAAAAAGGGGTTTTCTATAGAAATGGTTCTAAATAAAAATGGAGTTTTATTGAAATAATTTGAAGTTAAAATGTTTTTGAATTGAATTGGTTATAACGAAAATAGTTTTTAATAAGAAGGTGTTTTCAATGAAAGGTTTATTTTGGCTTGATCGTTGGGCATTTTTCTTGTGTGTTTATATTGCATATACTGGTCTTGGTTGAATTATGAACTTCTTATTGGTGCCAAATGAATAATAGCACATAGGAATTGCATATACGAGGATTTGATAAAAATGACCTTGTTCTCATTGCTAGAGAATTAATGGATTATGTGAAACAATTACCTTGTGACGACTTGGTAGATTGACGAGAAACCGCTCATGAGTATGGAACTATCATACTGGTGCACACATGGTTGGTTTCTTGGGTTTTAGGAATGGTTGGGTATGGCGATATAGGGATATTGGGGAATGGTTGTAAATATTGTTTTGTTATTTTTCTGGAAAAGTCTCTTGCTGGGAAAATTCGTTTCAATTTCACATGTATGATTTTGGGTATGAATGGTTTTTGAAATTTTTTTATATTTAGTTATAAACCGCTTTTGAGAAATTGTTTTATATAAACCATTTTATATAATTTTTTCTAACTCTTATATCCTAGTGGCATGAGTTGGGAAGTCATTGGGGAAATCATAATGAGTTTTATACTCACCCCTACTTTGGTGCTTTGGTGCTTTTTTGATTCTATCATCAGGGACAAGGGAAAAGGTAATGATTCATGTGTTCTTAGCACTACCCCGTGATGTTTGGGATGTTCATAGATTGTGGAGCATGGAGCTTGTGGAACATTGATTCTTCTTGTATTTGGAGAGTCCTGTGTAGTCTATCTACTATGTACTTTGATACTTGGTTATACTTTTATTTTTTCTTACATTGATGTGGTTTTGAGTGCATGAATTTATTGAGTTGTCATTCATTTTTTCATGCATAATATAGTGAATCTTTGGTTTTGGTTCATAGGTTTATTGGTTTATTTCATAAAGGTTAAATCATCCCACACTTGTATTTGAAACCCTTCAGCATTTATTTCCATCCTTTGGCATCTTGGGGATGTCTCATAATGCCCAGTAATAAATCATGGTACTCTCAAGCCAATGAGAATTGGTGGGTCATTATAGTAAGGGGTGGTTTTCCAATATTTGAGGTGTAATAATGAATAACTCCTTCTAAGGACTTGTGAGAGAGTTTCCTCCCCTATTAATAATTTTAATTAAGATAAATTATTTTTTGAATGGGAATCCATCAATGAGGGGAAAAATAATTTCAATTATCATATTAGAGTGGAATAATATTGAGGGGTTCATTTGAATTGATGATACGTTTGAGGATTTAATATTATACCTAGGAAATTAGATTTTCAATGGTATGTGGTAGATTGTAAATACCCAACCTCAATGAATATTGAGAGAAAACATGTCGTTATTTGTTAGTCGAGCCACTATACATCTTCTAGAGGATTCAACTAACCAGTAAGATCACATTCATTAAGAATATATCAATATTATTGCATTATAACTAGGGATGAATGCTACATCCACCATTCCTAAAAGAAGGAATAATAACAAAAAGGGAAATATATATGACTATTAATAATCTGATATAAGAATAAATGATTATACAAATCAGGATTATATGGTCTATGATATGATGAGAAAAACATTCAAATAAGATCCATGGGATTTAAAAAAATTAGAGGAAAAATAGAAGTCAATAAATGTAAATATTGTTATTATTTATAAATAAACTTGACTGGAATCAACAATAGTGTTATTTATTGTTAAATGGATGTAATAACGTCCATTAAAGGGAAATAAAAATTATTCATTTTTTTAATCGCTAGATCCTCGTATATTTTTTATATATATTTTGATAATCTTTATAAAAAATGTTTTTATCCATGTAATGTATTATTATAAAAATCAATGAAAAAATAGCAAAAACATATATTTTTTCCAAACATCCCAAATCCCCAATTAATAAAAAATGATGAAAAACTACACGAAATACAATGTCAACCATATATGGGGAACAAAATGGAAATAATTCGTCTCCTATTTTTACAAAGGAAAAAATTTAATTTACCACACTGACAAAAAAAAATTTGATCCTGACATTATGATATCCAGAAAACATAATGTCACAAAAAAGGATGATGGATATGATTAATTAAAATATATTTATTTTTCAATACTATAAGGGCCCCAACTAGTGTGATTCCCCACCCCATTTCTCATTGGAACTCCACATAACCACACCCAAGAACCATGAATACTAACTGTCTCAACTCCACACCATTTACAACACATTGTCATAGACCAGCCAAAAAATGACGGATCACTATAACCATCATTTGGATATAGAAAAATAATATCGTTGTGTCCTAAAAAAGAAATTAACCAGGACCTCCCAAATGATAATTTTTTACTTAGGAGAACTAGAATCAAAATTTAGGCCTAAAAACGTGATCACCCCATATATACCACTAAATAATGTAATATATAAAATATATTAATATAGAGCATTATGGAAATTTAATTTCATAGATATATAATGATTCACATCCTCTATAATTATAAATAATCGCAATGAAAAAGGTGAAATGATATGTCGAAAAATAATAGAAAACCTAGACCTTTACATTATATACTACTCATGTATTTATATCTATAGATAATAAGAAAACCTAGAAAACTGAATATAGGATGCTTTAAATTCATTGTGATATTCCTCCCAACAAGATATATCCGATACAAAAAATGATTTCAAATATAAATCACCTCATATCACATATATAAATACATACAGATGACTCAAATTTAAATGAATCCTTTAGGAGATCACAATGATAATACACTGTTCATTAATAATAAAATTATAATTATCATGACATAGGTCACATTGAGCCACTCAAATCATGTTATTAATGACACACTATAACCCTGGAAGATTGTATCATTATCCACATCCTTAAGGATCATGATCAACGACCAGGATCAATCCTTCAATAGTTTCATGGTACATCCGAACAAAAAAATTCAATAAATTATTCCATATAATGGCTAATATTTATGATATCATTCAATCCCCTCACATCATCCCATCTCATTATATAAAATATATCAATAGTTATATGAAAATAGTGATTTATGGAAATATTGAATTATTGTGCTCACACATATTTGTTGCTTAGGAAATAAAGTCCAAAATTTTCCTTAAAATGATTCCAATTGATACAACACTACGTTCTCTTACTATATTTTTTTACAATTATGACTAGATATTCATCTTTATATGATTAAAAAAATCTATATTAATTATTTTAGGAACGCCTTCAAATGTATTATCATCTAGTTTACTATGCCTCAATTTCCTTCAAAAAATGAGAAACAATATGAAGGAATCCAACCCAAAAAGTGATCCTCAATTAATATGGAGTCCTCTCCAAGTAGAAACACGATTATATTCTTACCACTCATAAATATCAAATATGTATTATGTGATAATTAATATAAAAACTACTAATGAATTTTTTATTAGTAATGTTTGAATATTTGATTCTTATTTCCTCTTGCATTATTTAATATCATGATGAAGTTGGAATATAATTTAATCATCACTACATTTAAAACTTATTTTCTCACATATATCATGAATCATAATGGAAAAATAATGTGAATCATATCATATAGGGGAACTCATCAATGTTCCAACCAAACTCATCATTCCAACACATACATTCTACATCATCCCCATTTTACAATCAATCCACATTCCTTTTACAAAAACACATGCCTTCAAAATATTAATTACACTCCATCACACACCTTATCCTCATACCATTGAAACAAAATTATCAAGGATATCCATAATAATAACAAAGAAAATCATTTCATGATAAATATCGAAATTATAATCAGTAAATTTATAGGTTATCCTGATATAACATTCAATGGAATCATATTTTCAACCCATATCTAATCAGAAAAATACTTATCAATTTGACCAGAATGATTCAGAATAAATTTCCTATAAATGTTTATTAAACAACTATTTGATAATATGTTTGACTTCATCTTAATTTAAAAGGTTGAAAATAATTGTATCATATTAACTTTCAATTCAAATCATAAATACATTTAAAAAACATAAAAGTATAAAATTATTCAAATTCAGGATATATATATAAATCAAACATTCTAGGATTATTAAATTATATATTCATATAAATGAAACAACTTTAACATGTCATTAGTTAAATAATAGAAACAATGATTAGCATGATACCTGTTATAATATTATTACATAGAAAACCCATGATTACATAATATAAAATTATATTTCATAACTAAAAAATATATTGGTATAGTCACAAATATTTATCAATATCAATAATTAATAATTAATTATATCTAGGTATTATGTGTTAGTTGTGAATCCTCATACGAGGTTAAGGGGTGAAATAGATTTAATTTATATTTAAAATTAATTTTCATTATAATTTTAATAAATATAAAGGTGTTATTATGTATAAAAAATTTAGAAATTTTTGAAAATTATAAAATAGTGATATGGGATAAACATTTGTTTGGAAACCTATATGGGGACCTTGAAAATGGTATATGAGGGTATGTAAATTCTCGGAATCAAATCTCAAGTCATATACTAGATCATGTGTTTAATTAGATGATAATTTTAAATGTTTTTATGTTTTTGGAAGAGATTTTTTTAATAAAATCAGATGGAGGTTGTTGTGAATTATTTTTTTCTATAATTTGGTGAAATGTTTTTCGAAAAAATAATTCAAAACCGTTCCCATATATGGAAGAGATGATAAATATTACACAGGACTAAAAATTTTTACATATGGAAATGAAAATCATAAAAATTATGTCACTAAATTTTCCAATATTTTTAATTAAAGGGTTAAAACTATACAAAAAAATAAAATATGTTATGTACTGATACAATTTATCACACTAGGAATAAAAATTATATATATTGCTATTACTTCTAAGGGAAATTCCTAATATGGAAAAATATACATCACATAGGGGTAGGTGGATTTTAAATATTGGGTTTTCCAATGGGGAACTATTTATGTATATATAATACATAACACTTATCAAGGATTTTCCTATTTTATATATATTACATGTGATGTACCATATTTTATCAGAAGATTCTCTTTTGGAAAAGACCTTATTAGTTATTAATAAAAATATTTACTAACAATTGACATTACGTATTAAAATTCCGTTATAGAGAAAACCATATATATTAGAAAAAAAATTATATATGGGATTTTTACAAAGATATATATTATCTTTTAGTCAAATTATAACACATTTTATTTTCCCAAAATTGAAAAAGTTAAGTATTGAATATAAATTGTGGAAATCAGTCATGAAAGATGACTTGGAAAGGTAATATCCTTATGTGGAAGAAAAATACAATTTATGATATAAATATATCATATTAGTGGTTTTAATTATGTGGAAAACAATGGGAATTATATATATAGTAATTTTATTATGTTAATTCAATAACCTCACACAATGGGTAGAATTTTACTTGTAGAATGTTTTTATGGAAAAGCCAAACGTATGGGATCTTATGTAATGATACATAATATATATTTTAGTGGTTTCAAATTATTTTAATGTTTTGGAAATTATTTTCTGTTATAATGATAATAAAAGGACAGAAACATATATTTAATGGAAAATATTTTATTTATGATATAAATATATGAAAATCGACTATTATGGTTTTCTTGACACACATTCATTCAAAAAGAGAAAACTATGTCAATAAATAATTTATTTGATTTTTATATGATATTAGTAACATCAGGACAAAACCAAATCACTATAAATAGACATTTGGTTGGTTTTATTTATTTTTTTAATGATTCTTCTTATCTATGCAGATGTTTTTCATATTTTTATGAGTAAGAATGATTTTATACTAGTTATTTTTTATAGGGTTAATATTATTTATTTTGGTATATATCAAATTTTATACATTCAATTGGTTGAATATACCCAATATATTAGCTTTGGAGATAATTAATTTGTAATAATTATATTAACATTATGAACAATGAATGTTATTTTGTAAGACAGTAATCCCAGTCACTAGAGTATACAACCATCTTCAAAATGTAGAAAAACAGATCATGTATATTTTACACATGACATTTATTAAATATATATATATATAGTTGATAAATATTTTATCCATTATAAACCCTTTATGTTGGTACCCCATGCGATGTAACGACAGTATCCACTATATGATGTGAAAAACATCAATTAGTGTTGTGAATGGTCAACTATTAGAAGGTTATACAAAGATGTCATGGACCATAAAAGTATATGGTGAATTCATTGGATCAAAATATGTAATTTAATTTTCTAAAAATTGATTTCCATTCCACAAGGATTATAATGTTTGAATCATGGGTGGGGGTACTACTCTACCAAAATTAACTCCTAAAAGTAGTAGGTGTATATCGTTAATTTAAATTAGATTCTCATCACTTTCCCATATTATTCTACATTTCTATAATTTATTTATTTGTAGTGTTGTGTTTTTAATCCAATATTATACTTGTTCCACAAACATTATACTATAATGGATTAGTTCTAGTGTTGAAATAATATTATATGTACGTTATAATAATTTTTTTTCATTTTCTATTTTGATATATATTCACCTTATAATTTATTTTTTAAAATAATTTAAAATTAAAAAATGTTTTGTTCTTGAAGAATATGAAACCATAAGGGAAAAATTATGAAATTATAATTTGATGACCCATGACCATTGTATGATCACTCAGCTATTTTTTGTTGAGATTATGGTAGAAATAATATTTTTTGAATTAATTATCTGATCAAGGGTTTGAGACATAAAATAAGAAAATATTTATTATCAAACCAAGAACGAGTATCAAAACAATCATTCTTGGATAATTTAATCTCAAAAAATTAAAATTATACATGATATGTTCAAAACAAAAAAAAATTAATGTTTTAATTGTGAAAGTTTTTTATTATTTTTTATTTTCGTTTTTCAAATATATATTAAATTTTTTTTATTTCATTACTATTTGGAAGACAATTTTAATCACATAGATAATCATATAAAACTCACCATGTCTAGATGGAAAAACTAATATAATTTTAGGTTTAACATCTTTGTTATAATTATACTCTATACGAATGGAACTCAATTTCTTATGCCTTAGGAATGAAGATACCATATTATTGTGTTTCCCTCAGGGAAAGTAGTACAATGAGTTTTTTCGTTGATCATGATTAATTCAGCCCCATTATTTCAATATTTTATTTTCCTACAAATTTTTTGGGAAGCTTCATGTCACATATATGTAAATATTTATTATACTTGACGTCAGTATACATCGGATGGAGATGTATTTATTCATATAATCTTATAAAACAAAACACATATCAATTATAGAAATATCCATATATATATTGTATTTAAAAGTGATTATTTCACATTAATATTCTATAAACCAACCTACATAAGTAATTCTCCCCTATATTTTAGTAAACATTAGAATATCAATATCCATTATTTATAATTTCATCGAGGGAGATTTAGAGTAATTTACTTTTTCTAAATACATAGAACTGTTTTTTAAATTATACAACAGAGTATGTGTAATTATTAAACACTAGATAATATCAAAATTTAACCTAATTATCATAATTTTGATAAATAATTATATATTGAAAAGGACCAAAACTTTTTGTGAAATATTTTTTATAAAATATATTTTCTAGTGTTCAAATATGAAATGGGTGACACATCACTGCATAATATAAAAAAAATTAAATATCCATGCAATTCCAATAACATGGTTACACACTTAACATAATTGGATATTATGTTATATTTCTAGTTAATTTATTTAAATAAAGGAATATAACCTAATTCTATAAATCCCTTAAATTGTATTCCAATATAACCAAAACTATGGTTAGGTATCAAATTTTATTTCAAGGGAGGAAGATTACATGAATGAAGAAAAGATTTTTATCCATAATTGAAATTTTTAAGGAACCTGTATTCATAGGGTTGTAAATAGAATCACCAGATTACAATTATCTTATGTTCATTTCAAGGGTAATTTTATGATTAAATGTTTTTATAATTAGTTCTTAAGCATTAAATAAATAAAATATACCTCACAAAGTGGACCATTTCTCTCAAAATTATGTTTTCCAAAAATATTAGTCATTTCTTATAAAAAATGTTTTCCATTTATGAAATATCTTTATAAATATCATATTGAAAAAATTATTTCCCCTAATTATCATTATAAGATAATGAAAAAACACATTAAAATATGGGATGTGCAAAAAAAATGTTAAGGGGAAAAAAATTAATAAATTAGTTTAGTGAGAATTATGAATGTAACATTGTTAAAAAACAATTATGGTTAATTCCACATCAAAAAATTATTAATGAAACATACGTATTAAAATTTGGAATAATAAATAAATTTTTCATCTAGAATTACACATTCCCAGTTTCAAAATTGAAGAACAATATTTGGATGGGAAAATGTGGTGGTGGAAAAAATTAGTTTCAAATAATGTTGTTGAGTGAAACATGACATTGATTAGAGGAATGTAAATTATTACGATATTTTAAATGAAAAAATAATAAAAAAATATATTAATGAATTATGACATTGAATCATCATAAATTAGGGTAATATGGTTAGAATTTGGATCATGATAATTTTATTAATGTTTATTAATTGGTTTACCATGTTGACTATTGCTATTAATATATGTTTATATTTACATAGTAATTATAATTTCATGCATTTATCCATGTTGACCAGAATATCATGTTTTTTATTATATATAGATTATTGAAGAAGAAATTCTAATTCCCAAATCTCTAGCATCAAATTATGATAAATAACATAATATGAAAAAATGACATCAATGAATTCCTTTAATATTTAGATATTTAATAATTTTTGTAAATTTTAACATAATTCCTAACATGAATAAACCCTCATATGACGAACAATACACTAATATCTATAATTACATATTAATATGAAATGTTCAAAAAATCATTATTTAAATTAAAATACTTATAATAATTCATACTAATCTTGAATTAAGTTGAAACCATATTTAATAATAATTTTATCATATATTAATCCATAATATTTTGGAATTTATCCCCATATAATATCAATCACTACTAATTTTTCATACCAAAACTGAATATATCATATATATATATATATATATATAATCCTAGATATGTATATCATTTCCCTAAATGAACTAAATCACATTGAATACATATTAAAATATTATTTTCTTACAAAAGTTATATAATTATATATTACTCAAATTAAACAACTTAAAATTTTATGAAAACTAATCACATAATGTTCATAAAAAATATATTGATCTTCATCTAAAATATTATTATTTAGTTAATCACAAAACCCCTTAACATTAAAGTTTATATCACAATTATAAGAAATATGTTCCCAATAATAACATAAAATTTAAATTTGAGGTCTTTAACATAATTTAATACCATCTAAGGAATCATGTAGGCTTGTTGTTGGTATTGCAACCTTATGTCCATTCAAATTCGGGTTCACTCCCAAAAAAATTTCAAAATGTGATGGTTTGTGTCATAGATTTTGGAATTCCAATTCTTATTTAACTATATTAATATGACTCATAAAATTTTCCCTAGAATATGAAGAGAACACTAAAAAATATCCTCATTCATCTTAGATAATATAAACCATAAATTTTACCAGTATAGTTAATCATATGTGATAAAAATGATATGTTAACTATTACTCAAATAAATTCATCACATGTTAGTATTAAGGGATAAATATTACAGAAAATTATATTTAAAAATTAGTGTATTTGATATTATGTTTATTTTTTAAAACATCAAAAGTCATATAAATTTTAAAAAAATATAATCTTCCTAAAATATACCTATACATCTTAACTCATGTGCCAGTATATATAGAAACTATTATCAATTAATGCTATTCATAATCAAATAATCATTATTTTCTAATGTATTCCATATTACAAGATTCCTATTAAAAATATGAATAATTAAAAATGATTTAGATTTTTAAAAATAGAATAGAATATATAATAAATTCCTTTCTTATGTCACATTGTGCTTAAATATTGTCAACTATAATGGGAATAGTTATTTCATAAGACATATCAATATGATGGAATTGGTCCAGTTCATTATAATCCCCCCTTTTAGAATTATTATAACTATTCCCATACTCAATATATATATATAATTCAATGATACATGGGGATAACATTATTCCTATTAATAAAATTAATAGAACACCCAATTTTTCTATGTGATATTATTGCTTTATTATATGCATTAACACACAAAAATTGTTTTCCCATTATTTGAAGACATTATAGTGGTTAAATCTTCCAAAATTAATTGAATATAGTTCATTTAGTTGTTTTCATTTTATTCTATATAACCTAAACATCCCTCGAGCAATATTTTTCTCTAATTTCATGCATATATGGACTCAAATCGGATAAATGATTTATTCATAAATAATTATTGTTATTTATGAATAACCACAATTTTTTCAATGTGGACTCAATTCTGTTCAATATGACATTCAAAGAACATCTATATTATACATCATATGAGTTTTAATATAGATCAAGATGGATCTTTCTATTAGTACCAAAATAGTTTTTATGTGTATATTACAAAATTATAACAACCCATTATATGAGGATGGTAAATGAAAATATATGTTTAACTATGTTATGTTAAACACATTTACTTCCACTATAAATTAGTATTATCTATATATTCATGGAAGGGATGTATTTTCAAAATTTATTTGGAAAATATTTAAAATGAGGTTGTATGTTAATAAGCCACTTAATATTAGTCCAAAATGTCATGTAAAATATTAATCTCCCAAAATAGTAAAATTTTGTAAAATAAATACTTACATGAGAAAATATTTCAGTATTATTATTACTGTAATATAATTTTTTACTATGTTATACAAATTTGCATAATAAACTAATTTCTCATCAGAAAAATTAAAAAATATTCATCTTGTATGTCTAAAAACACCAAGATATGTTTACTATGATGAACAATGTCATTAATAGATATCATGTAGAGTAGTGATAAAGATATTTTTTCTAAATTTCATATTTCAATTATTCATTTAAAATATTATATGATATGTTATGAAAAAATAAAAATGATGTTATAATCATGGATATGAATGGTTGTATTTACAAATAAGTAACATTTCCATTTTTAAAAGTTGATTTTGAAAATAAGGAACATATTATTTCTTTATTAAAAAGTATTCATTATATTTTCAATAACATATTTTTTCAGTATATAAAAATATATATAGTATCCATTTTAAGTGGTTATTAAAAAATTCACATCTCTTTATGGGGTTGGTAGTCCACATAAACACCTAAATTTAGTTCTCATTATTCTATAGATATAATAGTAAGAAATTTTATGATGGATTATCATTAAAAAATAATTAATTTTTAATAAATATCATATTTATACAACTAATATCCTCCATTAAATCAATTCATCAGATGAAGTGATTGAAAATTATTTACATTAGTTCTCAAGGTGGTAGTCCACAATACATTAAAATGATCTATTTCTTTCCCATTTGTGTGAAGAATGAAATTTCGATTAGACTGTCATTATCATAATAACATCCATTTATATTTTACATAAAATAATTATTATATTATTAATTTTTATAATATATGAAGGGGTTGAAGAAGATATAAAACTAAAACTCGTGGTTTAAATTTTTACCTCTTATTTCTAAAATATCAAATTTATTATATATTAATACTTCTATTACATCTATTATACCTAAATTGCACTATAATGATTGGTGATATAATTGGAAATGATTAGTTAAGATCATGTAAAAATGAAATTTCATTTTAATTGTATTTAAAGCAATAGAGGAGGCACTATTTTATTAGAGAGGGGAAGGGAACTATTGAAATTACATAATGTATAAGATATTTTTCTTGTAAAATGGATCCAAAATTATGTATTTCGATTATAGGAATAGGTTATGTTGATATCATCACATTCTATTAAATGTGAGAAATATTATACAATTTTTAACTATATCTATTAGTTTTAAACTGTAGTTATCATTTTTGAAAAGTAAATTGATGTCAGAAAAATATTGTTTTGAGGTAATGCTAGTTAAAATAAAAATAAAATTGTCCTAAAACTAGATAATGTATTATATTCTAAACAATAACCTTATCACTTGGACAAATAATTCATTTTTATTAATATTAAATCATATATTAAATTACTATTTTTATAAAATACAATTTATTTAATTTTGGGAAATTTTAAATAATTTGACATTAAAAATAGCCTGAAATAGTATAAATTAATGTTTATTCCATAAAAACACAAAAAATGTTATAATTCACTAACAGTTTTGTGGAAAACAATAATTAATTCATATTACATGGATTTCAATATTTTTATAACCGATTATATTAATTTTCTATTAATTCAATAAATATTGTGCTAGCAAGATTAAATAATATATAATAATTATTTAAACGTTAAAAATAAAAAATATATTACAAATATGAAAAACAATTTTTCATTAAAATAACTATTTTGAAAAAAAAATTCCCCACTTTTAGAAAATATTATAAAAAGTAAAAATTAATTGGGTGATATTTTTTATATTAACCTTTACATAAATATTATAATGATATATATCAAGGATATATGGACCCATTTCAAACTTATACCTAAAACTATAATGAAAATGGCTAATATGAAGTCATTGAACAGGATGAATTCTAATGTTATTGTCATTATTTTTCTTTTCATATTATTTTTACCGCTATTTTCTCAAAATTACAATACCATGATGAATTTTTTTTACGATGGTACTATTAATGATTAATATAAATAATAGGAAACTATAGTTAATAATTTGAACATCACATTTAATATATTGAAATACTTTTTCAATAATTATTTTTTGTATGTGGACGAAATTAATTTACAATTAAATCAAAATATGGAACAAAAAATAAATTTTTAGGGAATATTCCTTTTTAATTATATATTTTTATTAACCTATTGAACCATAAAAAATATACGTATGAACAAAATTGGTTTCTCCATAATTTATGTGAATTAATGTTACCTTGTAATTTTTTTTGATAAAATGGAACATTGTACAATATTGATTAAAAAATAAAACTTCTATAGAAAACCAATAATTTTTAATTATTAATGGAAAATTAATTTTTTTATTTAGTTCCAAAACATTCAATATTATATTATTTAGTCTTGTTTATCTAAAAATGGTATATTTTGTATCAAATAAAACTTCTAAAATTATGTAAATTCAATGAAATATTTTCAAACAGAATGTAATCAATACAATTTTTAAAGAAACTATATTGTTTATCAATAAAATGGCCTTACAATAAATTGATCCATTGTTTCCATTGAATTAGCCAATAAATTATTATTTATAAATCTATTCCAAATATTTTATAATTAATTTAATCCTATTATAAAAATATATTTAATGGATAGTTTATAATGGACATTTTTAAATACTAATATAAGATGTTACTTTGACACCCGACATTTTGTATCCTGTATTCTATAAAACATCATATTCGAATTGTAATATTAGAATGTATTTATTTTTTATATTGATATCGACCACTAAAAACTACCACCTTAACCTAAATAACAAAAATCCATCTTTTTAGGATCTTAATGAATTATAAAAATATGGATACCTTTTATAAGAATTGACAAAAAATCATATTATATATAAGTGTACTACTTATCCATTAGAAAAAAAAACATTAAAAAATAAACTCCATTGGGGGTAACCCATATTTTCTTAGCCTTATATTTAGTTTACTATTTTTAATAAATAAATTATGCATGTTCATATTTTTAATATTTTGTACCTTTATCTTACCACCTCTTTATCTTTTAATAATTCACACAATAATGGAGTGTATTTTATTATAATACAGTTTGTCTTAATATAAGGTGTGCTTATTAGTATTTATTTGTACATCGACAAAATATTAATATTTTTAAATGAAAATTCACTTATAAATAGGGTTTAATCATGTCATGAGGAATGTATCACTCAATGGTATCCAATCCATCAATTGTTCAAATTAAAAAACACCCTATAATGTTGTTTGAAATAATTTCTATTTATTGTTTTTACATCTCAAAATCTAATATTTTAAAAAGTATTTAATATTTTATAAAAATAATTTATAAATCAATGGTGGGGTTGGGTTGGTTAAAAGTGTGTTTATCCAATTCTATATAACTTTGGTTTGGAAAATCATAGGTGGTTCAATTCCATTGTTTTACCCTAATACTAAAACACACACAATGATTACATTATTTAACCAAGGAAATGTATCATTGTATCATAAAAATATGAAAACATAGATTGAATAATATTCTATATAGTGGAAGTGGAAAATTAGTATGATCAATATGTCACTAGTTTTAATGACACTGAAACAACATAGTATAATATTGCTTCACTTTTTTGTTTAAAATTATATTTCATGTATATTAGTAAAAACATTAAATATTTGTATAGTTAAATAAATATTAATTCAAAATGGATTGAGGATAATAATATTACTATTAATCAAAGGAAACTCCCCTTTTAACTAGGTATAGGGGAGACAATTAAATAATAGAAAGGCCTAGTGTCGGCATAGGATAATAAATATCCTAAAGGAAAACCTGTTTTTAATGAACAAACGCCCTATAAAAAATTAGTGTCACCATCTATGTTGACATTTCATTCACCATCTTACCATGTCAGTTCCTAAACCATTAACTTCATTAAATCACCTATATGGGATATTAATATTCAATACAAGTTCCACTGGATGTTAAGGCAAGATGTAAGTACCACTTAATCAAAAATATGGCCATATATATAAATTTTAATAATAATAACATGAAAAAATAAATATTTCACATTACGAAAAACAAACAATAAAGATGTAAACCACATGCATCTATAACAATACATGTTGTGTAGTTTGGGATTTATAAACACTTCCTCGTTTTAATCAAAAATTATTTTTCTACCCTCTTGATATTATTTTGTAACGTTAAGAAATCCGTATATGAAAATGATAAGTTCGTTTCTCTTAGTGGTTTTGTTAATAAAATTTCATTTTCCCCAAAAAAAATTATGTTCTCAAATGATTCATATTTAATATATTACATTTCATATTTTGATTTTTTGTATATTTGGAGAATTTTTTGTTGAACATCAGATGTATAGTGGCATAGTAGATGGGAATAAAATTGGTTATTTTGTACATAGGAAAATGATGATCCTCAAAAATTTTAAAAAGTAGAGGATTTTTACATTTTGTTCATGTATAGACCCATCCATAAATGTTACATAATCATTAGTTAAGTAAAACATTCTCATTGGGGATCTTTTCAGGGTTATATTTTTAAGGAATTAAGCCATAAATATTACATTACATCTTAAATATAACAAACTATACACTTCTACTCTATCATAAATTTTAACAAAAATAAAACTCTTAAAATACACGAATTATTTTCTTGATAATAATCTTCATGAATTATTGCTCTCACTTATGCTTCCTTATAAAATGTAAAAAAAATATCCAAAACTTGGGATGAGCATAACAATCTCAGTAAGGGATATAAAAATAAATAAAAACCATTAATCTAGTTAAAACTAGATAACCCATTTAATGATCTTCGGGTGATTGAATCAAAACATTTTTTCATGAATTATAATTGTGCTTTTTTCCCAATGAAAAAGAATAAAATGAATAACATGCAATTAAAACAATTTTTAGAGACAAAGAGAATCATATAAATAAAACCATTTTAATAATATTACAATTATAATAAATGTATGTTTGACTTCCTAAATAAAGATATATAATAGAGGCCACCCTTTTTAAATGTTATATCAGTCTCACTTGTGAGATAAAATGGGACACTAACCCTCATATAAGCTGTTTCTGGATCACTCATGAGCTATATTGGGGATCCAGCCTTCGTAAAAGCAGTTTCAGGGTCACATTTAATCTATAATGGTGCTCAATATTTCGTATAATCATTATTAGGCTTACCTATTTCTTTTAAAGCTCATGTACCATTTTATGAATAAACCATGTTCATGACAAAACCCTTTTTTAAAAAAATCATTTAATCCCTTACAAAAAAAATCCCATATAAAAATACCATTTTCATTTAAGAAAAATTTTAAATACCAAGATTCCAAAATAAATGAATAAGGTATTTATTTATATTTTTAATGAAATTATGGATTATAAAGGAAGTAAAATATCAAATAATGGTTATAGTGGTAGAGAATTCGTTGCCACCGTATATGTAAAAAACATCTTTTTGTCATTTAGTAAAAGGAGTTGGAGAAAATTGATTACCTTTAAAGGAAATTTAACATCAAAGGGGTTTATTATAAATCATATAAAAGAAGGTTGTATATAAATCAAAATATCCATCTATGAAAGGATATTAATTATATGCCCCTTACCATGGGCCTGAATTGTCTCGTTCATTATTTATATATCTGAATAAAAAAAATTGGTTAATTTATACTTGATTTAAAAACTTTTTCATTTTTATTATTAATTTTGTTTTACTTATTATCATGTTATAAAATAAAAAATTATTTATGTCCATATCCATTGTTTTATCGGTATATGATACTTATGTCCAAAAAGAACATATTTTGATGTAAATCGTCTATGTAGTCAAAATAAAGTCATATAATGAATGATATTAATGAAATAAATATCATATATATCTATTATGTAAGTATTTATAATAGTCCATAATAATTTGAGATAAGAAATGAATATCATCGTTCATGGTGATGATAGGTTGTACGAACGCATTAAGGGTACTTCTGTTTATTTTACATGTTAAAGGAAAGAAAACTAAATGATATAAATTTATTTTATAATACAAGTAATTTATTTAGGTCTTTTATATCTCAATGTTTTAATAAAACCATATTTTATATGTTCCATGTATTTCATGAAAGAGTTATGTTACTTTGAGGGTGTAGTAGTCCGCACTTCCTTAAATGAAATTATCAAATTTAAAATTTATGGAATGCAGAAAGGTATGTAGTAATTAAAAATTAGTGAAAAATATTTAAAATATAAAAATAATATATATCATATATAAATAAACTGTCATCATAATCTCCACCATGATAGGTGGTAGGACAAAATTGAACAATCATCGTTTCGTGAGGCAGTAGTTCGTTGTACACAAAAACGGTATGGTCATATCCATTTGGTAGAGGTTTGCGTAAGTGTAGTTATAATACATAACATGAAAACATTATAGTAAATTTATGACACTTTTTTTATGTAATTATATATTAAGAACATCAGATGGAGTGGAGAAGAAAAAAATTGAAATGAGCTTCAGAGAAGACATTGCTCAAAATTGGATAACTCCTTATGTTTTGAGAAACAAAGGTATCATTAAATTGATTTCATCCCAAGGTAAGGATTATAGTAGGAAGGGAGGGATGTTGGGATATATTTTAATAGAATTTTTATTAGTAGTGGGACTTGATAGGTGTTAGAAAATTGGTAGAGATGGTCGCCTTTTATAACAGAGATGAGAGGTGTTGTAGGAATAAAAATATATTTTAGGTTTATAATGGTTTGGAACTAATTTATTTCAAATAAAAGACTAGTTTTGATTGTATAGATATCATTTAATTAAAATTAGACTAATTTTTAATATTTATTAACCATTTTATTTTGGGTTAAACTATTAGTTTACTCTTTTTAATCAATCCATGATATCATGATATTTATAATTTATTGGTTAATGTAAATACCATTTCATGATAAAAGACTCATAAAAATTCCATTTATATCATATTTGGACTTATATTATCCTTTTTTTCTAATCATATATTTTTAGGAATTTAATATCATTTAATAAAATATTTAATATTTTAAAATACAAATAGTGTCAATTTGACACTATTCATTAGTTGAATTTATAAATATATCCTAAAAGAAATATAAGTATGTAATAATTTCGTTAAAGCATAAAAAAAGTCACATACATCCATAAAATTAATTTATTCCATAAAGTTTGGAAAATTATATTTATTTTAGTAATTATAATATCATTTATTTGATATCTCTCTTAATAAAATTATTTTTTATCACTATTGTGTCGATATTAATGTTACTGTATAATCAATAAAAAATATAAATAAATTTAAATATAGTATATAATTATATTATGTGTCTTTTTACTATTAATCTTATAGGATTCGTAAATTCTACTACTACATTAAAATTATTAAACTTACACGAGATAATAGACTGGCTTATTTCACTTTCTTTTTTTAATAAGTATTAAATCACAGTCATGGTTAAAGTCTATTAACTTAATAAATTATTACCCTTAAATGATATGGTAATACTTTTATTCATCCAATAAGATTTTGGAATTTGTTAGTGTAACTTTATTATCCTTATCATATGGTTTCATTCTATAATATACCTGATTTACCTTGGACTATGGTATATAAAAATTACCAATGTTAGAGTTCATAATGTACAAAAATGAACGGTACCTATTTAAATAATATTTTACTTTTGAGTCCAAATATTTAATCTGTCTTTTGAAATTCAAAACATATAATTTTATGAAATTAATATATAATTAATTCCCACTGTCGATACGAGAAAACCTGTTTTTGAAAAAAAAAACTATCAAAAGATTGACATGTGTTTTTGACTAACATAAAAGAGAAATTACTTAAAATGAGAAAAATTAGATTAAATTACCACAATATATTCTATTTATAAATTAGAACCATTAAATAATAATATTTGACAATATAATTTATTTTTATGAAAAATGTTGTTTTGAATTAAAATTTAGCATATTTTTAGTATCCATAAAAACATAATAGTTATCAGAGAATTAGAAAACATTCATCCAAAATAAATTTTGATGTCCCAAATCTAGATAATAATTTTATATTCTCATATATAACATATAAATTTATCTAAAACTAAATTTAAAAAGGGTTCGCTATCAAAAGCATTAAAACTGCATATTTTTTTTAAAAAAACACCTTTTATCTCAAATTATGAGTTTGATCTTTTTTAATATCTAGAAAACATATAAGATGAATTTAAATTAGTAAATTGAATAAATATAATATATTTTTCATTAAATGATATTTTATAATGAGTGATATGATTTCATAAACACAATTATTCTCTTTTTTAAATAGGTTTTCATAAAAAGACATCATTTATATTCGATTGGTGTTTATTTACATTTATAATCAGTTTGGAAACCAAATAATAATTATTAAAACATGTTTAAACCATATTTTCATAATTCAATTGATATTATTCTTTCCCTCCATTATAACGGCTACGTTGTAATGGTAACATTTAAATAACAACATTTATTTGTCCATTTAAGCATGATGTAGCATATCTTGTCTGATATTGAACAAATTGATTCTTTCTTAATACTTGGGATGTGACATAATTCACTCCATTTTTTTAAATTTCATCCTCATACTTTTAATATTTGGATTGGTATGATCATTGAAAATCCCTCATCTAAAAAATAGTTAATAAAACAATCACGTTAAAAGAAAAAAAGTGAAGAATGAATGTCACGCAAGATTACTCATACTAGGATACATTGTAAGAAAACATAGATATGGAAGAGAAAAAAAACATCATGTTCTAAGGGAGAGTGATAAAATCAATATTAGGATAAATTTAACAATAACAAAAAAACCATAAACTTGTTATGGGTAAAACAATCATTGATTTCATAGTTGGAAATGTAAATGTAAAACGTTTTTATTGTAATATTATTTTCAAAATGATGATGAATTTATTTATATACATGACTAAGAGTAAAAGGAAAAAAAACTTACTGTTCAAATAGACATTCATACTTTTATAAATTTATACCAAAAAAACATCTTATATCGAAATTTTGAGTATTCATGATGAATTGGTCACACTTGAAGCACATGAATGAACTCTTAGTGAATGAAATTATCCTATAAAAATAAACCATATATTTCCCTTGTCATTAGAAATTAACCAAAACCCGAATAGTTAGTACAAGATCACATAATCCTCCAAAAGGAATAATCCATTATAAGGAGAAGGACTACATTTAATCTACAAAATTCAATAGTAATACCCAGGTTCTACATAGACCAATTAAAAAAACAGGGTCCTTAAAATTCACTAAAAATTAAAAACATTGATTGAAAACTAAAATTCAAAAGGATTTGATCCCATTTTGATCCACAATAAATATTAACATTGATCTCCAAATAACACTTATTACTTTTAAAATATCATACTAAAAGTAATTAACCTAATCCCATATTCTCCACGATAGGTTAACAATATCAATACATAACTCAAATCGCCATATGTGTGCAA
The DNA here is from genome assembly GCA_963277665.1 of Viscum album. NCBI lineage: Eukaryota > Viridiplantae > Streptophyta > Magnoliopsida > Santalales > Viscaceae > Viscum > Viscum album. The sequence goes on along the minus strand of OY728135.1, from coordinate 1,999,005,104 downwards.
AAAATAGATTCTTACACTATAAAATTCAACTATTTATCCTCAATTAAAATCCCATATTATTCTATTTTGCTGAGGCATTTAGTGTTTCAAACAGATAGAACGTCTTCCAAAATAACATTTATCACTTAATAACAAAATCATTTTCTTATAATAAGGATATCCATTTCATAAAACATAAGTTACAAAAAGTAACTTATTCTTGTTCGATAAATTCATTTAAATAAAAGGAATGGGTCATAATAACCGAGGAATTTATGTATTCCCGTGAAATGTGATAAATCCTATTCACACATGGGTTATGGGATTGATTCATATAGCATTTTCAAACAAGATGGGTTGTCACAATATATGTTTGTTGTCATTTTTCTAAAACTATATAATTCTTAAAACATTAACAAAATGTTAAAAAAACGATAAAAATAACCATAACATGGTTTAAACTTAATGGTTATTTCAAACTTCACATTTTTCATCCAAAAAACTAATAATCCATAATTTCCGCAAATGTTAATGCCTCCAATAATACTGATAATTACCATAAAATTTAATAAAGTAATCCTCAAAAGGGGTTTTAAGCCATTTATCATATAATAAACCTTATGATTATTAACCCATAATGATATCCTTAACCCTTAATATAACATCCTAATCTCATAAGTTTTCTATAAGGATCTCTAATATAAAATCTGAGGCCTCTTCTTAAAACAATTTATAATATTGAGATAAGTCATGAATCAAAACTGAGGAACTTTTTAGGTTTACAGATATAGATAATTATTCCATAAAAATTACATTACATCTCAAATAGAATAAATTATACACTACTACTCTATCCAAATTTTTTCTGAAAAATAAACTCTCAAAAAAATATATTGTTTCTTGAAATAAATATTCTTGAATTATTTTATTATATTACCCTTCCTTATACCCAGTGAAAAACATTTCAAAAACATGAGATTAGCATTAACATATTAGTAGGGGTAATAAAAATAATGAAAACCCATTAGTGTAGTTAATACCTGAAACCCCATTCAAAGTTCATTGATATATTGAATCAAAACATTTTCACAATAATAAAACTCATGTTTTCTTCAAAATGAAAAACACTAAACTGGATATCAAGAAATTAAAACACCTTTAGGTGACTTAGATAATCATATAAATAAAACCCTTTCAAACATATTCAAAAATAATATCCATATGGTTGACTTCCATATTAGTGATCTATAATTTGGATCCCCTTCTTATAAGTAATATCAGGCTCTCCCATGGGATATAATGGGGATCGACCCTTCATATAAGCTATAATGGGCAACACCATTAGCTATAATGGGGCTCAACCCTTTTTATATGTTGTTTCAAGATCACCTGTTATCTATAATGGGGTTCAAGCCTTCGTATAATCTATATCAGGCTCACCCATTTCATATAATGCTCATGTATTAATTTATGATTAAAACATGTTCATCATAAAACCCCTTTTTGAATTCTTCTTTTAATTAAATATGAAATAAAAAATTATATAAAATTATAATTTTCATTAAAGAACACATTTTCAATACCATGATACCCAAATAATTAAATTAAATGTTTATTTTCATTTATAATGGAATAAATACTAATAGAAGAATCTTATTATCAAATAAAATTTACAATGAAAGAAAAGTCATTTTACCCGTACATGTTCAATAACATTACATTTTTTCATTTAGTAAAACTCATTGTAGAAAAAATATTTCCTTTGAATTAAATTAAAATTCAAATGTGTTTAATATACAACAAATAAAATAATGTCGTATATAAGTCAGAATATGACTCAATTAATAGAGATTCAAAGGATGTCCTTTACCTTATGTTAGACATGTATAATTCATTAATTATATTCATGAATTATAAATATAGGTAAATTTCTAATATCATTGGATCATTTTTAAATTTTATTAAATATTTTATATTACTTATTCGCATTTTAACAAAATACATCATTATTTATGTTTATATCTGTAGTTTTTTTTATATTCGATACTTAGGTCGAAAATGAACTAGTATTGATGTAAATTGTCAATGTAGTCAAAAGTACATCTTTTATAGACATGTTTTCATGATTTAAATATCATATATATATAGTTTTTATGTATTTATAATAGTCCATAACAATTGAAGATAAGAAATGAAATGCACCGTTCATGGAGACAGTAGGACGTACATACACGTTAAAATGACTTTCATTTCATTTAAATATTAATGGAATAAAATATATATTATATAAATGTATATTGTAATACAAATATTATATTCATGTAAGGTATTTCTCTTAGGTTCAATAAAACCCATCCTTTATATGGTCCAAGTATGGAATGAATGAGCCATATCACATTGAGGAGGCGTTATTCCACACATCGTCAAATTAAATTATTGTTTTTACAAATTCTATAAAACATGAAGGTATGTTTAAAAAAAACTACAGAATATTATATTCAATATAAATACAATATATATAAGATATAAATAATGTTCCATCATAATTTCCACCATGAGATGTGGTAGGAAATATTTTTTTAACAATAATCATTTCATGACGCAGTAGATCGTTGTACAAATAAAAAATATGTTTATATCCTTTATATGGATGTTTGTGTATGTATAGTTTTAATCCTTATCTTGAAAACATTAACGACCAAAACATTTATCACTGAAAATTTCTCATGATCAAATTAAATGTCGTATTATCTAATATAGTTGTATAATATATTCACATCTTTGGTTTTTTTGGATTTTAAAATACTATTATGAATTGTGACTGTTGATAATATAGTCGTTAAATAGTGATCACATGATTTTTATAAATATAGGGATTTAAAAAAACCAATTTAATCAGACAAAATAAGTGATGGCCTCATCCAGTCGAATAGCTCTATATGAAGAAGAATTTTAATAGCTCCAAAAGGAGGTGGCATCATTCAGCTTCACTCTTAACTAATCCAAGGCATGATTCAACATGTTATGCTTGAACCAGGCTGCCTATGAAAGAAGTGGATGTTGATAGTGAATACTACCTGAGTGATGTAATCTAAGACACCCCAAGAGTCTATCACCATCACACACCCTACCCTTCGGTCTTATGCGGTTGTTATAAGGGGTTATGTAATAAGACCCTAGTGCTATGATTATGTACATTATTTTTGTATAAATAATATAATTTCATTTTATTATTGTTACTTTTTATATATTTTTTTAAATAAAAATAAAATTTTTAGTTAATTAAGAAATATATTTTGATGAATTAATGGATTTTTGAATTAAATAATATTTTCATTATTTTTATTTCTAAATTACTTTTTATATAATATAAATTACTGTATAATTATTATGAATATGATTGTGATTTTTATTATTGTTTGAAATATATATTGGTCAAATACGATGAATTTTCGATAAATATTCGTCTTCATATCAAAAGAAAAAATTGAAATATTTAGAAAATAATTTAGATTAAATGAATATTATTTTTGGCATCAAGGCATGGAAATTATCCAATAGTGAATTTTTCAAAATTTTCGAAGACAGTTGATTTTTTTGGGTAAAAATTAAATTCCATTTCTATATATAATGTGTTTTATTACATCGTCATGACCCAATAGTTTTGTAATAAAATAAATATAAACATAACTTTCGGCCAATATATATTTTATAATTTAAATAATGTGATTTTAGGTTTCTGTGATTTATTCTGTAATGCTTTAGTGGACCCTTCAAGACACATAAAAACATTTTATCTTTTCAAAAAAATTCTTTAGAGTGTGACACACATCCACATAGGAAACCGGATTATTTTATGAAGTTTTTCTATTACCCTAAAAAAATAATGTCTTTCATTAACCTTCTGAAAAACCCATGCGTTGGTTTGGGGCTTTGATTAGTTTAATGTGTGGTTTCCCAAACCTAAATAATAATGAATTCCATCTCCATTCCAATATAAACCCACCAAAGATCCCACTTCCTCTTTACTAAAATCCATTGTAGGTCTTCCAAACTATTCCCTCCCCTTCCAGTTATCCTCTCAAGGCTCCCTAAACACCAAATAATCCTCTCTAAATCCCCTCCCAATTTTTTGTGATCACACATTCAAATATAGGATTCCTTCATTTCCTATTTTTTAGAAGGTTCTTAATATTTTTATTCCCTTTTAGATTAAATTATAAATGTTGGAGTATGATTTATCCCCTCCCCATAACTCCCTCTATATGTTTTAATGATGAGATACCCATTACCTCTCTCATTAGTGCCTCTCATGTACACTTATTACTATTCTAAAATTCTGAAATGAATTTCTCTCTCATAATTTTCATCAAACAAATTCATTTATATGATGAATCCTAATTACATTAATTATCATGGGAAATTTATCTATTTGAAAACATACATTCCATTTTATGTACATATTACGAGAAACCAATTTCTCTCCCATCAACATTTTTTATGAAGTATTATGTCATGCTGTTATACTACAAAAACTGCACTGCCATTTTTCGAGCCAAAATCGTAGTGTAGTGAATACAAATCCCATTTATCTATCAAGGGTATTCACCTTTATGAATATTTAATTATTTATGTAATAAATTCTTATATGAATTCTTCATTCCTTTACAATGGAATAAATTTTGTTGTTTAATGAATCGTTGTTGTATGATCTTGTGGCACATTTATGAATGAAATTAAATTTTTATGAAGGGTGTGCCTTAATAGAACCACAATGTATTGGGTAAATATTAGTATCATGATACCTCATTATAAATGAAGGTTAATCATGCTAATTCAAGTGAAATGATGGTTTACTCACGCTCCATAAGCAATGAGGCTTGGATCATGCTAATTCCATGATACATGTTGTTGTTGTATTTCAATGTTGTTATAATCGTGCATTATCATGAAATTATGTTCATATTTCTTCTATGCTTCATTGATATGGTATTTCCTAACATGTATGTCAATATTCATGTTGTGCCTTATTTAATCCCTTACTGGGCATTATAGCTCACCATTTTATTAAGCATGTCCTCATGTTATCCCATGAAATTCTAAGTATGAGGGAATGTGGTGGTAATTTAATGGATTTTTTCAATAAAGAAGTTTTGTTTCTTGTTTTAAGTCATTACAAAATGTTCATAAGCACCAAAAAAAGTAGACCTATCGATCTTCCATGTTTCATCAAGTGAAGAGTTTATGAAATAAATCATTTTTATTTGTGTTATAAAGAGCAGGGTTGTAGTAGTTGGTTTCAAAGTGATAAGTTTAGTTTTTTTTGTGATTAGGATTAGAAAACCCTAGTGAAACCTTAGGGATAAAACAAAGTATAATAAGAACATCCCAATATTTTGGTGAGTATTGTGTAATTGGTTTATCAGGAAAATGTATCCATGTCTAGATTCGAGCAGGTAAAACAGGCTCTAGAACATATCTAACTAGGATTGAAAACTCTAACAAAGAGTTTCATTCTTGAATAGGGGTATCCTCATACATGACAATAGGCCTTGCATAACTCTTGGTTATGACACACCTAGATGATATGCTTTGGTAAATTCACTAGCATGGTATGTACTATTATTAAGGGAATTAAAAAAATCCCTTAAGAATATATGATTGAATATTAATCTTGGATAAAATAGATTGAAGCCTATAGATTAATAACATAAGGAAATATTTTTTTTTATAAATCATCCATTTTCTCCATAGATTACCCTTTATGTGTTACCCATAAAATTCCTTTTATTCTATCCAATGGTCGGTAATAGGAGGATTTTCTCTAAAAACTAATGTGAAGAACTATGTGATGATTATTCAAATGACATGCCCAATCCTATGAGTGAAGGAATCGTGAACTTTTTTTGATAATATCTCAGTTAACTATCCCATTGAATAAAAACACGGGTCAAGATGAATTTTCACCCCCTAAGAAAGAACTAGTTTCAATCGAGAGCTTCACGAGACGAAGGCATCCTACTTTTAAAGGTTCATCTAATCCATAAATTTCCAAATAATGGATCAACTCCATTGGAAAGATATTTTCAATAATTCAATGTTCCAAACAAAAAAAATGATGTTCTGGATTCTTATCATATGGAGGGTGAATCTTATCAATGGTGTACATTGATAAAAAAATACCAAGCCTATAGAGGAGATCGAGCCATTTGAATTGAAGGATTTCTGAAAAAAAAATCGATAAATATATTTCATGCACCCTCTGAGATAATATTAAAAGGAACGTACATTCCCTCAAGAAAAAAGAAGATGAATCCATCAGAGCTTATGAGGCAAACTTCACAATTCATTCACGATACACCTTCATCATTGTCATTACCCCCTAATGCAACGTTGACTTCTTTTTCAGTGGGCTGAAACCTAGCCTAAAAAAATCCCTAGAGATCTGTGGCTTTGATAGTTATGAGGATTTTGTAAAATGTTCTCCCAAATGTGAAATAGATTTTTTAAAATCAAAGGGGTTTCATAGGGATAAAGAGTTTAAGGTGGAATTAAATTCTTGTAGTACATTGGATAAATCTAATAGTGCTAATAAGATCTAGCACCCCACTTTCCATTGGTGTAGAAAAAATCACCCTTTGAAATTTCCAAAACGGGATGAGTATATGCTTTAGGTGTATAAGAGAAGGGAAGCTTGATATTAACTAACAACAAAAGAAACCCACAACTATGAAAAAGGATAGGAACACTTCCTTTGACCCTTAATGTGTGGTTCATTTCTTCAATTGCAAAGAAATAGGTCACCTTGCAAATAATTTCCCTAAGCCATTGATTTTAGGAGGAAACCAACAACTTTCAAGGAAGAATGGGAGAGATTTTCCCATAACAACATCCTGAAGTGAACCCAAAAACAATGTGGTGATAGGTATGATAGGTAATCATTCCTAAATAGTGAACATACTTTCAGATTATGGATTATCACAGTCTTGTTAATCTCGAGTGTTTAGTAGAACAATCACAACACTACCAAAAGTCTTGGATGTAAAAAAGTCGATGAGTATGTAAAATGGGGTAATAATTGCATCGCTTGAATAAAACTCCTTCTCTATCATAATTTGTGGATTGAAATTTTAATGAACCTCATAATACTCCCTCTTTTATAATTTGATGTAATTTTCGGCATGGATTGGATTTCATTATATAGAGACAACATAAATTGTCGTGATAGGTAAATTACTCTCCATATTGAGAATCGAGCTCTGATTCAATAAAATTTGAAGGAGGAACTTGAATCTTCTTTAGCACCATTATCTCAAATGTGGATATTAGTACCCTGTGATAATGCGTATCTGGATTAGATGATTGAGTCTCTGGAAGTAATTATTCTTGAATACATCCCTATTGTGAGGGAATTTGCAGATGTGTTACCAGATCAATTGTCTAGTATTTCTCCTAGAAGAGATGTTGAATTCTCAATTAACCTTATACCTGGGGAGTTTCCAATATCCAATAATCTATATAGAGTGGTTTTTGTGGAGCTGGATGTTCTGGAGAAACAACGGCATGATAATCTTGTTATAGGGTTTATACGCACAAGTGCATCATCATGGGGTGAACATGTCTTCTTAGTCAAGAATAATGGTGTGTTAATGCACCGTTGCATTGAATATCACTAGCTCGACAAAATAACTATAATGAACTAGAATCGTCTTCCATGAATTGATGACTTGTTCGATCAGCTATGTGGAGAACAATAATTCTATAAGGTAGATTTGTGGTTGTATATTTCTAAGTAAGGGTGAAGAAAGAGGATATCCCCAATAATACTTTTTTTACATGTTATGGACAATATGAATTCATAGTATTTCCTTTCTGACTTAATAATTATTCAACAATATTCATGGAATTTATGAATATATTCTTTATAGGTTACCTCGACAAATTTTTGGTAGTCTTTATAGACAATAATATAATATAATCGAAAACCAAGGAGGAGTATGAGAAGTGTCTAAGAACTGTACTAGAGAACATTCAGAAGAAAAAGATCTGCAAAATGTACAGAAAGTGTGAGTTCTAGTTCGAGGATGTCTCATTCTTGGGCCATATCATAACAAAAAAGGGATATTTTGGGATCCCTTCATGATAGCTGATATAGAGGAATAGAGGATGGAAACATCATTAAATCATATTCATATATTCATGTGGTTATTTGGATATTCTTACCAATTTTTGAGAAATTTTCATTATAGTACAACCCTCTTACCAAGTTAACTTGGAAGGGAGTAATGTTTTATTGGAGTAATGAACGAAAATAGAGCTTCAAGGAGTTGAAAAGAAGGATTTCACTGCGACCCTACACATTTTACTCATTAGTGGAGAAATTTACATGGTATTTAGAGATAATTCAATGAATGTTATGGGTTTTGTGTTGATGAATATTGAAAACATAAATTCCTAATCTTACTAAAAGAAGAAATTTAATAGGGAAAACTATCTAACACACGACAAGGAGTTTGTTGTAGTGATATTCACTTTTAAAATTCTGCAGAAATACCTCTTTTTGGAGAAGTGTGAAATATATATGGACCAAAAAAACCTCAATTATATATTCAGATTGAACGAGTTGAACATGAGTTAACGGTGAAGGTTAGATTGGATCGAAGACTATGACTTCTCAATCCATTACCACCTAAGGAACGCAAAAAAAGTGGCGGATGATCCATGTAGATGGACCCAATGATTCTATCATTATTTGTAATTGAAAAGTATCCAATCTTCTTAGTCTGGATGAAGATGGACAAGGGAATCCTAAAGAATGGGGAATCATCCATCCTTTCAAAAATTATTGCTCAATCATCTCTTTTGCGAAGGTTTAATGATGCCCAAAAGGAAGATGTGGGAATTTAGAATAAGGTGGAAACTATTAGGAAAGTGAAATAGTTTGAGTTCAATGTCAATGAAAAAAGAATTATGAGATTTGGTTGAAGACTATCTGTTCTATCAAATCCAATGTTATACAATGAACTTTTGGATGTTTCACATAGAACAAATTTCTCTATTCACCAACAAAAAAATCAATGTATTGAGATCTTCTATAAAATTATTAGTGGGATAACATGAAGAAATAGAACATTGAGTATACATCAAAGATCTTGGGGTGTCAGAAAGTGATGGATGAGAGGAAGAAGTCTAAGGGGATGAAACAACCGGTACCCATACTAGAATGGAAATGAGAGAACATCACCATGTAATTTGTCACTGGAATTCTGAATACATCCAAATGAAAAAATTATATCTTTTTTATTATGGATCTTCTTATAATGACTTCCCACGTCATTACTATTCATGATTATTTAACACTGGATTCACTAGAATTGATATACATTAGAGATGTGGTAAGGCTACATGGAGAAAAAAAATCTACTTTATCTGATTGTGATCCAAGATTCACCGGAACGTTTTGGAATAGTCTTAAACATGCTCCAGATACTGATATGATCTTTAGTATGACATATCATCATCAAACTAATGGCCAATATGAGTAGACTATCCCAGCACATAAGAAAATGTTGATATCATGATCAATGGACTTCAAAGAAAGATGGGATCAATGCCTCCCTCTTGTTGATTTCTCATACAACAACAGTTTCCACTCATGCATCCAAATGGATACACATATAGCCTTCTATGGGAAGCGGTGAAGAACACAAAAATATTGGGATTATGTTGGGGAGTCAAAACTACTCAGTCCAGAGATGGTCGTAGAAATGGTGGATAAGGTTAAGATCATCCAGTAGCACATTAAATCTTTTTTAGGTCGACAAAAGAGATATACAGATAATCAACGACGAGACCTAGAGTTTGATGTCGAAGACATGGTATTCCTCTGCATATCACCATGGAAGAGAGTTATGAGATTTATTATTAAGGAATATCTTTTTCCAAGGTACATCGACCATTTTGGGATCCTTGACTGCATTGGAACAGTGGCCTATAAACTATAAAAAGCACACACAAGTGGTATTCCTAAAAAAGTGGAGTAATTTTTGAACAGGTGCTCATATATGAAATCTTAGGGGATTGTTGTGTTCAAAGCAATGACATTACCTTAGGTAGAACCAAACATCAACAAGCATTGTTCAGCTACGAGAGTTAGATTTTGAAAACTTTAATGGAAATAAAATAATGTAATAAATTATTTTATTTAAAATATTACTTTTCACACATCAACCTAATTCATCTCTTTAAATACCTATTTGTGTAATGTTCAGTGGGTTAGAATCCAAACCCTGTGAATTGAGAGATTTAGAGGCTCAATGAGATTTGGAAGAGAACCTGTTCGCGGATTATGATGACGTGATTGATCGACGCATCTTGGATTCAAAAAAACTTTCTAACAAACATTCCCTAATGACATTTCATCATCCAGATCGAGGTAGGGGTTGTTATTTCTAGTCTTCTTTTCCCCATTCTTGGATTAAAAATTGAATGTGGATCAACCAACAAACATGGTGATTTGAGAATCATTTTTTCTTTCTGGAGGGTGTCACTTACTTTTTCTTTTGGGGGTTTTGATATAGGAATTGATTATATGATAATAATTGATTTTTCATTTTGAATAACTTGTTAAACCTATTAATGGGAGATGATCGACCTCATGGAAGACAATTACTGAGGTGTGTTCCTCTTCTGTTTATTTTTTCATCAACCCTTTTAAGCCTGACGTTCTTATCATTCTTCATTGTGTTATGAAAAACGGATCATTGCGCATATATTTCACATTAAAATGATCCCAAATTAGATATCCTACATTTCTATGACCTAGTAGAGGTCCGACGATGTTGGTGGTGGACAAATCGATGTGGTTCGGGAGTTCTCGTTCATCAAGCGTTCTTTATGAGGGTGGATAGAAACGTGTTTTTAGGGACGATCTAAGGCACAAAATCATCAAATCTGGCTTCGAGATGATGGGGAGACCTGAACCCTTCAGTTCCATAACGATCATATCATCATAAGGGACTTCGGAGGATCATGGGAGGAGCATTGGTGAACAATAGTGATTCTGGAAATTTCATAAGAACACAACATGTATTCCAAAGAACACATTGTGTGGGACAGAATCAGCATCAGCTAGAGTTCTGTGGTGCGTGAAATGATGACACAATGTTTTTTCCAAAGAACACGAATTGTGGGTCCTTACACGAGACTCAACATGAATCCAGGGGATACACCGACACAGGGTGGGGTACGAAGTCGTGTACTCCACCACATGACCAATCTAGGCTGGCTGCATGGGTTACACCATGTACATGTCACATGTGTTGTGACACATGTGTTAAAGTTGTGTACGAGGACATGGATGGTGTACAAGGAGACAATTCCGAATAGATTAACAAAACATGTAACCATCATACTCACCATGTAAACCATCTTCTATAGGACCAGCCTTACGACATGGGTCATTGTAGATGGGTAGTACCCGAGGTCAGAAGACACGACATGTGACTCTTCTACACGTCATGTACTTCTCAGTACAAGGATTAATCTTCTTGTCCAATGTATATTTGACAAGTTTCATTTCGGTAAGTGCCCCATTTTCTCATTCCCATGAAGTTCAGGTTTCATTTCCCATTTCAAGTGTATGATCTCTTCAGTCATACTTTCCATGATATAGTCAGGTATCCCGCTGAGAGGCCCAGAATGAGATCCTCAATACATTATTGACTCTAGGTAGAGATTTGTATCGACGTGACTATCCCCTTTGGGTACCGCTCCCCCACATAGCATGTGAATCTGGGTGAGTTGCAGTATCTGCAAAGGCCCTAGAAATAATCATCATCTGTGTATCGTGATATTTACCCACTAAGGAGTGTGTGCACGTGGATTGAGTGTATCTATCTCTCGTGACATTTCCCGACTGATAGTACTTCTCATATGGATGTCATTAGTGATATCAGACTCATGGTGTGATTTCTTGTGGATGAGTGATTCAGGGAATCTTCAAACTGATTCCCTAGTTGGGGAATGTGGTTGTGCCACTTGTCTCTAGACTATAGGAATGTGTTTGGTGTATATCGGGATTGGGTTCACCTATTATATGATAAATATACATATATTGTGTAGATCTGATTTTACCATTACTTTATATATTGATTTGTGGTTTTCCGAGTCCTCTACTGAGTATTGTTATACTCACCCATATATGGTATTTTCCTACATGTGTTGTTTCTTGTGTAGATAAGCATCCTTTTGAAAACATCAAGGGTGGACTCGGACATGACTGAGATTTCTGAGTTCCTTATAGGGCGAGGTGTTCCTACATTTACGAGAAGCATTCCCATAAACTCTTTGTGTTTACATGTTGGACTTTTTAGTTTTAATACTACTATTTTTTTGTGGGCTTGTATTCTGGGCCGATCTACTTTCAGTACATTAGTTTATGTCGTACTCTGTTGGTCGGGTTTAGATGTATGCATGCATTTTGTTACTCAGTTTTTTTACATTTATTCATTTTTGGGATTGGAGATGTGTGTGTGTGTGTGTCTACATCTACATAGGAAATGGCTCCCATGTTAGTATTATTCCTACTCAGTGCTAGTCACTAGTTCCTAGACAATTGGAGGTGGTCTTGGGGAGTCAAAGTGTGGGCCCCATTGGGAAGGGTCATGACTGAGTGGTATCAAAGGTGGTCGGTTCTATCATTGAATGAAGAGTTTGTGATTTTGGGTTGGGGCAACAATGTTATGTGTTTTCAGCTCTTCTTTTAGGACATAGAATCCAGTGTTTGTGCCAAATCCCAATGTATCCATACACGAGGACTCTGATCACTGGATTTTCGACATGGTACATGAAAACATAGTTGTGGGGAAATAAGAGATTGGTACATGCATCATATAGGAATGTGTTGTGTTTACCATGTAATTTGTGTTAGCTATCCATATATTCTCTTTGACAAGGGAACATCTTGTTACTTACAAGATGTACATGTGATTCCTACCCACTAGGATTCAATAGCGCGATCACGAGGATGACATCTTAGTGGAAAGGCTTCAATATAGGTACCAGTTCCCCAGGTGTTACCTCTAGGTGGTGTACCAACTATACCACGACCAGTGGAATAGCCTGTGGTACCTGTAGTACCAACATATGAGGGTCGTAGTCTGAGCGCACTCTACAAGTTTCCGAGATACAGTCACCTAATGTTCTATATAGAGCCCAACCATTAGTCGGATGAGGACTTGCTTGAGGTACTAACTAGATTTTTCAGTCTCATGAGGTCACTGGTGGACCAGATGGTGATCCTAAGTATAAGCCTTCTTCAGGGTTCGGTCGGATGTTGGTGGAGTCTGGCTAGACAGATTCATGATGCGGAGACTCTTTTATGGAATGAGTTTGAACGACTCTTTAGGGAGGATTTCTCACTAGTTACAGTGAGAGAAGTGCGCATCTAGGAGCATATTCACCTCCAGTAGGGTATTTTTAGGGTTGATGACTATTCATCGAGGTTGACCAACCTCGCCAGGTACTCGAAGGATATAGTAGGATATTAGCACTTCAGAGATTGAACATTTGAGCGAGTTCTGTGATGGGAAATCTGAGAAAGTTTCATTACACTTTACATTCCAAATTATGTCTTCGTGCTCTAGAGGGCCTTGGTGATCGAGAGATTCTTGGAAGAGTAGTGACAGATGACGCAGATAGCAGCAGGCAGACGAGTGTAGAGACATCGGCAGCATGGAGCCGACATCATACACAGGGATTAGGACGTGAGAGACATCATAGGAGGACCTAGGATAAGGTTTTGGAATTCTAGGGCTCTCAGGAAGGATCAGTTATCCTAGGGAGAGGCGAAGCTGCTCTTGTGATGGAAGGGGACATCTCACAAGAGATTGTCTGACCCATTGAGCTACTGATAGGGAGGTGGTGGATGAACCATTGAGGTAGAGGCAGAGTGTGGATCAGACAGACCCTCTAGGTGGAATACATTGTAGAGGAGTAGGGAAGGATACAATTGGTGGGAAATGATTTGATCTACTTCCACCACCACCCTCAGGAGGTCCGCACAAGGCTCAGGGAGCTGGGGGACGGGGTTCGAGTCAACTACATGTAGTAGAGGCATATGACCATGGGACTCTAGGGATGATCAGAGGTATGATCTATGTATTCTCAACATTATCTTACGGATATATTGACATAGGTTCCACTCATACATTCCTCAACACATTTCTTGTGCGAAAACATGAGATTTTTGTAGAGTTGTTGACTCGATTGTTACGTGTGGAGTCAACTAAAGGAGGAGACACGATGATCACACACCTTTTTAGAAAGTGTGATCATACCCTTGGAGGTGAGAGTTTCGGTTGGAACCACTTGGTGGCAGTGTTGAGGTCTTATGACATAATTATCAGTATGTATTTGTTTTTATCAGTCCATGCTTAGATTTACTACATTAGGTGAAGTGTGTGGTGTGTCCGCAGCGATGGGAGGAGGTATTCCACTGTTGGTGAAATCTAGACATGGGTAGCACAAATTAGTCTCATGCAATGGATTGTATAGCCGATCACTCGGGAGTTTTCTAGACTTACCCTCGGAGTAGTAGATGTTTTTACCTTCCAGTTCCCCGCAGTAGTGGCAGAGTATGATGATGTATTTCTCAAAGATGTTCCCGGACTACCTCCCCACCAAAAAAATGACTTTTTCATTGACTTACACCCTAGGACGACACCGATTTCATCATCAGTATATCAGATTTCTCCCATAGAGCGTTATGAGCTGAGGTTGTAGTTGGAGGATTTTAAATGAAAGGGTTTCATTATACTATAATTTTACCCTAGGCGGCCTCAAAATTGTTATCCATGAAGGAATATGTGAGTTTGAGGTTGTGTGTGGATTACTGAAGCCTGAAGTAGGAAACGATAAAGAACAAGTATCCACTACAGTGGATCAAAGACCTCTTTGACCAGAAAAGATGGGCATAATGGATTTCAAAGGTTGACATTCGGTCAATTTAACACCAGTTACGAGTACGGGAGTAGAATATTACAACAATGGATTCCAGATTCCACTATGGTCTCAATGTGTAATTGGTAATTCATTTTGGCATGATGAATGCCCCCTCAGTGTTCAAGGGACTTATGAACCAGATCATTCAGCCATACAAGGATCATTTCATTGTAGTCTTCATCAAACGACATCCTTCTGTAATTGGAATCAGAGGAGGAGCATGCGAGACAGCTACAGATGGTTTTTGATGTACTCCGAGATCACCAACATTATGAGAAGTTCTTGAAGTGCATGTTCTGGATTCAAGATGTCAACTTTCTATGACATGTCATTTCAGCAGGTGGAGTAGTTTTAGACCAAGCCACAATGGAGCAAATGTTTGCATGGGAGCCACCTTAGAGCATGATGGAGGTGCAGAGCTTCCTTGGGTTGGCAGGATATTACTGGAGTTTCATTCTTTATTCATCGCGAATATCTTCACCGATGAAAACCTTAACCATGAAGGGGAAACCCTTATTTTGGGCAGAGAAGATCTAGTAGGCTTTGTAGTGGTAGAGTTATAGTTTTATGAGGAACCTGATCATGAGGATACCAGAGGATGGTGTCAAGTATGTAGTTTGCTTCGACGCATTAGGGATCGGGCATGGCAGTCTCTTGATGCAGAGATGGGCAGTGATTTATTATGGTTCATTCCATCTTAGGACACATGAGAAGAACACTGTGACCCATGATCTCAAGTTTCCAGTAGTAGTATTCGTGTTGAAGATGTGGTGACGCTACCTTATGGGTGAGCAGTTCATCGTCTACTCTGACCACAAGAGGCTCAAGTACATATTATGATAGAAGGATCTAAATCAGAGGTAGAGGTGTTGGCTAGAGTTTATCCAGGACTATGATTTTGAGATAATCAATAATCCTGGGAAGGGGAAAGGGTGGAAATGCTCTTACAAGAAGCTCTAGCTAGCCGTTATTGTGTGAGGTGACATAGTGGTTAGCCACATTGTAGTTATCCTTCATGGATAGAGATGACACATCTTAACTTCTGTCGATGGTTGTCACACATCAACTCATAGAGTGATTTAGGGATGCACAACATGGGGATGTTGACTATGAGTCTTTAATTACTCATTTATTCATAGGACTTGCTCCTGATGGATATTTGCACGGTGGGGAGGACATAATTCTTTTTATATGATGCATTGATGTATCAGTGGAATCATGAGAGGATGTCCTAAGGGAGTTTCAAAAATCCGCCTTTTTGGTTTATCCTGGAGTGGAAAATAAGTACTAGGATCTAGGACACATGTTCCAGTGGTCTGGGATGTTAAAGGTCATAGAAGGGTTCATTTCTCGGGGACTTGCAGGCTAGCAGTTGAAGGCTAAGCATGAAGATCCAGTAGGATTAGATCACCCCTATAATTTCCAAAGTGGAAGTGGGATGGAATATCAATGGACATAGTGACTAGATTACCACAGAAGTCCATGGGGTATGATTCCATTTGGATGATCATTGATTGACTCAAAAATCCATACCACTTCCTACCTATTAGAGAGCAGAGTTCCGTAGAGAGCATGGGATGCCTCTAAATGCAAGAGATAGTTCAGCGTCATGGATTTCCTTCGACAATAGTCTCAGATCGAGACTCCCGCTTCCCATCCTAGTTTTGGAAATGATTTCATGAGTCTTGTGGAACTCATCTATCCTTGAGCACAATGTTCTATCCCCATAGAGATGGTAAGACGGAGAGGACCATTCATGTTCTGGAGGATTTGTTGTGGGCATGTATCTTGGTCTTTGGTCGCTATCGGAAGACCACCTACCCATGGTGGATTTTTCATACATAAATTTCTACCACTCCACCATTGGTATAGTGACATTGGATGCCTTATATGGGATACCCTATCGGTCACTACTTTTCTAGACTGACCCCGGAGAGTCAACACTCACTGGTACATAGTAGGTGTGAGCTACCACTGATAAGGTACAGATCAACTCGGAGTAGATCATGTTTGCACAAAGCATTAAGAAGTGTTATATGGATAGCAAACAGATACCTATGGTGTTAATGGAGGGATACAACTCTTCCATAGGGTCTCACCTTGATGAGGTTGAATAGATTTTTCCAGGGCGACATGCTATCTATGGGATTCATCAGACCTTTCCAGATACTACACAAAGATGTAAAAGTGCTCATATTATAAATCTGAGAGCACCATTTCCTTCATAGAAATGAAATTACCTTAGGTGGGTCCTAACATCAACCAGTGTGGGTCAGCTACAATAGTTAGTTTTTGGACTCATTAATTGAAATAAAATAAAGTAATAATTTTTGTTAATGTTTATTTTATTTGTAGAAACCTAATTCCTCCCTTTTAAATACCTGATTATGGAAAGTTCATAAGGATAGAATCATAACTCTACTAATTTAAGGAGAGATAGAGATCCTCTTGGAGCATTAGAGGAGAACCCATTGCCGGATGAAGATGACGAGATCGATCGACACATCTCGAATTTAATGAATACCACCAACGAACGCGGCACAGAAATAGTTCATCAATTGGATCATGGTAGGGGTTGTTATTTAGATTCATCTATTCATGGTTCATGGATTAAATGATGAACTCGGATCAACCCAAAAAAATGGGTGACCCACAGATCATGTGTTTTAGTAGGAGGATGTCACAAAACATTAATTTTGGGGTTTTGGATACGGGAATTGATTAAAAGATAATTGATGGATTTTCATTTAGATTCTCTTGTTAAAAAAATTAATGTGAGATGATCAACTCCATGATGAACGATGGTAGAGGTGCTTTCCTCCTTTTTTTTGTTTATATTCCTCCATTTTCAACCCACATTCTTTGCTTTCTTTGCAGGGTTATGAACAACAGATAATTTTTCATTTGTTTCACAATGCGACGATACCAAATTGGAGATCTGACATTGTGACTCCCTAATGAAGGTGCAGTGAAAATGATGGAAGATGAATCGATGTGTTTTGGGAGTTATCATTCTTCATGTGTTCTTTGTGAGGGTGGATCAGAATGAGTTTTTTGGGCCGATCAGAGTCCCAATATCTAAGGAACAAGATTTTTGATTGTAGGGTGACATTAACCCTTCAATTTCCGAATGATCGGATTTTCCGAAAGGATATAATAGGATCACAGGAGGCGTGTTGCTGAAGAACATCGATTCTGGAAATTTCATAAGAACACAGTCTGTATTCTAATGAATATGTCTTGTGGGACCAAACTAGCAGTGTCTACGGTTCCGCAGTGCGTGAATCAATGACATGGCATGTTCTCCATTGAAAATAGTTTTTGGGTCCTTACACGAGAATCTGCATGTATCAAGGGGATACTTGAACACAGGGTGGGGTACATGGACGGGTACTCCACAACATGGCCAGACCAGGTCGACAACTTGGGTTACCCCATGTACCGGTCACAGAGGTTGTGACACATGGGTTGATGTCATGTATGGGCACATGGATGAAATACACGGAGACCTCCTCGAATAGAAGAACATGGCATGTCACTCTCTTACACGCCATGTATACCTTCGTCTACACGACCATCCTTATGACACAATCTGTTGTACACGAGCAGTACCCAGGGTCAGAAGACACGGTGTCTTACACTTCTACATGTCATGTACTTCAAATTACATGACATGATCTTGTCATTCACCATATTATGGACATGTGTCATGTGGTTTAGTGCCCGTTTTTCTCGTTCCCCTGAAAGTCATTATTTTTATTTTTATTTTTTTGGAGTATGATCCCTTCAGTATGAAATTCAAGGACAAAGTCATGTATCCCTCTAAGAGGCCGAGAGTGAGATCCTCTATCCATTCCGGACCCTTGGTAGAGTCTGGTATCTAAGTGACTATCCCCACGGGGAACCAATCCCCTACTTTGTAGGTGAATCTGGATGAATATTGGTATCCGCAAAGGCCCTGGCAGTGATCCTCATCTGTGTATCGTGATCTATCCCCACTCAGGAGTGTGTTCTCCCATAAGGTGTGTATTTATCTCTTGTGACTTTTCACGATGGAAATTACTTTTTAGATGGGCATCTTCTGAGAAATCAAAATCCTGAAGTGAGTTCTTAGGGACGAGTGCTTCGTGGAGTCTTTAAAATGAATCCCTATAGGGGGAATGTGGTTGTGCGACTTGTCTCTAGACTGCATATTTGGGTTTTGATTATATTTGTATTGGTTTAAACTATTTTTTTATGTAGAAATATACTTTGTATAGATGACTATACCTTTCCTTTTTGTATTTGATTATGGTTTTCTGGGTCCTCTGCTGAGTAATGTTATACTCACCCCAGCATGGGCTTTTCCCACCCATATTGTGTCTTGTGCTGATAAGAGGCCTTTTGAAAGAGTCCAGGGCGAACTAGGACAAGTCCGAGATTTCTGATTTCTCTATAGGACGGGGTGTTCCTTTGGCTATGAGCTACATTCCCAATAACTATTTTTTTTTTATGTTTTGTCACGACCCATCCTCGGGGCCCGTGTCGTAACAACCCCAAGCCTGCCTGCCATAGGCCCGGGGTTGGCGACTAGCACCAAAGGCGTAAATCCCTAAAAGGGGATGGAATTGCCTTTATAAAGTAAAAAAACACCACAGAGTAAGCTAGAAGAAGTAAACAGTATGTAAAACTCTGTACAAAAGTAAGTGCGGAAAGTAAATGGGCCAGAATACAAACCCAATCCGAAAGTAAAGTACAACTGGAAAGAAAGTACCGAAATTCAAAGTAAAGCATCCACGCCAAGCTGTCCAATGGAAGTCCCACCTGAAGGGTGGGTACATATAGCCTCCTCATCTCCTTGGGTCCATTCGTCCGCTCTGTGTACGTCCCACCCAGTGGTCCACCACCAGGTACCGACTGGTCCACAAGCATCAACCACAATCAGCGATTTCAATCGTCTGCGTCCAACACAACGTAGTGCAGGCATAGCCTGTGCAGGGGTGAGTATACGCTACACATTAGGGACCCCGAGACCCCGAAGGTCTCCCAGAATCCACAAAGGATAATCCACAAGGATAGATATACTCACGATTTAAAATCCAACACTACTTAGGTATATGCTCATACATATACCTAATTCATCAATTCCAGTTCGGATCCAACATCCGAGCCCAAGATCGATCATGTCCACACAGGATAGTACAACCCAATCTACATAGGAAATCACAACACAATCTACATAGGAAGCAAGTCAATCGTATCAAAGATAATGATTCAAAGTCAAGACTCAGCTCACACAGGTATACTTATTCGTAAGTTGATAGAGATGATCAGATGTACCCACTGATTCATCTAATCTGGGACCCACGTAGGATACTAAACCAGCTAAGCTGTCAAACCCTCATAGGATACAAGACCAGCCACTATGTCAGACCCACGTAGGATTCTACAACAGAGAACAAATACCTCCAGACCCACGTAGGATTCAAGAACAATAGTACGAACAGACCCACATAGGATAGAAGAACAGTAGTCATCACCGTCGAACCCACGGAGGATTTCAGTACGATCTTCATCGCTGCCGAACCCATGAAGGATTTCAGTGCAGTCGTCATCGTTATCGCAGTCACAGCCCGCTCTAGGGTTCTCGCACATAGCATGCTCGATTCCGGGAGGGTCCGCTCCATGAGCCAAGGGTGATGATACATCAACTTAAACTTAGTCCAGAGTTGATGTATCCCAAAGTTCCGTATCGTCAAAAGGGACTCAACGTGACAGATGGTGTGTCAATCAGACGCCCGGTCTGAGAGTTATTGGCCTTTTCGTTCTAGGGGCCCTCTTGGTTTTTAAGTCAAAACCATCCCAACCGCACTCCATCTGCATCCAAACCCCAATTGGAGTAAGCCAAAAGGTCCGTCTCACTAAAAGGAATCCAAAAAAGTCGACGGAACATCAATCGGACGTCTAGAGCTCAAGTTATAAGTGTTTCTGCTCCGAATGCCCGGTTGGTTTCGTGTTCGAACCAACCCGGCCATACCCAAATTTCTCTTAAACCTTGAGTGTCATATACCGAAACGATCATCTCGATCCAAGGATCAAATATCAACTAACAGTGCATCTATCGGAGGTCTGTAGCCCATGTTATGGGCATTTAAAAAATCATGTCTGTTATTAGGGGGTTTTGGGCCCAGACCGACCCGGCCCAAGACCCCCTGGGGAGGCCCGAACCGGGTCGACCTGACCCGGGTCCGGGTCCAGCCCAATAGGGCGTGGCCCGGCCCTGTGGGCGCGGCCCGACACGGCCTGGAATTCGCGGCCCGACCCATCCTGGGTGGCCCGGCCCGACATCAATGGCTGGTTGGCCTGGCGCTCGGCTCTGGCCGAGCTGTTGCAGAAGGGGGGGGGGGGCGCTGCCCCCTGTTTTGAAATGGAGGCCCCCACATGGGGGCCGCCCCCTTTTCCAGCCAGCGGTTACGACCCCCGGCCTTCTCCGAACGGCCGGCCCAGCTGGCCGGCCGGTGCCGCCGCCGCAGGATCCCACTTTCCTACCCCTCTGACACGCTAGAGACTGGTGGTTCTGGTCGCCGCTCCCTGCTCTACCGCAGACAAAGGCGGAGGCCTTGGTCCGACCAACACGGCGCGATGGCGCCGCGCCCCTCCGTCGTGCCCCTCCGCCGCGGCCCGCTCTGGTCATAGCCTCTTTGGGGTTCACCGGCACAGCGCGACGGCGCCACACTTCTTCACCGTGGTCCACCTTGACTCCGCGCAGTGCCGATGCACCGCGCCGCCTTCGTTCGAGCTACAACAAAATCAACAATAAAGGGGGAGGAGGGGCGGCCTTGTTTGTGCAATCTGAACTCCTCCCATTATAGCAATCTCAAGAAACCCAAAATATAATATCTTCGATATGAAAATGAAAATTTAATTCATTAAATTTGAACTGAAACCCCTACCTCGATGTAGTCGTCGAACGAGGTTCGTCGCGAGTAAAGGACGTCGCAGAAAACGACGCCGCGGAAGATGGCGTCGTATACATCTTCGGTGTTCGCCCGATGAAGGATGCGGCGCGTCGTCGTTATCCGTAGAAGGCCTCTCTCACTGGCTATGGAGTGGGAAGAATACGGCACGACAATTCCCTTACGGTGATGGAGTTCTTCGTCGTAGACTTGGCGTTCTTCGCATTCTTCGACGAGGAAGGAGAGTTCTTCAGAGTGCAAGAGTCTTATCCTAGTTTCCGCACAACTATTCAAGAACTAAAAAAATAAGGCATTGCCTTATTTTATTACTCATGCCAAACCTTTTCGAAATTCGAAAGATCGCAATCAATTAATTGACTTAATTGATGAGCGTTTAATAATCCGGATTTAATTTCGAGAGTTGACATGTCATTAAAAAAAGGGGGAAGCAGTTGAGTTACACAATTAAGTTCTCTTGGGAGGATTAAGGGATTTTAAGGGGTGGGGCTCATGTGGGACCCACTTCACTTAATATCCTACCCAGGGGAGTTAGGATGTAGTGTGTCCCACTCCAACCACCATGCATAGGTTCAAACTACATAGAATAGAAAATAAAAATTGTTGCACGAATTTTTATTTCTTTCTTTAGTTTACCCATTTTTTTAATAACCTCACCCGAGCAAACACAACTCCAGAAAATGTGTTCCTATCAATTACCAGGGCTTCAAAACCATCAGTGCCCTTCGATTTTGACTCTCAGCACCAGTTCAAAAGTTAGAAAAAACCACTTGTTCGTTCACTGAACGTACCTGAGCTAAACTTCGTAAATTGATTCCGGGCACCCTGGGACTCGGAATCAGGTTCAGTCAGAAACTGCGTACTTTTAAAATCCCAAAGAAAATTTAGAGAAAATTTCCCTTGAATTTTATGGGTCGTTACATAACTACCACCTCAGTGCTTTACGTCCACGTAATGATACATCAATAAATAGGGAAACAAATGAGGGTACTGAGCACGCATATGAGCCTCCCGCTCCCAAGTTCTCTTCTAGAGTTTCTCGTGCTGCGATCTGATAGGCACTAGAGGAATCGACCACCCACGTAGGACCCTCTTCTATCGTTCCTCGATCTCCACCGGGACCTCTGCAAAAGTCACCCCATCATCAATGTCTATCTCCCCATGGTCGATGATATGCATCAGGTTGTGCACATATCTCCTCAGCTGAGATACGTGGAAGACGTCGTGCACCCGGTACAACTGAGGTGGTAGAGCCAAGTGATAAGACACCTCGCCTATCTTAAAGATGACCTGGAATAGTCCAATAATGTGCTGAGATAACTTGCCGCCCAAGCCAAATCTTCATAATCCGCGTAGAGGTGAGACCCGCAAAAAGACGTGGTCGCCATCCTCGAACTCTAGTGGTCACTACCTCATGTTAGTATAAGACTTTTTCTGGCTCTAAGATGTCCTCATCCGCTCCTAGAAGACCTGGACCTTCTCTGTCGTGGCCTGGACCATCTCCGGCCCCACATGTGATGACCCCCCAAGGTCTGTCCAGCATAGAGGTGATCTGCAAGTTTGGGCGTACAATGCCTCGTATGGTGCAATCCCAATGGTGGAGTGGTGGCTGTTGTTGTACGCAAACTCCACCAAGGGTAGGTGGGCCTCCCAACTACGACCAAAGTTGAGGACACATGCACAGAGCATGTCCTCGAGAGTCTAAATGGTCCTCTCTGTCTGAACATTTGTCTGAGGGTGAAAGGCGGTGCTCAGACGTAGCTACATCTTGAATGCCTCCTGCAACCCCTTCCAAAGCCGGGAAGTAAAGAGAGAATCTCAATCGGAGATGATAGATGATGGCACACCATGAAGCCATACAATCTCCCGAATGTAGAGATGTCCCAACATCTCTACTGATCCGTGATCTCTGATGGGTAAGAAGTGGGTCGACTTGGTGAGTCAGTCGAAAATCACCCAAATAGAGTAGTGACCTCTGGAAGTACATGGATGTCCAGTCACGAAATCCATATATATCCCATCCCAATTCCACTTCGGGACCTCCATGGACTGTACCAAGCCTGCAGGTACCTAGTGCTCTACCGTCACCTGCTGGCAGGTGAGGCATCGAGAAACAAATTCTGCTACAACCATCTTCTTACCCGGCCACCAGTGCTGACATCTGAGATCCTGGTACATATTCTCCATCCTGGATATACCACTAAAATGGAGGTGTGAAAATCTCTCAGCACCTCCTACTACAAAGCAGCTGGTACCATTGTACGTCCTCTGAAAAGGACGATGTGCTCCCCTCCTATAGATAATCCATGAGGTGCCTATCCTAAGGATTTCTATGCACGCTGTGTCACACAGTCAACGTCCCCACGTTGTGACTCTCTGACCCGCTGAATAAGTGGAGGAGTGATTGTGAGTGACTGAAGAGAGGCTACTCCATCTCTATCCATGAAGGATATCTGCAAAGCAGCTAGCTGCTCTGTCGCCTCCCCAAGTAGATGAATGCTCGTCCTCCTGCTGAGAGCTTCGGCTACTATGTTCCCCTTTACAGGAGTATAAACTATCTCAAATTCATAGTCCTGGAGGAACTTGAGCCATCGCAGCTGTCTCAGATTCAGATCCTTATACGAGAATATTTACCTTATACTCTAGTGGTCTGAGTAGACTGTATAGCGCTCACCAATCAGATAGTGTCGCCATATCTGCAGAGCGAAGACCACTGTTGCTAACTCTAGGTCATGGGTAGAGTAGTTCATCTCATGCTTCCTCAACTGTCGTGATCCATAGGCAATCACTGCCCGCTCCTACATTAGGACACATCTGAGTCCGGTCTCTGATGCATCGCAGTACACTACGTACCCTACTCCCTCCTCCGGTAGCCTCAAGATAGGTGCACAGTTCAATCTCTGTCTCAGCTCCTGGAAGCTCTACTGACATCTTTCTGACCACACGAAGGGTTTGCCTTCTTTGTCAGAGCTGAGAGTAGTGCCCCAACTCTGGAGAAGTCTGGCACAAATCTCCGGTAGTACCCAGCTAGCCCTATGAAACTCCGCACCTCTGTCATGCTCCTGGGTGGCTCCCAAGCTAGCAATGCCTCGATCTTCGCAGGGTCAACCGAAAATCCCTCCTCAGAGATGATGTGTCCCAAGAAGTGGACCTCACGTAACCAGAACTGACACTTCGAGAGATTACCATAAAGCTGGTGTTCTCGGAGTGTGTCCAGTACAACCCGCAAGTGGTAGGCGTGCTCCTCCTTAGTGATCGAGTACATCAGAATGTCGTCGATGAAGTCCACAAAAAATCAATCAAGGTATGGCTAAAAGATCCTTTTCATGAGACTCATGAATACCGATGGAGTATTGGTTATGCCAAATGGCAAAACCAATAACTCATAGTGGCCATACAGACATCTGAAGGTCGTCTTCTATACGTCCTCATCCCGAACTCTGAGCTGATGATAGCCTTGTTTGAGGTCTATCTTCGAGACACACCGTGCTCCCTTGAGCTGATCGAAGAGGTCGTCAATCCTTGGTAGTGGATACTTGTTCCTAACGGTCACCTGGTTTAGGAGACGATAATCAACACAAAGTCCCAAGATCCCGTCCGTCTTCTTGGCGATCAATATCGGGGAAGCCCAGGGTGAAACAATGTGTCAGATGAATCCCTTCCACTGCAAGTCCTCCAACTGTACCGACATACCTCTAAGATAATTAGGAGCAATCTGATATGCTGGAGTGGATATTGTGGTTGTCCCGGGGTATAGGTCAACATAAAAGACTAACTCTCTGTGGGGAGGTAGTTCTGGAACGTCATCAGGGAAAACGTCTGCATACTGATCCACCACTGCATGAATACTAGGACTCCGCACGTCAACTGCTCATAGGATGAGGCTATCCTACTGATGAGTGATGGGTTGTCCTCTCCTCTGCGTGAGTCCATCCTGCACTGCAAAGGGTCCCTTCTCTCTGAAGAAGGTGAACCTGCTCCCGTCAGTACGAACACACTGCACCTTGCGCCAAATACAGTCAATCTAAGCAAGGACAATAGATAACCAATCCATACCTAATATGATATTGTAAGGCCTCGACGCTGCTAAAAAAAGATCCCAGCCAAAGATCTCGCCTACTAGAGTAAGCTCACACTGCCGGCACTAGAGCGTAATCATCGAGTCTGCTCTCGTAATAGTATCTAGCCGTAAGGATTGAGCCAACGGCTCTGTCAGAATCTCTGAGCACCGAAAAAGGTCAGCGACAATGAAATAATGACTCACTCCTGTGTCTATAAGAACTTCAGAATGGGTGTAGTAGACATAGATAGTACCTCGAATCATCTCTGGCGCGCCATGGTCGTAGGCCTCCTCTGCATGAAGCTGAGCCTACCTCTGTCCGCCAGCTCCCTGTGGCCGAGGTGGACCTCTTGGTGGTGGTGGTGGTAAAGCCTTAAAGAGTCTCCCACCACCTGCTGCTCATCCATATCTTCTTCCTCGTCTGCCTAATCCCTGCGGACCGCCTCAGTCAACCCTATGCCTCTGCCTGGGTGGCCCCTCAACCGTCTACTGCTTCTCAGCATGGCGGTTCGGGCAGTCACGAGCCATGTGGCCCTACCTGCCGCATGCGTAGCACTATCTGCTCCTCGGAAGGCTGGCTCTGCGCTGGGTGCCCCGCACCTCTGAGCCAGTATCCTGAGGTCGTCTGCCTGGTGGTCTGGTCCACCTGGAACTCTGTGACCTCTATTGACTGCCAGGTACAGACAACTCCGCTACGTCCCACCCTGCGGTAGGTCTTGCTGTTGTTGTAGGCTAATCAAGAAAGATCTCTATGAGAAGGGCTCGCTCCAGTACTCCTGCATGTGTCGGAATGATGAGGGAGATCATCAATGCCCTGATCTATGCCTCATTCCCTTCTCGGTTCCGAATACTGGGCTACCGTCATGCTGCCCGGACGCAGCTGTAGAAGCTCCTGGATGCGCACCACACGGAGTTTGGCTGGGACTAAATCTGAGTGGAAGAGACTTTCAAAGTCTTTATAGAGAAGGGATGCCTCATCGTGCACCTGGATAATCAAGCTCCACCATCTGCCTGCTAATGCATGCAGGAGGCTCACTGCAAGGATCACCTTGTGGTCAGTTGGTGTCCCCACTAGGCTGAAAACTTGATCTACAGCCTCCAGCGAATCCCCGGCTGCCTGAGGGTCCGTCTCCTCGCGGAACCTGTGCGGTATCTAACGTTGAAACTCGTGCAGTGCACTAAGGCGACGTTCACTCTCAGCAGCTGGGGTTGGGAGAATCGGTGGCTCGGTGATTAGAGGTATTGTCGGTGCCTCTACTGAAAAAGGGCCCTGCACTGAGGCATCATCACTCGGTGGGTTGTCGTCTTGCACAAAGCTCTGAACCCTAGATAGCTACCATCATGGGGCCATCCTGAAAAGAAACAGGTGTGCCATGGTCAAAATATTATACCTGGTGAGGTGACACAAGTAATCACAAAGAAAAGTTTGAAACACACATGAAATCAATGTTTTTGTGCATTGAGTCAGAAATCAGAAGACAGGGTCCTGGAGTACGGATACGTCGACCACCGCACCAACAATGTACTCCATGGACTGATGACCACACTCAATTCCCTTAACAATATTTCTTCACATAAAAAAAATATTATATTCCTTAGTTCTACGGTATAACCAAACTCCTCTGATACCAATTTTTCACGACCCGTCGTTGGGGCCCGTGTTGTGACTACCCCAAGCCCGCCTCCCATAGGCCAGGGGATGGCGACTTGCACCAAAGGCGTAAATCCCAAAAAGGGGAAAGCATTGCCTTTATAACGTAAACAAACACCATAGAGTAAGCCAGAAGAAGAAAACACTAGGTAAAATTGGGTACAAAATTAAGTGCGGAATGTAAATGGGCCAGAATACAAACCCAAACTGAAAGTAAAGTACAACTGGAAAGAAATTACAACAACTGAAAGTAAAGCAGCAAAGTCGAGCCGTCCACTGGAAGTCCCACCTAAAGGGTGAGTACAGATAGCCTCCTCAACTCTTCGGGTCCAGCCGTTCGCTCCGTGTACGTCCCGCTCAGTGGTCCACCTCCAGGTACCGACTGCTCCACAAGCCTCAACCACGATCAGCACTGTCCATCATCTGCATCCAACACAACGTTGTGGGGGCATAGCCCCTGAAGGGGTGAGTATACACTACTCACTTGGGACCCTGAGACCCCGAAGGACTCCCTGAATCCACAACGGATAATGCACAATGAAAGATACAATCATGAAGTAACATCCAACACTACTTAGGTATATTACCATACATATACCTAAGTCATCAATATCAGTTCGGCTCCAACATCCGAGCCCAAGTTCGATCATGTCCACACAGGATAGTACAACCCAATCCACACAGTAAAGCACAAAACAATCCACATAGGAAGCAAGCAATCATATCAGAGATAATTATTGAAAGTCAAGACTCAGCTCACACAGGTATACTTCTTTGTAAGGTGATAGAGATGATCAGATGTAGCCACTGATTCATCTAAGATGGGACCCATGTAGGATACTAGACCAGCTAAGTTGTCGGACCCACGTAGGATACTAGACTAGCCACTCTGTCGGACCCACGTAGGATGCTACAATAGAGGTCAAATAATGTCGGACCCACGTAGGATACAAGAACACTAGTACTGCCAGACCCACATAGGATACAATAACAATAGTCATCTTCGTCGAACCCATGGAGGATTTCAGTACGGTCTTCATCGCTGCTGAACCCACGGAGGATTTTAGTGCAGTCGTCTTTGATGCTGAACCCAGAGAGGATTTCAGTGCAGTCGTCATCATCGTCGTAGTCGCAGCCAGCTCTAGGGTTCTCGCACACAGAATCTTCGATTCTGGGAGGGTCCTCTGCATGATCCAATGGTGTCGATACATCAACTGACACTTAGTCTGAAGTTTATGTTTCCCAATGTTTCGCCTCTGCAAAAGGAACTCAACGTGACAGACGGCGCGTCAATCGGACGCCCAGTCTGAGAGTTATTGGCTTTTTCGTTCTAGGGCCCCGATTTGTTTTTAAGTAAAAACCAAACCGACCGCACTCCAAATGCATCCAAAACTTGAGCAGATTAAGCCAAAAGTTCTGTATCACTATGAGGAATCCAACAATGTCGGCGACACAACAATCAGACGTCCGGAACTCATTTTATAAGTGTTTCCACTCCGAGTCCCCGGTTGGTTTCGTGTTCAAACAATCCCAGCCGTACCCAAAGTTCTCCAAAACCTTGATTGTAATAATCCTAAACGACCTTCTCGATCCACGGATCTCATTGCAACTGGCGGTGCATCTATCGTAGGTCTGTAGCCCATGTTACATGCATTTAAACGATCCCGTCTGGCTTAAGGGGGTTTTGGGCCCGGACCGACCCGCCCCAAGACCCCTTGGGTTGGCCCGAACCGGGACGACCCAAACCGGGTCCGAGTCTGGCCCAACAAGGCGCGGTCCGGGCCGGCCCAGCCGGGGCGGCTGATTGGCCTGGTACGAGCATGACCCTCGTGGCCAGCTCGGATCTGGATGAGCTGTCGCGGAAGGGGGGGGGGGGCTCTGCCCCCTGTTTTGAAACTGAGGCCCCCACGTGGGGGCCTCTCCCTTTTATAGCGGGGGGTTATGACCCCCAGCCTTCTCCGAATGGCCGGCCCGGCTGGCCGGCCGGTTCCGCCGCCGCGGGACCCCGCGGTCCTGCCCCTCTGACGCTCCAGCGGCTGGCGGTTCTGGTCGCTGCTCCCTGCTCTGGCTTGACCTTGGTATGACCAGCGCGGCGCGACGGCGCCGCGCCCCTTTTCCATGGCCTGACTCTGGCCGCGTCTTCGTTCGGCCTCGATGTCATGGCGCGACATCACTGCGCTTCTTTGTCGTTGTCCACCTGAACTCTCCACGGTTCTGATTTACCGCTCCACCTTCGTTCGACCCGAAAAAAAATCAACAATAAAGGGGGAGGAGGGTTAGACGTGTTTGTGCGGTCCGACCACCTCCCGTTATAGCGATATCAGGTGGCCCAAAATATAATATATTTGACAAGAAAACGAAAATTTAATTCATTAAATATGAACTCAATCCCCTACCGTGATGTAGTCATCGAACGAGGTTCATTGCGGTTAAAGGACATCGTGGAAGACGGCGTCGCGGAAGGTGGTGCCATATACGTCGTCAGTGTTCGCCCGAAGAAGGATGTGGCGCATCTCCATTCTCCAAAGAAGGAATCTCTCACTAGCTGTGGAGTGGGAAGAAGACGGCATGTCGATTCCCTTGTGGTGATGGAGTTCTTCGTCGTAGACTTGGCGTTCTTCGCGTTCTTTGACGAGGAAGGAGAGTTCTTCAGAGCGCGAGAGTCTTCTCCTAGATTCCGCACAATGATTCAACAAATAATAAATTAAGGCTTTTCCTTATTTTATTACACATGCCAACCCTTTTAGAAATTCAAAAGATCACAATAAATTAATTGACTTAATTGATGAAAGTTTAATTATCCAGATTTAATTTCTAGAGTTGACATGTCATTAAAAAAAGGGGTGCGGCTGAGTTAGACAATTAAGTTCTCATGGGAGTTTTAAGGGATTTTTAGGGGTGAGGATAGTGTGGGCACCAATTCACTTAATATACTACCTAGGGGAGTTAGGATGTAGTGGGTCCCACTCCAACCATCATGCATAGGTTTAAACTACATAGAATAGAAAATAAAAAATTGTTGCAAAAAATTTTATTTCATTCCTTAGTTAACCCATTTTTTTAATAACCTCACCCAAGAAAATGCAACTCCAGAAAAGGTGTTCCTAAGCAATTACCGATGCTGCGAAACCATCGGTGCCCTCAGATTTCGATTCTGAGCCCCGGTTCAAAAGATAGAAAAACCCACTTGTTCGTTCAGTGAACGTACCCAAGCTAAACTTCGGAAATTGATTCCAGGCACACCAGGCCTCGGAATCAAGTGTCGTCATAAACATCGTACTTGTAAAATCCCAAATAAAATTAAGAAAAAATTTCCCTTGAATTTTACGATTCTTTAAATGCTTGAAAATTATAGTTTTCAAACTCTTGTTTTTTTCTGGGCGTGTATTCTGTCCCAATTTACATTTAGTACATTACATCCTATCATATACTGTTGGTAGGGATTAGATGTATGCATGCATTTTGTTCCTCTGTGTTTTTTTACATTTCATATTTTTTGGCTTATAGATGTGTTTGTATATGTACATGTACTTAGGAAATGCATCCCATGTTAGTATTATGCCTACTCGGTGCAGGTCACCATCCCCTAGCCTATTGGAGTTGGGCAAGGAGGGTCGTGGTGCAGGTCCCATAGGGATGGGTTGTGACATGAGGATACACATTTTTCACTCTCATCAACCTTTTTTATGAAGTCTTATGTCACGCTGTTATGCTACCAAAATTTCACATCCATTTTCCAAGCCAAAATCATTGTGTAGTGAATACTATGCCAATTTCCTTATCAAGGTTGTTCTCCTTTATTCACATTTACATGTTGAAGAAATAGTTTCATGTATGAATTCCACATTACTTTACAGTGGAATAAATTATGATGTTTAATGAATCTAGGTTGTATGATCCTGTGGAACATGTATGCATGAAATGAAAAGGTAATGAAGGTTGTGCCCTAATACCACTCCAATGCATTGGGTAAAGATTAATATCAAGATATGTAATGTTCAATGCGGGTTTACTCATGCTAAAATCATTTCCAATGAGGGTATACTCATGATACAGATGAAATGAGCCTCGACTAATGCTAATACCATGTTAAGATTAGTTTTCACATTTCCATGTTATGATTATGATGAATTTTCATGCCTTTATGTTCATTTTTTGTTTATTCACAATTGACATTCATATTACCTAACATGTAGTGTATTCTCCATGTTATGCCTTTTTTACACCCTTTCTAGGATTTATAGCTCACCTTTTTCTTATGCATGTCCTCAAGTTATCCCATGAAATGCTATGTACGAGAGAATATAGTGGTCATGTAATATATTTTTTCAATAAAGATGTCTTCTTTCATGTTTTAAATCATTAAATAATTTCACTAGTCCCCGAAGACACTAGATCTCTCGATCGTCCATATTGTATCTTGGGAAGAGTTTATGTAAAGAATCAAGTTTAAGTGCGTAATAAAGAGAATTTTTATTATAAAAACATCCTAGTACATTAAGGATACTAGTTATGTTATTTAATCATTGAATAATATGATCGTATATAGTGGAGAAGGAAAATAATGGAAATGATCTTGAGAGAAGACGTTTCCTCAAAATTGGACAAATCCTTTTGATTTGAGCCTAATGTATTTTTTAAATTGCCTTTTCCCCAAATTAATGCTCATAGAGGATGAGAGTGATGTTAAAAAATTATTTAAGCATATTTTGGATTAGAAAAGAAGCTTGATTGGTGTGTGTATATTGGTAGAGTTTGTGGCCTTTTATAAGAGGGAGGATGGGTATATTAGGAATATCTTGAAATATTATTTTATTATAAATTTATTTTTGGGGTTTAATGGTCCAAAATGCATTCATTTCAATAATAGTATGATTTTGGGTCATATCCTTATCATACACTTAAATTTTGACATTTTTTGAATAATTGTAACCCTTATATTTATTTATTTAACTTTTATTTAACAATTTTTAATATTACTATAATATCATGTTATTTACAAATTGTTGGATAATATAATTAAAATAACATGTAAAATGTCCCTTGAAAATGAAATGCATAACTTATTCAGACTTATATTATCCATTTTTCCAAATCTTATATTTTTAGGAATTTAATATCATTTCAGAAAATATTTTCTATTTTAAAATACCAATTGTGTAATTTTGACCCTAATCATTAGTTGAATTTGAAAAAATGTTATAAAAAATTATAAGTTCAAAACATCTTCATTAATGAATCCCTAAGATGTCATATTAATCCATAAAATTCATGGATTCTATAAATAATGTCAAAATATATTTATTTTAGCATTAAAAATATATTTTACTTGAAATTTTTTTAATAATATAATTACTGTATCACTATTGTGTCAATATTTATGTTAAATATGTAATCTCTAAAAAATATTAATAAATTCACACGTTTTTTATAATTTCCTTATATTTCTTTTGAGTATTTACGTTCTTTGTTACATCGATTTTATCACAACATTAAAATTATTATACTTATAAGAGATTAGAGAGAGACATAATGTGATTTCCTATTTTATTAATAATAATTACATCACATTAATAGAAAAAAGTTCATTAATGGAATCAATTATAAAAATTATGTGATGTGTTTTTACATTAATTCATCTAATAGAATTTTTGAAAGTGTTACGCTAATTTTATTATCTTTATCACATTATTAGAAACAAAAATTTACTTGATTTATCTTTAACTGTGTTAAATTAAAAATATCAAACATACAATACATAATTTACAAAAATAAAAGGTACCTAATTACACAATTAGGAAATTTATATGCCAAATATTTATTCCATTTTTTCAAATTCAAAACACAGATTTTGTAGGAAATAATTTAAAATTAATTCCCATTGTCAACCCCAAGAAGCATGATTGTAAGAAGTAAAAACTATCAAAAAATGGGCATGTGTTTATGTATAGTTTAAAAATGAAATTACATAAATTGACAAAAATCCGATTAATTGATCAAAATATATTTCATTTATTCTTTTAAATAATTAAATTATAAGATTTAACTATATAAATTATTTAGATGTAAGAAGTTTTTTTCAAATAAAATTTAACATATTTTTTATTCATAAAAACCTAATAGTTATCATTAAAATATCAATAATTAATCCAAAGTATATTTTTTTGTCATTCATAAAAATAATAAGTTTATATTGTGTAATAAAATATATAATGGTGTTAAAAAATATATTTAAAATGGTTTTTCCATTAAAAGGCCGTAGAACTGCATTTTTTTTAAAAAACATCTTTTATCCGTAAAATTGAATTTGATCTTATAACATATCTAGAAAAAAATATAAAATGAAATTAAAAATCATTGTTTATATAACATGTATTTTTCATAAAATAAATACATATAAAAGGTGATAAGATTTTATAAACATAATTATTCTATTCTTAAATATTTTTTCATATAAACACATACTTTATATTAAATTAGTTTTTATTTCCCTTTCTAATCAATTTAGTAACCAATGAATATTTATTTAAATTGGTATAAACAATATTTTCATAATTTAGTTGATAATATTCATCGATTAAATTCAAATGGAATGGTTATAACATCAACATTTAGGTAACAATATTTAGTAGTTAGTTTAAGCTCGATGTTGTGTATCATATATGCTATTGAACGTAGTGTTTCATTGAAAAAACTCAAGATGTTACAGTTCATCCTCTATAATGTATACAACATCCCAACAAGAAAAACATTATTTTAATAGAATACATGAACCTGGGGATTTTGTTCATATTCGTAGTGTTCATGTTTGGAATATGGTTTGTTTCATATTTTGAATCTGAAAATTACACATGTCATGCGAACACTAATCATAGTTTCGATACATAAATGAAAACACACGACATATTTCATTGGTGAATTCCATATTCCCAACATCTGAAATAGTTCACACTAAATTTTTACATCAACCTCATGTATGAATAACTATTACAATGTAATATGTATTCATTAAAAATATTTCATGTAAATGTTCACTATACTCACAACATGACACATTGAATGTATCCAGCGTACACTGGTCCATTTCAGGCTTACATTACACATCATTTACTAAATTATACATGATTTTTACAATTTATTTGTTTTAAATATTTGTTTTATATTTTTTGATTATTCGTTTTCTTTTTCATTTTATATTTTCGAATCATAATTTTGATGGCTTAACATATGTATGGATTGAATCTTCTCTCCATGTATTTTACAGTGTATTATCCCACTATATGATGATTCTATAGTGACCCAAGCTTAATATATATTTATATTAAATAATTTTTGAAGAATATTCATCACCATACGAAAATACATGAATGATGATAATAATAGTTTAGTTTCATTGGAAAATTCTATTTAATCATCAACCTAGGTGAATGGTCATTAGAATTTTCCAGAAAGAGCTTCCCCTATAGTACTTATATCAAAATGGGTTTTTTTTAAAACATGAGGAATGGAAAGATAAGGGGTGAACATAGATGCTCTATGGGGGTAATAAACATAGATAAATAAGAATAATATGTATATAAGTGTATGAGAATAACATTTGAATATCATACCATACTTTTTAAAGATCATATACAAGAGTCATGTTATAAATATAGTTTGTTTATATGACATGAATCCTAAATGAAACAAGAGAATAATTCATGAAAACATAACATTGGTATAATAAATGGAGTTTTTTGCATACATGTAAGAATAAAAAATCCAATGTCACAGCTACCTACTAAGGACTTCATAACCTGTTTAGGTTGGAATAATAAACTATTTACCAGGTTTGTGTGTGGGATTTCTTCCACTATACCCTAATTTTTTTCTCGTGGGATACCCTCTTATGTACCATCCTATATCGGCCTTGTGATGCAGTCTCATGTATCCTCTTGTTTTGGGATATTGTATTCCTCCTATGTACCCTATTATTTCTAGATTTGAATTCCATCTCATTTACCATATGGATTCACGATTATTTCTCACTCTTTTTTGCAGACATTGGATGCCCTCATAATTACCCTCTTGAGCTCAGAAAACATTTTATGTTACTATATACACTGTAGGTAGATATATATTAAACCATTCACATAATAAAACCATGCATTCACGTTCTATAATATAAACTAAATTTCAATATAAAATTACCCACAAGATTTGATTCACCACATTATAAACTATGGAAAAGGGATAGGTGTAATAATCAA
Source organism: Viscum album (assembly GCA_963277665.1). Classification (NCBI taxonomy): domain Eukaryota; kingdom Viridiplantae; phylum Streptophyta; class Magnoliopsida; order Santalales; family Viscaceae; genus Viscum; species Viscum album. The sequence goes on along the minus strand of OY728135.1, from coordinate 1,998,969,209 downwards.
ATCATCAAATCATTACCTCTATAAAGAAGAATGTTTCAAAACAATATCACCTATGAAAGAGACAAGTGTTTATTAAATAAATATCCCATGAAAGATAAACATGTTTCATAAAAAAATATCATCAAAACACAAACCATTCATATAAATAATATGAATTGAACATTAAGATAATTATCAAGAATGTAATGTGTAAAACCAGAAAATGTCATATTAGATGAAATATAATTTAGAAAGATACATTAAAAAATTTCATGAGGAAAATATCCATTATTTTTTGATATTAGTTTTTAATTCATATATTTTTTTTTCAAAATAGATTCCTATGAAAAAATATAAATGAATCCTGAAAACGTACTGAAAAACATTTACATGAAAAGACATTAAATACATAAAAAGAATGATTTTATGCATTTTGAAAAAACATTATCGAAATTTTTTTGTAAAAACAAAATTTTTTCATTGAAACCATAAAAAAAGAAATTAAAATCCTTTTATAATGAAAATTTTCATAAAATTCATATCTAAAAAAATGATTTTTTTTTGAAATCATCTAATTTCAAATGACATAGACGTCTGTGTTAATGGAGAAATAATTTCATGAATTAATAATAAAAAATTCTTATTTATCATAAGTACGAAAGAGTCAGAAATTGATATTATAACATTTATATAATATGAATCACTATATGGTGTGAAAATTCATGATAGATCTTAATATATTGATCATAATATTTTATCAATGGACACACAATAATAATGAATTTGGTTAAATTATGTGATTTTAGCTATAAACCATTATAACATTGGTAACATTGAATATTATTAAGTTGAAATGATTAACTTTACATGAAGCTTAATATTCCTTGAAAATATGTAGATTCAGGATATGAAATTTCAATGGAATTATATACATCAACTAGAAATATATAGATTCATAAAATAAAATGTGTCTCAAGGAAAACAAATTGAAACCAAATTACTATACTAATTTGGAAACGTTTGAAACATTAATAATATGAAATAAATATAATAAAATCGATATGTAAATACCCATAAATATTGGTATAACGGTTATAGAATGCATCGATGTGTCTGTATACAGACCACATAAAATAAATGTGTTGTGAATAAGGCTTGTCTCCCATGTGAAAAAAATTGAGATAAAATACCTTTACAATAAAAACATGAAAAGGTTAACAGTTGTTATTTTTTAGTTTAAAAGGGTTTTTAAACCCTTCTAAATTCATTATAAGTAGGTACGTGGAACCACTACTAATGTTCACTCCCACTATTATTTATGGTAATTTTGAGAATCTCTTGTTAAAATGATGAATAATTTAGCTGTAGTTCAATTAGAGGGGGGTAAAATCTCCTAAAATGTTGTCACAAAATAATTTTTTAGAATGGGTTTTAGGACATAGTACATTACTATTCCAATTAGTGACGGTTGGAAACCACCGCTAGTTGAGTTTCATGAGAAACTATTATATGTTGTTTAAGGAACCACCTCTATTTAATACCAATGTATATGGGTTTTTAACACCCTCATATTGAGCCATATTTAGACATGGTTTCAATAACCACTTCCAAATAATTTTCTTAAAGTCATCATGTACCACACCCATTTTGAAGAGAACATGCTCCCTCCTATTCTAATGCCCCCTTACAATACACTTCACCCTTCAGTTTCACACCCACGGTTGTCCCATAACCGTCCAGTTAACATTCTCACTCACTATCACCGCCCTTACTGTAGTTTATCTAGTTTCCATTCCTGAACAATTCCCCTCTCGTTCACTAGTTTTCCCCTTTTTACCATATGTTCCCCTTCACCAGCGCAAACCAAAAATCGCACAAGATTTCTAATATTTAATGCCAGTCAGTTTTAAAGCCTTTACTTAGAGTATATAATCATAGGGCCTCTATAACTATCATATTTTCATTTTGTTATATTATTTACACATTGTTGTATTTATATATTTTATGAAACTAATTATAATAAATATTATTTCTGTAAATATTTCAATAATTATATAAAAATATAATTAATGTATTCATTATTATATTCATTTATCAATTTTTTATTATAACACATTTATATTATATTAAATTTATACATTTATAAAAAAAATATATGGTTCATGTGTATTTAAATACATTTCAGTAAATATTTTTTAAATCTATTTATCTAATGTATATAAATATATTTTATATATTTATAAATATATTTATGTTTACTATTTATATATATAAATACACATTTATATATTATGTATATGTATATTTATATAATGTGTTTAAATATATATTTATAAAACATATTTTAATAAATATGTTTATTATTTTGTAAATTAATATATATTTATTTATATAAATTGTATTATATAATATTTAGTTAATATTATATGAAATATAAATATATAAAATAAAATCAATACAAATATATATTTAATATTATATAAAATAAAATTTATACAAATATTTGTATAATGTAATTAAATACATATATAAATTATTATGCACATCAATATATATGTATGTCAATAAATATCATTCTATAATATAATGGACAATAATATATATGTATTTCATTAAATATTGTTATATAATATTGTGTACATTAATATATATTTATATGTAAAAATTGTATATCAAATAATATTTAATATATATAATATAATATCATAAACATATTATTTAAAAATATATTTACATTTATTATAATGTAATTCCTAAAACAACATGCTTGATTTTTTATATGATTTATATTTCCAATAAATTATATTTATGTATATACTTAGGTAATATTTTTATGTTTTTCTATTATATATAATTAATATTATATAAAATAATATATATACATATATACAATTATACATTTATTTTTATGTACGCATCTATATAAAATTTAATGAAATTATATAATTGGAAATATATAACATAAATAAATTATATATAAATTTTCTAAACTCATTTATAAATTATATGTAATGCTGAAATATATATAAAATAATTTTCAAATATATATAAATATATATGTTTAATAATATAGACATATAATAAATAATATTAAATATATATATATATATATATATTTCAGTATTATATTTATTTGTAAATATAAAAAAATATAAATGTATTTATACATAAATATATAATAATAATGTTTTTAATATAATATATGATTAATATAAATCATAATATAAATATTTAGTAGTTATAAAACCATCTATAAATTTTATATGTTTGAGAAAACATATTTGAATTTAAATTTATGTTATGTATACCAATATTTATATATGTATAAATTTATGTTTATATGTATAATTATTTATTTAAAATATTAATATAAATTTTTTATATATATTTATATTTATAATGAATTTAAACACATTTATATATTGTTTTTATGTAATATATATATATATACACACCCACACAAACATGAACAACCATCACATTGATAATATATAATTTGAAGTTATATGAGATATATTTTAAAAAATAAATAAATATTTTGTGGGGTTAAAACCCCTCAGATCAAATGAATTAGCGATGGTTCATGAACCGCCCCTTATTTCTAGAATTAGAAGCGATTGAACCCCCATAATGTATTAATTTATAGGGGGTTCAGGACCCCCATTAAATTATTAAATTAGGAGGGGTACAAAACAGTCTATAATATAATGGTTTAACGATAATCTTTGAACCCCTAATAATTAATTAAATTAGATGGGGTTATGAACTCCCACTATTTTCTTTAAAATATAATTTCCCTCTAATATATATAGCCTATAATATATACCCATACAAATGTTATATGTATATTGTGTGTAACATTCTGAGAATTTAATATGAAATATTATGTGCATAAATAACCTACTAAATAATATATTACCTTTATATAATAGTATTTAAACATTATTTTGCTACTTTTTAATTGAATTTAAATAAATAGACATACATGGTAGTGATAAGTTAGTTATTTTGAGTCTAATAGGATCAACATACTTTTTTGAATAGTATCTTATTGTTTTGAATATTAATGTACACTTATAAAATGTAATTATCCCTTATGAATAGTAAATTATTCTAATGAATATTAACCTCACACATGAATGTATATACAAAATTTAGTCATATTATATGTAACAATATGATCATAGTATAAGTGTTGTTATTTTTCAAAGTTATAAATATGTAATTACAATTTTATGATATATTTATTAATTAAAATGAAAATTTATTTTCAGAAAAAATATTATTAAATTGTTATTTTATTTTCCTGTGGTTATAATAAAATTTTTTGTGACTCAGAATAATTTTCCACGGTGGTAGAAAATGAGTTATAGTTCTCAAATTGTTATGTTTAAAATAATTTATGATTTTATATAAAAATTTAATTTATCATATTTGAAAAAATATTTTGATAAAACTGAGTTCATCTTTGAAATATACATATCAATAAATGATTGGAGTTATGTTTTGGGATTTTTAAAAAATTCTTGAATTTTTTGTGTATAGTGAAATTGAATAATTTACAAAATATGCAAAATAATTGAATTTTTGCATCCAACATGAGTCATGGATGATGTAAATGTACATTAGTTCAATATAAAATTCACTTGTTACTATTTTTGGTAACCAAAATCATCACTATTTCTTATCTTGATAAAAATAAAAAAAATAATTGATTAAAATAATGGAAAACTCACCTCTCGTCCACTATAAATACCACCCATGTCCCCATATTCCTCTCACACCTCTCAATATTCAGTCATTTCCTATATTATAGAAAAGACTCATACCGAAGAACTTCCCATTTTCCATGTCATACTATTCACACCAAAATCCAAAATCCAAAGGCATTAAGGGAGATCTCAAGAATAATGGATCAATAGGTAAAAATCCCCATTTATTTTCTTTCATTTTCCTGTCATGTTTTTATGTATACATTTATTTAATCACCTTTCCTCATACAATGGCTAAATAAATCTAGTAATGTAAATTTACTAGAATTGTTTTAATCTAATTGAATAAATCTTCATCAGGCCCCCTTTCTTCAACTTTTAAACTAGAAATGAATATATCATCTGAGATGTGATAATTTATTACATTCAAGGATGACTACATTCAATTTCATTTTCCATCTCCAATGAAATTCTTGAAACAATTGTTTTAGTTGTTACATGTTATTATATATGTATTATATCATATTTAATTCTATTGAATCAATTTTTACTCTTGATATTTATTTTTGAATGAAAATGAGTTCCATGTGATGGAAAAACTACAAATTAATCCAATCGATTTCCATAAAAGTTTTTTGTAATGATTCAGCCTCACATAAGAAAACCAAATGAGTTTTATAAAAATTTAATGATATGGTTTTTATCTAATAACATATAAGTTCAATTCTAGAAAACCATCCAAATCATACATGGTTAATCATAAATTTATACAAGTAAACCAATCATGAATACTATGGACAAAAATCCTCCAAAACTATAAAATTGAACCTATTAAACCATAGAAAGGAAAAAAAAATAAAATTAATAATGTTATAATAAATAAATTAAATGTATTTTATGTTCTTGAATTTTTAATTAATTAATTAAATTAAATTATCGATGACATTAAGGTCACATGAAGAACACCTACAAGATCAAGGTATGGGATTTTACCTGATCCCCCATTATCCATTGGGGATGCTATATCATTATTTTCATCGAAATGATGTTATATTTTCTTTTAATGTATGTCTTATAAATTTTGTTTACATGTTACAATGTCTTTTACCAATATCCATTGATCAATCTCTTACGAGGAAATATATATTTTCATGTGGTTACCTTTTCAATTCATCCCGATAAGAAATACCATATTAAGGAAACTTCATGAATTATTACCCAATTTAAAGTGCACAATATCATATATTTTAAGAGATCGTTTTTTTATAAATAATATTTTTATTATGTAATCATTCTTAATACATGCTAAATATTATATAAAATATTATTCATTTTTCTATTTTAAATGATCTTTGATATTTTATTTAAACCACACTAAATTATTTTAATTATAATTTTTATTGAAATAATTTTTACCAGATAACACGTCAATTTGACATCAGATATCTTTCTACATTCCTATAATACCTTATTATTTTTATGCATGATCTTATTCAGTTCATTTATAGACACTTCTTTGATAATCCCATTGGTTAGTCTTTAGGACTGGATTATAATACCAATTTCGTTTTGTGGGTTCCCTTTTGTTTATTTATGATTGATAATGTGGAAAACATATTCATGAATATTCTATTATGGGTGTGCTTAGATAGCACTCAAATTCATTGGATAATATATCATCTCATGCGATTTCATGCACAACTGTCTTAGCCATCAGCCATGAATCGGGTTACAGTTGCAATAATCTTGGTGGTTATCCATGACATGTGGTCCTTTATGTGAAAGGATCATGGAATGTTTTAATTAATGTTTTATGTTGTGGCCACATTACTATGATTCTAGGTTTTTAATGATCCCATATTTTAAATGTTATTATTCCATATATTGAATTGTATTCTATTCTTTTTATATCATTATCTGAGGACTCCTAGCCCATGTGATAAGATTTGTTTTTATGATTATTCCCTTATAAATATTTTTATAATCATCCCATCTTTTTAAATTATTTTCATTGGATTCTGTTTTAGATAAAATATGGTTAGGGTGCTACTACAGATGAATCCAATCATTTAATTTGTTAGTATTTTATAAATTCAAGTTTAATATAACGTTCTTTTAATCCCCCAGAACACAGACTGGAAAAGTTATCCAATTGTATAATATACTGTGTATTTTTCTGTTATCATTTATAAAAAAATATAATGCTTGGTTTAGTATGGAATGTGGATGTTCGTGTTTAGGGCTTTATAGTGAATATTAGAGTAAGGTTCTAGAAAACATTATTGATTATAGGTTTTTGTTTTTTAGATAAAAGTTATAGACAGTACATAATGTTGAACTTCTAGTTTGTTAAGTATACATAAGAATTTTTTTTTCATAATTATCGATGTGTAACTTCATAATTATGATTACATTGTATGAATTATGAGGGAAAAATTCAATTAATGGGGGGGGGTGTAACATGTCATGATTTTAATGGAAACATTATATGTTTAAATTAACTACTAAATAATATGTTACCTTTATATACATGCAGTTAATCATAATTAATTCAATTATTTGAATTAAATTTTGTAAAATAGGAATACATGGTTGCAATAAATAAATTATTTGGAGTCTGATGGGGTCCACATATATTTTGGTTAATATTAACATACCCTTTTGAGTAATAATGTACCCTTATGAATTGTAATGTATCCTTATGAATATTAAATCATTCTAATGAAAATTAACCTCACCCAATAATTGATAAATAAACATTAGGAATCTAATAATTAATAATATGAACATAGAATAAGTGTTGGTACTTTCTTAGTCATTAATATTTAATTACAATTTTTTGATTAATATATTTATTTAAATGAATATTTATTTTCAGAAAATATAATCATAAATTATTATTCTATTCACTTATGGTCATAATATTATTTTTTCCTAAAATGATTAATTTCCCATAGAGTTGTAAAATCAATTATAGTTTTCAAATTCTAATTTTTTGAATAAATTATGACTTTATTTAAATATTATAATTTTCATATTTAGAATATTAATTTGATAAAATTAATTCATTTTAGAATTATAGAATTCTTAAAATGTTTGGGCTGATTTTTTGGATTTATATGAATGACTTGATTCTTGTGAATATTGAATCTTAATAATTTAGGAAATATTCTAAATAAATTAATTTCTACATCTTGCGTGAGTCATAGATAATGTAAATGGACATTGGTTTGAACTAAAATGACCATATAATAGGTTTGGGTAAAACTAATCAGCATGATTTTTTTCCTTGATGAAAATAATAAAATAATAATTAAAATAATGGGAAAACACTCCTCCCCTCTACTACTAATACCACCCCTCGCCCCCTCTTCCTCTCACACCTCTCATGATTTAATAATTATCTAAATTATACCGAATCAATTTTCCAAGGCTCTTACCCACATCCAATAAACACTAGTCTCACAAAAAAATCCAAAACCAATGTCCTTAAGGAGATCAAAGGAGAAAAGATCTGGAGGTAAAAATCATCTTTAATTTTCTATCATTTTATTTTCATGTTCCTTAGTATTATTTTCAAACCTCAACTCTCCTCATTAAAATGGTTTGATAACTCCAGTACCTTATATATATACTCTAACTATTTATACTAATTGAATAATTATTCATCGTCTCTCATTTCCCATCCTTTTATACCATAAAAGAAAAAACCATCTTTGATGTGTTAATTTATCACATTCAAGGATGAAGGGTTCTCGATTTCATTTACCATATTTAATTTAGGTTTTGAATCAATTTTTATGGTTAAACAATGTTATTATATATGAATAATATTCAATTTAATGTTCTATAATAATTATTTACATTTTATATTAATTTATAAAACACAACGAGATCATTGTAAATTAAAAACAACCAATTTACCCAAACTGTTATCATAAAAGTTTTAAATAATGATACATCCTCACATCAAATAAGAAAATTAATTTATTATACATTTGATATTATGGATATAATATAATAAAATATAACATCAATTCTAGACAACCATCCTTGCATTACATGATAAATAGTACTTGTATATAAGTGAACTAACCATGACAACTTTTGCAACAAACACTCCCAAACAATGAAATTCAAAATCTTAAACCATAAAAAGGAAATGAATGATCTTATTATGGTCATAATAAAAACATTACATGTATATTAGGTTATTTAATTCAAAATTAGTGAATCTAATTTGATTATCCTAGATATTGATAAATTGTGAATTACACCTTTAGACATAAGGTTATGGATTCTACCCAAACCTCCAATATCCCTTCATGATTATCTATCATTAGTTTTACCCAAATGAAATTATATTTTATATTTATTTATATATTTTATATTTTATTGAAATATTACAAACTAAATTATCATGATCCATTCGTCATTTTCATCTATGATATACTTATTTTTTAAGTGGTTCCCTTTTCAATTATTCCTAATAATAAACCTTGTTGTAAGGAAACATCCTGAATTATTACCCAATTTAAAGTGCACTCTATAGTATTTTTTATGATTCCATTGTTTTTAATAATATAAGTAATTTTATTATGAAAAACTTCTTGGTTATTTTCATATTATATATTAAAAATCATTCAATTTTGTTTAAATGATCATTGATATTTTCCTTAAACCACACTAAAATGTTTTTTTGCAATCCTATCTTAAAATACTTTTTTACAAGATATTACATCTAATTGACTTATTTTATCTAGATATATTCCTATTATAACATATTATTGTCCATGTATGATCTAGTTCTATTCCTTTAGGAACACATCTCTGATACACACATTGGTTATGCCTTATAACATGATTATGATACCGATTTCATTACCATGGTTCCATTATTTTAATGTACGATTGATTATGTATGATTATTTAAGGGAAAATCATATTCACGAAAATGGCATGTTGGTTAAAACCAAATATAACACTGATTAATTAGGTAATGTCTAGTATCATGATACTTGATGTGAAACGGCCTTGGAAGTTAGCCTTGACTCGTGACCAATATGGAACAGTCATAGTGGATTAAATTGACTTCTGATCCTATAATTGAAATGATCATGGAATTTAAAAAATTATTGTTTTATGTTCATTACATAGTACTATGATGGCATGTTTATATGATCCAATGTATCATAATTTAGGATTCCATTTGTTCAATCATGTCAATTTCTGTTTTCATCGTCATGTCATGACTTCTAACCCATGTGGTATGATTTATTAATATGATTATTCCCTTTCAGAGATTTTTATGTTCATAACATGTTTTTAAAAAGTTTTTTCATATGATTCCATATAATTTCAAATGCTATTTTTGTAGCTAGTGCACATGAATCCAATTAGTTATTTTGATATTATTTTTATAAACCCTCGTTTAATGTATGTTTTATCTAATACTCCAGAACATAGAATAGAAAATGTCCATGATTGTATAATGTATTGTTTATTTATCTATTATAGTTTATAAAAAAATACATTTCATGTTTTAGTAAAAAATTTGGAATGTGGGTTCATGTATTTACATAGCGCATCTAGAATCCAACAGAATATATAAGGCCACTAATTATTAAATTATAGGTGATTTGACAGAAATTCCTCTAAAATCCAGCCAAAAATTACAAATACAAAATGCTAAAAAATTAGTGGGGGTTTTGGACCCCATCTAAATTGGATTATTAGAGGGGTTATGCATATCCTACTATAAATAAGGGAATATAATGTGCTATATTTTTGAAATTCATCCGTTAATATAGTCTTTCTTATTTCATGTTCAAATATTTTCCTATTTGGGTAACACCAATTCTTTTTCTGCAATGATATTCAATAGTTTCTATAATACCTAAATAGAGACTTATAATAAGAATATAGGGATGTTGTAAGCTTAATTGAGTACAACATGGGTGACGAAAATTGCATGAATCTATGAATAATGGGGAGGGTGAGTTCCTTTTTATAGTGTGGGAGTAGTGTAATTCATTTAAATTTTAGAAAAGTGAATTCCACCAATTATTTTCCCATTTAATGGGGCTCAAATAAGGAACCAAATTAAAGATTTATTTGGATAAGGTCTAAATATGAACAACCAATGGATTTTGGGAAAAATTATAATTCATTGTGACCACTAATATTACTGTTTAGTGTCTTATTATGCTAATTTTTATCTTAATCATTATAATTAATTTTAATTACATTCACTATTAATTTTTTCAAATAAATAGGTTGAATTTTTTATATATTATTAATTATTATTATTAAAAACATGAAATCCATTTTTTAAAATAACCATTACATTAGGGGTAGATATTAATTTAAAATTAATCACATTAGAGGGATGAATATGAATGTTTTTGAACTAATAGATACTCAATGATTTTCTAAATTTATTAATCTAATTTTAATTTAAAAGTTTTTTAAATGAATTAAATTTGTATTATGTTTTGTAATAATGTTATAATTTGACATAAAGATGAATAATGTAACGTCCCAGTTGCAGGTGCCTCCCAATGGTTCCCCATAATTGGTTGGTCAGATGGCCTAGAGTGCATTTCCACTATCGCCAGGGGCTGCCGACAATCAGCGAGGGACATTGGTTTGATAGAGGGAAATAAATGACCTGATTGGAAGAGTAACACAAAGAAATGGAAATCATATTACAATAACAAAATTAGTAATACTATACAATATGAAAACATTGGAAGACTGAATGTAATTAAATTACTACAACATATACATAAATAATGATGCATGTCACAAGTATCTAGGAAAGCATCAAAATAGTCAGAATGTTGGAATACAATACTAAATCCATGTACAAAGAAAAACAAGTACACAAATCCACCATCTTCACAAGCCTCATTATGGTCTGATGCTCTCATTTTCCACATCAATCAAGAACTTGACGTAGAAGAGAGCATTCCCTTATATATACATGTAGTAATATAATCTGTTTGTGCCCCAAATCATGACCCAAACAGGGTGTGAGATGAATCCTAGTAGGAAATCCCCCAATGATCTATTCCTAACAGTCAATGAATATATATGTAAGTTAATAAGAACAAATAAGTTGTAAACAATGAATTACACAAAAGTAAACAATCCAATAGTTTCAATTTCATTCATTTTCATATATCTTGTAAGAAACTAATAAAAAACATGTAATGCTCTAGGAAGTACTTAGAGCCTAACCCCTATGGTTCATCCAATCAAACACAAGCTACCCTCTGGGAAGTACTCATAGTCTAACCCCTGTGGTTCAACTTTATCAAAGACTCTCTGAGAAAAAACTCACCATCAATTCCCCATATGGTCTCATATTAATAACTATAAACACATTGAGGAATTAATCGGGATCTAATTCTTCATGTTGTCTTGAAACATGGAACTAAAGAAACTCTGAGGGAGAAAAAATTACACCCCATAGGGTCACACAATGTAAAAGCATACCGACACTCTAGGGAATTCCTAATCATCCATTCACTATATTGTATACTATACCAGGTTCCCACAATAGTATGTTAGTCAATCGTGCACAATAATTTTCAAGCACCAAATTAAACCTTAAGAACTAATAGTATAATAGGCTTCAATAACTTCATGGATAAACAACTATAAGAATATAATAGCATCAGATAATATCATACCATCATAACAACACTTTGTATGGAAAACAAGATGCTTAACCAGAAAAGTTAGATCAAAAGTTCAAAATCAATATGAACTTGGGAATCACATCTACAACATGGAAAATAACCTTATTCAAAAAAAAACATCATATACTCATGAATATAAGGAATAGAAGGCAATAAAAGGGATAAAATCCCTAAACACGCAATACCCCATTATAGGGTATTAGGAACTTTTGCACTTAATATTCATGTACTCACTAAGGAAAGTCACAAACCACCTACATCAACGTTGTATGATAGATATACTCTGGTGTCATCCAATGAATCAACCTAAGAATGTGGAATATCTACAAAAATGTATAAAAGGATCAACCAAGGATATCTCATGAAAGGACAGAAATCAAGAGATGACATTACAGAAGATGGAAGAAATTACCTTGGCGATTCCAACAGAATCGACGATGGTTGATTCAAAGCACAGATGAAATGTCAGTGGCACAGAGAAGACTCATTACCCCACATTATTTCTGGATGAGAGAAGGTTATAAGAAGATGAATTTGAGAATGAGACGTGATGCAGTTCCTTTAAATGAAATAAAATGAAAAGTACGTGGTGCATCTTTAAAAAGTACACATTGTGTATATGGCCTTACTAGGCCCTGCATTAGGCGGTCTCTAGGTCACCCTACATGGTCATGTACGGAGCTATTAGAAGACCATTCTAAGGTCACCTGTAGAAAAAGAGTACATGGAATGTACTCTAATGTACATGACATGTACTCCTTAAATTTCAAAAAACACTACTTTTGCTCAAAAGACAAGGAAAATAGCATCCATAACTGAAAAAGAGATCCAAGTTCATATGAACTTCCCCCCTTAATGAAATTTGTCATCGAATTTCCATATAAAGGTGATTTAGAAGGAAAACCCTTGAACAGCTCGGCCAATTGTGATCACACATCGGCCACCCTCTCTAATGTCTCGTTCTGTACTCGCCCGTTCTTGCATAGGACTCATACGAGAGGACCAGACCAGCAACAGAGAACCTGAGTGTTATGATCAACAATTCTGATAAGATGCTTCTTGAATGGGGAGTCCACCACCATCTCAGCCTCCTCTGGTTAAAAAACATGAGATGGTTCTGAGAAATAATGTCATCGTTGAGAATAATGGAAGAATTCATTCATTGCACGATACCTATGAGGTAAAAAAAATGATAGGCAACTAGCCTGACTCTATCCAAAACTTCAAAAGGACCAACATATCTTGGTCAAACCCTTCCCTATCTCCTAATCATAATATGTACCAACATTAGTGTGACATGTAGAAATACCTGATCTCTGACCATAGACTCTACATGTCATCTCCATCGATCTGCATAAGACCTCTATCATGACGATGTAATATCCATACTACTTGGAATGAAATCTAAAATCTCTGTTATCTACTGGAAAAGATGAGGTCCTAGCATAGATGCCTCTCGTGCCTCTAGCCATCATAGAGGTGATCGGAATTTCCTACCATACAAAGACTTATAGTGATCAATCTGAATAGTTTCTTGCAAAATATTATTGTATGAAAACTGCATAATAGGTATGTTATTCGCCCTATAACTTCAAAAATGTAGGATGCATGCTCGAAGCGTGTACTCTAGCACCTGAATCATAGGCTTTGAGTAGCCATCTGTTTGGGGATGGTATGTTGTACTCCGAATTACTTCTATTCCCATATCCCTTTATAGTCCCTTCCAGAACTTAGATGTAAAAAGATCCTCCATTTCTGAATCAAGGGAGTGTTGAACCCCATGTAGATATACAATCTATCATATGTAAAACCATTCCAGATCATCCAGAATTAAGGACTCCTTGATAAGAATGAAATGAGAAACATTCATGAGTATGTCAATGAAAACCCATAATGCATCATTCCCTCGAAGAAACCTCGGTAAACTAGTCACGATGTATGTCACGACAACATTCGACTTTCACTCGGGAATGGGTAACTACTACAAAAGTCATACTGGTCAATAATGCTCCTCCTTCACCTACTGAAAAGTGGTATATCTCATGAAAAACCTCAAAACATCTCTCTTTATACATCGGCACCACTATTGACTATGAAGATCTCCATACATATTGGTGACACAAAGTTTAACATCCCAAACTGAGGAATGAAAGTCTGGAATCATCTCCTCATGTATTTATGTGTGCACCCACACACACTGAGGCAAATGAAATATCTCATTCTGGCCTATTTTCCATCCCGGAGTATAGTCCTCTCCTGCCACACCCCCTCATAGGACTAGAACATCAGAATCTAATAGTATCCTCATTCGAACTATATCATGTAGAGAAGAGGTAAAAATGAAAGAAGAAAAAACGTTTACCCACTTATACCATACACCTCAAAATGTATCCCAGAGAATTGAGTTATAAGGTTATACTCACCACTAACCTCATGAACTTCCTATATCTGAGTTCTCCTGCATAGTGCATCCGCCACTACATTGCCTTTCCCAAGAATTTAGGCTAGCTAAATGTCCAAATACTGATGTTACTCAACCCACACTTGCAATATCAAATTAAAATCATGATTTGTATAGATGTACTAGATACTATTGTGGTCAGTTAAAACCAAAAAAAGATCTCCCATAAGATAAATTCTCCAAAATTGTAAAGAATGAATGACTACAGCCAACTCTAGATCATGTGTCAAGTAATTCTTCTCATGTGGACAAAACTGTTGAGACCTTCACACAATGTCTCTTTATCCCTACATAAGAACTATTCCCATCCTGGTACCTGATGCATCACAATATACAGTATAGCTATTTCCCAGCTCTGGTAATACTATTATCGGGGCTAAATTCTACCTCCCTTAAGCTCCTAAAACGCGGACTCACAATAATATGACAATTAGTACGTTGCACCCCATTTAGTTAGGCTTGTCAGTGGTTCATCTAAGAATGAAATTTCTTATATGAAATGACTATAAAACTGACCTAACTTTAGAAAACTCCATACCTCAATGAAATTCTCCAGCAGCTCCAAGGAAACTATCTCTCTCACTTTTCTTGGGTCTACTGATACTCATTTCTCTGAGATAACATGACCAGTGAAGTGAATTCGGTCCATCCTAAAGTGTAATTTTGATATATTAGTATATAACTTATTCTCTCTCATTGTAGTCAATATGATATCATGATGTGAGGCATTGTCATGTCTAGTGGGAGAGTACAAAAAGATATCATCCATGAAGACTACCATGAAATAATCCTAGTATGGATGGAAAACATGGTTCTTCTATGTCAGGAATCATGTCGGTGCGTTCGTGAGACCAAAAAAAATAACGACATACTTTTATAGACCATACCTGCTCCGAAAGGATTTTAGGGGGTATTTGATGGTCTAATGCGCAACCGATGACAACAAAATCTCATGTAAATCTTCGAGAACACCCATGCTCCTCAAAGCCGATCAAATAGATCATCATCCCTAGGAAAGGTATATCTGTTCTTGAATATCAACCAATTAATCCTCTGATAATTCACATAATGTATGAGTGTACCATACACCTTCTTCACAAATAGGATAGGGGAACCCCCTTGAGAGGTATTAGGTTCGAAAAAACCCTTCCCCTGTAACTCATCTAACTGCTTCTTGAGTTCCTGTAACTCTAGTGTAGCCATTCAATTAGGAGGAATGGACACCGGTGCTGCTCCTAGAAAACGCTCAATATAAAATTTCACCTCTCACTCCGGAGGTAATTCTGAAAATTTCTCTAGAAAGACATCCCTGAAACGATACAACACTAGGGGAAATTTCAATAGTGAAGTATCATATTCATCCAGGTTTAGAATAGTAATCTAGGCTATAACTTCTCCAACCCCATGATGCTTGAGAACAACTCTTCCCTCTTGGACGTCCCATTCTCCCTTGTGTAGAAATAATATTCCTTCATGTGACATAAAACTCACCCTATGGTGATAGAAATCGACAACTACCTGGAAGGTAACTAACCAGTCCATTCTGATAATGAAATCATAGAATTTAATCTCTAATTCATAGAGGTCACATAAGAAGTGACACTCACCAACCTTTTGAGGGAACTCCTTGAACTGACGTAAAGTAGATGATCATGACCAAAATAGAGAGTACAACATCAAGACATCATCAAAATAAAATATAAAGATCCCAAGTCTTTCTGAAATGGAAAAATATATGAATCTATTGGATTCCATAGTATGAAAAAGTATAGAATCTATAACTGAGGCAACTAGAATCATACCTCGACTGTACAAGGTTCGATATCCTACTCACACTCGATCTAATCCACTAAAAAATTCTAGACTGTACCAAATTCCACTGACCCAACCTGTCCACCCTGAGCTGATCCACCATGTTGTCACTGAAATCCAGCCAAATAGCTACCACAACTGTAACCACCAACTCGACTTGAGTGGCAAGAAGAACTCTGATTCACATAAAGATGAGAAACTTTTGGTGATGATCCTTGAAAAAGGTGTCATAGCATAACTCTTATCACTAGCTTCCGGTGATAAAAAATGATAGAACCGTTGAAGATGATGCATCTTGCCATAAAATCGACACTCCAATGGGTCTATCGAGCAATGTGTCCTTGTATTCCCACTCATTATGCACTGATAGAACACTTTCTGGCTTCTAGAAGAAGTATCCTATCACCAAAGATATCGGTGCGTAGAATCCCTACGGCGCTTCCTACTATCAATCAGAGGGGTACCAACTCAGGATATTGGGCCACCCTATCTCACAACTATAGAATGCCAGAAAATGAAATCTGTTTTCAGAACTTGGTTGACTATTGAGGTGATGGATGTTAACTTGAATATGTTCACCTGATATTGGTTGTCATGCCTATGACTATCCTCCAACATCCTCGCTAAGAATAACTGATCACCTCTGGGGATGGGTGTGAATCGATGCAGCTCTATGAAGAGAGAATAATATTACATGACTAAGGAGTTCCTTGATCCAAATTCATGAACACTCAGTCTCGATCATCTCTCAATTCCTTAGGGTTAAGGTAATCGTAGAAGGAATGATGGAACTCATCCCAATCCATAACAATCTACCGTCCCACCTATGGGATCACCTCCCACCATCTCCTGATAGAGTCCCATAGCATAAACATAGAGAGATTCACCTTCATCTCTTGATGTTTATCTAGATGCTCGATGATAGATAGCATGGATTCTAAACATGATCTATCTTCTTTAGGTCCTCCGAACCCTATGAATGTGGGAGGATGCTACTATTGAAAAATCTGTTTCAATTATTCAATATATGTTGTAGGAGGAGGTACTCCATGAATGGTATACATGAACCTAATAAATCCCTCTTGGATATATATATTAACACCTACATCCAGAACAACGGCTGGTTCCATGACATTCATGATTAGAGGATCCGCTGCTAGTCCTTGATCAGCCATGTCGGGTGTTTTTTCACTACCTCATAAAAGGTATAAAACCGGAGGATGTCTTGGTGGAATGAATATACAAGGTCAATAACACACCTTAGTTTAAGTTTATCATATACTAAAACATGTAATTTTAATCAAAGAATGGGATAAAGAAATCATTCTTGTTTTTCAAAACATGGATACATGTTTTTGTATGTACCCTACATGGTGTGTTCTTTTAATCGTTCACATGTGCAAGTACTCAAGTCATCCCTGGTCCTGTAACACCCCTCACACACTATGTGTTCTCCCATGACATGACATGTACTTGAGTTTATTTCCCCTCCCAGATTTCTTCTACATGACTAACACACACAATTATCCAAGATCAAGACTACATGGCATGTTTGTGCTAGAAACAGTGTCTACTAACTACCCATAATCCACCCATGTCATTGTCCACATGGATAGACACATGGTCTATACACAAGGATTGTATGTCTAGTACACGTCATGTTCCACCATGGATTTCCCAGCCCTGTGCCTCTACCCACATAGCCTGTGACACAATTATAGTCTACACATCGTATATATATAGTACACAATGTGTACTTAAGAAAAACATTTCCTTCCTAAATAGAAGTATACATGGAATATATTTAGAAATACACACCATGTATTCTGTGTTTTGTTAGATATTAATCCTCAGATACTACTCTGGAATCCCATAAAACACTGAAAGAAACATTTATGTTCCATATTCTGATGTTTGGGGGGCCATACTCCCCATGAATCAAAGCATAGATTCATAAACATGTCATGTACAAGGAATAAGAATGCTATGATTCAACAAATTCCAATCCATGATGGCCCATAACTTCTCAAGAACCAAAGTTTGGAATTCCTTATTACAATACCTTATAGAATCCAATTCCCTATAAAATAGTCGGTATTCTATTGTGGAATTAATCACAAAAACATGTATATCTAGAAAAAAAATCTACCACAACAAAATGAAATCAGTAATGCACCCTCAATGGCATGGCATGAATGCAAGAAATGTCATCATTATCTAGTTCCTATATGATGCATGAGATGGAATACCCACATCTCATCAGGTGGCAACGAATATGGATTCTCAATAATATCAACAATAACAACACAAAACATGTGAATCACCCAACAGTGAAATCAAGGAAACTATAATAATTGAAAAACCCAAAAAATTTCAATAATCGAGGATAGTCAGCTTTCCCCATACACAAGTTAGATACTCCAAGGCATAACATATTACCAACTACCTATTCCTTCTTATCCCACGTTATAGGCTCCAAACATTTTGTCTAGAAGAAATAAACCTACTTTGATAGCACTTTGAAAAATCCCAGTTCTCGGTGTCACTCAAAGGTTCCCCGTAACTGGTTGTTCGTATGTCCTCATGCACATTTCCCCTAATGCGAGAGGTCTCCGACATGTAGAAATGGACTTGGTTGTGATAGTAGGGAAACTATGACCTCATTAGAAGATTAACTCATCAGAATGGAAATCAGATAACCATAGTAAATGTAGTAATACCATACAATAAGAAAACAATGAATGACTGAAATTAATTGAACAACAACATCATATACATATATAATGATTCATGTCACATGTATCTAGTAAAGTATCCAAATAGTCACAATGCTGAAGTAAAATATTGAATCCAAGTACAAAAGAAAAAAAGTAAACAGATCCACCAGCATCGCAAGCCATAGCTTGGCCCCATTCTCTTCAGTTACACAATAATCAATTACAAAAAGTAGAAGGGTGCATTATCATATCAATACATGAAGAAATATATTCTTTTTGGGTATAAAACCCTTACCCAAACATGATGTGGGGCGAATACCAGAGGGAAAAAACGCAATAATCTATGCCTAATAATTAGATTATATATATGGAAGGAAATAAACAATATGAAGTAGAAAACCAAGAAGTACTCAAAAGTAAACTATCCTACAGTTTCAATTGATTTAATTTTCATATATTAAGTTAGAGGATAAAAAAAAGTAACACTCTATAAAGTACTCATAGACTAACCCTTCTTCTTTAACCAATCAAACACAATCTACCCTCTGGGATGTACTCATAGTTTAACCCCTCTGATTCAACTTTAGAAAAGACTCGTTGAGAAATCACTCACCGTAAATTTCCCTAGTGGTCTTATATTAGTAACAATAGACACTCTGAGGAAACACTCAATTTCCAATTCCTCTTGTGGCCTTGAAACATGGATCTATAGACAATCTGAGGGGGGAAAACTCCATCCTCCCTATGGTATCACAATGTAAAAGTAAAAGACACTCTGGGGAAGCCCTCCACTTCATTCCCCTTTTGGTCTACTACACTAGGTTCCCATAGCCCTGTGTAAGTCTACCATGCATAATGATGTTCAACTGCCAAAGTAAACATTATGAAATACATGAATAATATATTTTAAAAAATAGTTTGATAAATATATAAATCATATAATAGCATCACATAGTATTACTCCATCATAATAACAGTAGGCATGGAAAACAAGCAACCGAACCGGCAATGGCTGACCAAAAGGTCAAAATAAAAATGAACATGGAAACACGTCCATAGCATGTACAATAACCCTATTCACAAACAAACAACCACTTCACACACAGAAATGGAATAACAAGAAATAACATGACTAAAATCCCTAAACACACAATACACCTTTCACGGGAATTTTGCAATTTTTCACATAATATTCAAGGAATAACTATGGAAACGCACTATCTACCTACCATGACATTGTGGAATCGATATACCCCAGTGACATCACTGGAATCTTTCTAGAATGTGGTCGATCTAAAAAACATCTAAAATGTTCAACCAAGTATATCTCACGAATGGAGAGAAATCATGAGATTAAGTTATAAAAGAAGGAATCACTCACCATGGAGATTCCAATGCAATCTAAGAAGGTGGATTCAGAGCACGGATGATGGGTTGGTGGATCAGAGAATAATCTTAGCTCTTGGTCATTCCTGGATTAGATGGGGTTACAAGAAGATGAATCTAGGAATGAGACATGGCCCTGATATATTTCATAAAAAAAAAGTCAAATTACACTATGTGTTATTTAAAAGTACATATCATGTATATGCCTTTACAGGGCCCCACTTTAGGCAGTCTCTAGGTCACCCCACATGGCTATGTACTCGTCATGTACACAACCAGTACATGGTCACCCACGAAAACCGGACACATGGCGTAAGCCCATAATTGTACGATGGGTATTCCTTAAATTTCACGAAACTCCCCTTTTTCTAAAAAGACCAAAAAATAGGATCTATACCTAAAAAATAGATCTAGGATCTCACAAATAATAAATATAATTTATCATCTTAAATAAATTAGATGAAAAATACTTTTTTATTAAAATTTAATTTTTTCACAATTTATTAAGAAACTAATCCTCATAAAAAATTCAAAATATTTATTCTAACTAAATATTTACGTTCGACATACAAAAATGATAGTTATTTTTGCATACAATATTTATTTGAGTATAAATATTTTGATATATGAAATTTTATCAATTAAACTGTACAAAAACTGATTTTATAAAAATATAGGTTTTTATTTGGAATATTTGGTTTTTTCAAAATTTATCCCAATAAAATATAATTTATTAATGTAAAAAATTTATTATCAATTATATAGAATATATTTTTCATTAATATCATTCGTGTATATTAATTACTTTAATTTATTATTAAAAATTTAACTGTAAGCATAAAAGTTGTTTCTATAAAAATATTCAATTTATATTCTACATGTTCTTATATTTATTCACAATTAATTTGTAACTAATTAATTCAGTGATGAATTTTAATAAATTTTACAATAATATTCATATCATCCAACAAGATGGATGGTTTATATCATATTATATGATTTTTTAATAATATATTATTGTTTAGTAAAACATCGTGTTGTATGTTATTAATGACATCAAGGAAAGCCAATCCGGTATGTATTGTAATATAAATATTTTGTTTCATGTAGTGAAGAAAAATTTATCTTATTTTAAGTTCATTATTAATTTTTTTCATATAAAACAATAAAAATATAAATATTTTATAAAATAATCTACATTCAGGGTTGTATGAAGTGAAAAATATCAAAATGTATAAGATAATTCAATCAAATAAGCTACAAAATCTATAGGTGTTACATTCTACCCCCCTCCATAATTTAGACCAATAAATTCATCTATGTAATAAAATAAATAATACAAGAAATTATTTTTCATAGATTACCTGATCGTAAAAATAAAGAAAAAACATCATTTGAAAATTAAAAGTAAGAAACATGTGGGTTACATAATGTACCAGATAACATGGTTTCAACATATGGGAACACATGTGGGTTGTGAATACATGGACATAGAATAGAAATATAACTATTTTGTTCAAATGGAGAGTGATAGTCATCATGATAAAAAAAATTATGAATCAGAAAGGCATAAATTCATGATAATCTAAGGGGTATTTACTTCATAAAAATGAATGTACTTGGAAAAAAATTCATTTCATTATCTTGTTTTATAATGATGAAGAATTTTTATTAAAATTTCTAATGACATGATTTCTATACAACCATATGATTTGTTGTTCCTTGATCAAATTCCAATTTATCATTAAATCAATTAAATGATAGAGAATTTTTTATTTATGAAGATTTAACTAATCATTATGAGTAGGAATAGAATGATAAGTCATTTGATCTGTTCATATGACAAAGACATTCTCACAAAATATCCAACACACATAAATCATAATATGATGAGATAATACTAGTATCTCTAATGCGTCATCTATACTTTAGCATAAAACATTCCATAAATGGTTAACCCTATAAACATTTTATACTATAATTAACTATTTATTCCATAAATATTATCTAATTTTATACAAATACATTTTAATTGGAAACACGAATCCAACCTTATAACGATTGAATATATAATGTTATTTTATTAATCTAGAATTCATAAAGAGGGAGATATTCCAAAGAAACTATAAAAAAGGATAAAAAATAATATATTCATTGGGTTTAATCATATATAAACTATCATGAAACTCCAAACAATGAAGAGGAGGATAAGGGTAAAATAATTATCATTATTCACTTCATCTATATAAATTTAATAAGATTACTCTTTTCCCTTATTCAATTTGTTGTTTTATCTTTCATTTTCATTACTCCTTGGACTGGGGGACCTATGAACATAGTGAAAAAAATATAATCAATTTAACAACTAAAGTGTGGGGGTTCATTCAACATGGATATCTAATTATTCATGTCATAGTATAATTTTTTCCCTTCACAGGGACTTTCATATACTCAATGAACCTCAATTAGACACATAACACATTTATTCATACATTGAAGACCATTAACATGATGTTTATTACCACACATTGTTCAAAATGGAAGGATCATTTTCTCTTCTCCGTGTTTTTTATATTTTCATTTGAACTACATCTTAATTTTCATGTCTATATAATGATAATGATATAAAATTTCAACCTCTGTTTCCTAATTGATTTTAAACCATAAATGTTTTTCATATCTGAGAATGTTACTTATATCCTAGATCATTCAAATATTTTGTTTCAGGCCACTAAAAATCGATGAAATTTTATTTTAGGTATGATGATAACAAACTAAGTGTTCCTCGCAATCCTTGTTAAATTTTCATCATATGCACTAACAAGTTCAACATCATTATACGTAATCTCTATGAATTATTTTTCCATATTGATAAGAATAACACTAGGAATTTACCTATTGAATAATATGTTCTATAATTGCAACTAGTCCCTAGATTTGATTTACCCTTTCTTCCTCACATTCTTAATTATAGTTTACCATTGGTTGGCATCACTATATAAATGATAATCATATAGAATGAATTTCATACATTTGGAATACTTGATAATGTTGAATATATTTTCAGTGGTACTGAACCATTAGTTATATACATTTTGATATAATGATAGGCTGAAAGTAGATGTACGTTTCCATACGAAGGACTTAGAAGAACATTTTACCCTATTTTTATCACTTTTAATCTCTACGTGATTTATCGTGTGAAAACATTAAGGGAGCATAATAGTGATGTTTTTCATTACATATACCATAAAATTTAGATTATCAAGAGTATAATCATATCATTTTCTTCTTCATATCACATTAACATGGTTCCTTCGTGTTCTATCCATTGAAAAAACCAAAAATCAAACCATATGAATTAATAGTCATAGTGTAGAATCACAAAATCATAAAAATAAAATTATAGAATAGTTAAACAGAGTCCCTAATTGATTTTTCTATGACACCTTATGATTATATTAGGTTTTTCCTAGTCACGATTTATCTAAATCCTTCAAGACAGTTTGTAAAGAGTTTATGAATTTCAAAAGAATATCCCTCAGGAGTTTTAAACATGTTGTGTTGTGACACCTATTTTTAAGTACGAGGTTTTGTTCCATTAAGGATTGGATCAAATTTATAAAGATATTACTTATAGATATATTAGTTCTTGTACAACACCTATAACTCACTATGATTTTGTGCACTATTTTTTTCAAATTAATATGTCCATTTCAATATTTTGATTAAACATACCAATTAAAATAGTCTATTTAATATTAATCCACAATGTTTGTCTTGTGTTATATATGAAACACTAAGTTAATCATGCACAATATAAAATATTAATTTAGCTTTCACAACATTAAACCCCAGTGTAAGATTTCATTGCACACAAAAAATAATTCCCTTGATGTAATATGTAACATGCATGACCATGTTTTCTGCAAAAATAAAATATCATTCAATTATTTTTATATAAAATATATTGATATAACCAAAATGTTAAATTACCATTTATTAAATGTATTAAATTTTATATGAAAATATTTTATTTAAAAAATAGATGAATTCATTATTAATCAATTTATTATAGATGAATATGAAAATTGAATGAACATAAAGGAAAATATTAATATAATTATCTTCAAAAATATGTTTTACAATAATAAATTAAATTATTTACAATTTTTAGGTTATATTAATATATATTATATATATTCAAACATATATTTTTTTCATTTATAAAATAGATTTAATATACATAAGATAATAAAAAACTTTCTTTTATGCATAAAAGATATATTTTTTTATAAATTCTGTTTTAACGAATTTGAGTGGTTAACCAATTTTAGGATATTTTTTAGTATTTTTTGTATGGGTTCATTTTTTTATGAATAGTTAAAAATATATTGTTTTAATTCCAAATTTATTTTTTATCAAATATTTTTATAATGTTAAATTTTATTCTAAATTAGTTTAAAAGTATTATTAGTTGATATTTTTTTAGATAGTTTAATGTTGGTCATTAGAAAATATATCACATTGAAATTTTATATAAAAACTTCGCAAGATTTGGATATTTTTTTACTTTATAGACATGTAGTGTCATCCCATCAACAAGATTAGTTTGAAATTATTGTCAAAAACTCATGTGATTGGAATTAAGAAAATTTAATTTCATATTGTTAATCATAATAATTTATAATTCCTATTAAAGTCAAGTTACCATTTTACCAAAATGATTAGTGAATGTAATTAAAATTAGTTACATCATTTAATGTAAAGTAAAGCATAACTAAATACTAAACCTAAAATTCAAGATCCAAACTGACCTTTAAACTTATTAAAAACCCATTTTATGGAATTTATCCATCCATAATATTTCTTTTATTTTTTTATATGGAAGTACTATTGTTAGGTAAAAACATTGGTACACATAACTTTTTTTTTAAAAATTCCAAGCTTGTCCTTTCCCATCCTTATAAATTTCCAACACCAATCGCTATTATTAACAGCTCTAAAAACCCATTTGTACGTCCTAGATCTGTATAATTCTCCTTTTAACATATCTATCTTTCTTCTTCAAGTATCCATTTAGTAATAATATCTTCCAAGGAATCCTTTTGGCTTAAACTAAAATGTGTTACCCGATTTAGATGTATTGCATTCAGTCAATCTCCTTTATATTATTTTCCATCCAAACCCCCTCCACAATCATTATTACATTATTTCATTTCAATACAAATATCCTAAATATTCTATAATGTCCTTAATATAAGGGGTATACCTTCAGTTACACACAACTCCATGAAATGGGTGACGAATATAAGGTTTTTCGGTATGGTGAACTCCATCCTTCACAAAATGTTGATTGTTAAATTTTCTTTACTTCCTATAATGGTATCAATTATGATGGAATTTTTTTTATAAAAATTATATATTTTATTTTGTATTTATTTAATTTTATTTATTTCTTTTATAACCCATATATTTTCTATACCATTTCTTTTAAAATATCATAATTTCGTTTGAGGATGTGTGGACTACCTCCCTCTTAAAGAAATATGATTCATTCACACACTACCCAGAATGTATTAAGGATAGATATAGTGAAATTTTAAGATAAATGACAAATTATAATTATAATGTAGTTATATTATATACATATTTACATATATTTAATTTTTATTCATTCTTTCATTATAATAATAAAATTAAAATCAACATTCACGCGTATATACGACATACCATTTCCTTGAACGGTGTATTCCATTTCAAACTTATAAATTATATATATTTTTATAATATTTATAAATAGGATTATAAAATTTATTTATATCAAGTTTGGCATTCTGTAATTGTTATGTAATTTTAATGGAGAATTATATAACAAATTAACACACATGTGAAGAACAAAGAAAATATTATTTGAAATGATTCCCCAACATAGGATAATTATCAAGCTGGTAATATAATTTTATAATGAAAAAAATATTATATTAGATATAAGAATATTTTTTTAGACAATTTATAATAGATTTATATTTATTATACATATGGTGTTAATTAGTATAATGATAAACTAAACACAAGGTATGGGGATTTCATCTCAGTTTTTATTTACTAATGATGCATTCTATGTTGTCCACTCTTTCCATTTTGTGGTGTATGTACTACCCATGATTATATTAAATGAATATTATGCTTAAATTTCGTTTATTAACTTGTCCACTTTATGATATTTCATTCACATGGATTAATTTTCAACAGTTACTAAATTTGTGAAGCAGTTCTATCTGAAGTTTCCTTCTTTGAGACTCTAGTTTTTTTACACACCAAAATTATATTTAGATGTAAATATACATCCATTTAACATTTTATATTATTAATTTAATTCTTTTCATGATATTTTAGTTTTCATTTAATTTTTTTTTCTTACATTGAGAGTATGATCCCATGTTTCCAATTTATAGGAATTAATTGAAACAATCTCATCACTTTTGAATAATGTTTAGGTTTCTTCTTCCATTGAAAAATCATTATGATAAATATCTCATGAATTCTAGTAATTTAATAATAATTTTATTATTCTATATATACCCATGTTTTAGTACCATTGTTTCACTATTAAGTACATAATATAATGGTTAATGTAAAATATGATTGTCCCTCTCTTCTATTAGATGACTATTGTATTCAAAAACCACGTTTTTACAAATGTTTTAAAAATATATTTGAAATAAATTTTCAAACAAAATGGATTGTAAAAGGTTTTTTTTCAATTATTTGTTAATATTTTCTTAAAATTATTTTCAATGAAAATTGTTTTGAAATTTTGTGATCGTTTAAAAAAAATTGAATGAAGAAAGGTAATTTTTCTGAAGAAATGTTTTTCAAATATCTTTAAAAAATTCTTCCCTTCAATGATAACATCAATTTTTAATACTCTTACCACGATAAAGAAATTATTCAATTTTCCATTTCATATTGTTTCTATTAATGTATTATGTTTTAATATTATGGTGTTTATGAATCCTTTTTCTCTTTCACATGATGTATTATTTTTAAACCTGAATCATTTGGATGGTTATGTTTATGACGAAACGATTATAAAACTTTTATTTTGTATATACATTATGATATTATTTCTAGTTTACAATACTGATTTAATTTCATGTGTTATGATATGATTCTTTTTGATTATGTGTAGGATGTATGTACGATTTCATTATGAAATGGGTGGGACTTATATCTCCAAACAATTCATTGGGTAATGATTTATATTTTTTGAGATAGACTAATATTGACCTGGAATTAAAATCGACTACTAAGATGGCTATGGGAGTGAACCATTAATACCAAGATGGAATTAGGAGTGAACTCAAGATACTAAGATGTAAATGGGAGTTAATAATGACTACCTAGATGGTATGGGGATTCAACCCATACTAAAAAGATGGTCTTAGTAGTGATGCATTGGCTACTATTGAAATCATATTATATTCTTATTTGTATTCCACAATTCAATATTTTATTTCTATTTTTTTATTTCATGACTTTTTCTCTTAATACTATTATGGTCCATGTCTTTTGAATTTCAAATATTTATTATGTTCTATAATATTAATTGTATGATATTAAAATGTTACGCTCATGTTCCATAACAATTATTCATTTTATTCTTACACATATGATTTACTTACCCTTATTGAGCATCTGAGCTAATATATTCTTATATTTCCATTCCTTAGGTTATGAAAAATCATTTTGGTAGAAGTAATAAAGGTTTGCATATTAATGGGTTATGTTGAATATATTTAACCATGATATAATATTTTGTTTCTATGATTCCATAGGCACAAATCTATAACAGTCATTATGCATTTATTATTGTAATGTACTGAGTATTCATAAAAATGGTTTAATTTCCATGTATGATAGTCATGGGTCGCTATATTTGGTATCAACAGAATGGTATAGTCAACCTTAAAAACTGAGATGGGGAAAATTTATAGACATCAATAAGTAAATTTATAAGGATATTTCTAGTTATGTCTCTATAGACAAGTATAAGGAAAAAGATAACATTCCAAAAAATGTCCTGGAATGTTACTAAATGATAAAGTAACTAGATTCCCATAAAAACACCCCTCTTCGAAAAAAACATTGTGTCTGTAGCTCAAGAATAGATGTACCTTGGGTTATCAAATATAAAAAGTTGTTATGATCCTTACTTTGAGGAATCTCGTATAGAAAATGGGCCTTATTACACACCTAGTTTTTCACTCTAAGGCGATATGCATTCAGACATCAAAAAATCACCACAAAACATCCTAAAAATTTTAAATATAAATTTTTTTATTAAATTCCTAAGATTAAACTTGGTTTTCATATATTAAAAAATGATTCATGATTTAGAAATACTTTATGTAATTATTTTCATGACTATATGTTTTTCAAAAATGATAAGTAATGCTCAAACTATGATTATTTTTTTATTCAATGATGTTAAACATGAAGAAAATAGATTAAAATTAAATGTGATGGATGGTTTTCAATTGATAAGTCAAGTGTTATGACCACTAGTGTGAAATATGTTATGATCACTCCTAATCAGTTTTAATGGAACATGATTAAAAATGTATACCTTAACTATCTCTTAGACTCACCATGGAGGAGAAAGAAGATTTTTATTGAGTGTTTGGATAATGTATAACATGGAGGAAATAAGATTTTTTTTTCATTTGTGTCATTAATTTGGAAAGAATAAAATAAGTAAATGTCATTGATGAACAAGAACATGTTTTTACTTTAGTAAATAAGGGAAAAAGAAAGTGGATATAGTGAAAAAATGAAGAGTGTGATTAACAGAATGGTTGAAAATATTGTCATCCAAAAGTCATAATTGTTGAAAAAGTGTTTTATGTGCGGAATAAACTGTCATTATGAAACTCAATTCCATGAGTGGAATGATCACGAAGAGGATCATCATGGTGGTATAAGTAAGTGTTATAATGCTAACGATGAAGAGACTATAGATAAAAGTTTCCATAAAATATGTATTTTAAAATAAGATTTGGTAGCCTTGATAATGTAATATTTATGAAGTGGAAAAATAAAATCATTTCTGTATTTCGATTCATGAATTATGTTATACGATTGGTGAAATATATTAGAATTATTGAGTTTTTAGTTTTTTCCACAAATTCAAAAGAATAAATTGAATGGATTCAGTAAAAATAGAAAAATTATATAATGGGAAGGGGATTTCCATGGAAAACAAATAATTTTGGGATTGAAAATCCTTAATTAGTTTGTTATGTTATGATAATATTGTTTCAATTATGATTTTGGGGATATGAATAAGTAAATTTGACAGTACTTATTACCATGGATCGAATTAAGGACTTGTTTACATGTAGTTTATTCTTTAATGGATGATGTTTAAAACATTGTTGATTTTTGGAATATATATAGTAATCTATAGAATAAGGAAGTAAGCACTATTTAAATAATTTTATATGAAATTTCAGATTATTACCATGTTCCGTGATAATTTACCATGAGGGTATTCACATGTTTGGATTGTGGCAACCAAGAGATACATTGTGATATATGGGTGTTAAATTCTATGCTGACTCTATGAATCCCTTTCTAATGTTTTATATTTTCATCTTTTAGAAGGGTCATAAGGTTAAAAATTCAGCATATTTTTAACTTAACATTTTGAGGAAGAATTTTTGAAATATTTTGGTATTGAATACCTAGGTTAAAAGACTATATAGTAGTTAAAATGTTTTTGATGATGTCCATATTAATTACATCTAGAAGTTATATTATTATGGGTTAAGAAAAATTATTCAATTGTGTTGGATGATGACTAATCATGTCCTGCATGGCCATAGGGCCTGAACCCACAAATAAAGGATGATATGGATTTCCAGCTAACCACTCCCCTATGTGATTTCATGGTTAATGTATAGTCATATTTTATGAATAACTATTTATGATTAAATTGTAGAGTTACTTTTATATTTATAAATTAATTTATTATAAATATATAATTTTGAAGAATATTTATAGATAAATAGTTATACATTTCGTACATTTAGGGGCCATAAGATATTCTAAAACTGTATTTCATCACTTTAGGCATCATAGAAAAAAACATTATCTATTACACATAGTAATGGATTAATTGTAAATTAATAAAATCACTACTAGAGAATGAAATTTTGTCCTTAAGGACATGTAATTAATATATATTTCCTTATATTATATGTATACTAATGAATTACTCAATGATAGGATAATCATAAAAAGAAAATTCATTGTCTATTAACTTAATTTTGTTAAACTAATAGAAATTTAAATCATCATATATTTATGACATTGAGGCCATAAATTTTAATTTTATCAATAAAATGTTTGTTATTGATAACCTATGTCACTACCTATAAATATTTATTCTTTTCCTACTTGTCCAATATTAAATCCTAACCTATTATCTCATATGTGGAAACATATTCATATGTTACATTATGTGACCATTATTGTTCTAACATTTCCTTTTTATTAAATGTTGTAGTATCTATTTTAATAATGTCGAATTATATGAGAGAATCATTCAAGTAGTAAAACTTCGATAATGAAAATGAATTAATTTTTAGACATTCATTTGAATTGGGGTAGAATGTAACACCCTATGAATTTTTGAATTATTCTTCTTCAAATAAATTTAACCATTTCAATATTGTTCATTTCACATAACTCTAAATATAGTTTATTTTATATTAAATATATATGTTTGGTTTGAGATATATTAAACACCAAGTCAACAATTCCCTAAAAAGAATGTAAATTTTAGCTTTCTATACACAGAACACCAATGTTAGATTACATTACATTCTATAATAACATTCCTTGATGGCTTACATAACGTACATGAACATTTTTTACAAAAAAAATATTATTTAAATATTATTATTTAATATAATAAGATATTACCTAGAAGATAAATTATCTATTATGAATCTTATTAACATATATTTCTAAAATATATTTTTTACACAAATATAGGATGAATTCATAGATTATCAATTAATTATAAATGAATATGAAAACTGTTTGAATATAAAAGAAATTTTTAATAGTTTCATTTTCTCAAAGCTATTTTATCCTAATAATAAATTTGTTACAAATAGTGATAGATATAAATATTTTATTTTATATATCCCATCAAATAAATTTTTATTTAACCAATATATTGGATAGACATAAGATAAGAGAAATCCAAATTTATGAATTAGAACCTAAATTTTTTAGAAAGGTAGTTTCAATGCATTTCAATGGAGAACCATTCTTAAATACATATGTTATAGTTTTTATAGATTAAATATGTAAATATAAATATTACATTTTGAAGAGAAACATAAAAATTATCATAGTATATATTTTTGGAATTTTTGAGTAAGGATTCTATTGTTTATGAATAGTTAAAAATATTGTATTTTAATTCCAATCTACTTTTTCATCTAATTTATTTATAATCGTGAATTATATATTAAAATGGCTTAAAATATAAATTATATAATATTTTTTCCAAAAAATCCAATTCAGGAAATTTGATCAAATTCACATTTAAATTTGAAATAATAATTCTGGAATCTTTTGATCATTTTTTACATTAAAATCCTATTGTATTATACCGTCAATGAGAAACATTTTAAATTAATTTCAACTACTATGATGATTGGAATTTAAAAAAATGAACTCCATATATGTAATTTTCATAATTCATAAAGTTGAATATTTTCAATATTGTTTTTTACTAAAATTTGTAGTGAATGTAAATAAAATTAATTAAATCTGTTAAGGAAAAATTAATTTTATCTAAAGGAGAAACCATAAAATAATGTTCCAAAACGACATATAAACTTATAAAACCTAACATTTATATCCTTTTTTCATCCATGTAATTTCCATTACTGAGTTGTTTTTGGTTTTTTGTGACTTTTTTATGTTAATAATTTGGTACACCAAACTTTTTTTCAAAAATTCAAACTATTTTTTTTTCATTCCCTATAAAAGGCTATAACAACCCCCTCTTCATCAAACCTCTCAATCTATTTATTATTAAACATTATATGATTGATAGACTTATAAAAATATACCCCTAACACATTTATTCCACCATTTTTTAATAAATGCTTCCACGAAGTCCTTTTTCCAAAAACCAAAATGAATAACCCGATTAAGAGGTAACACCATCTTTAATGATCCTTTCATTTATTTTCCATTTTCACCACCTACACTCCATTTATTCCATTATTGAATTAATACACCAATATAAAAATTATTTTAAGGATTTTTATTCTATTTTGTTGACATAAACATATGCACATCTCTATATAATGGGTAACAAACATATTGTTTATGTATATCAAGAACTTCCACACCACAAAATGATGATTGTTTAATTTTATGTACCACCTCTCATAGTGGAAATTAATATTGAAAAAATAATTATATATATTATATATTATAATTTTTATTTATTAAGGATTCTATATTACTTTTACAACAAAACTATTTTTAATTTCCATATGGTGTAAATATGATAATTTCGTTAAAGGTAGTATAAACTAATGACCCCTAAAAGTGATTTGATTGGTTAAAAGACTATAAATAATGTTTTAAGGATGTGTTAGTTAATTTATATGATATATATAACATTATAATTCTATGTATTTATCTTATATATATATTTATATATCAATTTCATTTCTTTTATCAATACAATAATAAAAACGGAAACAATGTTCATGTGTACATATGACTTACCATCTCCATGAATGGTGTATAACATTTCTTACATATATATTATATATATTATTATAATAAAAAATAATTGGTATACATATTATTTATATATTTTTTAATATTTTTTAATGATGATATATGTATAATGACCAATGATATTACAAATTAGTACAAATGCGAAGAGGGAATCGAATATTATTGGAAGTGAAACCTCAACATTAGATGCATAATAAAATGGTGATATAAAATCATAATAAAATCATAAATGGTATTATATATAATAATATTATTCTATAAAATATTAATAAAAATTTATATTTATTATAAATTTTTTTATAATGAGTATTAAAATAGTAAATTCACAACGTAAGCGGATTTCATCACAATTTTTATTTCTATGAGATATATTATTTGTTTTCCACTCTTTCCTTATGTGTGGTGGATTTAATACCCATGATGTATTATATGTTTCATATTATTAAATTAATGATTATTCATATAAAAGTTTTCTTATTCTTCACTCATGGGGATTATGTTTCAAGAATTACTGAATCTATGAAAAGGGCCTTTCTCAATTTTTCTTCTTTGAGATTCATGTTTTTTTATGGACCAAAATTCACATTCAAGGTGTATATACATCCATTTGAAAAGTAATATCATGAACTTATTCATTTTCAAAATATAGTATGTTTAATTTAATTTAATTTTCTTACATGGATTGTATGATTCCATGTTTCCATGTTACAAAAGTTCATTGAAACAATCTCATTGATTTTCAACATTTTTTATGATGAAGATTACTTCGATTTAATATTGTTATCTAACTCTTAAAAATGATCATGGGTTTCCTTATATTATATTTATTATTAATATCACCATATATTATTACCAATTCACACTAATTGGTACACAATATAATTTTTATATTTAATATTATGTTGTTTCCATATTCGGCTAGAAATCTATTGCTTTCAAAAACAAGGCTTTCAAAAATATTTTCAAAATATTTATGATTAACATTATCATTAAAAAATGATTTGTAAATGTTTTCTAGATTCCAAGTATTCCTTCATATGTTTCTACTACTATTTTCAAACAAAAATATATTAAAATTAATTATGTTTTAGAAAGTGTTTCCAATGCATAATAGATATTTTTCCAAATAAATGTTTTAAAAATATTATTCATGAATTTTTGCCTTCTATGATAATTTTTTTTGGTGTTTGTCAATAATTTATAGGTAAATTAATCAATCATTGAATTCATATTATTTCTATAAATGGATAATGTTTTTTGGAATAATTTAATGAAACCCATTTTTATTTCAAGGGATACATAATTTTGAAACCACTTTCTATTTAAATGTTATGTTTAAGATGAAATGATTAGGAAACCTATAATTTTTTGTGGGTTATTATACTATTACTTTTTTATAATAACTATTTCATTTCATGGGGTATGAGATGATTATTTATCTTATTTTTGAACATGTAAGTATGATTTCATTATGATATTGGTGGGACATATATCTTCATCCAATGCATTAGGTAATTATTTATATTTTCTTTAGATAGACTAATATGGTCATGGGTGTGACCCTTGACTATTAAGATGGTTATTAGAGTGAGACATCACTTCTATGATGGTATCTGAAGTAAACTCATGTTACTATATGGTCATGGAAGTGAACCATGACTACCATGATGGTACAACGAGTGAACCCAGACTACCAAGACAATTTTTATAGTGATACCACATCTACAATAGAAATCCTATTATATGATAACATGTCTACCAAAGTTCCATGTTTCAATCCTCTGTTGTTCTTTCATAACTCCTGATCTAAATTCAGTTATGATCCTTGTATTATTAATTTATAATAGTTATTACGCTATCTATATGATGGGAGTGATCTATAAATGTTATTCTCATGTTCCATACAATTTTCCATGTTATTCTATAACATTTTATTCATTTAACCATACTGATCATCTGAGGTCACCCCTTCATATGTTTCCATTCCATATGTTCTGATTAAAGGTTTTGGGTGGAACTAATAATGGTGAATATAATTATCATAGAATATTAATACCATTAACAATAATATAATTTCATGTTTCCATGTCTCGAATGATGCTAAAAAATATCATTCCTCAATCTTGTGTTATTGTAATGTAATAAATATTCATATAAATGGTGTAATATCCATGTATATTATATTTATGTCACTATAACACACACTTATATTATCGTTAAAATTATTTATTTCTTATAATCCACATAATCAATACTTTACCAAAATTACATAACATATTCGTATATATTAACTCATCTTAATACTTATCCTTATAGACATCTATAGAAATATACCTATATATATTGATTTTTATATCACTAAATATTACACAACCAAGTTTTCAAGGTTCAAATAAACCATTACATTGACACAAAAAATAGTTAAATAGACTTAACAATCAAGAATATTCTAATATTTCTTATGAGTATTTCCCGGATTATAGAAATACAAGTCCAAGAATATTAAAATTTTATTATGATAGAAATAAGGAATATAATATTCCAACTCAGTAAAAGATTCAAAATGTTTAAAAAAATATTTTCCCCTCTAGTAATTCTACCAATAACCATTCATCATAACCTATAGAAATGAATGAAATGAAATTGGTGAGTTTATATTAATATTAAGTGTAAAAAAAGATATATATAAGTATAAAATGAACACAAGGGAATGAGAAAAAAATATTATTACCATACCATGCTTATCAATGATCATATACATGAGTCATGGAAGAAATATTTTCATTTATTTAGAAATTAATAACTATAGAAACAAGAGTATAATCAAAGAAAACATAAAATAGGAATGAGCCATGAATTTTTTTTCCTACACATAATAATGGATAATCCTATGACAAGGCATCCAACCAAGATATTAATAACTTGTTAGGATTGGGGTAATAGTATGTGTAACTACTTTGGTCATTGTATTCCATACAATATACCTTATTTTTTTCTATTGGTATGACCTCCCATGTTCTATCTTGTTTGGATCATTAGATTCCCTCCCATGTATCCTCTTTTTTGGGGCTTTGGATACCCTCCTGTGCACCATCCTATTTCAGGATTCGAATTCCCTCCCATAAAAACTCATGTTACCAAATTATTATTCATTATTGTTTTAGGTTTGGGATAAACTATTTTGTACACTATTGTGATCATAATAAATTTACCAATCCCCAAATCATTGGTGTGAAATATAGGTCCCACACATTAAATATATAAATATGATGTGCCTGTGCCATATGATAAAAAAATCCATAATATCATAACCCATGAACGTAAAGGGGTATTATTTTCTTTTCACCACATAATAACCTTTGTAAAATGGAGAGGTTTCATGATCATTTCAATAATGAGTAAATTAGTAAAATAATAATGTTTAAAAAAAACATAAACAATGATTGAGAAAATGGATACATAAATATATAATATGGGAAATAAAAAATGTTTCTCATAAACACCATTACAAAAATACATAAACTGTCAAGATAAATAATATTAATGAAAATGTTGGATCATTTTCCAAAAAGGCATGAGTAACATCAAAATATTCAATATCATTTGGAAAATAATGTGGGAAGATCCTTTAAAAACATTTCTTGTGGAAATTATCCTCTATTCATTGAAAAATTATTTTTAAAACAAAAATCAGTTCGAAACACATATACTTTTTAAAAGTATTATATAATTGGGAAAATTTTTTGAAGCCCATTTCATTGAAATCACATTTAATACTTATAAATAATTTTTATTTTTTAAAATATATTTCGTTGAATAAGATTTGAAATTTTAGAAATGATTCATTAAAAAGAAAAAACATTTGTAAAATATATTTTCTTTGAAAAATTTCATAATGTATAATAATTAGTAAGATAATTTAAAAAATAAATGAAATAATGGTTTTCTAATGATTAATAATTTTCCTCTGAAAGGAGAAATAAATAAAGATACTTAAAAAAATATTAATATAATATTATTAAGTACAAAATATTGGGAAAATTGATCACATAATTAGATTTAACCTAAATAGTAAATGTGTAAGAAAATTATAGAGATTTATTAAGAGATGGATAATAATATTTAATCAGTGGAAGCTTATTCATAAATAGTTTTGATAATTGTTGAGATTGTAGTTATAAATTCATACAATATTGGTAACTTTGAATCATATTTAAATGGAAGGAATTACATTGTATGATTCCTAAAATATCATGAAAAGAAGGATAATCAAGATATAACATGTTAAATAATGTATATAAACATTATATAAAAATATTGGTTAATAACAAGGAATGCGACTCATAGAATGAAAATTGAAAACAATTACATTGCCGATTTGGTATCTTTTGAGACATAAACCCCATGAAATAATCATAATCAAATGGATGGTTAAGTAATAAAAAATTCATTTATATTAATCTTAGAACACATCCTTGGGAAATATACACACAACCACAATGAAGATGTGGTGAATAAGTCATGTATCTCAATGAAATAAAGGATGAGATGAAATTTTCTTACTTTGGGTATTGAAATACTACAAAACCATCTAATCCTTATATTCATTGTATCACTCCTTTTTTTTCATAATACTTATTCCTTTGATGTATTCATACACATAGGAAGGTTTCTCTAATGAAGATAGGGATATTTGGGGCTTAATTGATCAGTGGTTGGGTGATCTACTATGCTTGAGAGGTGTGAATATAGGGGAGGGGTGAGTGCCTTTTTAAAGTGAAGGAGCTGAAATATGATAAATTTTGGAAATTATAATTTCAACAACATATATCGAATGAAAATTGGATCCAATATCTGATCTAATTTGATCCAAAGGATGATAGGGTTGAAAAATGAATATGAAATGACTTTTAGATCAGTGTCTATATAATTTTGTCCTTTATATTTAATTATTAGTACCCTATTAAGATAATTTGTTCATTAATTATTTTAAATAATCTTAATTAAATCCACTAATAATTTTTTTAAATAACTAATTTTAACATATTAATCATCATAAGTTAATATTATTACAAATGATCAATAGTTGTTCCCAAATTGGAATCAAAAAATTTGAGAAAATTAAATTTAAATTCATCCCTCATGTGAAATGATAATGTGGGGTTTCAAGTAAAAAACATTCAAATGTTTTCAAGGTTTTTATATATAATTTGAAATAAAATTTTTTCCTAATGAAATAAATTGGATTTTTTAAATTTTAAATGATTTAATTAAATATTAAAAATGATTTCAAATGAATTTTATCTCTATAAATATGTTACAAAAAAATTAAATTTGGAATTAATGATCAATATTTTCGACTATTGATTAAAAAATGTAACATATGTGAGAAATACAAAAACAATTATTCATAAACTAATATTTTGGTATCAATTTAAAAATGTATGTCCCTTTAAAATATATAATTTATAGAAATTGAAATTTTTATATTTAAAGTACATTCTCTATTAAAAATAGTTAAAACACCTTTTAAAAATCTATATGTTTTTATGTGTAATATGAAATTTGTTTTTATATTATACCGATCAAACATATTCAATGACCATAAAAAATATTGTTTTGAATATATAACATAATAAATTCATTAATATCATTAACCAATAGTGATTCATCTAATATATTAAGATTAAATTCCATTGTCAGCATAAAAATAATTTTTATGATTACATTACCCATATATTAAATTGGTAATTATAATATTTTCATATTAATTTATAAAAAATTAATTAAACCTGTAATTTTCATAAAGTATTTTTTCATATTCTTATCCTCCAATATAATATATTTAATAGATCTTAATATATTAAATTAATTTATTTTCAACAATATATTATTTTTCAATAAAACTGATTGTTGTTAGTTACAAAATACATTAATGAAAATCAGTCTTCTGTGTAATATAATCTATCCACACTTTTTCATGTTGAGACATATAAAAATTATTTTAGATTGTTAATGATAAACTTTGTGGTTCATATACTTCATGAAAACATAGGGTGTCTATATAAAAACAATATCCAATTTTGGTTGATGTGTAAAATATAAAAAGATTTAATTAATTTGATAAAAATTTAAAAAAATAATGATGTGTTACGTATCCCATGTGTGGATAATAGAGGAGTAGCTATTGGAAAAATATAGATATCTTAAATATTTTAAATATTGACACTTCTTCAATGATGTGAATGTTATGGACAATTATTCTTATATTAAATATGTCCTTGATATTCATTTGTTTATTCTGATTCCTTCACATTATCAGTGAGGAATCCTTCAACCAGACATTACCCTAGAGGACTGAGGTCCTATACATATAGAATCTATGGACATTAATATATAATATAAAACACATCACTGAATTTGGAAAGATTAATATTAAGGACTAAGACAATTTATTAGAATAACAAGTGAAAATCATAGACATGTATGATATGACAATTCACATATAAGAGGTTTGATTGGTGTATATCATTTTTTTCATAGGTCCTCCCTTTATTTCATGGGAGAACTAGACTATAATACAATCTCAACAACATGAAATCATTCTTTAGGTTGAGATATTGGGGTAAAAATACCTGAATGTTTCTTTACTATAATTGTATTTATTCCAATCACTGAACTATTTTATTGCTTGAAGATATATTTTTCTTATTTTGGTTAAATATAGAAAGATATTATGAGCCTCACAATGGATATATATATATATATTATTAAATTATAATTTTCTATCTACACAATTCAGTTGGGAGAATGTTTTTCCATCTAAAATTTTCATCAGATGTAAATTCTAACAACATAGATTCATTTGGAATATTTCATTTACGTACAGAGGACATAAACATCATTTTCATCTGATTCCATGAGTTTTTTAGTTAGGGGAGAATTAATTTATTTATAGAGAAATTTTTTTGAGATATTTAATGAATTTCATAGTGGATTAATAAACTATAAAAACATGATATATTACATATTTAATCATCAAATTTCCTAGAATCATAGGTTTTTCCATTTTTCCAAATTATTTGAGTGTCTATATAGGGTTGGGAGTTGTAAAAGGAATTTGAGTGACCATAAGAGCTAGAAATGGATATATTCCAACACTAATATAATCACAACCTAACATAATAATCCTCAACGATAAATAAAAATTCCATGTTATGGAATCATCATTATATAATATCTATATAATTTTTATATTGATTCGTGATTTATTGATATCATGTAATCTCATGAAATTTTATAGAATTTTCAAATTTTGATTGTCATTTTTATCCTATTACGTTTTATTCTCATTTTAGTCTTCTTATTTTCTTATTAATTTATATTAAGGATTTTTATATGAGTTCATCTATGTCCATTTTTCCCACATTTTATCTATTTTCCGATATATTCTTTAATCATTACGTATTCATTGATAGTTTTCATTGAGGATGAAGATTCAAATATTTCTTGTCCAATTAGGTTGTCAATTGAATTTTAAGAGAGGAATTGATATTTTTGGTAATTTTTTGTGAGGAATGTTTCATATAGATGGGTTATCATGGAACTAATAATTTATGGGTAATGTGATATGTGAGTTTGTGATTGATATTGATGAACCAGGTAATGGTTATAGAGTCCTGTGTTTTATATACATAGATATCTCATTTTTATAGATTAATTATATAAATAGAATATAGTGATCCATGTAAAAAAATTATGGGTATTGTATATTCAAAAACAAGTAAACATAAAAAAGTCATTGATAAATGAACCACATCATCTCCAAAATATTTCCAAATAACTAGTACCCTACATAGACCCAACATTCCAAATAAACTTTTTTATATCGAATGGAAATATAAACATAAGAAAGGGTGATACAAAATTCTCAATAAGGGTAAACTTGGGAGATTTAAATATATGACCACATGTAATCATATATTATGTATTATATTATGATATCATGATCATATATTACAATTATCGCATCCAATCTCTTATAGATCGTAAACACAAGTCAATAAATAATCTATTTTCATTCATAAAGACATGTATCATAAGATAGATAATTATCAAAAATCAATCTTGAATCAATAGATGTCTTCATATATGTGTGGAACCAATATAGGTAAAAAAATTAATTAGGTCAATGTTATCTACCAAGATAATCAAACTACATAGTTTTTGGAATCACAACATATATCACATAGTAAAACTAACACATCAAATTACATCTTGGAGTCGATCAGGAATACAATCATTAATCACATACATAACTTATGAGATATAAAATAGTAACTAATACAATGTAGGGTTATATTGGACCCACTTATCAAATATTTAAAATCATAGATACA
This sequence comes from Viscum album, assembly GCA_963277665.1. Lineage (NCBI taxonomy): Eukaryota > Viridiplantae > Streptophyta > Magnoliopsida > Santalales > Viscaceae > Viscum > Viscum album. The sequence goes on along the minus strand of OY728135.1, from coordinate 1,998,927,194 downwards.
TCTTTCACACTATCATAATGAATTCATCATATTATAACCCATATAAAGAAATAAATATGATAAAAAATTCACCAATATGATAACCGATTGAAAAAATCTGTTTCATTAGATTATTTTAATAAAAAAATAAACAATATAGATAATGAATAATTAATTTATATACAATTTTTGTCCCCAATAATTAATAACATAAATAAAGACATTTTGAATAGAAATAACATAATAATTTATTGAAAAAATTCTTGAGGAATATAAGATTTCTATTTTAAAATAACTTATTTTATAAAATAACTTATTCAAATAAATATAAAATAAATGTAATCATATTTATGATCATTTAAATGAACCATTAATGAAAATTTTACTTCATGATGGTAGGAACAAACATATATATTATACACATTTTAGAAAATAAATATTCCTAATTTTCATAGAAAAGTGACAATATTCAATTTATGAGAAATAAGAAAAAAAATCCCGTTAATGTTTTTTTATAAAAATTAAAATAAAGGAAAATATTACCATAAAAAAATATATAATATATTATTAAAATCATTATTTCAAATATATTTATAAAACATGGAGATATAATAAAAATTTTTTTTACTTAAGCGATAAATAATGTTAATTTTATATAATATCATATTATTAGTCTCTTGATTACATGAGTTAATGAAAATTATTGTAAAATATAAATTTTCATGAAATATAAATAATAGAATAAATTTAAAGAGTTTCATGAGAGGTTAATTATAATATCTCATCATTTTAAACATAATCATGAAAAATGTCAATAATTAATTATATTGTGATGTATGTCCCTTTACACTATATACATTTGAATCATATTCATCATGAGTTAAATAACATTAGATTGAATTTTATATCTAAATATATTAATGATTTGAAAAAAAATACATGAATGGGTATTATATATACCACAATGAAAAATAAGTTGTGTATAAGGAATATGTCCATCATAAATAAAAGTGAGATGAAAATACATTTCATCAAGTTCAAATTACCTCATATGTTTTTAGCCACATATATAATAAATTTAAATTTATTGATACCCTAATCCAAATTATCAATCATACATATAATATCATTAACAATCCCTTTATAACTTTTTGACTATTATTTTAACAATAATTCCATCTTAAAATAGTTTGTTAGGAGTGTATACTATTTCATTTATAATTAGTCTTTGAGTTCTGTTGATTTGATACATGTACATTTATCATTGTTAATTAATATTCCTTACATAAATAATGATAGTTATATAATATTTATAAATTATATATTTATTTAATTTCACTAATAAGACTGTGTGATATATAATATAATTAAACCATTCATTTAGATAATAGGTCAGAAGTTCGAATGAATGATGTTTTCATTCATTCAATGGATGAAATGTAATAAAGGTAAAAATTAATTCACTTTTTTAGAATATTTATATATCCAATTAATTAAAAAATTAATCAAATTATTCCTCATCACTATCAATGTAAATTATTAATTAATAACAAATCACATTGCATCAATGAGGATGTAGTCAAGATATATTCTTGAACAACATTATAATTTCCTAGTATAAGGCATGGTCATTAGTTATATCTGATATTATAAATCATTTTGTTTAAATATTTCATTAAAACAGAGTATAAACATTTAACACATCATAATTCTCATCCTTAATGATATTTACCAAAAATAAATTTTGTTGTTCTAGGGGGATGATAATTCGTACATAGGTGTGAGCAATAATTTCACATAACATTTCATGTTAAATAGGTGTTATAATGATGTTTTAATAGTAATAATAATAAAATTTATTATTTAGGATACAATAGTTACTTTTCTAATGATAAAAAAGAATTATTTATTGGATGTATTGATCAATTTAAAACAATGTTATTGGTTAGGTTGATTACCTCTTTTTTGAAATAAAACCTTTATATCTCCTCCAAAGGTCCCCCACATTGGTTTTTTGGGATGATTAACACCTCTATAATGTGTTTGGGGACGTTTATAAGGGTAATTTTTGGGTCTTTACTGACGAAAAAGTCTCAACATAGTTTAAATAAGTTAGGTAAGATATTCAATTTTATAATTGAAGGGAGGACCAGAATTTGGCTTTATCTAAATATTACATTATAAAAAATTCTTTCTTTAGCCCAAATGAATATATATGTATATAAGGTTGAATATAATATTATATTTGGTAATAATACAATAAAATAATTTAATATTGACATTTATACTCTAGGTTTGAGCATTATTAGTTTCATTAACCCTTAGTAAACCATTATTAAGATTTAACTATAGTTACATATTTTTCAATATGAAACTATATAATTTACAATTATATGGTTATAATTGTCTGATAAATTTCAACCTTATGAAATTATATACCTTATTTTATCCAACCTACCTTATATCAATATGTTTTAAAAAAACTCTAATAATATTTTATTTCGATAAAATATCATTAATGTTAATTGTGTAACTACTTATTTAATTTGAATGAAAATTAAACTAGAAAAAATGATTTTCAAGTAATCCTTTAAATAATTATTGAAATTTCATATATATATATAAAATTAATTGAATATTTTATTTATTTTAAATTGTTTTATTTGAAAAGATATTTATTATATTTTTAGAGTAATTAAGTTATTTTTGTATGGGTGTTGTGTAATCATTTAATTCTTGTATCTAACTCATAAAAATTATCAAAAAAAATACACTAATAAAAAAATAAAATATTTTCAAAATAAGATATTTATATCCATTTAATATATATTCTAACTTAATGATATGTGATGAAAACGTAGTTAATATGTTTTATTTTACCATTCAGACCTTCTGTAAGTATTTTAGTGTCATTTGGATAAGACATTTGTAATATAAATTCAAATTTATTTTATGACCCCAAAAATAATATGTAATAATTAATATTTATTAAAAAAATATGAATAAGTAATCAATACATAAAAATAACAATATATTTATTGTACTTAATTGGACTACATCAACGCTATATAAGATCTACATTGACACTATAAATTTTTTCATATTTATCCTATTATAATTTATAATTTCTGCTTTTAGAATTTATATGTTATGGATACTTATAATATATTGTAATATTTTTACAAAATTTATTTGTTTCCAATTTTTTATATTATAATTAATCCTATGAGGTATCATAAAAATAATTTATTTTATTAGAAAGTGTATTTTACAATAACTAAAAATTATCTTTATCATTTAAATATAGGAAAATAAATGAAGGATAAAGTTGACTATCCAAACAAAAAAATAAGTTACATTCTAAAACACTCAATTAATATTATTTATTGAAATTATTTTTAATTCAAATCCATAAAATATAACAAAAATAAGATATTTTAAAAAAGGATATATGTATTAATATTATTATTTAATAAAATTAACCATAAAATTGATTCAAATGAAAATAATTATTTTCTATAAAATAATAGTAAATATTTTACTTTGAATTAAATTTATAAGTAAATTATGTCATTTTTTGAAATTTGATATTAAAAATATATTTTACATAAATTTCATTAATTATCATTATTCATGGAAACGTAAATCTCTTAAAAAATGAAAGAAAATTTCCCAATGATATTTTTTATAAGATGATTCAAAATATGATATTATTTAAATTAATTAAATTTTTTAAATCATACAGAAAAAATATAATAATTTCACATAAATACCAATAAAATAATTTTTTTGGCTGCAGTATTTATGATGAATAAAATAACATTTCAAACAAATATTGATTATATATTGATCATTTAACTATTTTAATACCAAGAAGAAGAATATATAAAATTCATTAGAAATATAATCATATTCATAACTTCCAATTTAATTGATATGTTATAAATGTCACAATGATTAAAAATATTTTAATATTGTAAATGGTTCTTTTAAACAAGTTGTTTTGATCAATTTAATCAGTTGATGAAATAATATTATATAATAGGAAATGTTCCACTATATTTTAGGTTGTTATATTCTCCCATACCCATCTAATAAATATTTCACTAATAATTGTATCTTTTGATTAGTGATAAACTGTTTGATGTTAAAAATGAAAATTATTGAAAAAAAACATTATAACAAGGATTTATAATGGTTCCCTTTAAATAGAGGGAATGTGATGTTTTATGGTCATCAAGAATAACACTTCACTATGTTGCAAAATATTAGAACATGTGTGGGATGTAAAACACAGATATAGTTAGAAAACCAAACTCATAAGGAATCATTCATTGTTATAGTAAACATGTTCTGAATAAAGTTAACTATCAAAAAAATTAAATCCCTATTGGGTTATAATACCCTTTTTTATTGTTAAAAAATTAAATGGATACCGTTTTTTCTATGTTATTTCATAAATTCTAGTGGTCGTTTTATATTATTTTTAAAACTATCATGAAAAATAGTCATACATTATTTTGATACATGTTAGAAGTATAATCTCATAATTTTCATGTAATTTGAACAATTTGTACTTCATTTCTAATACAAATAGATTGTTATTTGAGAAGATTATTTATTCACAATGGAAAGTCAATAAACCAAGGGATCAATTAGTTATTTTTATGACATATAAATATTTTCCAAAAACCCAAATTGTTTTTCTCAGATTATAATAAATAATACTTTAACCTCAAATAATTAAAAAAAATTATAATTAATCCAATCTAAATATTCATAGCCTTATAACTCTAGATAAATGTCACCAACATTATTTAAAAATAAAAATTGATTTTATCTCAAATCCCGCCAGGATTAAACTAACAATAATATTAATCAAGCACAATTCAAAAAAACAATTTTTGTATACCTTGATCATAAATTTTCTATTTCATACTTATGATTTAAAAAAAAAAGACAAAATAAATTCCAATATGCCTCTAAATGATAATTCTCTCTTTATTAATAAAATAATCTCTTCTATTACAAAAAAATATTTCCATTTATGGTTTGGGTTTATCCTTGAAATAATAGATGAATAAGGGCTGGTTCTAAATATAAATTATGTTTTATTTTTTTGCAACAATATAAAGAGGCTTTGTTCTAATATTTTAAAAATGTTCAATGTGAAATATAATTTTAATGAAAAAAATGATTCATAGAGAATTTAATATTATCATGAACATAGAATCCCATATAATAAGTTAAGATGATATGTGTTACATAACTCTCATGATTCAAATAAACTATTGTAATGTCATAGGACTTCCATTTATTCATTTGACATCAGAGACTTTTTATGGATTATTATATATATTATCAATTTGATTAAAGAATTAAAATTCATAATTCCAAAAATCAATTCATTTATATCAATTAACTATAGGTGTTGAATTATTATTAGATCAATCTCCATTAATTTTAGTTATAATACTATTTCTATAGCACTAACACTATTTTTATTGATGGGTAGGTTACTCAAAATTCCATCATTTTATTGTTCAATTTTGTAATTTAACTGAGTGCATCGTCCCACATTTTTGGGAAGTAAAAAGTCAGAAATATTTTCTTCCCACCATTTGACAAACCATTGGATATTCCATAATGCTCCATATTCATTTTTGTATCACCAGAACTTTAAGTGTTTCAAAATTCTATTTCAAATTTTATTTCCCAAAAACTTATTTCATTATTTCTTCTGGGGTCCCATATATAAAATACCTATCATACACATGGACTGATACTAATAAATAATTTTTCTATTTATCATTCTGGGTGGTTGATTAAAGATATGGAATATATTTCACCTCATATAAAATTTTCCTTAGATATATGAAATGATTCATCTTCAATCTCCTTAATAAAATGGAATTATTTTTGAATTTTATGGAAAAAATTCCCACCTCTTTCCTCCTGTACATGAAAATATATTTTTAATGACCTAGTTCATCTTAAAAATGATAATTCTATTGAAAATATCTTTTATAATAGGATAAATTAATTATTTACAATATATTTTATATCCCATTAATCCATTTTATATCAACTGGTAGATCATAAGACCCATATAATAATTTTGATCGTTATCTGAAGGATGCTTCAGTAACATGTTTCTCCCCCATTTGTACATTATAAAAATCATCATGATCCATGTTACTATAAAAATAGATATATTTGAGTGAGTATACTTAGAGTTTAATTCATCTTATATCATTATAAATTCATTTTCTTGTGAGGGTGTTCCTTTCATTAGAATCATCACTCATTATTCACATGATTCATTTGGGATCTATCCAAGGACTAATGATTTATATAATAGTGCGAGTAACGATAATCAAAGTAAAAAAATAAAATAATTATGAATATTCATTCAATGGATGGATATACGAAAAATGAATATATTGTGACAACTTAGGGTTAACATAGTTCAACATGACTGTCCCAAAAAATTTATAATTTTTTCATATACATAGAATTATCCTTATACCGATTATTAGAAACTACTCAAATGTTTTGTAATAATAGATTCCAAAGGATACCTAAAAATTTCACATATAATAACTATCGAAATGCATAATTTTTAGAGATATATTTAACATCTTAATAGATGAATATTCCTTACATTACATAAGGATGCATATCAGAATCAAATAAGTGTAGTATCTTTGGATACATGGTAACATAAACCATTGGTTCATAAATTATCGACATCATATCACATTTCTATTTCTATAACTATCACCCTTATTAGAAATTATGTAATCACTAAAAAATTTCAATACCTATTAAATTTGAATCATAATAAAGGGTGATATCAAATTCTCAATAATGGTATACATGGGATATATCAATCAATGATCCTAAGAATTCATATAATATATATAATATTTGGTGATTATAAAGATAACACAAAAAGATCATATAAAATCTGTCATTGATAATAAATATTATTCATGAAATAAAAAATTTTCATTATCAACACATGGATCACAATAGTGAAAATTCTCAAAAAATAACCATGAATCATAAACTCATCTTATAAATGTATTTCCCTAATATAGGTAGTGAGATATCTTACTATCAAGGATTACTACCATAACAAGATAACTATAGCATACTAGACACCTAAAAATGCATCCCATGGTAGGTAAATCACATAGAAATCAATCCGATTATTGATCCAGCATGTTGACTTGTATCCTATAGTTATATCATGAGATATAAAACATTACCCAATCCGTTGGAGGGAGATATATGTTCCACCCATCTTATAATTAAATTCATATATATATGTGTTCTATAATTTCTTAAATCATTCATCGTATCAGAACCCATAAAATAAAAAGGGTTTAATGATCATTTCATAATAGTATGTGCCATAGAAAAGAAATTTATATCATAATAATATGTTAATAATCCTCATAAACCATCAATAGAATAATCAATGATGGTATCCTTTGATTATATCCCAAATAATCCATAATATAAATCAATGATTTATGAATAGCAATACAGTACAAATATATTAAATCAAGGATTTATGTATTGAAGTACAACTAAAAGAGCAATATTTCTTTTTTAGGAAAATTATATTTCATTTTTAAAATTAATAATTTCTAAAAAAATTAGGAAATTAAATAATAAAAATTCATTAAAAATAACTTTGTAAAAACATGAAGGATTCTTCATAGAAATTTCTAATGATTGTGTTGGGATGATTATTTAGTTCTATATATGTTTAAAATGTTCCATTCATAATTTTTTTTTCATAAAACATCAAAATAACATATTTGGGGGAGAAGAAATACATTCATTTAAAATATTTTTAAAAAAATTTACAACATTGGAAAAAACACATTCAATAATTCTTGGATAATTATAAAAAATTACTTAAAAATTTTAATGCATTGATATTGAAGAAAATGGTTTTTTATTCGAAGAGATAAATTGGGTTTATTTACCAATAAAAATTTATTATTAGCATATTAAGTACATAATTTGAGGAAAAACAATAGAAAAAAATTATTTTAATGAATTAAATAGGGGATTATATGATTAATAAGTTTCATGATAGGTAGATAAAAATATTTCAACTATAAAAACACAATCATAAATAATCTCAATAAATAATGACATTATAACAAGGATCCTTTAATAGAATAGTAAATTGGGAATCAAAATCCCCATGAAATAAATTAACTTATATTTTTTATATCAAATAAGATAATGATAATATTTATAAAAGTCATTAATTGTAGTACATATAAATCATAATAGAAAAAATAGGTAAATAAGTCATGCATCCCATAGATATATATTGGAGATTAAAATCCCTTATATTAGGTCAGAATTCCATTATATGATTTTGATACTCATATATATTAAAATTTGAATTTATTATACTTCTATAAAAAATTCATCTTAATACATATAATATCATATATATTCCCTTTATAATGTTTTAAAACCATTTTTTCAACAATTGATTCTTTATATCATTGCTTCAAGTTGTAAAATATTCCTTTTATCATAAATATTTATTTTTTGTAGTTCAGGTCTGTGAACATTTTTCATGTTTATATTATCTATATAACATTAATCAACATTGATATATAATAAATATTCCATATAGTAATATTTTAATTCTTCCATAAAATATAGATATATTGATATGAATAAGATCACTTATGAAGACAGTAGGCTATTTTTACGCATGAATGATGTTTTTATTTTTCTATTTATAGAATAAATGAAAGGTAAATAATAGTTTACTTTTATAGGATGATTTAATATAATATATATAATGTATTCATAAAAAATTTACTTATTACCTTCTAGTTAAAATTTAATGGAAAAAATGAATCTCATAACTTGGTGGAGGTAGTGGTCCACATATATGCATGGATGTCATTATTGTTTCCCACAGAATTTGTGGTTAAGTAGTTCCATGTGATATTGTAATTTTTGAGCTATAATAATTTCAAAAATATAATATATTATTATTAAACCCTTCATTATAAATATACATAAAATATGGTGATCCAAAATTTATCATATTTCTATGTGGAGACCTTAGGATGTAAATATGCATGAGCAAAACATTCACATCTAATATCCTTGGAAATAGGGTTTATAATGGAGTTATCATAAAAATTATAACATTTATAAAAATATTGAATAATTTTTTTTCCTTTTTGTGAAAAAATAAGTCATATTTAGAATCATTAAACAAGATTAGATAATAAAGTGATCGGTTAAGGAGATTATCTCTTATTTGAAATAAATAATTTAAATTCCCTTTAAAATCCTATAGGGTAGGTCAATTGGGGAAAAAATTACAACTAAACTGTTATAAGGGATAATCAAATTGTTATTCTTCATTTTTTTGTGGAGATATAAATTTAATGTGGTTTATCATATGTGATTGATGTGGTTCCCTTTTATAATTGAACCGAAGGGGACTATTTGAATTTCCCAAAAGGTAAAATTATAATAAATTCATTTAAAATATAAATGCCTCAAAAAGGAATTTTATTATAATATAAGGTATTATAGGGACATAACAACATTATCCATTTGAACTTAGATGTTTGTTGGTTTAATTTTACACCTTATCATATTTATTACCCCTTAGTTATCTAATTATGTTTTTTTGGGAAGAAGCATTTCTAATATTATATTATGTATTTTTTAGTTATATGCTGATATTAGGGCCATAAATGAGAAATAATTTACATTTTGGACCATATTCTATCCACCATGTTTAATTTCAACATTATTTATTTTGATAGAATTTTATAGAATAATAGTTTGATAAAATAACATTTAGGTAAATTTTGAAAATATTCCTTTAATTTCACTACAAATAAATCATGAAAATTTTAGATTTAAAACATATTTATAAAAATCATTAATAAATGATATATATCTCTAGAAAATTCATCTAAAACATTAAATATTTCAAAATATTTTCTTTATTTTAAAAATTATTTATTTGATTTTTGGAGATTTATAGCCTTCATAATGTTACATCCCTATTTAAAAAATTTTAAACACCCTATGTTAATTATAGTGAACTATTTGTGATTTATATGATTATTTGGGGTGTTTTGGGGTGTAGGAGATGAATTGATGATAAAAGGGTCCAAACCATGATCAGCACTCTGTTGGCGACTGGTTAGTAAACAACATTCACACAACCAAGATATCTACAAATCTTGGGGAATGTTTTAGCTAGATGCTAGAACATAGATACCACACAGGTTTCCAAACCATGTGGGTTCTTCAAGAAAACCTTGAACCATTTCCTCTCAAGGTTGGATGGAGTCACACTCTTGGTTAATAGTTTGGCAAAAATATGCGACCAAATATTATATAATTAAAAAGGTGGGTTTTAAAAAATTTCACTCCAAATCATATTTAATATTTCATGAAGTTTTCACACCCTTAAATGTTTATATTGAAAGTTTGATTAACTATAACCCCTCCTCTTATATAGTTGTTTTGAGTTTCATTCTTCGTTGTTTGAGGTTCCTTTGGTGCAAATTGAGGATCTGGGTGAGTCTTACAACCATTCATGCTCTATTTCCTAAATTTTGGATTGTAGAATTTTTGTTTTCTTCTTAATAATATCATAACCCCCCACTTTTCAATTAGTCACTATTTTGGGTCATTAATGCTTATTTGATTTTTAATATATGTGGGTGGTTAAGAATGGATTTTTCAGAAATCACTAGGTAGGTGGTCTTATATCTCTGGTTATAACCATAATGTGTTATATGTGTTTATAGTTATTCTATTTATCTTCCATTTTTTTATTTATTTGGTTATGAAATTTTATTTGGGTCATAGATTAAGGTGTGGAACCCCTATAAACACAATTTTGTCATTGGAGTGTGAGACCCAACCTTGGGCTACCCATCAGGAATGTCAGACCCTTATAAAGGATGAAAATAATTGGTAAACATTGAGATATGATGATTATGAGAGATAAAGTGTAGTAAAAAAATTATTTGGTTATGTTGGATGGGATAATGTGTTAATTTAAATGAATATAAGAATTGTATTGTAAATTAAAAGGACCTTTGAAATTTTTTATTAAATTATTTCAGGGATTTGATCAGATTATAGATTTATTGAATGAAAATGATGTTTAAATTAGACTGATATTTTGAAAGTAGGTGTTGAACTCAAAATAATTCAAAATGGTGTTTTGTTAAGTAATTTAAAATTATGTTTGTAATTAGTGAAAAATTGCCTTTTTTGAAAATTGTTTATTGTAATTTTTATTATTGAAATGGAAAACATATTAGGTAATGATTATGTTTTCAATGATATTGACCTTTTATTTTAATGGGGTCTTCAATATGATTCATATTAGTATATTGAAATTGTTTTATATATTATAATGTTTTTAAATGGTCTATTGGGACCATTTTTGTATAATTGATTCTTGGGACAATATGAAAGGACCCTAAAAATTATGTTTCCTTGTTAACATGGTTTTGAAATTAACTAAATGATGAATGTATATAGTTAATGAGATAAAATATGATATTTGGTTGCATAATATTTAATGATTTGAATGTAATAAAATTATTTTTAGGAGTGACTTGTTATCTTTACATGAAATTCATAGGGGGTTAATTTATGTAAAATAATGAATATGTAAAATGCGTATTTTCTTGTGAATCAACAAATTTGAATATAGACTAACGTATAGGAATTGTGGAATATACATAATAGGTAATTTTATTAGAATAGGAAGTTGGTTAAATAGGGTATGTAATGTAATTGGTAATGTGATAATGGGTTATGGATTAATATTAATTAAAATATTGAGTAATTATGATATTTCATTGTTATATTATTGATTGTGTATGGTTAGTGAAATGATATATATGGTAAATGTAATAATAAGAATGTGCACATGGCTTGGTGGTGTTGGATAATAAATTGAAGGTCCTCCTAAGGGTTGGTTTGGAATGAGGCTCCCAACCCTACCCCCAGAATGCATGAGATATGGGGTCATACTGATGGTATAGGACCCTAATAGTTACATTTTATAAGACTACATAGACTGGGGTAGAAGTGTTATTGTGACTAATTTGATGAGACTACCTGGATTGAGACTCCACGGAATGTGTGATTTATTTATTATGAAACATTTATCCTTTGAAGATAAAAAACATGACCTATTAGCATGTTAATGTCAATTGGACATCTTAAATTATAATATAATTTATATAAATGGATTACCCATTGTACACGTGATAATTTTATTCAATTGAATAATGTTAATAATCGGTATGTTATAGTTTGTGATTAGTAAACACCCACTTACTATTAAATGTGTGTGAAATCCATCGTTCAATGGTACAGATTCCTAGTGTGACCTATGATAGTATTTATTATTGGTTGAATGTAGAGAACAAAAGACATAAAATAGATATTACATAATTAAATTAAGGATTTCCTTGTTTCTTTATTTATTTATTACACTTGTTTCTTTGAATACACTATTATATATACTAGTTATTTATTTAAAAAAATTGTAGTTCCCTATTGATTTTTACTCGCACCTTGATCAGACAACCATGGATCTTCGGTAACCAAGAATATTCCATTTTTTCTGATACATGATAATGAAATGGACCTAGTGTTTGGTTGTGCATGGGATATTGTGTTAGAGCATCATCGTACATGATTGTGTTAGGGATCAGGTCAATATTCATGGTCTCATGGTATTTTTGGATCTAGGTTATGTTTGTATGATAAAAATTCATGCAGTGTATACATATTATTATTATAGAATGTGTTTCGCATTTACTTTTTAGTATGGTCACTTACAATCCATTTATGTTATGCATTATTTCAATATATCATTGTTGTTATTTCTAATTTTGTAATAAACTAACATGCAAGAATATTCTCCTGATCATTTATTCATATACCCACACAACTATTTGGTATCATCTAGTGTATGGGGATTCACTCTTTAGGTCAAGTGATGACTTGACTTGGGGCACCGGAATGTGGCCTCAAGGTTAGGGATGTTACAAATGTATATTAGATAGATCTTCTTTTCTCTTACAATATGTTGAATGGTAGAAATGATACTAGGATCATGTCAATGTTTGGAAATGAGCACATTAATAGGTTTTTATAGCCCCATTTGTGAGGAAAAATCAAAGATTCTAGTTGTGGGAATTGATGTTTTGTTTTGTTCTTTTATAGTTTATTGGTACATCCACCATCAGTGGAACATTGGGATGTTATGTTTTTTACTTATAAGGTTTTATCTCATGCCCTGGTATGAAAGGAGATTTTTTATGACTTCATACCACATGATTGGCATAGAGTTTTTGTAGTTCATATGTAGGGTTCTATTCATTGATAATTCTATGGGATTCATATGCTGGTAGTGTACCATTCTTCTGGATTTTTTTTCTATTTATTTTCTCTCGATATTTTTTTTTAAAATGTATTGAAAATTTAGATTAGAATAAATATTTCACCATTAGAATATTGGTTAAATAAAAATGTTTGTTAATGTGAATTGTTGGGGTTTAAAAGGAATGTTTTAAAATTATATTTAATGAGAAATCATAGGTTTTAAATAATAATGTATGATTATCAAGGTATATGAAAAATGATATAACATATGTTGTTTCTAGAATGGGTTCCATATTATTGTCATGAGACCCCATGGATGGGTTTTTTGATGTAGTAAAACACCAATATATTGAATCCTTAGATGTGGGCATTGAGTATTGTTTTGGTCCTAATCTAGGAGGGTTTCCCCTTTTTTCACACTCAGTATGGTTCTGAACCATGGGTTATGAGATTTTTTCTAGTAATCTAGACCTGATTACTCTTGTAGATTTTGATCATTGAAATCGTGTTTTGGATTCTAGAGAGGCTTTTTGGATCGATGTTATGACATTTGAGTGTAGGTATCCTTTGAATTAACGCAATAGTAAATGGTTTCTTGGATGTGTTAGACATGTTGTGTTTCAGAAATGGGAGTTGTAGTTCCACTCATTTAAAGTGATTTTTATGAGGTTTAACATGTGTGTTTTTTAGTGGGATCAAATGGACCCTAGTATGTGTGGTTCCAATTTAGGTAGTTGGTATCTGTTGAAATTTGGCGTCACCTAGGAAGGGGATCTGTCAAGGATTTCAGTTATTTTTATTTCATTTGGCACCATTGAATGTTTTGAATTTCGCAGTGGAAAAAAGAGTTTATTTGAGTTTAGATTTAGCCTCAACCGTAAAGTGGAAATGAAAATAGTTTTGGAGATGTAACTCATGTTGTGGCTATGAGACAATAGTTTTTGTAAATTGAGGTCAACCCTGATTGAAGATGGATCAGTGTTTTATGTTCCTTAATATTTGAAGAACAAGTTTATTCTATAGAGGTTTTATTGATTCACAGATAGTTAAGATGAGTTTGTTTAACGTGCATGGTTATTATTTGGTTAGAGTATTGGGATAATATTTGAATTATTATTGTTTGTTTTACGGTAGGTTTTGGAATAAGTATGGCAATTTGGAGGCATTCCCTATGGATATCCTGGTGGGTAATGTTGGAACAAATTTTGGGATTGGGAGAAAGGGATAAGAATGACCAAAAAAGTATGGAAACTTCTTATATGGAAGTGACACTTTGTCATTATGGTGGTCAATATGTAGGACTTTATTGTAAGAATGATTTGTTCATTTGATGAGAATATTGATAAATTCTCCTGTATTATGTGGATGATGGACCAGGAGGCTTGGTCATTGGGGTAGGAATTATACAATGGTACAAGTTTGGTGGTGGAATATACTTTTAGAGGAAGAAGACTGTTAACAAAAAATTTGATAGGGGGCTCATTGAATGACCAAATGGTCAGGGGGGGTCATTATGTCATTGAAGTGTGGCTCGAGGATGAGCAGTTATTAGGTGGAGAGGTTATAAGATCCTATCCTTTAGTAAAGGTGCACACCTATTTAAATTTTTGAACAACGTCCTTTTTTTTGTATAATTAAATGGTTATAGGGTGTTTGAGAATATTTTGGGGTTTTTTTTCAGGGTACGAGGCATGAAAGGAGTATTAAAATTCCTAATCATGTGCAATGAATGGTTTGTAAAGATGTTGTGTCTGAACAAGGAAATTTAATGGCTTGGAGACCATATCTGGTTAAGCTTAGCATGCAGTAACCACATGTATTAATAAACTGTACTAGTGATTCAAGAAAATAATCCGCATTGGACCCTCTTGTACAGAGGGACACACGCAGTTGGCACTAAATTTGGCAAAACATGAATCCAAACCAAGGAACCTTTAAAAATGGGATTCTTCCCATATTTACATCATGATCTAATTTAGGACATCCATTATTTTAGACCTAGTGGACCCCATAAACCAATGGGAAAAAACATGATTCCGACATCATCATACATAGGTGATTCTCTGTTGATTATTTCTCATTTGGACTTTGATTTTGTGTGAATTGATGATTTGGTTGAGTCTACCTCTCATCCTAGATCTATTTTCTCGATTAGTGCCTATATAATTTATTATATCCTTCCATATCCATAGAACCCTAAAATTTTCTATAGAGACTATATTTGGGATTTAATAGGAGTCTGAGATCACATCAAGGTTGGATGATAAGAATACATTCATCAATGAATATTAGTTAGGTGGTCTTAATGATTTTTCTAATAGTCATGATTTTTATAGGTGTTTTTACTTGTTCTATTTAACTTACATGTTTTTTATTGATTTATTGTGTTAAAAAATATTATTTGTGTATTATATTGAGGTGTAAAACCACCCACCAACCTTGTTGGATCAGTTCGTGACTGATACAAATACTAGGGATACCCATGGGGTATGATAGAACCTTGTAAATTCTGAATGCCAAGATTAACGATTGATATAGAAGAATTATTAGAGAGAATGGATAGTAAATGTGTAATTGGTTATTTGGGTATGAATAACGGGTTAATTGAAATGATTATGTTTCAAAAATTTTATTTTTCGTGGATGATTGAAATTGTTTTAATGGTCTTTTTTGGCATTAACATTATTGTAGATTTAATGAAGTTAAATTAAATTTTAAAGTGGAAAATACATTTAATGCAGTTTCTAACGTCAAAATAAATCAGAAACTGTTTTTTATAAAATATAAAATTATTTTTGATATGAAGGAAATGTTCATTTTTTGAAAAAATATTTTAATGGTCGTTTGGGATGGATAAAATGCATCCAATAACCCAATGACTTAATTTAAATTTCAAATACGAAGACATAGGTTTTGAAATGTTGATTCAAGATTATTCAAATATGTTTATTGATCTAGGTTTTTATATAATGACTTGTTTCTAATGGTATCTTTGAACCTTATTTGTTGAATTGATTATGGGATAATAAGAAAGGGCCATGAATATTTTATTGGAATTTTAGCATGGTTATGAATTTACCGAAATGATCAACACACGTAGTGGATGAACAAGATAAGTTATTTGTTGGAAAAAAATTAAATGAGTTGGATTTAATAAATTGATTTTTATATTTGACTTATGAATTATGCATAAAATAAATATATGGGTTAGTTACTATTAAATGATTAACATGTTAAACAGATAATTGGATGTGAATTGGTAAATGTGAATATGGGATAATGTATGAGAAATACTGAATAAACATAATAGGTGATACCATGAAAAAGGGAATTTTTTAAAATAGATTATTTATTGTAATTGGTAAATTAGATAATGGGTTAAGGGATGATGTTAATTTACATTATGAATAATTAGATATTTGTATGTTATGTTTTTTATTGAGCATGGTTTGTGATGTGGTATATGTGGGAAATGGATAAATAAGAATAAGAACATTACTTCATTCTATTGGATAAAATACTAAGGCTACTCCCACATGTAGGGGTAGACTAAGGCTCTAAATCCCACAAATTGACTGCATAAATAGGCAGTAAGACTGATGTTCTAGACCACTAATGGTTTTACTGGATGAGACTACATGGAAGGAGGCCCCAATGAATGTGTGATGTAGTTAATAAGACATCCTAGCCTGAGGAACCATGGTTTCTGTGATGTATTTCCTTGTGAAATTTTTATCTATAGTGAGATAATGAATAATAATTATTCCCTTATGAAAGGTAATTGACTATTATTGGTTATTTCATAAAAGATTTAAACTCATATCCCATGGTACTAATGATGTGGATGATAATGAAAGTAATTTTAACTAATTGTAATGTGATAGTTTCTTAATAGTAAAAACCAAAATAAAATTAAATGTGTGTAACCTCTTCTTCCTTGGCATAGAATCCCGGTATGACCTGAATTATTTTTTATTTTGATTTTCTGGCCCTAGATAACTGATTGGATAAAATGGATACATGATAATTACTCGATTGATTAAATGGTATCCTTGTTTAATTATTTCACTTGTTTCCTTTCATATATTGTGGTATAGACTGGTAATTTCTATAGAAATTGTTGGTAGTGGCCTATAGAGTTATACTCACAACCTTCTTAGGCTACCATGGCTTTTGGGTACCCAATATTAGGTTATTTTTTCGGATACAGGTTCACCGTTGGTACATAGTGTTTTTTTTGTTTATGAGATATCATTTTGGATCATGAGAGGATATGTCTGGATTGGGACTCGTGCCCATATTTGCAGCCTTATAGTATTTTTGGATCTATTTTTATGTGTTGGATTTCATGACATATAGCGTATTAATCATATCATTATAGTATATTTTTTGTATTTACTTATTGGAATTTTTGCTTGTTCTCCATTTATTTGTTCTTGGTAGTTATTATATGTGTTAATATTATTTCTAATATAGCATTACTCTTAAAACTAGGTATAGTCTCACCAAAATTTCCTCATAGACTTGTACTCATATTTAGAATCATCTAGAGTACATGGAGGGACACCTGAAGTCATGTGAAGACCCTTCTTAGGCATAAGAAAGTGTCATATGGGTCCGGAATGATATTATTTTCCTATTAATTAAAAAAATTTGGCATTATTCAAGAATTTAACGTATTATTTTAATACCTAAAAATTTTCATTCATTAAGTTTTTTTTATTATTAAAAAAATATTATTTTATATCCCTTCAATATTATTTCTACTAATATCTATTTTTTGATAGTTGATGTAAAATGTAATTTGGATTTTTTTGTCATTTAACAATCATTACACATGCATTTGGATAATCAGCTGGTAATATAACTCCAATGATCGTGTATAAAAATAAAATATATATATATATATATATTAAATAATAAAAAATTTATAAATTTTTAAAATAATTATTCCATCTCAAATACATTCTTTAGTCTTCCAAATTTTAATTTTTTCATCTTACAGGAAATTTATATCGACACTTAAAATGATTTTCATATTTAACACGTGTTTAAATATATTTTCCTTTTAGTTGAATTACATATGTATGAAATATTCATAATATTATAATACATGATTAAATATATATATATATATATTCAAAAAGTTTATTTGAATATATTTTATATATAATGATGTTATCAATAATGCAATTATATTTCATAAATGGGTATTTTTTACAAATAAAAAAAATTAACATATTTAAAAACATTTCAAAATATAATTCATGGGTAAATATAAAATTATAATCATGGAAATAAATTCCAATCAATAAAAGTATATTTTTAAAATTAATAAGAATTAATTTTAAAAGAAAATCTAAAAAATCCTGAAAATGTGATTTTAGAAAAAAACATTTATATTTTAAAAAAATTTGAATAAAAATTTATTTAAAAAAATTATTTAAAGTAATTAATATTCATAAAAAAATATAATAATAAAACAAATAAAAATTTCAATTTTTTCATAAAATAATTTTGTATTTCGTAAATTTTTGATTAAAAATTATTATTTTTAATAAAAATTAATATTTTTCAATATTCAATAAAAATAATTTTTTATTTCGAGTAATAAAACAAATGACAACAGTTAATTTATATTTTGATTTAAAAAATTTATTATTTCAATAAAATTAATTTCATTAAATATATAGAAGTTAATTATAATATTTTAGCAGAAAAATAAATAGAACCATTTTTTTGGAATATAATCTTTAAATGTATAAAATATCCTTATGTTAATTTGTTTTGTAATTTTGCATGATTTTATAAAAATTAAATAAAATTTAGAAGGAAATTTATACGCATTTCAAAAACATTTTAATCATATTCATATTTTTTAATATAATGTATTGTATATAAGCGACACAATAAATAATAATATTATAATTGTATATTGTTATCTGTTTAATGATTTTTTGTTTCTGTAACATAATATATTGAAGAGGTAATATTATTTTGAAATATTATATTTAATATTTTCCATGTGTTACAATGGTCAAGTGTGTGCAGAGATTATGAACATCATTTTGAGTAATTTGTGGCTTGATGTTCAGGTTTTAGGGAACAATAAACACTATTGAAGAATATATATAATATTTTAGCACAATGATATATAAGAGAATTCATGTAAATGAGATTTAATGGTTATTATATATTTTGGGCTAACATATAACTAAATTGTTTTCAGTTTTGAATACCACATGTCACCTACTCCATGGGTTACAATGATGGGGTTTAAGAACATTTATAAAAGCTACAAACCATTTTTTTGGATAAAGATTAAATGTATTTGGTGGAACCAACGGTTTTAACACTATTTTTTATTAGAAAAAACCTTGTCGTCATGGGCTACACAACTTAGTAGATTCCAGGACATGTCGAGTACCTATATTGGCATCACATTCTATGAAACACCATATATAGACTATGTATCCCAACACATTAGGGAATATGGTATCGGTTGTACATACTATGTCCCACATCAGTGCAACATGTCTAGTACTCTATAGTACATGTGGTGGAAGTGGGCCATTATATTCCATGTGGTGAGGTAGTATAAGACCTTGTACTTTTTATGGGGCTACACAGCATGTACATTTTAATTATATGCTCTATAAATTATTAACCCAATACAATTTTCATATTTACATGTCGGAGGACTATTTCTAGGTGCATGTTTTTCCAATAGTTTTTATTTATTTCCCTACATAGGCCTCAATAGAATTTTTTGATCGAATATATAATCCTATTTACAATGAATGATAAGAATATTTTTTATTTAAATAATTAGGGTTAATGAAGGTGTTTCAGACATGACCTTCAAATAATTTACATGGTATGTAATTTCATGGATTAATATCCACAAAAAACAGATTCCCTTTGATTTCCATCATATTATTTTATAATCCCCCATAAAATTTTGAAAATGTTCCTCTATATTTCTTTGAGGTGATTAGAACCCAAAAAGTAATGATGTGTAGACTATGTAAATACAAAATATAGGGTGTCTGACACCTAATATTTAAGATAAATATAGAATGGAAAATTCACTCAATCTATATAGGTGGGCGATTCTCAGTTGAGGCATCATCCAATAATGTGAGGGTCCTATTATATCACTCATGATAGTTTAAATGTATCACTAGATTTGGTTAGTGTAGATAAATATATATACAAGATGATTTTACTATTTGTAGGATGAAAATAATGATATTTTTATAAAAAAATTATTTCATTCCCTAAATCAGTATGGTTAAAATTTCAATTTGGTTTATTCTTTATTGGGGATCCTATAGTTTTGGACTAACAAGTTTCCTTTTTTCTTTCAATGGTTTTACAAACTCTTAATTATTATGTATAAAATATCATTTTTAGGGGTTTGTTGTCTTCCTATTTTTGTATCTTTTTAGACAAAATGTAGTAGGGTTTTTTCTTTTTTGATAGATATATTAGAGGATCGTAGAAATTATTTGACAGGGGGTAGTAGTCAATAGTTGTAAATGGCGATTGTTAGTTGTGGGGACCTATTCATGTCTACTGTTATATCTTTTTATCATCTGGATTTGTGAATTTTTTATTTTTATTTATTAATCATATATAATGTATTATCATATTATTATATATTTAGGGGATATTTTATTCATCATATATATTAATGTTACTTAAACTTCCTTTTATTATTATCACATTCTTTCTTGGGGTTTGAATTGTTCTTATTTATATTATTCTATATCCTATAAACATATGAGATATGCCTACATTGCGTTAGTTTAAAGAACATGGACTATTAGATTCTACCTTTTAAAAGAATTACTAACTCAATATAACACATTATGTGTCAATATGTGTTAGTTCATTTAAGTGTTTTTGAAAGATGGTTTGTCAAAATAATGAAGATTATGGTTATAAATTTAGAGAGAAATGGATTTATAATTAGCTGGGTTTTGTTAGAGGGTCATCAGATAGACTATTAAGATGTGGAACCTAGTGTTTTTATAGTTTATGAATTTTACATTTAGTAATATCATTAAAACTAATAGGTCATCTCTAAACACATTGGTAATTACTGTAGGTAATAATTAATGATAAATGAATTATATAGGAATGGGTATTTTTTTATCACCTTCATGAGTGAACTCAAAAAATATTCTTTTTTACTATTCAATATCACATAAAATTATCATATTCTCTTAGGAAGATAACCAGGTAAGGCGTTGAATGAATTTAATGACTATCCTATTCAAGTGATTTCCTCTCTCACATCCAAGCAACTAAATGATGAACATTCCATTCCGAGGATGTTACAAGAGTTTTTACGAAAATATAGTTGAGAGGTGGTGGTTTTTCCAATTGTATAAAAAGAAAACCCAATCCTAGCAATACATGTATAAATTAAACAACCTTATATAAGTGTTATTATGTTGGAATGGTAGGATTAGGATGTGAATAAGCTATGTAAATTACATGTGTTGTAGAAATAAATACCATTGTAGTTTATTAGTGATCCACACCCATTGGGGTTTGAGTATTTTTATAGTAAATTTTAAAATATTTTCAAAATGATTTCAAACCTAATGAAAAGTTGGTACTACTCAAAAACTATCTCATTCATGGCCATTGAGGCTATTGGTTAGGATTTATTATTTGGACACATGATTAGGAAATTCTATATTGGAAAAATATTGAGAACATTTTCCCTGAGGTTTATATTATAGGTTTGTTTAGATCCTTGTTTGTACAAGAGTTATTGTACATTAAAATTTATAATATGATATTTTCAGATTATATGTTCAAATTCATCGATCATACATGATACACCATCAATATGATATATAATAGTGTCTTGAAGAAAAAAAGTTTATTTGATTACTTCAAACACTTATTTATGGGTGTGATGTTCCTTTATGTACACCGATAAATCATAATGTTTTAAAATAGGTTTTGAAAGATAACATAGAAGAGTATATGAAGGTTTGTTTCACTATGAAACAATTCCATTTCTATCCCCCCCATGTGTCACAATCCAGATTATAACAATTATTTGAAGGGACATGAACATAAATATGTTTGGATGTTTTTTCACTATTATTCACATGACATAGTCTAAGTAAAAATCCATTCTTATACATGATTATATATGAAAATTATATACACTAATATGTTATATTATTTCAATGTACAATCAAAGATCAAGAGTTAGGGATTTCGTATGAGTCCATAGCTATAACATTATATATAAAGACTCTTACATGATGTGTTCATGTTCTAACTAAATATTATTTGTGATACGAGGTCATTCATTCTAGAGAGGGGTTCTCAAGATGCCAAATGGTGTAAAATATGAATTTTTATGACTTTACCATTGGTATGTGCCACCAATTAATTGAACTTTTCTAGAGAAGGATACTATATTTAGAGACTGATATACCTTTAAGATGATTGTATCAAAATTATCATACATTTGTGAGTGGGGATATTAGTTGATAAATTTTTGTCCTAGGTGTAAGAATATTAATTCTATAACCAACTAGTTTGTGTGTTTAGGAGTATGTATAATACCTAACTTATTTGATTAAATTATTATTGATGGGGAGGAAAAAATATATGTTAACTGTAAATTTTTTTAGGATTCCCCTCTCATATCGATGTCATTTAATGCATATATTTATATTTTTTTACCTATATAACATACACTGAAGTATATAATGTGGATATGGATGAGCATATATATCCAATGGTGTATTAGGTGTAATTTTTAGAGAAGGGTGAAACTATATTTTTCTGCCACATGTATAACAAATGTTTTCTCTCCAAAAAGAAATAAGTGATCCTAATGACATGCATTGAAAATATCTACCTAAAAAGGTGATAGTCAATAATAAGTACACTCACATGATTAATGTACAGGTCCTTGATTAGTTTAATATATCATGTTGGATCTCAATTATTTACAACAATTCTGAATACAACCTAATATGGGTTCAACTAGTTAATATCTTGATGATTTCCTGCAGATATATCTAGAGAATCTTTTAATTCCTAGGAGTAATTTTTTTTCATATCAAACACCCTAAATTTGAACATGGTATCAATGACATGATTCATTCAACATTTTCCTAACCTATTTATTATGGTATTAATTAATGAGATCATCATAAGGTCATTATTATAGATAAATCATGTATATAACATGAATAATTTTTCGTGCTAAATCTATTCGAATTAATAATATTAAATTAGTTAAATTTTTTGTTTTTGATTTGATACATCTATATTTTGGAAAATCTATTGTTTTATTGTGGTGTATGATTTATGATGTGAGTATATATGTATTGATATTTAATCAGGAACCCATGATGGTGTTCATTTTTAAGTGAATTACTTTGTCTATTGGTTAGTGTTATATATTTGTGGAATATTTTTCAACTATTTTATAAACGATGATTATCCATAAATAAATGGTGGTCATCTATTTTTTCATCGAATTGAAAGATATACTTTTATTAGTTATAGAAGTTATTTATGATTTATTGTTTTATAATATAGCTATAGAAGGTAGTAAAGAATGCGGTGTTATGATAAGGCTATGGTGCAAGGAATTTTTTTTTACTAGTGTAAAGGAATATTTAAATTACATATAGTAAAAATATTTGAGACTACATGATGATAACTATAAGGCCAATTATTTAGAATAAGTAGTTTTAGAAGTTTCTATTAATAAAAGGAGGTACATAAATCTCGAAGAGTAGACCATACTCTATAAAAGACACTATAGATTCTAATATACTATTATATACAGTGATCAAAACCAATGGTTGATATAATTATTGATATTATTATAGAATTTTTACTTTGATTAAGACATTACCTAAGTGGTGTAAATATTGTGGCAGATTCCATTAATAGAAATTTCCATTCCCATCATTTTGGGGAGGCATATAATTAGGTATCCCCATTAAAAACCTTTATAGAAGTGGGAGCAATTAATTTTCATTGATCAATTTTGATGGACCCATTTTCATTACAACTACTTAGGAATGGTACAATTTGGATACATAGATAATAGAATTATGAACAACTATGCATTATTAAGAGATACGTAAGATTTATTTTCAGAAGGTGGAGGGAATACCATACTCTTTAGGCTTGAATACCACTATTTTTCAAACTATGGGAGGAGTTTATGAGGGACTATTACCCATTCCACATATAATCATGAAAAATTGTAAAGATGTTGTACAATAGAAAAAATAGTTGTTTTGGGGGAATATAAAAAAATATGTATTGTAATGTTAAGGTAATGATGGGTCCCAATTAGTATGCAGAGTTGGATTGCTAGGTCCTTATAGGTTTTCCCCAACAACATGTGGTGGAAAAGTGTAATTGGGTTAGTATATAGACTATTTCCATAATAAAGAGTCCATGTTTCTTAGGAATCCCAAATTCCATGAGGTTGATCATAGACTAATAGACCCTTTCTCACTACTTTATTGATTTTTTCTAATATAGTTTTATTCTGTTCATGGGATGTTTTTATGCGGAAGAGATAAATTTATTTTTAGGGAAGCATATTATATTGTTCCCACACATAGAAAATTGTTCTCTTCTAGGATGTGGAGAGGCATAAATGTTAAATCCGTGAAGTAGCTGAAATTGTGTAAAACAATTCCTCTTTAGACTCATTTGAAGGAAAATAAAATCGTGCATATTATTGAGTATATTCAAAGAGATTATGGGTTAAATTTAATCATAATATGAAAGGTTAATTTTTCATTGGTTTAGATTGTATACAATAATAGACATCACACTTCCATTTGATTTTGGTTAGAGAGTAATCACTTACTGGCCTGAAGATGATGTGGGATCCGATGGATAATTTGAATCCTATCAAAGATACCATGATTATCATGAAGATCCATTAAAATAAGTAAATGTAATTGATTGAGGTACTTTGATATTGATGTTGTTTATAATTTATCTCTATTTATCATGAAATCATAAATGTTTCATGAATTTTTTTTCTGAGAATACATACCTAAAATTAATTAATCAATACCAGAACACACATAGGGTGGAGGAGGTATCATACCACATGGAATTTGACCCAATTTGAAACTAGGAACCTTTAGACTTCCATGTGTTTTTTCTGATGAGATATATATATTTATGAACATTAAAATTTAATATACTAGGGTTGCATGTACATCAATAATGGAGAAACATTCTCAAATTAGTATAAAAATATAGAGATTGGTAGTTTATGAACCATCATATACATGATTTTCCATTGCTTCTCATCCTTTAGTAGAATGGGAAAGTTGGGGAAAAATACTGTAATAAAATAACCTCAATCATGGTTATTACCATCATGATATTATATAGATTTATATTTTTTTCGTAAAAATCATGAATCTGAGGTGAATGTAGTTAATCTAGTATTCGTATTTAAACCCATTTATTTTTTTGCAATATATTTGGTAATTTTTTTATAATTTCAAAATGGTGTTATGGGAAAAATGTATCCCAAAAATAAATATATTAATTAATATGTATTATATTTTTTCACATTTAGTGTTTCCTTAGAAGAAATAATATTCCTATTAAATACCTCATTATTATGAAAATATAACACCATGGTTTCATATAGAACATTATATTTAGAATGAAGATATCCTTCAGAAAATAATTTCCATTTTATAACCTAAATGAGATGAGCATACTTACAATGTCTTTTGTGTTTCCTAAATGAATCATCACATAATAAATTTGTTCGATGTAACAGTTCATTCCCAATGAAAATGTTGATCACTGGATAATATAAATTTCTAGTTGAAATAGTGAAATGTGAAATTCATAGGGGATAAACTTGACATAAAAAATATATTTTAGAGTGGATCAATAAATTCAATACTATAACACCTTGACAATATATATATATCATTTTAAATAAACATGATGCATTCAAAAATGTTTTTTACACACAAAACAATGTCTAAATTAAACACGATATAATATAAAATTATAAACTATATAGTCAAATAATTTTTACCATTAGAAATACCCACATTATGAATAATATTTATAATCAATAATCCATACTAAATATTTACCCAATCTCTCCTAAAGTGGTATTTTTTTGATTTTTTTTCAAAAATAGTATCTATTTAATTATACTAATGAAAGAATATGTAACATATTATTTTTAATAAATTTTGTATTTAAAAAATTTTATATGATTTTTGAATTTATTTTATCACTTTAATAAGCTTAATTTTTTTTTATTTTTAGATAATATTTAATTTTAATTGAATATTGAATAATATAGATTTTTTAAATCAAAAAGTTTCATTAAATTGATAAATTTAATGGATTCAATTTTTATGGATTTTATTATAACATAACATAAGACTTATTTAATTATCAATAATCCATTTAATTATTTACTAATAATCATTGGAATTTATTTTTCTATCCGTTCATATTTGGGATCAAAAAATATTTTTTTATATTTCTTTTTTGTTACTTTTTTTGAATTTAAATATACCATTGATAAAAAATTTACATCCTACTTTTATTAAATTATTGTAATCATATTTTCATATATATTAACGAGATCAACTTCATATTTGGGAATATTAATGTAAACAGTGGAAAAAAATAAATACTACATTAAATGAAAAAAGGATTTGGGGTGATAGTAAGTGGATAATCTTAAAATTTCATAGTAACATAGATAGATCCTATTTGTTATTTATATTTTGATTTAATATCATCAGAGTGGTGAATTTAGTTAAATTTTGGAAGACATGTCTTATGAAATTGATTAATAAAATATAATCTATTGAAATGTTTTGTATGTGTCATCAGCCACATTTATAAAAGGATACCCCCTCATCAAATGTTATAAAAATAAACAGGCCTTATATGATGGAAAATATGTAATACAATTATATAATAAAATACCTTCCCATTATTTAGAGATCATGGTTTGGTAAAAATATCATTCTTATATGTATAAAGGCCAAAAGAAAATCCAGAATGTCCAGAAAATATGCATACCTTTTAACTGAGTCTTTTCATTTTATTTCATATTATACCTCCATAAAAAAATATTTAAGAATAATTATATATGAAAAATGAGTATCTCTCATATATTTAGATATTATTATGTATTTTATGAAACTAGTATTTATATTATTATCCACAAAACAGGAAAACCAAATCACTGTAAAAGTATACTTATAGACTACAACTACATAAAGTCATATATTTCATTTTCTGTCACTGCCACTTAGGAATTGTTATAATGATGGGTGTAATTTTTATATATTATATTTATTGAAAAAATATTTTGTTATTATTGTAATTTAACTAAATTCATTCATTCCAACCAGTTGGATAATGATATCCTCACTCATGCATATGAGTGTATTGCCACCTTCAAAAATTGATGTCATTTGTATTTTTTTCGTGATTGAAATAAGTGTACAATTGATTAATTTATAAGATATTAAAAATAAAATATATATATATAATTCTTTGTAATTATTAAATATTTTTACATCATCCATAGAAATGTAGAAACAGCAGTCGTTCATACAAACAGACGACTATCTCCATTAACTAAATTTAATCAATTTATCCCGACCACAATAAATGAATAATTATAAAAGTCTAGATGATATATAAAAATTATTATTATGTTATTACAAAAAGAATTTGTATGATGAAACCAATAAAATATATATTAACATTAACCATCAAAATCAATCATGCATGGAAAATGGACTAATTATTTCAAAAATAACTTTTTTAAAGAAGATTTCTGAATTAATGGATAATCAGTAATTATAAACTAATTGTATATACTATGTTATACATGAATATGGATCTATAATTAATGTATAATATTTTGATATTTATGATAAAATATGTCTTATCACATATTATTTAATAGTATACTGGAGATAAAGGATTTATGTAAAAAATTCATTTCATTATAGGATTATCTATGCTAAATTTCCATTATAAGAAATTATATTATCATTACCTGATAAAAAAAATTTATATCCTTATTTTATAATTCGGTGAAAAATATTTATGTTTAAGTAAAATATTATCCTCTTCAGTACATTAAATTATTTATGAAATTTAATAAATGAAATATAACATTTCTTTTAATATTTTAATTGGGAATACCTGTCGTTTAGATCAATTTTATCTGAAATATTTTATTTAATATTTTCTTGATGATGTAAATTTCATATTAAGTTATTTTTCCCATGTTTAATTTCTATTAAAATATTTAATTATATTCTTCATGTTTCTTTCTCGACGATAATTATTTTTTCAAAAGGTGTGAAAATAATAAATATTTTCTACGTTTATAGAATGTATTGAATTTCATGATGTCATGAATGATCATTACTTTTAAGAATCCATAAAATACAAAAAAACTTATTTTTGAATAAAATAAATATTAAAATAATTTTGAAATATTGAATTAAAATGTTATAAAATGAAATGTTTTTTGTATATTTTCTTAATAAAATATTTTAATTTTCTATATATTATATTTTTTTATGAAAACTAACATTAAATATTTATATAATACACTAAGGATATAAATTTTTTTATTTAAACCACATTATTTATCTATATAAATTATGATTGTGGATATTCAGCAGTGATTGTATGAAACATTTTTATTTCACATTGGTTAATTAAGGTATGATGAAACATTTAATAAAAACATTTATTTTCTATAGTTTTTATTAGGAAAAAATAATTATAATATAATGAAACTAAGTTCTATTTCATGTGTTGTGACATGATGACATTATGAAGGATATATATACATCAGGAAAAAAATGTATGTTTTCTTATTTTGGTATGGTGGTATTTTATATATACAAATCCAATCCATTAATGATATATGGATATATCAGTTGGTAATACAATATTCTAATGTGGTGGAAACCATGTTCATTGACAGAATTTCTCTAATATGATAGCCTTTAGAGTGATCCTTGACTACAAAAAAATTATCAAACAGGAAGGGGAACTAAGTCCATATAGTAGTCTTGTTTGTGATCAATGACATGGGAAATGATTTTTAATTCTTATGGTTTGGCCACAATATTATGTCTTAATATTATGAAATATTACCATGTATCATTATTGATTAATGATTATTCGAGGTACCTATGAATTATGAATTACATTATGTTAAATATTTATTGAATAATTCATTATTATTGATGTTTTTCTCAATGAGTATTCTTGTCATAAGATATCAACATGTTATCATACCCTAATTTATATATAATTATCATATATAATCATTGATTGATATATATTATGCTAAACTATAATGAGAATCCAAGATTATAATTTTTTATATTTCATAACCATTGTTTAAGAAGAATGTATTTAATTAGGGTGTTATTAAAAAATTAATTTTTGAGAAACCAATTGTAAGATATATTAAGGATATTTTATAAAAATATCATTTTTCATCTTGAAAGTAACAAAATTAAACAATCATGGTTATGAGGTGTGTATTTTTATGATAGGTACTAAAATATCATTAAAAATGATGTTATATATATATATGACATTAATATGTCATCTCATTTGGTATTAAAGTAGGGTTAAATTGTTATTGTATAGTATATTTGGATAAATTTTTGAAAAAAATGTGGTTAATTATATTTTTAGGATAACAACTTATTGATTTGTAAATTTATAGATTTTGTGTGGTTTGTTGAAAATTAAACCGTATATGGATAATTTCATGTGGATGTTGATGTGGAATAAATTCAACATGTAGATAAAATCTCTAATAATTATGGAATGATTATTAAGTCAATCATCACTGAAATAATATGATTTTTCAACGATAATAAGAATGAAAAAAAACACATGGGGGATATGTTTTTGTTAATTCATATTATATTTACAAACATAAATTTATAATTTTATTTGATATTGGATAAGAGGAACAAGGTTAATCATTAGGTATGCTATATTGACAAAATTAATATTTTTTAATATTCTACTAATGTATTTCGTAAATATGTTCTTAATCATCACCCATATTTTGATGTTGTATTTTCCTTATAAAAAATAACTAGTGATACTATAGTTTCAATATGTTTTTGTATAATATAACGAATTGTGATGTTGTACCAAAAGATAACACTACAAGGGAATCAAAATAAGGGAATCGTATATCCTAGTGAGTCTTAACGGTATTAACCTCATGTTTTTTTTATTTAAAAAAATGGTTTAATCCATATTTTAATTGATTATGGAGAACATAAAATGATCACTATTAATAAAAATGTAAATTTATCCTTGCGTTGTTGACATTTTTGAATAACTCTATGTTACTCAGTAATTTTCAATCGTAGACCTTCATTTTAGATATCAGAATCAGATGATCAAGAAGGATAATATACCTAATTTTTATTTTATATAAGGTATACTAATGATGAATTTTCCTTGATTCCATTTGGATATTCCATTCCTATACATTATTCATGGATTTAATGAATATAGTCCATTGTGATTACAATTATCAATTTATTGGTTTTATATAGATAATTTGAATATTTATTATATGATTTTGAAAAATCATGAGGATCTTCTGATGATTTTATTTAATATTGAAATGAAATATAATATTCATTTTGAATTCTATAATTAGAAATTTTCATTACCAAAGAATAATTCATGATCCCTATAATCTCATTTGAGGTTTTAATTGTGGATTCTTATAGGATATATGTCATTGAGTAATGAATCAATCAAAAAGTAGTTTCCAAGATCCATATTGTTCATGTGATGGTTGTATACTATTGATTTTCTATAAAGAATTTATTAGGGAAATCTAATCCAATTACCATGTTGATGTGAATGGTGTTAAAAATACATTGGATAGATAAATGCAGGGAATCATAAAAAGTGATAAATATATGGGTGGTTAGTCTACGTATTCTTAAATAACCATAAATCAGAAAAGAGTTTCATATATATTATTTTTCATTAATCTAGGGAATATAAAGAATAATCATGTGTAATGATATTGTCATATCTTACAACACACGCCAATAAAATATTCAAAAAAATATTTCCCCATCATAACTATATAGAGTTAGGAATCGTGGTTTCATTATAGAAAATATAGATGAGTTATCATTATACTGAAATATGTGATATATATAATGGTCATAAAATTAAGAGGAATATTTTCAAACATAATGATTAGAATATGATCCAAAGTATAAATTTTAAATTAAATAATTATTACAATGGTTCACTATATTAAAACCCATATAAGGATAACTAGGTGGATAATTCCCTGAATAAAAATATGGTATTAGTTTTACAATGATGAGTATTGAATTAACTATAATATTTATAGATTGATTTAGAATGGATCTATAAATCATTTTAAAATTACATATATAATATTTTTATCTAATGAATGTTACACCATAAATCCATATGTGGAAAAAAAAATTATAATGTGGATTTTTAACTAATTAATAATGTGAGAAAAATTATTGAGTTTATCAAAAATTGTGATGGAATGATAAGGTTCATCAACAAAATATGCTTCCAATAAAAATATAACTTTATGATGGTTGTGTTGAATAATATTTATATTCATAATTATTTTTATCCCAATTTTATAATGTCTTCTATATATATATATAAAAAAGGTAAATTCCCAACAGATAATAAGAAAATGATATTTTTTATTCGGTATCTAGATACCATATTGATATTCATGATATTGATAAGATATGTAAGTCTATGGGACGTTAGAACCATGATCAATACAAGAATATAAATTAGAAAAAAAATTCACTTGATTTCCTCATGACACTATGAAACCTATAATGGATGCAATTATGTTTGACTTATAGTCAATATCTATAAAAATAGTACATTTAATTTCAATCAAATAATTTATAATTCATGACGATAAATTTATTTTATACCTAATGGAATGGTTATATTTTCCAAAAGTACCACATTCTATTGAATATGATAGGGATATGGGTTGTACCTTGTTTTCCAATGGAATTTCATAAAAAATAAACCATTTCAGAGATAACAATTATCACTGTATATCATCCCCATATAGAGGACCATTTTGAGGAGAAAATTCCATCCTTATAGAAAATGATGATAGATATTATTATATGGATGAGAATGATAGTCAGAATCAACTCCCTCATTTGGTTGAATTTTCATTATTAAATATACTTAACATAATAATTCATACAGATTCTTATAAATTACTCCATAGAAGAAATTGTATGAATCCATCATTTTGGAATGAAGTTGGAAAAAATGAAATTGATATTTGAGATAATTGAGAATATTAAAGTGATGTTTAGATTTATTCAATATTACATAAAGGAAACTGAGAGTTAACTAACATATAATGTTGAAAATAATCAGTGAGATCAGGTATTAAATGATAGTGATAAGGTATTCCTCTATATTTTTCTTGGAAATATTATTATGATATTTGTAATATGGGAAAATACTTTTAATATATCATTTTTAAGGATGTTCATATCAATTTCATCAAACGTACTAAACCCAAATCCCATACAGATACAACACAAAAGTTTATATGAAGAATAATTAGTTTAAATCATGAATAATATATATAATATGATACAATATATGGCTGTTGTCCTTGTAAATATTATTAAGAAGAATTATTAATTCAAAGAAGCTAATGTAGAACAAGAGGTTGTGGGGATATTGATAAATAATAATTTTTAAATATTAATGTAGTGTAATTTTGTCTTTTAAATTCATTTTGATTTATTTTAATGGGGATATAATCTAAAAAATATTTATTGAATATATATTTTAATATTTAAATATAAATGAAATATTTGATAACATTTCATACATGAAACTCAACGTATAAAAGTATAGTAATATAATACCCTATTAAAGCATAGTAATTGGATATGGAGGTATGGATAGTAATTACCATGTTATAAATAATATTAATAATTTTTTATTCATAGTAAATAAGAAATAAATTTTTACAAATGCAATTTTATGCTTCCAAAACATATTTTATGGAAATAGTTTTTATTGAATTTCCATTATATAAATTATATTAAAAATCAAAAATAGTTTCAATATTTTATTTTACTAAATGAATATCATTTATGTACAAAAAAAATTAATTTTACCTTAGGATTCCATTTTTTGGTTTTTCAAAAAATATTTCTTATTAATAGAATTGTAAAAGATGACAATTATAAAACAACCAATACATTAAATTAAGTATTATACATATATAGAAAGAATATGTGTTGAAATTTATATTAATTTAAAATATGTTTCATTTAAATAAAATAAATCATTTCAACAATAATGGAATCATCATTATACATGATTTATTATTATTTTTATTTAAAGAAATAATTTCTTTAAATTGTTTTTTCAGTTTTTCAGAATTTTTATTAAATTTAAATCCTCAAAATAGAGTAACTAAATTTGTAAAATTTACTACATAATTTTCATGATAAATTATGAATTTTTCACATCCCATATTATATTTTGGTTCATCACTACTATTAACCAAACATAAAATTCAATTCCATAGAAAATATTAAAACGAATTAATGGGGTGGGTTTTTCTTAAAAAGTAAAGCATAAAAATTATAATAAAAATTTACTAAATGGTACATGATTTATATATTTTGATCCTATCTCTTCACACCATAAAATATATTATAATTGTTTCCACATGAAATCTTTTATACATTAATATGTATGAATCTTGAGAAAAATTAAGACATGTCATCCCCATACAATATAAAAGTATTCCACCAATCATCTCTTCCTCAATAAAGTTAATCCAACTGGATCTATTAATCATAAACAAATTCTATCCCATTAAATCCATTCCAATTATATATAGTTATTGGTTTTATGAAAATACAAATACTTCCAATCTTAATGTGTATTCCAAATGAGGTTGTCTAAATAAGAGTAATATCAATTTACCGAAAGTTTTTTTGCACCATTATATAATAACTCCATATATTTTGGGCTGAATGTTATACTGTTAAAAAATAAATATTTTCAATATAATAATATGTTAGTATATCCTTGATAAAGCATTCATTATTATCATTATACCTCTAATTCATAATGAAAATATCATTTATGCATATTTGCAACTAGGATCCCATAAGGTGATGTATTTATTTCTTCATTACAAGCATTATGGTTGGCTATTATTGTGGAAATAATATCAAAATATCAGAGCGGATTATAAACAGAATTCCACCACTTTAAAGATTTGTAATTTATTTTTTTAGTTTAGATTAACAGGAATATAAATATGAATATATATATTGTGTAAATATTATATATATGGTATGTTAATTATTTTATAATGGTTAATTATTATTTACCTTTATGTCATTCCATCCATCAAAAATTTGTAACATCAGTCATGCATACGAAGATTATATTATCTCCACAATGTGATGTAATTAATTTTTCATCAGCACATTATGTGAATAATAATGAAAGTAATTGTAATTAAAAAATATTTATATTATTTATTATGATTCTACGGAAGAAACAAACATGATAAAGTCATAGGATCCAAAACCAAAAAACCAAAACATGCATTGAAAATGGACAAATCCCCCCCATATATCCATTTAAATGAATAACTGTTAACAAAACATAGTTGGAAATTATTAATAATGTTATATAGTAGTTTATGTTTGAATACAATAATTTTATAAATTATTAATAAAATATTTTAATTACATAATATACTTTAACAACAATGAATCATGATGGGACTTAAGATATGTAATCTTTTTTTAATCTCTTGTCTACCATGGATATTCTATATTAAATTTATATAGAGTCAGTTTATATAGTAATTATCATATAAACCCATTTATTTTCATATATCTTTTTTATTTCAATAATTTTTGAAATTTTATTATTATATTACTCTCTAAATATTACAAACTGAATGAGAAATTTTTTAATGAATGCCTGGCCATTTTCCCCATTTTTGTGAGGAATCATTCTCTTCCTTATTAATTTTCACTAAAATTGTTTCAATAATTTTTTTATATAATCCAATTTTTATTTAGATTCAATTTTAACCATGTCTTACTTTATATAAAATGAAATAAAAAAATATTCTTCTCCATTTTTAAAATTGTATATTTTTTAAAAGTAATGAACAAAATATATGTTTCTTATGATTATTGTTGATGTCAAAATTAGAGGCGAATAGAAAATCCTAAAATCATTAAAGAAAACCTCGAAATTCTAGATCGTGAAGCCCCTAGAGCCCTACGACTAGCTCAAGATATCCCCACCACGACTCGCCACAAAGAAAGGAGGAGGGACGACTTAGTGACCCCTGGGACGTTTGTGAACCTCCATGAGGAAAGTTTCAGCTTCACGCCGAGCAAACCTACTCTGTGGTGCCTCTTGATATTAAATACAGTGCACCCCTCAAGCCCAAAAGAAAGAGCATCCGACCTTTCACCTTCTGATCTCTCAAATCGCAAAGCACCTCTTGCTTTGCGAACCATGAGTTCTTCATGGTACTTTTTCTTTGCAAAGTGCCTCTCCCTTGGAATTAATTGAACCCCTCTTCTGAGAGGGATGCCTTTTGCGATGCCCATGGGACGTCTAGAAGGAAAGAGATCCCAATGGGGACTCAGGTTGTCACGAAGTGTTTATGCTTCGTGAAACACCCACCAAACCCACCAAACCTATATGTTAAGGCAGAGTCATCAAGCTTCATGAACAACATTTATTCACGACAACATGCTTTGCGAGGCACCCTTACTTCTCAAGGAATTTCTTTATGATTACCTTTATACTTCTCAAAGCTCCTCCAATATTCACCTATGCCCTATTTCTGGCCTATGAAACGTCACTTCTCGAAGAACATCCCTTCATGAACCCCCTCCACTTCATGGAGCACAAGATCTTTTACAAGGCTTTAACATATGGCCCCTGTTTCCCTAAAACATCGTTTCTTGTGTAGTCCTTCTGGTTTTCACAAATCAATTTCAATGTCCCTAGGATGATACCACCCATTGTGTTGCTTCACCTCATTCTTCTTTGCATAGAGACACTAAATAATACTTCTTCTTCTCATAGCTATGATAACATGGACCCCCCCCCCCCCACAATGGTACGCTCCATTACACCCCGTAGACACGGAATTGCATGTCCCTTCTATTCATCAAGGTGAAGAGGGTACCAGTTATGTACGTCCTATGGGTGCAGATTGAACCCTCCCTCATCGGAGCTGTAGGACGTTAAACTGAAAAGCACCATAGTCCTTAGAACAAGATGTTAAATTGTAACCTTACCCCATGCATCAAATGCGAGGTCCCCACCATGGAAATTTTGCACGTCTACTCATCTCAACTAGAGTGAAATCATCCTCACATGGGATGGGATCCTTGTTTCATAGGTGACGCTTATCCATGTGGAAGGGAAACCACCTTGGTGTATGTCCATATCCTTCCTTGCAGGAGGTAGCATCGTTGCTCCTCCTTTCTTTTCTGGTGCCCAAGGCCAGCAAAGGGCATGATGGGGAATTGTCCTCCTCACCTCTTCAATGCTGAATCCCACTACTACTGGTATTTGTCACCATTGGGCCTATATCTGGGAGTAACTCCCAATATCAATCTCATTGGGCTACTAACCACGTGCAAGACCCAATTTCCTCATTTGGCCGCTAACTATATGTGATTCCCACCACACTTCCCCTAGATGCACCTTTCACGATGTGATTGTCAGGTCGTTGTTGTCTCTTGTTTCTCACACCGAGCATGACTCATGTAGGCTTAGAGAAAGCAATAGCCATGACATCTTCCCTGGGAATTTTAGAGTGTAATCCACACAATAACAACCTAAACTACATGGTCATTGATCCTTTCCAAGGAGGGGTACATAGGAAGCCTCCCTGAGGTTCAATCCCACCATCCATCAGTAGTTCCAACCATCTTCACATCGGTTCACCAACACCTCGAGGCTCCTAGTGTGTATGCCCCAAACAAAATCTTGAACTACGTGGTGTTGGATCCTTTCCAAGGCAAGGTACATAGGAAGCATCCCTAAGGTTCATGCCCACCACCCGGTCATTCCGACCATCTTCACGTCAGTTCACCAACACCTCGAGCAGCCTAGAGTGTAAGCCACAAACACCATCTTGTTCTACATGGTCTTATATCTTTTCCATGGCAAGGTACGTAGGAAGCCTCCCTAAGGTTCAAACTAAAAACCTGGTCATTCCAATCATCTTCACTTCAGTTCACCAACACCATGGGCATCCTAGAATGTAATCCCCATACCCATACTTGAACTATGTGGTCATTGATCCTTGCCAAGGAAGGGTACGTAGGAGGCCTCCATGAATATCTGGCCCACAACCCATTGGTTCCAACCCCCTTCATGTCGGTTACCACACCACTTGAACTACATGGTCTTTGATCCTTGCCATGGCGGTGTATGTATGAATCCTCCTTGAGGATCAATCCCACTATCCACTGGTCGTTCTGACCATATTCGCATTGGTACACCAATACCTTGTTATTCCATGAGTGTAAGCCCCACACCCAACATGAACTACGGGGAATTTGATCCTTTCCCAGGTAGAGTACGTAGGAATCCTCCACCAGGTTCAATCCCACCATCCAGTCATTCTGACCTTCTTCACGTCGGTTCACCAACACCTTGGCCAGCCTAGAGTGTAATCCTCAAACACCATATTGAACTATGTTGTATTTGATCCTTGACAAGGAAAGGTCTTTTATCTTTGACATATCCCGGTCATTCCGACCATCTTCCCAAAACCCAGTCATTCTGACCATCATCATGTCAGTTCACCAACCTCTTGGGAAACCAAAATAGTATGCCCCGAACCCATACAAAAACTATATTGTCTTTGGTCCTTTACAAGGAATAGTACATAGGAAGGCTCCACATGGTTCAAGCCCACTACCCATTGGATCTGACCCCCTTCACGTCAGTTCCCACACCACCTAAACTATGAGGTCTTTGATCCTTGCCAAGGCAAGGTACGTAGGAAGCATCTTTAAGGATCAATCCCAGCACCAGTTTGTTTCGACCATATTCACATCTGTTCACCAACATCATGGGAAGCCTAGAGTGTAAGACCCAAAAACATACTTGAACTACATGGTATTTGATCCTTTCCAAGATAGGGTATGTAGGAAGCCTCCATGAGGTTCATGCCCTCCACAAATTGGTTCCAACCCCTTTCACTTCGGTTCCCACACCACTAGATCTATGAGGTCTTTGATCGTTTCCAAGGAAGGGCATGTAGGAATCCTCCACGAGGTTCATACCCACCATCTATCTGGGCCCCATGTCCTCCTTCACATTGGTTCATTCCTGTCCTACAAAACGCTATACTATGAGCCTCAATTTGCGATAAATCATTATCTCCCACAATCAGCGGTAAGCCATTGTTTCCCCGTGTTAGTGGTAAGCTATTTCAACCACCTGAACTATGAGATCATTGATCATTGTCTTTGAATGGTACATAGGACACATACTAGAGGATCGATCCCAACAACCACTGGACCCCAGGTCCTCCTCCATGTCGATTCACTGAGCCCCATCCCACATGAACTATGTGGTTTTGATCAGTGTCTCCTATATATGGTATGTAGGAACCCACCCTCAGGTTCGTCCCCATCTAACGGTAAGCCATTATGACGCCATTCAGCAGTAAGGCTTTGTGAACATCCCCAAATAGTATGCCATTGTGACCCTATTCAGTGGTAAGATGTTGAAATCCCCATCCAGTGGTAAGCCATTATAGTCCCCAATCGGCGGTAATCCGTCATCAGACGAACCATGAGGACTTTGATTCCCTACTACAGGGATACGTAAGAAGCCTCTTTGAAGCTCAAGCCCAAATTCATCATTATCCTAATGGTGGTTCCCTCTCCTTATCCTTCCACATCATTCAAAACTTATCACCCATCTTGATTCTTACCAGGGACACCACATCCTGATGAGGTAATGTCCACCCACCTACATCAGTGTGTCCTCCATGAGTTACACTCATCTAATCCACATTAGTCAGTGTTTTGATTAGACTGACCAGTCTCCATTGGACATTAAATTTGCAGTATACCATGTGTTATGCATGGAAAAGCTGAGAAAACCCTCCGAGACATGCCTATGGAATATAATTCCTCACATTCGACGCGGGATGCCTCGGGCAGCTGTGCCCTCATGAATCCCTATAATAATGGACAGAAGACAGGCGCACCAGTGTCCTAGTGCCCAGATGTGCCAGTGATTCCCAATGTGACTACTCCCCTAACTGAAGGTTGTTTCTATGGCTTTACCCTTGAAATGTCTAGATAGAAGCATTGTAATTAACCGTAGTCCATGAAGATATTACACCAGGAAGAGTTTCACGAACAATGTCTTAAGTCTATAAGGGAGACCCATACTAGGTAACGATCTCCAAGGACAAATCCACGGAAGGAAGAGCTGACATCCCATCATCCCATTTTGATCATGGAGTAAATGGCTCTGAATAAGGGACGAATCCTGTCCTCCATTGGAAAGTAGGAATACAGGGAAACCAAAGCACACCTTTCATCTTCATGTTGATTGACGTTGGAACCCCAACGAAAGTGTCAGAAAAAGAAATGGTGTACCCGAAATGAAGATGGTATTCTACTCAACAAGGAGATTAGTAGAGTTCAATGAATTAGTAGATTAACGTGTCACCAGATCCAACTATCCAATTATTGGTCCCACCAAGAAAATAGTGGTCCGGGTGTGAAACTCACCAGATGATGGGGTAGTTAAAGTGTTGGGAATCCCGATCTGTGACAGAGTCAACATGGACACCTCTTATCGATCATGGGAGATGAGATGATGTTGTAGCACTGGTCCTCGATTCCTTTTCCTTGCAGCACTGATGAGTTAATCTCCATTATTTCATGAATCATTTT
The DNA here is from genome assembly GCA_963277665.1 of Viscum album. Lineage (NCBI taxonomy): Eukaryota > Viridiplantae > Streptophyta > Magnoliopsida > Santalales > Viscaceae > Viscum > Viscum album. Next base: position 1,998,886,686 of record OY728135.1, on the reverse strand, counting down.
GTTGCATACTGAACTCGATGACCACCCACCCACCGACGCTGGGGTATGGGCAGTGCCAACACGATAGTCCTGTGCGGTGCCGTCTCATTTCAAAACGGCCTCTACACCCATAGTTGTGGGGTGCCCATTCCCTATCTCCCCATCATAGGTTATTCAGCGAAGGGTAATAAGCGACCTCATGCGCCGTTAAGAGAAGGAGATGATCATCCCTATGAGGGATATGGCCCTCTTGGATTTAGAGGTGTCTGTGCATCATCGTCAATGTCACCACTAAGGTCCACATAGGTAGCCACTACTCCCCCCAACATACAACCATTTTGGGAGCCTATCCCTAGAACGCCTCGACGACTACCTGCCTTATACTGATAAATTAGGGGATGTTCGGGATAGCTTGGCCAGGGTCCCATTCTAGGGGCTTCCAGGGAGGACCCCCACCATTTTGCATTATCACCACTACCCGATGTTACTGGCTGAGGAGCAGGAATGCCATTCATCAACACCACCAGCTCTGGTCCGTCTAACCCGACGCCATCGTCAGGAACATGCCAAAGAGGATGCCTTCCAAGGGTAGTCAACATCACCGACTACTATGGCTCGAGCCACCGATAACGCATTCCACACACACCCTATGTATTATGAATTGGGACATTCATATTCCCGACCAAGATCGAGGCCCCAGCCACCCCATGGGTAGGCTGGGTGGACTCTCTTGGTCATCAGAACATGAAGTGGCTGCCGCTGACGAACCCATGACAATGACACGCGGTACGGAGGTCCTCCCCATACCATAACCATGGAGAATGCAGATCTTCCCCACTTCCAAGATTGACATGGAGTTTCTCCATGTGCCACCTTCAGTCCAAATGAGTGTCCTCCCGGTGGCAGAGACACTCAGCATAGATGTCTCTCTCATGCCCACAACACTGTATATGGAGTCATTCCTCCAACCACAGACCGTTGGTATGGCGATGTTGCACATCCTGTCACTCTACAACTTGGGGGCCCCTCCCATGTCTTCAAAACTGCAGGAGAAGGTCCTCCACACCTGAGGGACTAGAGAAGTAAAGGAAAACCACACTTTATCAAACTACAACACGTAGGTCCTTCCTGTGTTCAGTTCAACCAGTATGAGGACATTCATCACAATGATGTCACTAGGGGAAGTAAACATGGAGGTCTTCCCTGGCTTATAATAGCACGAGTGGAGGTTGTACCTGATCTAGCACTACCCATGGGGGTCCTCCCAATATCCATTTTGATATATTACCCAGTGCCCCTCACACCCTGGCATTCTCGAGTGGATGTCCTCCCCGCCTCAGCACCCGTATGGGCGAAGGAAATCCTCCTTTCATAAATCTACCCTATCCAGAAGACACATCATGGGGCAGGAATACAGGTTGTCATTACCATAAGAAGGATTTAGGGAAGGTCCGGAGGGAGATCAAACCAGTCCACTTGTCAGACTCTGAATCGGAATACGACTTTGTATGGGAACCCTCCCCTCCCTCATCTAAGTCAAGGGCTGGGGCATGAACGATGAGAATCAACCTAGTATTCTCAGAATGCATGGTCCATCAGATTCCCGCCTCCCTCCGTCACTATATATAAGAGTATGAAAAATTTGAAACCCCACTAATGGTCATGAAATCACTACCATCTCCACCAGAAAAACTATCTACCTCGACTAGAGATCACAGAGAGCTCTTCTAGGGACCAAAGGTGGGAAACCAGCAGTGCGGACTATCGCCAGTAGCCCTAGCCGATGTGCCAGGAACTACGGCTGTAAGCCAGTCTTATCGCGACGCAATAGCCAGGTCACTACACTTTTCGAAGGACAAACTGATATTTGGATGATAGTCAACCTGTTTTCTATATACCCCATCGGCTATAATGTTGTCTTAGTGGTCCGCCTCAGTGCCATTTCCTGTTTCTCACCCACCCCCAGTCGACGAATTTGGAAACCAACGACCAGACTGCGAATCAAATCTCTGGAGCTTGTGAAATATGATTGAAGCAGACTACTTCCCCGAGATGTTCTGGCCAGCTGTGGAGACAAATATCAATGTTCTAGAATCCCTGACCCAAGGGGATTTTGAATTTTACCACCAGACCCTTCGGGCGATGAATTTCTGCCTTCGTCACAAGCAGGTGGCTTATCCTAGGAGATAGGCGCATTTTGATGACATCTGCGAGAAATGTCGTCGGGTTGATCTGACCTCACTATCAATGACCCTTCACCCTGGGTCACCAATATTCCATAGGTCCCTCCAATAGAAAAGAGTTCATAGTTTGAAAATAATCCGCAATATTATCAAAGAGGCTTCTCCCCACATTCAAATCTGTGGCAAGGGGCAATATGTTTCCCTCCTCTTTAGTCCCATCTGACGACATCCTGACTAGCTCGGCGATATTGAGGACATGCCCCCGGGAAGGTTTGCGGACATCATGGCTGAAATAGTGGATGAGGAGAATTATTTGGGGCTTTTTGAAAGGGACTTACCCCCCGAGGGCTTGCCACCACTACTAGAACCATCTAGAATAGATACTAGTCAACAAAGAAGCCTGATGGGTCTCCCTACGCCCATCGAGGCATTTTTCCTTAGATGAAATCATATCAAGGGTAAAGAGAACTTCAGAGCTTCCAAAAACTCTGACCCATCCACCTTGGTAAATAAGATAGCATAGGACCTTGTGAAGGCCATGTTGCATCAACAACTTTCGGAATAAAAGAAGTTGGTCGATGACCACCTCATTGAACGCGCAGTAGAGAGACAACCAGACTAAGGAAATCCTAGGCCAGGGAAGTAGGGTAAGGAATAGAATCCCCTCAGCGTGCTGCCTCTAGGTGACACCGACCATTCTGCCCCCACAGATAGGGTTGAGGCTGGAACGTACAGCAAGAAGGCATGGTATGTCTTACCAAACCCTCTGAAACGGTGCAACAAACCAAGGAGCCCGACTCAGGTTCCCCCAACTGTCTTATAGGTCACTCCACCAGCTGTTCCATGAGCTACCAAGCCACATTACCATGTTGAAGAACCCACCAAAAAACTCGTGGTTAGGAACCCCCATCAAGACAAGGACCCTTGACTAGATGAGCTGATAACGGCACTCATTTCCCACCTTGAGAAGTTGGAAACACGGCACGTGGCATCCCCAACTGATGGAAAGCCATATCCTTCATGGGTGGATGATATGTTGGCACCTCCATGTGTTTGGAATCCTACCTTTTCCCCCATTAAATGGGATAGAGGACCTACCACAACATCTGGCCCACTTCACCTCAAAGTGTGGTCTCAAGTTAGGGACTTTAGCGCAACATGAGGCTGCCAAGCTCCTATGGTTTGTGCAGATATTGGAGGGGCATGAGTTATTATGTTACAAACAGCTCTCCATCTGATAAGTGACCAGATGTTAGGACTTCCATAGGAAATTTCACTACCAATTCCACTCCTCCACGTAGAAAATGAGCATCACATACCTCTCGAAGTTCAAACAGAGGCCTGATGAGTGGGTCGCGAACTTTATTACCTTGTGGAAAAGGCTTACATACTCCATTGACATGCCACTCACTCAGTAGAAATTAATGAATATGTGTGTGTGAAATGATAATAAGGAATGGGTTTCCTCTCTAATCACCCAGAACTACCCTTGAGCATTCCAAGACTTCTCTAATAAGGCCCATCACCTGGAAGAAGCCCTGCAACAGGCCATCTAAGAATGTCCATTGCCCCCTTGTAATTCCCTAAACGAGGGATTCTAGAGCCTAGACCTATGTGGTGGCCCAAATAGAGGCCCTCAGTTAGCTTGAACTATTACCAGTGGATCCAACCCTGCAACCCTGTGGAGGCCCTCAACAACAGGCGCAACCTCCATCCTAGCGGAATGTGCCTTAGTATTGAAAGGTGCCCCAAGAAACCCGCATACACCACCCAGGCGGGATCATCTGTACTTGCCTCCTCGACAGGCTCCCCCAACTCTTTTTCAGGGACAGGCTCCAAGGCCCCCCTTTCTCGACAGAAAAATTATACTTACTATTTCAATGAGAATTAGGATCCCGAAAATTTCTGTAGTGCCTTGGAATAGGAGATTGTGTGTTTGCATTAATGAAGAAGGACAGAAAAGGTGATCGCCACTGATCGCCCCAACTACTGCCCCTATCACCGGATCATGGTGTACACACTCAATCAGTGATATGTGTTCAAATATTGGATTCAAGACCAGGTTGATACCAACATAGTCTGGTTGGGCCCTACCCCAGCACAAGTGGAATGTGTCATCGTAAGGCCAGACAATAGTAGCGTCAGCGAGGGTGAGAGGAAGAATGTTTCTAACCACGGGTCCTAGAAGTATGATGAATAGATGGATTGTAAAATATTCACATGAGACCGTGGTATCATCCATGCATGCCAAAATTGGCCAGAGCCTTCAAAAGCTACGGACACCACTTTTGCATCATCATCTCAGCCGACCTCTTACCAAAAGAAAAAACATCGACATCACAATGGAAAACAACGCCCCCGCCAATGCCATCGTCATCCCATACCCTCGGTGACTTCATACTCCTGGAGACATGGATTTTTCCTAGAATACACCCAGTAGAGGATGAATCTTTGAGTGACATTCAATGGTACGCTTCAGTTAACACCATATAGTTGGTAAACCCCAACATGACTACCGACGATGGGGAGAACCAGGCGGATCTCCCCAACATCCCCACCCGATGCCAAACGTCGGTGGAGCCGCAGCCTTATGGGTCATCGAGGAACATATGTTGGAACTTCCATCCAGGTTGTGCACGCCACTGAGACAAGAAAAAAGACTCAGTGTAGAGCTCAAAACGTGTAGCCCCCTCATTCGATGTCATAGTGCCTGACTTCACCACTGTTTCTTCTACTGGATTATGCAGAGCCGTCTCGACCATGCCGCGACCAGCCATGCCCTGCTACAGGATGGTCTCTGTCATTTGGCTGTCATCTGGTGGCCACTGTGCAGGTTCCCACAAGTGAGCAATGGGATATGCCCACCACCAGTCAGCCGTCGGCCTAGCCCATAGGGTCCACCGAACCGCATGTCATACAGTGATCCCCTACAAGTAGAAGTTCACGCCTAGTGCAGCAGAATGATATTCTCAAGAACCTTCCCAAAATCATAGAAAGTACAACCATCCTTGAGTCCCTTCTCCAATCAACATATATGTGTGAGTCCCTCACTGAGGAATTAAGAAGCCCCCTCCAGTTTGAGATGGAGGTATTAATTGTAGGGGCCTTTCATGTATAAAAAATATAGAATACGGAATTCCAGGCCATTATCTCTTTCTCCAGAGAAGATGAAGGTTCCCCCACATAGGGGAACATTCTCCCACTGTACATCACCAACCAATTCATTGGTGTGGAGGTTCATCATAGTCTTGTTGACACAGGCTCTTAGAATAACCTTATCTCGACACGAACACCGCCGAAGTAGGGGTTATCCGAAGTTGACTTGACACACTCCGACGTAAATATTCATGATTACGATAGGACAGAGTAGACCCCATTCCACAAGATCCATTTGAATACCCTGTTCGGTGGCCTAGTTTCCAGTACTGGGTTTATGGTCATCTCCCAAGACACCACGTACTATGCATTGATGGGAAGATCATGGCACCATCTGGACATGGAGGTTCCCATATCGTATCACTAGTGCCTAAAATAATCCCTAAATGGTCGTGTGGGTGTGCTAAAATTTGACGTTATTCCTTTTGCCTCTTGTGAAGACCAATACTTGTATGCGGACTATTATAAGGGTAAGGACAAGCAGATTCAGGAGAATGAGGTCGAGCATGTCACAGTTGCAACTGATCCCTGTGCATATCTGTATGGCACCTAGGTCTTCCCATTCCATCGATTGGAGGCCATGACCCTCGATATGGGTTAATGTTTTGTTGTCTCTATTACAATGGTGAAGAAAATTCTCTAGTCCAAGTGATTTTGGGAGATAACTTCTAATTTTTAAACAAATAAATCCTCAATGATCCCTTATCCCCCAGCCCCTATAATGTACCGGGATGTCCTCCCCATGGCAATAGTGATATGTCATACATTCTTGTTTTTCCGGGATAGAATCAACTGGTTCAAGTCGATGTGACAATATTTCATTGATATCATCAAGAGTGGCCCCTTGGGTAGAAGACCAAATTGGATTGGGTCAACAACCATCATTTCCACGGTTTCGGCAGAAGCGGAATCTCCCGATGTGGTGACTATTGCTACTCAGGCTCGTACCAGCATCCCGTTAGAATATGCCACCTAGAAGAAGCTCCTCGAAGTGAGGATACCTCCTCCGGAATAGAAGAAAAGTATTTGGAGGATTCTCCCTCAACCTTGAAGTGGGTGTTTTCACCACGGTCGATGAACTGTTACAGGTGAAACTCGGTAGCTAGGTAGACCAAAGACCCACATTGATCAGTGCCTCCATGTCCCTTGAGGAGAATCAGTGGATCATAGTCATCCTGAAAAACATCATGATGTATTCTACTAGAGATAAGTTGATATTATAGGACTATATCCTTAGGTATCCATCCACTGCCTCGGTATACATACAAACCATTTAGGGTTCAAACAACGACAAGGAAGATGCACACTTCTCATAGTGTGATGGTGGAGGCGGAAGTTGATAAGTTCAACAAATCCAATTTTGATAAGGAGGTTCAGTACCTGAAATTTCTAGCCAACATTATGCTAGTCAGGAAGAAGAACATGCATATCAAAGTCTGCATTGACTTCTGGGATCTCAACCAGCACATTCCAAAGGATGATTTCCCCTTCCTCTAATGATGTTGTATATTGATGCTACGGTTGGGTTCCATACCCTCTCTTTCATGGAAAGGTTAATCCAGATATAACTTGATCCGAATGGCCCCTGAGGACAAGGATTCCACATCCTTTAGGGTTCCATAAAGTAAGTTTTGATACCAGTTCATGCCCTTCAGCATAAATAATGAAGGTGGAACCTATCAGTAAGCCATGCATCGCTTATTCATGCCAATCCTCAAGGCATTGGTGGAATTCTATGTGGACAATCTTGTGCTCAAATCTCACCAGCGCCATGACCATCTCAAGGACCATGATACATTGTTTTTCTTCCACCGTTCCTGCAACCTGAGGATGAACCCATTAAAATGTCCCATAAGATTAACCTATGGGAAGTTCCTTGGTTTTGTTGTTAGGTGTCGGGGCATCGAGATCGACCAAGTGATGATCAAGGCCATCATCCAAATGCCTCCCTCGAACAATATTTTGGAGCTTTGAGGTTTTTAAGGCCTCATTTCCTACATACTCAGATAAATTGAAAATATGGCCAGAAAGTGTAATCCCTTTTCTCGACTCATGAAGAAAGGCATCTCCTATGAATGGGAGGAAGACTATGTTGGAACCATGGTATTCTATTCATGATTTAGAGTCTGCTTTGTGTTTGTTTGTCAATCAACAATGGAAGTTTGGATCATGTACCAGCAAAGAGATCTTACAGTTCAAGCAGCCAACAATATTGAAGGTGGCACTGTTTCCTAGTGATTGCCAAATTTTTGGGGTCCAAAATCTAGAAGTTACTAAGAATCTCGAAAAGTGGATTTCCATGAAGATAATAATTAAATATGGAAAAGGCATGCATTTCGCGAAGAGAGGATGCATGGTTTGGAAATCGTGAAGACCAGAAATATGGAGGCAGTGAGTCTTCGTGATTACGTCAAAGCTTCGTGAACGGAAGAGTTGAAGCGCATCGTAGCGGTGAAGGGCTTTGCGAGGGAGCTTCGCGGCGAAGGCATCAAGGAATTATGACGGTGATACTCCGCGATTACGACATGTTCTGTGAATGGAAAATTGCCACAGTGCTTCGCGATTTTGAGAGATTTTTGTTGGGAACTTCGGTGATTCGCGATTTGAGCTGACATGGCGCTGACTTCGCGCGGAAGGGTCGAGGGTCGGTGGAATCACCTATAAATAGAGGTCGACCCCCTCAAAAGAAGTAGAGTGAATTTCAGAGAAAATCATTTGCTCTCGGTTCGCAAAGGTATCTCACGAAGGCACTGTGCTTCGCGAAAGAGGAGCTTCGCGGCGGCTATTCAAGCTCCGCGAAAGTCTTGTGCCCCGCATTGGCTCAGTGAGCTTCGTGAAGAGGCAGGAGCTCCGCGATAGCCAAGCATTGCGAAGGCTGGAGCATCGCGAGAGTGCTTCGCGATTGAGCTTCGCGAAAAGGCTGGGGCTCCACGAAGGCTTGTTTGAGTTTTTCAATATTGGGAGCCTTGCGAAGTAGGGTATTTTTTGAAGGCCTTTTCTAAAGGTTATTTTCCTAGTGGACAAGGGAAAAGGGGGTGTTCATCAGTCGTTGAAATTTGGACTTTAACAGAGCATTAACTTAGGACTCTGATGTAAGAAAAGTCTCATGTTGAACATGAGATAATGAACTTCATGTCTATCAATTGAAGATACCTTCACTTCAATAAACTGAGTGTGACTTCACCAACGGTAGTGAGCCAGGGGGAGTCAACGGGAGTGACCCGAGGGAAGCAGTGAGCTATCCCTGAACCTTTGTAAAGGCAGTGAGCCTGGGATAGAGTGACTGTACCCGAACCTTTGTAATCTATAGCTAGTAAATCATAGTGGATTTAGGTACGACCGAAAAACTATCGGCGTATGCTCCATGGACGTAGCCCTTAGTGGTGAACCAAGTAAAAATTGCTGTGTCAACTCTCTACATGTGAATGTTTCATTGCTGATCATATCCATCATACAGATTCAAGTAGTTCCTACCAACATGGGAACAAGATCCACAAATTTATGAAAAAAAGTTGACACCCTGATTCACCCCTCCCCTCTCAGGGTGTCCCGGCGTCCTAAAAGTGGTATCAGAGGGAGGTTGTTGGCATTGAATCTATCCATTGTCACCATAGAGAATGTAGTAAATGTTAGGGGAGTCCCTCTCTTCGATGGAAATAATTTTCAGATCTGGAAGAACATGATGAGATCTTATCTATGATCTCTTGGAATGGAAGTTTTGTTTTCTACTGTGCAAGGAATACAAGTCACTGATCCAACAGGCCTGGATATAAATGACACAGACAGGAAAATTCTTGATGCAGATGCTAAAGCACAAAATGCACTCATCGCAGCTCTTTCTGATCAGATCTATCTAAAGGTGATGAGTTTCACTTCAGCAAAGTCTATCTGGGATAAACTTGAAAACATTTATGAAGGAGATACCAAGGTAAAGGAGGAAAAACATCAAGTTTTACACAACAGGTTTGACGACCTGAAGATGCATCCTAATGAGAATGCAGGTTCTTTTTTCAATCAAATTACTGAAGTAGTGGGAGGAATTCGAGGTCTTGGAGAGGAAATCAAAGACATTGATATCTGAAAGAAAATCTTGAGAAGAATTCCTCCCATGTACAATGAAAAGGTTTCAGCCCTTGAAGAAATAGATCTATCTAAACATTTTCTGGATGATTTGTTAAGTTTTTTAGTGGCATATGAGATGAGAGTCAAACCCGAAGATTCCATGGCTCACGTGAGCAAGGAAATGGAATTAAAAGCCATGGAAAAACTGAAAATTTCAGAAGACAGGGGTGGTGAAGATGTCGAAGAAAAAGTAATTCTTTCCCTCATCGCCATGAAGTTGAAAAAGGGGAAAGGTAAATTTATAGGTAAGCTTCCTCTTGCTTGTTTCTGTTGTGGAAGAGTTGGTAGCATTTCCTCTCAGTGCCAAAGAAAGTAAGATGATGATGAGAGCGAAGCTGAAGACATTAAGAAGCCTTAGAAAAGGTTTTTCAAAAAGGGTGACTTCAAATCTGGAATGAAAATGCATAGGAAGTGTTTTTTCTGTGAAGAAGAAGATGATGATATTGAATTTTGTGAGGAAGAAGAACCAGAATTTAAAACTGGAAACCATGCTTCCATGATGGCTACCACTGAAATATCAGAATCCTAAATCAATAAAGACAGAGATAATCTGACTACTGCTATTGGTAATCCAAAGATTCAAGTTAAGGATGATTTCTCTAAGCTTGAGAGTAAATGTAATAGATCTAATAAGTGGAAGGAAATGGTGGAAGAATCGTCAGAATATACTGATGAACTTGAAGCTGAAATTGAACGTCTGGAAGAATTTGTGAATGTTTAGTCTAAAATCCTTGAAAGAAATGATGATGGAGTGGATCTAAAGCTGAGAATAGAAGTGCAGGGAAAGGACATCAATGACCTCACATCATGACTGGAAGAAAAGTCCAGGACCGCTGAGGGTCTTGAGGAGGAAGTTGTTACTCTTTGGAGTAAACTTGATACTGAATCATTTTCAAAAGAATCAAGGAAGAAAATACCATTCAGAAGATTTTTAGATGCAGAATTACTGGCAAGATCCAAGTGTGGTTCTGATGTGGTTGAAAAAATCTTGAGTGTTCAAAGACCCGCTTGCATGGGAAAGAGTGGAATTGGCTGTGAAGCTGAGACATCAACTACTGGAAATAAAGAGAGCCAAAATAAAGACAAAACGAAGGTTGAACATGTTGAAACATTGACTGAAGTGCTGAAAAAGAAACCCTCAGTCCAAACTAGAAGGAGAACTGAAAATTATCCTCAAACATTCAGAAATTCTAGGTAGTTCAACTATTCTCCCAAGGATGAAGGTATGAGGATAATTTAGGTGAGAAGACATTCCCTCTCATGAGGTGTCAGTTCTGTGGCTATCTGGGCCATACCATGTCATATTGCAAAGAGGCAAGGAGCTACTTGAATGGAGAAGATCTGGGAAGTCAACAAAGGAGACCAATTTCATATCCTCCATCTTATAGAAGAAATAGCTTCTGTGGTTACTGTTTTAATTGTTCTATCTTTGGCCATAAAGCTATGTATTGAAGGCAGTGGTACGAAAGGAGAAATTCATACAACAATCAAAGACGGGACAATGTTCATCCTCCTGATGGTGTTGTTCTCACAAATTGGTTTTCCCATCTTGAAGAAGATTATGGGTATGAAGAATCAGATTATGTGGAAGAAAGTATTAAAAGGCCACCAGTATCCTATGCTCAATCAAATATCTCATGGAAAGAGAAGAAGAAGATCGAGAAATCCAATCTTGCAGAGGTAGCACTCAAAGCTACAAATAGCAACAACACCTGGATCCTTGATAGTGGATGTTCTTCCCATATGACAGGAAATGAAAACCTCTTGATGAATATTGAAAATAAGGTTGATGGAACAGTACGGTTTGGTAATTATGGTGCTTTGAAGAATATATGCAGTGGGAATATTGCTCTCGCCAATGGGGAGCTGAAGAAGACTGATGTTCTTTACGTGGATGGTCTACACCACAATCTCTGTAGCGTAAGTCAACTCTATGACTCGGGGATCATTGTAACCTTCAATCAAAAAGGTTGCACTATAAAAGGAAAAATAGGAAAAAATTTTATGAAAAGCTGTAGAACAGATGGAAACATATATCAGGTTGAATGCAAAGTGAGCCCTTGCTATTTTTCTGTTGAAGAAGAAAACAATTTATGGCATCGAAGGTTGGGGCACATCAACCAACAAGACATGGAAAAGATATCTAAACTGAAGATAGTCATGGATATTCCCATTCTAAAATGTGAACAGGGAAAGTCTTGTGATGCTTGTATTCATGGGAAACTGGTTTGTAGTTCTTATCGGCCAAAGAAGAAAAGGGCATCACATCTTCTTGATCTCATTCATACAGATGTATGTGGCCCAATAAATGTTGCTGGAACCATTGGAGAATGGTACTTAATCCTTTTCATTGATGATTATAGCATAATGGCTTGTGTAATGGTGATCCACAGGAAGCGACAAGTACTTGATTGTATGAAAACTTATCGACGGATTGCCGAGAATGATACTGGACTGACAATAAATGTCTTGTGATCTGACAATGGAGGGGAATACATGTCCATCGAGTTTGAAAATCACTTATAAAAACATGGAATACAGCATGAGGTAGCTGCTGTGAGAACTCCACAACAAAATGGAGTTGTTGAGCGCCAGAATCGACAGGTCAACAATATGGCTAGGACTATGCTGATTGAGAGTGGTATCTCTCGCCATTACTGGAAGGAAGCTGTTGAGGCTGTAGTGCACATTCAGAATCGAACAGGGCTTTATATGGGAGAAATGAAGACACCATACGAATTATGGCATAGAAGGAAGCCTTCATTGAAATACCTTCGTGTTTTCGGATGCAAATGTTTCATCTGTAATAAAGAAGGAACCCAAGGAAAGTATGGTGACAATGCTGATGAAGGAATTTTTCTTGGGTATCCAATGAACAACAAAGCTTACAAGTGTTTCAATAAACTCTTGGGGAGGATTGTGGAAAGAAATGATGTTAAGATCATTGAAGGAAAAACTCCATATGCTTCAAATATTACCTATGTTGATGAGATAGAAGATGAGAATGAATGTGAACATGGAATAAATACAAATACAGAAATAGAGGAAGGTGTACAAAACACTCAGGGGTCACATCATGATGTTGACTCAGACGAAGAATCTGAAGTGGAAATCTTGGATAGTGAGAATGCGACTGAACCTCATAAGAAAAATCAAAGAGAAGAAATTGATCCATCCAACATAATTGGAGACAGGAATGCACCTACACAGACAAGGAGGATGAGGAATAACACACCATCTGCATTTCTATCAGTTGTGGAGCCATCCTCATTTGAAGAAGCTGCAAAGGATGAATCCTGGGTGAAAGACATGAATGGAGAGTTAGATCAGATTGATAAGAATCTAACATGGGATCTTGTCCAGAGACCAAAAGGTCACAATGTTATTGGAACAAAATGGATATTATAGAACAAGTTTGATGAGCCTGGAAGTTTTATCAGAAACATGGCTCAACTTATATGTAAAGTGTATTATCATATAAAAGGTGTTGATGTTGAAGAGACCTTTGCTCTAGTGGCTAGACTGGAGTCAATCCGGCTATTTCTTGCCATGTCTCTCCAAAGAGGATATAATGTATATCAAATGGAGGTCAAGACATTATTCTTAAATGGTGTACTCGAAAAAGATATCTACATTGAACTAAAAGTGGGTTTTCTTCTTGGTATTGATGAATCAAAGTTCTGCAAGCTAAAGAAAGCACTTTATGGCCTGAAATAGGCACCACGGGTGTGGTACTCTAGACTGGATTCTTACCTCAAGAAGCTGGAATTCAAAATAAGAGGATTAGATCCCAATCTCTATGTGAATAATTCTTTGAAAGATCAGTTCATGGTTCTAGTTTACGTCGATGACATTATATTTGGTGGCAGTAGGCAGAGGTCAGTGGATGAATTTTCCAATCATATGAAATCATAATTTGAAATATCAATGATTGGGGAGCTCACATATTTCTTGGGACTGTAAGTGACTCAAAGGAAAGACTTCACTTCTATCTCTCAGGAAAAGTATGCCAGAGAGCTGCTGAAAAAGTTTTATATGCAAGACTCCAAACCAATGTCAACTCTGATTGCAGTTGGAACCAAACTTGGAAAGCATGAGGAAGGTACATCTATAGATCCCACCATGTACAGAAGAATCATTGGAAGCCTACTGTACCTGACATCGACACGGCCAGATATTATCTTTGCCACATGACTTGCAGCGTGCTTTCAGAGTAGTCCAAAGGAGGAACATATGGAGGAAGTAAAAAAAATCATGAGGTACATTCAAGTTACACACAACTTTGGATTACATTTTCTTGCGAGTAGGGACAGTGAATTATCAGCTTTTTCTGATGCTGACTGGGCTGGTGATGTAGTAGACAGAAAGTCCACCAGTGGTGGAGCTTTCTATATTGGGCAGAAATGTGTTGGCTGGTTGATCAAGAAACAAGAAATTACTTCTCTTAGTACTACTGAATCTGAGTATATCTCTGCCACAAAGGCATGCACACAACTGCTATGGATGAATCAGCAATTAAATGATATTGGCGATGAGGTGAAGCAACCAATGGTGATTTACTGTGAAATAAGAGCACAATTGATCTTACGATGAATCCTGTTCAGCATTCTCATACAAAACACATTGAAATCAGGTATCACTTTATCAGAGAGAAAGTTGAGGAAAGTGTGATTAGAATGGATCATGTGGGAACAGATGAGCAAGTGGCTGATATCCTGACAAATCCACTGTCAGCAGCTGTGTTTGAGAAGCATCGGTTGAACCTCGGTGTTCGACCACCTCCCAGTGCATAAGGAGGTTACAGAATTCCCCTCTCCCCATTTGTTATAACTGTTTTAATTTGATTCTTGCTATGATGTAGGTTTATGGGGGAGTATGATTTGTTGTGAACATAAATTTTTTTCTGGTGCTTGGATTTATTGTCCATGGGTGAGAAATGAGAAAGGAATAAATTCAGGCAACTTCTGTGATGAGAAGAATGAAGAAGGAAAACAGTGGAACCTAATTCAAGCCACCTCTCTTGTTTTCTACACCGAGCATTGCTCACATAGACTTAGAGTGTTGGCTGAGTTGATTCCTGCGTTTTTGGTTTTCACATAGATGGAGATCTTTTGAATTTATCTTCTGATTTTCAACAAATCCAAAGGGGGAGATTGTTGGAACCATGGTCTTCTATTCATGATTTGGAGTCTAGTTTGTGTTTGTTGTCAATCAACAATGGAAGTTCGGATCGTGTACCAGCAAAGAGATCATACCATTCAAGCAGCCAATAGTATTAAAGGTGGCACCGTTTCCCAGTGATTGCCAAATTTTTGGGGTCCAAAATCTGGAAGTTTCTAAGCATCGCGAAAAGTGGCTTTCCATGAAGATAATAATTAAATATGGAAAAGGCATGAATTTCGCGAAGAGAGGATCCATGGTTTGGAAGTCATGAAGACCATAAATATGGAGGCGGTGAGTCTTCGTGATTACGTCAAAGCTTCGCGAACGGAAGAGTTGAAGCGCATCGTGGCGGTGAAGGGCATTGCGAGGGAGCCTCATGGAGAAGGCACAAAGGAATGATAATGGTGATACTCTGCGATTACGACGAGTTCCGCAAACGGAAAATTTCCGTAGTGCTTTCCGATTTTGAGAGATTTTCGGAGGGAACTTCGGAGCTTCGCGATTTTATCTGACATGGCGCTTACTTCGCGCGGAAGGGTCGAGGGTCGGTGGAATCACCTATAAATAGAGGACGACCCCCTCGAGGGAAGTAGAGAGAATTTCAGAGAAAACACTTTTCTCTCGGTTCGCAAAGGTCTCTCGCGAAGGTAGTGTGCTTCGCGAAAGAGGAGCTTCACAGTGGCTATTCTAGCTCCGCGAAAGTCTTGCGCCCCGCATTGGCTCAGTGAGCTTCGCGAAAAGGAAGGAGCTCCGCGATAGCCAAGCAATGCAAAGGCTGGAGCATCGTGAGAGTGCTTCGCGATTGAGCTTCGCAAAAAGGAAGGGGCTCCGCGAAGGCTTCTTTGAGCTTTGAAAAATTGGGAGCCTTGTGAAGTAGGGTACTTTGTGAAGGCCTTTTCTAAAGGTTATTTGCCCAGTGGACAAGGGAAAAGGGGGTATTCATCAGTCGTTGGAATTTGGACATTAACAGAGCATTAACTCAGGACTCTGATGCAAGAAAAGTCTCATGCTGAACAGGAGACAATGAACTTCATGTCTATCAATTGAAGATACCTTCACGTCTATAAACTATGTGTGACTTCACCAACGGTAGTGAGCCAGGGGGAGTCAATGGGAGTGACCCGAGGGAAGCAGTGAGCTATCCCTGAGCCTTTGTAAAGTCAGTGAGCCTGGGAAAAAGTGAGTGTACCCGAACCATTGTAATCAACATCTAGTGAAGCATAGTGGATTTAGGTACGACCGAAAACCTGCCGGCGTATGCTCCTTGGACGTATCCCTTAGTGGTGAACAAGTAAAAATTGTTGTGTCAACTCTATGAATGTAAATGTTTCATTGCTGATCATATCCATCATGTAGATTCAAGTAGTTCCTACCAATGTGGGAACAAGATCCCCAACATTAAGATGAAAAAGTTGACACCCTGATTCACCCCTCCCCTCTCAGGGTGTCCCGGGGTCCTACAGACTACCAGACCGCGTTCGAGGAAATAAAGAAGTGTCTTCTCTGACCTTTATTATTAATTCCATCTATCTTCGAAAAACCATTGGTCCTTTATGTGACTTCCCTGGAAGGATCTCTTAGTGACCTTCTTTCCCATATGAACAATGAGGGGACGAAGAGCATCCTTTACTACCTCAGTTGCATGCTCTTCAATTCGAAGTCCAGATAACCCCTGATCGAGAAGAGATACCTTGCACTGTCATTCACAATATAGAAATTGTGATATTACTTGTATCACCATGAATTACATATGGTGTCTGGGGTAGACACACTGAAGTAAATTCAAAACCACCCCATGTTGACAAGTCGTCTAGTTCAGGGGGATGTGATTATTCTGTAGTTCGAACTCAGTTATGTCCCTTTGATAGCTATTAAGGGGAAACGTCGATAGAATTCCTTGCAGCCCATCCGACTCCTGTTGACCATTCCTTGGATATCGATTTTCATGATGAGGCAATCCTCCTAGTTGATCATGACATGCCGTGCTGGCAGATGCACTTCAATGGCTCTTTCTGGAGTCTAATCAGTAGGAGGATCAATGATCCTAAGCTCAACAGGGTATACTTGGGTCTTGTCTTAATTACCCCAGAATAAGTCATTCCTCCTTACTAATTTTAATTGTCATAAGGATTCACCGACACTGAGGCATAGTATCAGGCTCTTATCACTGGCCTTGAGCAGGCCCTCAAGATTGATATGCCCCATTTTCATGTGAAAGGGGATTCCAAAATAATCATCAAGCATATCAATAGTGGCTACGTTTCCAGAAAGCCGGAGCCCATACCATTTTTTGAGCGCACTCTCCAGCTAATGGATGGGTTCCCATCTTGGTTGGATGTTACTCATGACCCTCGATCTCAGAACGGTTGAGATGACATCCTGGCCGGCCTGGCTACATAACTTGCAGAACCCAAGCAGGATGATCTGGTTATCCATGTGGCACATTAGAGAGTCATTAGTCCTGTCACCCCTGGTGAAGACGATGGCCTAAATATGAGCCATCTTACCACTAGAGCCACCATGTCAGGACCCCCAAGTCCCTCAGATGTAGTAGGTGAAGTGACTCCTGGATGGAGAGACCCCTTTGTTGAGTATCTCCAAAGTGGTTACCTCGAGGCTGATTGAGGCCAGTGTGAGAGAATCCGGCACCGCACACTGCATTTTACCCTCAATAGTGGTCCCAGTCTTGAGCATATCTTCTACATGTTTGGGTTTTATGGAGTTATCCTCTATTGCATCCAAGGAGTCTAGATTTCTCAGGTCATGTAGGAGGTTCACGGCAGTTCCTACAGGGCCCACCAGACTATGCCGAAGCTATCTCACCAGATCTAGATACTATGGTATATTTGGCCCTTCATAATCCATGATTTCTTAAAGTTCTCCAAGATATGTCATGACTTCCATGTTCATGCCAAATTCCTGCATCAGCCACTAGATCCTCTCCACTCTACCATGTACTCTTGGCCCTTTGCAGTATGGGGAATGGATGTCATGGGACCATAACCGCCGGTGACAGCTCGTCAGTGCAGGTTCATCCTGACTGCTACGGATTTCTTCTCCAAGTGGGTAGAGGTTTTTTCACTCAATGTGGTCAAGGACCATTCTATCACTAACATCATGAGCTCTAATATCATCTACTGATTTTGATTCCCTCACTTTGTGTTCACCGATAACGACACCAAATTCCAAGCAGTTGGATTGAAGAACTTGTACGTCATGTACAACATCTGCTCTAACCATACCACCAGCTACCGCACGCAAGAAAATGGGAAGATTGTGGAAATAAAAAAGGCCCTATCAAACATTTGAAAAAAAAATGGTTGGTCAGAACAAGAATATTTGGTCAGAAAAGATCCCCAACACCCTCTAGGCTTATTGGAAGACGAATCGTAATTCCACATAGGTGACCCCATATTCCCTACTGTATAGAATAGAATTTGTCCTACCTATCATGATTCTATTGCCTTTGTTACACACAGTAGTCTACAACCATCATGTGCTAGATAAGGTAGTTGAAATACGTCTTGATGAATTGGAATCACTTGATGAGAATAGGATTCCTACCCTGAAAAACCTAGAAAGACACTAGAACAAGATGGATCAAGCCTTCAACAAGAAGGTTCGCCTCTACGCTTTCCGGCAAGGTCATCGGTAATTTCCCCTCATGACACCATTATTACCTGGTAGAAAACTACCCATGTTGGAGCCCAAAATGGAAGGACAATTTTTGTTCACAAGGTTTACCCCAATGGTGCATACTCACTTGTGACCATGGATTGTGAGTGTATAACTCCTCCCACCAATGCCATGTTTCTGAAGCAATACTTTTCCTCAGCCAGCTGGTCCTACATGACCCAAAACTGTCAGGTCCAGCATGAACCTAAAATACTCAGTCCAATATGACATTAATCTATAAAATATCTTGCATGACGTTAAACTATATGGTGTCCGAAAAGGCATTAAGCTGCACCCTTTGAACTACATGTGTCTTGATTTCCATCTGCATTGGATACGTAGGAACTCTCAAACATTCCGTCTCGTGCCCAACACCCAAAATTTATTCATTGACTATCCCCCAGGGGTAGACCTCATGGAGGATCCATACATAGTATAGTGAAGGCTTCTTTGGAGCCTGCTCGTGTTAGGACATTGATGGGTGCACCATGTGTCGCCTCCTCATTCTTCTATCCCCCCACATCCTCATCATACAACATAAAACAGCATGTCCTTTAAGAATTATGTGTAGATTTATTACCATCCTCATTGAATACATAGGAACTTCTACATATTTCACTTGTTGGCCTCGTGACAAACTCTACAATCTCCCCTTATGTCCAGTTATGTGGTTTGGTGTGGATTATGTCCTCATTCACATCGGGTTATTTCACCATGCCACACATATCCCCTTGAGATATCCCTTCCTTCATTTATCATATGTTCTGTGATCACAGTACCTGCCATGCTAGACATGACCGCTCATTTTGGTTTCCATCCCCATTTATATCAATAATGGACCCCGAATGGCATGGATGCTCAGCCAAGGGCTCTCTTACCATTATGGGTCTACACCCTCGAGGATTGTGTGTGGAAATTAGATTCCAGTCATGTGTTGATCATATGGTCAATAGTGGACACTCAATGGTTCTCCCCCTTTGGGTCACATAAGGGTGGATAGTTTTTGGAAAACCTGGTCGACAGTTTTCATCAATCATCATTACTTCTTTGTTATCTTCCATTAGAACAATGATTTGCCTGTTCTATCCTTTTAAAATATCATTAAACTAGACATCTATGGTCTGAGTTCATTTACCATAAACTATGATCACCTTCATCCTCACTGCAAGACGTTAAACTGTAGACTGGCTAAGACACTCTGTCTAAGACCCAACCTCATGCCCCTTGGCCTTTTTGGCCCCTGAGAACAAGTTCTCACTTAGGGTTGTACGGTGTGGTACGGGGTATTATCCACATTCACATCGGGTTTCTCGCTGGGCCATACACATCCCTGGATGAGATAACATTCCCCTACATTTGTCTCCACTATAAGATATTAAACCATAATCTTTATGGGAAAATCCGTCCATGGACCATACGTAGGCCCCTTGGCCTTTTCCAGCCCCTGGCCCAGGTTCTCACATATGGTTGAATGGTTTGGTGTGTGATTAGGTCCTCATTCATGTCGGGTTACTCACTGCGCCACACACCTCCATCGTGTAGCGTATCTTACCCAATTATGTCTTTATTTCATGATGGTAAACTACACATTACCCTCTTCAAGAACTGCATATGTCTTGATTCCCATCCTAATGCGATACGTAGGATAGCCTGAATTTCTAGGCATTTGGTCCAGCCCCATTTCATAGAAATATCTCCCTCACCTTGGCCCCTTTTCCTGAACGTTCCCAGGGAGAGGGGTATATGGTGTGGTGTGGATTATGTCCTCATATACGCCGGGATTGTAACTTCCACACCATGTACCAATTTTCCCTAAGATTTCTATATCCCCTTTTTCTATACACATCTTTTCAAACCATCCACTCTCATTTAGAGCCCCATGAATCCTCTTCGGTGATTCACTAATGTTCTCAAGAGTACTCTAGTTCAGCATCTGGAGTGTCGGATTCTACCTGCACATGCTTTCACCCATTTTTTCGTCATTCCAAACCCTTGAAGCCTTGAATGTTGGTTACCTGATTCACCTTTTTTCGGCAATCCAAACTCTTCGGTGATTCACTAATTTTCTCAAGAGTACTCTGGTTCACATTATCCTCCATCGTCAATCCAAACCCTTCAAGCCTTGAACTTTGTTTACCTAATTTACATTATTTACCATCCCATCATGTACAAATAGAATTTTGACACTCTTGGCACTAACCCTCAGTGCTCATTTTCATGTTAGGAGGACAAAAGCCACAGTAAGGGTATCATTTGGGGCTCTGCACTGTTTTCCCATTGGCGTTTGTTCCAGGTATTGCAACCAAACTCTCCAACCCTTGATTCCCACACTGAGTTTGACTCATGTGGGCTTAAGGATAGGGTTTAGGTCCGCACTTAATTGGATGGTTTTTGTTCCCCAATGGTCCGAGTTCTAAAACCATAAACTAATATCTCTTTTAGAACTACATAGAGTTTGATTCCTATTCCCAAGGGATGCGTAGAAACACATGGACATCTTGTCCTCCAGCTCAATTAGGAGCTACTTTTTCCTGCCCCATATCCTCTATCCTTTTCTGGCCCTGAACCTGAGGTTTCTTTCTGAGAATTGTGCACGGTATGGTGTGGAGCTAGTCCTCATATGACATTAAACTATGATTCTTTATCCCACATGACATTAAAAAATTGTTTCTACCCTGCACAACATAAAAAATGAATGGTTGGTCCCATCACAAGATGGGAAATTATGACATTATTGTCCTGGCTGCATGACAATAAATTCAAATGCACCATTATATCCTCAATAGAGGAGGTATAATGTTTGAAATCAGTTATGAACTATACCATTTGTCAACACATGCACACGGATTGATTTTTTTGGCGATGCCTAGAATTTGTATACTAGATTCATCGCTATACAAAAAAACACTCATCCAAACGGACAAACTAGATCTTTCAAATACTGCTTATTTTGTGTATGGACCGGACCTGCACATCCTTATTATACCTGGAACTGGTATCCCACCATGGCATTTTATGAACTACGCGTCGCCTGATCTTCATCCTCATGGGGTACGTAGGTACACCTGGGCACTTTGCCACGGGCCTAGCTTATCATTCATTTTCGGTCCCTCAACATAAAACCTCCCCAAGGAATCCATGTTGGTCAAAACCCCAGGTTCACATTCACATCGTGTTTTATAAATACCCTACCATTTGTCTCCTGCATTACATAACATCCATGGTCCGAGTTCTAGGACCATAAACTAAGACCACTCCACATCCTTACTGTGTGACGTTATACTACACGACATCTTCTAGACGTACATATGGCTTGATTCCCATCCTTATGGGATACTTATAAATGTTGTGGAATTTTTTTCTCTAGGTCCAGCTCCAGGAATACCCAAATCATGTCCATAATTTTTTGGCCCTTTGGCCCGAACTCATTTGGGAACATGTGGTGTGTCGAGTACCTCTTCGGTTCTCATTCATGTCTGGTTTTTCAATAGCTAAATCATGTTCTTACCATATCTTTTCCCAGCATGGTATGAGTTCTATGACCCAAAACTAAGATCTCCATATGGGAACTTTGTGTCACCTTTGGCTATTTCGCCACCCTGCGCATGGTCCATTAAATCAATCCCCTCTTAAGGGTCAAACCTAGAACCTTATGTTGAAATCATGCAACCTCATGACCCTTGTCCTTGGTAAGGGACTAAACTCCCTCTATCTGATGCATCATATAGTCATATTCAGATGTGATTTGACAGAGCTTAATGTATGGAACTTTCATGGGGAAATTCCCCTCATTCCATGTACATGCTTCGTGAGCCCGTCATTTGGATCCTCATCATCTTCCTTGTCTGAAGGGTCCCCTGTGAGGCCTGGTCTCATGCCAGACTAGCTAAACTACCACCCTGGTAAAACATCCCCAAAGATCTTAGACTTCATTTGCGACAGGTCATGTGTTGCGAACCCGGTCAATAGTAGACCCTCTTTTGTTTGTCCCCAATTCAGGCTAACACGATATGGATACTGTGTTTCGAACATGTTCAATAGTGATTCCATATAGTCATGCCACAATCGTTGTGGTCCAGATCTTGAGCATCCTGATTCATATATTTCCATATCCTTATGTTCAAGTGCAATTCCAACATAATTGGTTTTACTCATCTACGCATCTAGGTGCGCTATATAGGCATGTCAGCATCAGTGGGAAATCATTCACCTGGTGTCCCATCATCGCTAACTCATTCCACTCCATGCTAGGAAATCCGCATCACTACTGGTTGTTTTCCACATCGAGCATGACTCATGTGAGATCAGTAGTTCTCGTATGACGTGTACTTTCATTGCCATGTCACGTGTATCTTACCTCATCTCGCATGACATTAAACATCACTCTTAGAACTACGTTTGGATTGATTCCCATCCTCGGGGGTACGTAGGAATTCCCATCCCCTTTGATTTGGGGCCAGCCAAATTTTCACTTTTTGTCCCTTGACCTGAAGAGTTTTCTCCAAAGATACGTGGTGTGATCCAAACTCCAAGTCCTCATCCACGTAGGGTTTTTTGCTACCTCACCACATACTCCCATCCTGGGATCATCACATTAACTCCTTATCCTATAATACGACGTTAAACTTCATGATTTCATATTTCCTCAATGCGTGACACTAAACTATGGTTATACCCTGAAGAAGTTCAGCATGCCCCATGAGAACTTGGGGAGGCAACAATTTCCTCGTCAGAAAGGTCATGTTTTGACGAATGTTTGATCCTTGATCAGACTTCTGTATCAAACTATTGTGTTTCTGCCAATATTGAGTAATTTCAAGATTGTTGTATTGGAGTCGAACATCCCATCACTCCACTCTCCACACTTTTTGTGCCCTTTATCCGGATCATCTCCCTCTTTCACGCCTAGAGGAACCCCCTAACAGTTGGATGAGTGGCCTATGGTTCACCTACTATCCCCGGTGAATGTTCGGGAAGACTAATGGATGACATTTTGAGTCAGGCCCCATGTTTCGATCATGGTAATCGGTTTCCCCTCATTTGTTTATCCCCATTTCAGGATAACTCAATAAGGATGATGTGTTTTGAATATAGTCAAAAGTCATTCATAATTGTCATGCCATAACTACAGAGTTATGAGTTTTGGGTATTGTGAATGAACCCTTTCATTTCCCCCCGTTCGAAGTTATTGCAACTCCTTAGGCATTACCGCATTCATGCACAAGGGATCACTGGGAAAATGGTAATTAGACTATTATGAGATCTTCATTATTTAGTCAGGTATCCCCCTTATCTTCCCAGATATCCGAGTTGGTTGTTAAAACCCTGGATGCCCAAAACATGGTCAATACTCTTATGCTCAGAAAGAATAACATAGCGATCATCCCTTTTTTCTTACATTGGGCTCGGCCTGTGTGAGCTTAGGGATTGATCATTGGGAGTTTTTTGAATATAATAGATGTGTGTAAAACTATCACTAATAATGGGATTTGTGAGAGCTATGTTATCCAAATAATTATAGCATGAATGTACATTATAGGGTTTTTGTTCATTACAACACATGTGGGTCTACCCATCTCATGGATGGGTTAATCCCATCAAAAGAAATTTGTAGCTCCACCACCCTCCTTCTTGTGGCATCTAGGATTTGTTGTAGCCTATTCACTTTTCGCTCTTCCTTTGCAGTGATGGGTTTCAATTCATCGAATTCACTAAAGGACCACTCTACGTCGGTCCGGATGATAGTCATTTCTTATGAGTCTCACCTTAGGACCTCTTCGGCCTCTACCAGTTGGGACTTCAATCATAGTATCAACCACGATTCTGCGGTAAGGGTGGATGAGTGCTCATCCTCCCAGACCTACAGCCGCTGAACTTCGTCATCAGCCTCCCAAGTATTTATTATGTTCACCATTTTCCTCTACTGCTAGCCCACACCAAGGCCACTATCATACTCCCTTATATTCTCCACCATAATATCTTAGACAAGAATGTGAGGTCATTGGGAATCCACTCCCATAACACATATTTCATGTAGTCGCAAACGAAGTCTATCCATATCATCCAGCTATCGTGCTTGGTGAGTGTCATCAATAAAGCGCTTGATCAAATTACATGATTGGCACTGGACTATTTCACTATCAACTTCATCAGAGTTTTTCTTTTCCCAGTCAATGCCGTTGGTAGGGTCATATGAAGGGAACTCCCTCAGGAAGTCTTCAATAGGGTCTGCATCTGGCATTTGATCTGGCACGAAGGGACCTAGGCTATTTGATCGACCCTCATCGTCGGATCCCACCTAAATAATCAGAGGCACATCACCTCTGGAAGTCCCATCATCGATTGGGAGTGCTGAAATTTGGTCTGTCTAGATATCCTCCTCCATGATCAACGACATTCCCCTGGGAAAGATGCTGCTAGAATCCCTAACCAACCTCGCCAAGGCGTCCCATTCCATTTGAAGATCTGTGTGCATCAAATAGGGCTTGGACATTAGTTAACATCATTAGTGGGTGAAAATCATGAATTTCATAGAAGAGATTTACATAGATCAAATTCCTATTCTTGTTCTTGGGTTGACATAATTGGTACCACGAGGCTTGGACCCATATATTGTTGGAAGGTCTAAATGATTTGGATGGGTAACCTCCGGTGTCATGGCCCCGCTGGATGTAGAAATTGATGTAGCCACATGATTGGATCTCGAAGGCCCCGCCCATGAATCCAATAATGGACGAGAATTGGTTCTACGTATGAGACTCTCATGCACAGTCATGTATTAGCTAGGAGTCCATAATGTACTCATATTATTCCCAAAGGAAGGGGCGTGGGATTTTTCCTCATGGGCCTCTACAAATTATTTGTGGTCCGAGTCTAAATTTTAGACTTCTCCTTCCTCCAATAGGCTCCCTCTACCACCCTCTCCCCCTTAGGAGGACTCGTATGATTCTTACGGAAATGTGAAGCACTCTCTCAGTTCAACAATAGAGAATTGAAGAGGACCGTGCGATACAAAAGCACCTTGGTATGGTATTTCATTGGTCGAAGGGCCCCTCGGGAATGCTCAAAGTCTTCCATATCTACCATGTATTGCTCCACCTCTTCCCAGGACACCACATAGCCATCCCTGATATGGCCTATACCTGGAAAATCCATCCTGAGATGGTTCAAGTGTTTCCACATCTTAGGCGGGATGATGAATTATCGGTTGACTTCCCAGATGTCCCAAGCCTCTAGGAAGGTAGCTTTCTGTGGGTTATCTATATTGTGCAATCACTTCCCCAGAGCCTGGGTAGGTAAACTCTGTAACCCTCTCAGTGTCCTCCCATTTGGATGAATATATTCTTCTAGAACCCCTAGGAATGCTACCGCAGATGAATCTATTTTCGCTGCCTCACCCTCAATTTTTTGCGGGTCATGCCACCTTGGCAGCCCCGCCACCACGGGATTCCCTTTCGGCCTTTTGGAGATGACCTTGAGATTGTGGCGGCTCACTATCACCAACCTAAACTATTGGTTGCTTCAGTATCTCCCTCGGGTCGGCCGCCTACCAACTTTGGGCGTACTCCTTTACAAAACCGAAGGCAGCAGTAGGTGGATGTAGCTCATTCCGCATCTTACCGTCTTCCTGTGTAAACATGAGCCGCATCTGCCTCATCACACACGGGTGTTCCTAATGGCGCATCCCTCGATAGAGCCTCAGGGTCAATTTCTTCGTGACCCAAAATTTATTGGGAAATCCATGTGGGGTGTACGGATCCTAGAGGGGCACACAATCCACCCTCACCACCATGATTCCACCTAGAAAGTCTTAGAGATCGGACCAGTGATATTCTGTCCCTCAGTCGTCATTTTTGATGGCCCCCGTTGGATGCGGGAATGGATGAATTTTGAACTCTTCTGCATTCCAGACTCAGTTTAATACCAATGGTATGGTCAGATTGGCAGGAATGATCCCTACGACATTCATGATGGATGTAAAAAGTCTTATCCCAATGGGGAAATAGGGTTTGGGTATTCATAAACCCCCCTAATTTGCGCTATTATCAACCCATATAATAGGTTGAATGGCCCACATATCCTTTGTGGCCTCTTCCCCTTATTGATGTGGTATAGAATTTGGTACACCTTTTCCAGCAACAGGATTCCGAGATTCACCAACCCTCCAGTCGCTAGCATGGTGTCCATGATGAATGTGCTATACCGCACTCATGTGTTTGTGTCCCTCACAGGCAAGATCCGGCCGGAGATGAGAGCCACGATGAATGTCGACAGCGTGACTATTGGAAGCATCTCAGTACTGTCACTAAACCCCATGTCTCACATTGGTTTTCCTCCATTAGCCGCCAATATGATGACTCCTTTCCCTGTTGATCCCCCAATAGGCAAGTCCGGGGCCTCACCTAGAACCATCTGTTTTCCATGAAGATCAAAAATATCTTGACCCACTGCCTGAAGTGGACATCTCTCACCACTTCCTTGTCCTCTCCCAGCACTATTCTCATCAATTCCATTTCTAGTGGCGGCATCTACTCCGTATCCTCCCACACACCCATAGCCGAAAGGAATTCGGAATACATCGCTCCTAGTATCAGGACCCCCAAGATCTGATGCATGTCCCGTAAGGTGATCCCACCCTCCCCATGATGTAGGTGGAAGGTATTGGTCCTCGATGAACATAGGCTCAATAACTCTGGCCTTAGCTTCTTCAGTTGGAAAATGTTAAATTGGGAGGCCCAATATGCCTCATAGAGACCTACTCTCCTCAGCTCTTCCCCAAAATCATCCCATGAGTCTCTTATTGAGTAGGCCCAGGCTTGGTCGTCTGTGAGGTTTCAACCATGGAGTAGGTCCCACTCCTCAAACGACTGCTTCTTCAGGTTCCTCAACATCTCCTTTTGGATTGTTTGTTATAGATTATGGGACATTTTTGGCTTCAATGAATTCTCTTCAATGTTGTTCAGATGATTGTATAAACAATCATCGGTAACTAGCATAAAGTTCTCCCGAGTGTGGCCGTTAGCCGCCTTGAACCACTAGCGTTGGCACTGCGTGCTCCTGAACTAGTAGTCTAGCTCTTCCCTACTATCTTTAGGGATGAAGATCCCATCCATCAGTCCAAAGCCATAAAAAGGCATCCTTTTCACAATGGGTAATCCCTTTGGCTTTTGGAAAATAGTTGCACCAGTGAATCATGGTCGGAGAGACTCTGAACCATCTCCCCCTTACCCAATCCATTCGACATCACATCCCTTTGGGAAGTGTCAACAAGAACCCCCTGACAACATCATGGTGAGCAATCTTGTCCATAAACATTAGATAATTTTTGGACTCGATTGTGAAGCTCGATCGCGAACATCGATCACGAATACCATTTGCGGAGCTCGATCTGGACAGTGGAATCACAGAGCCTTGAGCAAAACCTTAGATGCAAGTCGCAGATCAAACTAACATGATGTTGAATATTCATTGTGCACCGCAAATCAAAAGGACCATTTCATGGTGAGCGATCGTGGAGTATGCAGAGCTTCACAAATCGAGAGCACCAAAAATTGAAATCATGTTGGAGAGAAAGGAAAAAAGAGAAGTCAGCCCCACTATTTATAGGTGATCACCCGTGGTGCTTCTCGGAACATCCAGCTACAACGGACATTACGGTGCCCCATCCCACACATTACTACTCCGCTTAATGATCATTCTTCACGAGGCTTCCATGCGGGTATCCAAGGAATTTTGGTGATGGTCCATCAGACTTGAATTCTCGTTTTCTCCATAACTCACAGTCTGAAGGGGTAATTTGTTGACACCAAAATTAAAGGCGAATAGAAAATGCGGACAGAATTTGGGACTGCCTGATGAAGCCGGATCATAAAGCCCATGGAGCCTGGCAGCTGGCGCTAGATTTCCCTTTCACGACCTGTCATGAAGCAAGGAGGCAGGACGACTCCGTGAACCCCATTGAGATGGATGACGCGCCTCTATTCAAGGAGGTAGGATGGCTCTACGGACCCCTTTTTCATTCTTGACCTACCTTGAAGCAAGGATGTGGGATGGATCTGTGAACCCCTTTGACGTTTGTGACCCATCGCGAAGCAAGTAGGAGGGACGGCTTCGTGAATCCCTTTTATGTTCACGGCCTGCCATGAAGAAAGATTATACTTCACTCCGAGCAAACCCTGCTTCACGGTGCCTCTTTCCTATAAATATAGTGCTCCCCTCGAGCCCAAAAGGCATATCATCCGACCATTAACCTTCTATTCTATAAAATCATGAATCACCTCTTGATATACAAACCATGAGTTCTTTTTGTTACTTCTGCATTGCAATGTTCCTCTCCCTTGGCATTAATTGAGGCCCTCATCTGAGATGGCTACCTTTCACGAAGCCCACATTCCATCCTGAAAAAAAAAGTGATTCCCATAGTGACTCGGGTTTTAATGAAGCATTTATTCTTCATGAAACACCCACCACACCCACATAACATATATGCTAAGGCAGGGTCACTATTATTCACAGAGCACATTACTTCATGACCCCTACTCGCGATGCATCCCTACATCGCAAGGCTTTGCTTTGTGAGGACCTTTCCACTTTTTGAAGCTCCTACAATATGCACATATTCCCTATTCCTAGCATAGGAAACTTCACATCATGGAGCACATCCTTTCACGAACCCCCTTCACATAATGGAGAAAAAGAGAATCACAATGATTTTACTTATGTCCCCTTTTTCTCTACAACTCATTTTCCCCTGCAGCCCATCAGGTTTTCAAGAAACAATTTCAATTTCCCTCAGACGATATCTCCCGTTGTGTTGGTTCGCTTCATGATTCTTCACATAGTCACTCTAACAGCTATTGCTTCACTGAATATCCACACAAACATGGACCCCCAAATGATACACTCCATAACACCCCCTAGCCATGATGTTTCCTGTCCCTTACCTTCAGTATGGTGAAGAGGGTACCAGTAATGTAAGTCCTAGGGGTGCTAAGTGAACCCTACCTCTTCCATGCTACATGAAGTTAAACTGCCAAGCACCATATTCATCATCACATGACATTAAACTTTGACCGCACCCCATGCATCCTATGTGGGGTACCCCACCTTAGACATTATGTACATCCTCTCAACTCAACGAGAGTGATATGTTCTCCACATCGGATGCTATTCTCTTTGCTGAGGTGGCACCTATCTACAGGAAAGGGAAAAAACCTTGGTGTAAGCCCCTAGCCTTTCATACAAGAGGTATCACCACTGCTCCTACTTTCTCTTCCAGTTCCCAATGTCAGCAAAGGGCGTGATGGGGAACAGTGCACCTCCTCTCTTTCGTGCTGAATCCCTCTCTTGTTGGGTTTTATCACCATTTGGCCTCCATCTTGGAGTATGTCACAATATCCATCGCCTTGGGCTTTTATCCATGCGCAAGCCCCTGTTTCATCTTTGTGTTGCTAACTATGTGTGAGCCCCACATCTCATCCCATGGATGCACCATTCGCGATGTGATCTTTAGGTCTTTACTATCTCTTGTTTCTCACATCGAGCAAGACTCATATGGGCTTAGAGAAAGCAATGACCATGACATACTTTCTGAGATGCATAGAGTGTAATCCCACACCCAACACTTGAACTATGTGGTCTTTGATCCCTTCCAAGGCAGGGTATGAAGGAAGGATCCCTAAGGATCAATCCCTCCATTCACCAGTCATTCTGACCATCTTCACGTGGGTTCATGAACACCTCGGGAAGCCTAGTGTGTATGCCCCAAACACCATATGGAACTACGTGGACTTTGATCCATGCCACAATAAGGTACATAGGAATCATCCCTTGGGATCAAGCCCAACACTCATTCATTCCGACCATATTCATGTCAGTTCACCAAAACCTCTGGTAGCCTAGCGTGTATGCCCCAAACACCATCTTGAATTATGTGGTCTTCGATCCTTTTTATGGAAAGGTCCGTATGAAGCCTTCCTGAGGTTCAAGAACAACACCTGTTCATTCCAACCATCTTCATGTCGGTTCACCAACACCTTGGGCAGCCAAGAGTGTAATCCCCACAACTATACCTAAACTACATGGTCTCTGATCCTTGCTAAAGCAGGGTACGTAGGAAGCCTCCATGAAGTTGAAGCCTCCCACCCATTGGTTCCAACCCCCTTCACATTAGTTCTCACACCACTTGAACTATGTGGTCTTTGACCCTTACCAAGGTAGGGTACGAAAGAAGCCTCCCTGAGGTTCATGCCCACCATCCACCAGTCGTTCTGACCATATTCACGCCGGTTCACCAACTCCATGGGTAACCTAGAGTGTTACCCCCACGCCCAACCTGGACTGTGAGTAATTTGATCCTTCCGAAGGCATGGGATGTAGGAAGCCTCCATGAGGTTAAATCCCACCACCCTGGCCATTCCAACCTCCTTCACGTCAGTTCACCAACACCTCGGGCAGCCTAGAGGGTCATCCCCAAACACTGTCTTGAACTACGTGGTCTTTTATCATTGCCAATGAAATGTATGTAAGAAGCCTCTATTAGGATCAATCCCAACACCCGGTCATTCCAACCATCTTCACATCGGTTCACCAACTACTTGGGTAGCCAAAAGTGTGACCCCTACATCCATACCTGAACTACGCGGTCTCTGATCCTTTCCAAGGTAGGGTACGTAGGAATCCTCCACTTGGTTCAAGCCCGCCACCCATTGGTTCTGACTCCATTCACGCTGGTTCTCACACCACCTAAACTACGAGGTCTTTGATCATTTCCAAGGAAAGGTATATATGAAGCCTCTTTGAGGTTCATGACCAACACCTGATCGTTCCGACCATCTTCATGTCAGACCACCGACACCTTGGTCAGCCTAGTGTGTAATCCCCACACCCATTCCTAAAATATGTGATCATTGATCCTTTCCAAGGAAGGGTACGTAGAAAGCCTCCACTTGGTTCAAGCCAGCCACCTGTTGGCTTTAATCCCTTTCATCTCAGTTCCCACACCACATTATCTATGAGATATTTGATCCTTGCCAAGAGATGGCACATAAGAATCCTCCACAAGGATCAATCACACCATATATTTGGGCCCCGGGTCCACATTCATGTCGGTTCACCCCCGTCCTGCATGACATTAAATAGTGAGCCTTAATTAGCGGTAAACCCTTTTATCCCCAGATCAGCGGTAAGATATTGTTTCCCCTAGTCAACGGTAAGTCGTTCCACCCACCTAAACTACCAGTTCATTGATCCTTGTCATGGCACGATACATTGGACAACTTAATAAGGCTTTATCCTAACAACCAATGGACCCTAGGTCCTCCGCCACTTCAGTTCACTGATCCCATCCAACAAGAACTACGTGAGTTTGATCCTTGTCACCTTGATATGGTATGTAGGAAGCCTCAATAATGTTCAACCTCATCCAGCGGCAAGCCATTGCGATTGAATTAATCTGTATGTCATTTTTAACTTCATCCAACGGTATGCCGTTGTGACCACATTCACCTATAAGCCATTGGCATCCCCATCTAGCAGTAATCCATTGAAGTCTCTAATTGGCAGTAAACCATCATTAGATGACTATGAGGACTTTGATTCCCTACCACAAGGATACGTAGGAAGTCTCTTTGAGGCTCAAGCCCAAATTCACTGTCGTCCTCATGGTGGTTCCATCTCATTGTCCGTCCAATTCAATCAAAACTCTATCATCCATCTTGATTCTCACCCGGGTCTCCACATCCCACTGAGGTCATGTCAACCCACCTACATCAGTATGTCATCTAGTTGTTACACTCATTTGATCCACTCTAGTAAGTGTTCTGATAAGTACGATCCATCTCCTCTAGACGTTAATGTTGTGGCATACCATGTTTCAAACATGGGAAGATGAAGAAAACCTCAGAGACATGTCGATGGCATATTATTCCCAGAATTCGACACGAGATTCCTCAGGCTTTTGCGCCCTCAAGAAGCCCTATAGTAAAGGAAGAAAGTCAGATGTGCTAGTGTCCCTACGCCCAGACATGCCAGTGATGCCCAACATGAAAACACCCCCAACTAATGGTTGCTTTCCTGGCTTGACCCTTGGGAATGTCCTGACTGAATCAGCACAATTAACCGGCATCCATGATGATATTTCTATAGGAAGAGTATCAGAGGAAATGTCTTTAGTTTATAAGGGATAACCAAATTAGGTAACGAGCTTGGAGGAGGAATCCATGGAATGGAGAGCCAATACACCATTATACCATTATGAACAAGGAGAAAACGTCCCTGAATAAGAGATAGAAGACGCCCGCCTTCGGAAAGCGGGAATGTGGGGAAACCAAGCCACACATTTCATCCTCAAGAAGACAGACGCGCGCTCCCCGTCAAAAGTGTTGGAAACAATTGTGAATTGAATATTTTTTTCCATCATCATGGATACTCAATTCCATGATGCTTATTATACGACATTCTATGGTTATTTTAAAAAAATATATTTTTTTGTAGTATGTTATGTATTTTTTGGTCAGATTTTATCAAAACAAAATGTATTTTTTCTCATGTTTTAAAAGAATCATTTAAATGTTCATGAAAAGATATTTTTAATTAATTTCGATATAAATTAATATTTCTTATGCATCATAGTATATATTATCCTATGATATAGTCTACATTAAATCTGTTGATTTCTTTAGACGATGATGATTTAAATACAATTCTATTAATGCCAATTCATTACCATTAGTTAAATTTATAATATTCTAACAAATGGACTATATCCGAAGAGTGATTAAACTAGAACACCATAATAATTAATTGAAATCTTGAAACTGGGTGCATGGAAAACAAATTTTTTATATAATAGGAACACAATTGTGAATTGTTTTTCCCAAGAACTCGAAAAAAATAAATTGAAAACAACATTAAAAAAAACAATGACCTGACTTTATATCACAATTTCATGAAAAATATTTTATACATAAATAAGTAAATAAATTAAAAAAATTACACATAATGCATTTGATAATCCCAAGATTCCCTTCACTATAAAGGAAACATATTTGGCAACCTGTAACCACCTGAACTCATAAAGATATAGCTAACCTATTTCCATAAAATATAAAATGATACTTATATTAAAATGAATTAAAAAGGTGAAAATTGAAATATAATTCTAAATAAATTCATTAACACTCTCAGGAGGGGACGAAAACATAAAAAGGAACTAAAAAATCCAATTATGTAGGAACAAACACAAATGAACTTAGTAGATACAAAAATAAAAAAAATATGTTGAATATGCTTAGAAATAGATTTTATAAAAATCCATATTGAAATTCTAGATTAAAATCAATCTCATGTGACATATAAATCAATGATATTATGTATTCCACAAGAACCATTTAATGCAATGATACTTTTTATGAAATTAATAACAAGTTTTATTAATCAAATTGAACCATTATTTTCAGTACAAGAATATATATCCTTTAACTGAAGAAAAACCTATTGGAAAACACGTTTCCCATTAACAAAACAACTCTTGAAAATCCCATTATCATATAAATTTGTGTGGTAAATTGATATATTAAATAATATTTCAAAATAAAACTAATTCTCATTTGAAATATTATTTATAAACCACAAAAAATTGATGAATTATTATAATAATATAAGACAAACTTAGTGATATATAAATCATATATAGGAACCCATAAACAATAAAATACAATCCAAATGATACAATGAAGTGATGATTCAAATTGTTTAATAGTCCATGAGAAAAAAAGATTCAAAAATGAAATCTTCAAATGTACCTAACAGTAACCTATTTTCATATGATTCACCCATACGATAAATTAATAAATTAATTATTCAAATATCAATGAATATATGTTAGTAGTACTCACCCTACCATGTTTGGGGATATACCTTAAACTATGTAAAAATTTACATCAATGTTACACATTTGAATTCTATAATTAAAAATATAGCTTGGATATATTATAGATTCTCTTTCTTGTATGACAATTTGAGAGTATATAGAAATCACTAAATAGGCATCCCACTATATCTAATTAGGGGATTACCTAGATAAGAAATCCAAAATATATCTATGGATCTATAAAATTTCATCCTAGGAGGTGGGAAGTATGAATACCAAATTAGAAAATAATCATGAATTGAAAAGAATCTCGCGCCACACCTCTCATACTCTCAGTTCAAATAGAACCAAACCTGTATCTATGAATATATTTAACATCATCATTGTCAACATAAATCATTCCCATATATGGTAACAATCAATAAACATAATGGTTATGAAATTGCAATGAAAGGTCTCATACACTAATAAAACTATTTTAAATTGTAAAATTTTCCTTTATGACACATCGATTGGGATGATGATCCCCAAAACCAATTAATAACTTCAATTAAAATATAAATTTAAATAAAACAATAAAATATATCATTTGATACATGATTATAGTTCCAGTAAAATAATTTTCTTAAAATAACACTTGAAAACACATTCACAAATACCCAAATTTCCAAAAAATATATATTTAATGAATTATAAAACTATTTAGAAAGAGTTATGAATTTTCAAACTCCCTTATATAAAATTCTAAACCATATCTCAAATAGGTCACTAAATAATGAAATTATAACTTTCATTAAAAATATAAAAAAATATAGGGAAATAAGGCTTTCCATCCTCTTTTGTGACTCAATGGTCCCCAAACCTATTTTAAATAAAAAGTGGTTCCACTAACCTCATTTTAATAAAATGAACATTTAAATTCATTACACATCAATTTGAAAAACTGAACAAGTGATATTAAGTATATACATCAATAGAAAATTTAAACATGATGCAAAACAACATGGAAGTGTCCTTTGTTATTATTATTTAATTAAAATATTTAATGATCTTTATAAATCGTAATAAATTCTGGTTTCCTATAATTAATCCATGAATATAGAATAAAATAATTTGAAAAGTTTTTAAGGGCCGTGATACCATTTACACATGCACTTATCATGATGTTAAGGGACATTCTAGTTCCAAAAGAAAAAAAATCCATTGTAGTGTATTATGGAATAAAATTAATATATTTTCATATTAAACACATTTAAAATACTACGATAAAATAAAAATATTTAATTATATAGGGTTATAATGATATTCCTACCCTATAGTGATGATGGGTTAGGTGAAATGTTTTGAAACACATCCCCTTAAAATATGGATTCCGAAGCATACGTTAAGGTGAAACAAAGTCCCATCTCACCACATAATAATAAAAAATGTAACAAAATATGATTAACCCTACAAGATTGGGATTGTAAATGTTATGTATGGTATCATGGATAGATAAAAGCACTAGAAAATGGTGTAGGGTGGAATAAGAAACCTCATGTTGATGGATTGACCATTATTCATGAATAAATTAGGAGAAAATTCCAGAATTAAAGAGCATGTGTGCAAGGGTAATATATAGATGAGAATGATTTAACCATGAAGCGGTGTGTTTGGGAAAGATTGGGTGAGGGTCCCTAATGAATAAAATAAAATTAATAGAAAATTAAAATTTAATAAAAATGATTATAATATTAGTGTTGGTTTTAGTTAATAATAATTTATTACAAAACCATATACCAACCAGAACATCCAAAAAAATAAAAACAAGTATCCTGCTAGATTGCTATAATAAGGTAAAACAGTTGGACTAAACATTCTCATTCCAATAATTTAATATTGGAATCTTTATACACCTCAATCAGAATCAACACACATTTACTATTAACTTTTTTCAGGACAATCCCAACGACTATTTATTTAATAATAATTAATCTTTTATAAGAGATTCCACATAACCCATAGTGAATTAATATTAACTAATTAATTAATTTCATGGTAACAAGTAGGTTTTTAAAAATACATTTCTGACGAAAACATTATGAACCCTAATTAATTTTCTTGTTTAATGTTATGATAAAATAGTTCAATGATTATGAATATTATTTTCATTTAATGGTTTTTGATTAGATAATATTATTTGAGTTTTATTATCTAATAAAATACATATATGTATAGTTTTCATTATGGTATAGATGGGAATAAAATTATATATCAATAAAATGAATTCTGTAAATATTGATATACGAATAGAACAAAAGAACAATAATGGGGAGTGTATTCAATAATGAAAGGTTCTCTATCAAATATAAATGTTTGGGGAGTAAATAGTTTCTAAGAAGACTATATAATCATGGGTCCACCCATTACACAATGATAGATTTGGTAGTGATCGTTGACTATGGAAATGAGTTTTTAGGCCAATGTGCATGTAAAAAAGACAAATTTCTTATGCCTATCGTATGTTCTAATGTCCTATTATTTGTTATTCAAAATTAAAAATAATTATGAAATTAATTCTTTTATAATGTTAGTTATTGATTCCAAGATATGTGATTATATATCATTTCTTTTTTTGGATTGATAATATTATTCAATGATCATGTTATAAAAAAG
The DNA here is from genome assembly GCA_963277665.1 of Viscum album. Taxonomy (NCBI): domain Eukaryota; kingdom Viridiplantae; phylum Streptophyta; class Magnoliopsida; order Santalales; family Viscaceae; genus Viscum; species Viscum album. The sequence continues at coordinate 1,998,849,882 of OY728135.1, read as the reverse complement.
TATAATTTATTATTCTCACATATAATGATATATTGATATCTATTATGTAAATTATAAACAAGATTCATAATCCACTATTATTTATGTTTGCAAAAAACAATTTTATGAGTAATGTTATTTTGTAGTGTATGTTTGAGAAGAATGCAATGTAAAAATAATGTTTTGGGAGATGTTAAAGGACATACATGAAATAAGAGTAATGTATATATATATATATATGAAAAAAAACTAATCGATTATGGTTATATAGAGTGTATTGTTATGAGAACAATTAAATATTCATCCAAACTGATTTAATAAAAATGTTTGAAATACATCGGTTACCTAAACTATAATACGTATTACATATCATCATATCTAACCGATTTCATTCACAATCACATTAAAATTTTATCTTCAATATTGAACAATGATGTGATTATAAACATAAAAAACTCCCTTAAAAATTTAATAAAATTATTTATGGATAATTTAATTTCATTCCATTATAAATATAACCAATATAATTGAATATTGGCCATTTATCCAGGGAAAAAATTCCCAACATTAAATCCTCTCTATAAATCAAAAAACTCCACTATCAACACTATTGGTTCATCAAATCTTAACCTTATAGTTTTTTGGAAATATAATGTAACTATAACAAAATTCATGTAAATTTTCTCCATTAAATGAAATCAACAAAAAAAATCTTTAATCACTCAATGATTATGTGACTTACGATTGGTGTATAAAATAGAAGTTCAGGTGAGAAATAATTACATATATCCATATAACTATTTAATAATCACAAAATAATTTAAAATACATAGTAAAGTCCGTTTCCATTATACCTTGTAGAGATTATTCTATCCAGCATCCCCATGGCTCATATATACCACTAATATTGGTATAAAAAATCCCACCTAAATAATATAGTATTTTGGTGGGTTCCACTAATTTACCAATTTTCAAATCAATTTTGTCATAGGAGAAATAATCCCAAATATCAATTTTATCAATGTAAAATTATTACAAAGTACTTATCTTTCTACAAATTCATTTCATTGATATAATGTGTTACCTTAAACAACAAGTTTAGATAAACAACATATCATTAATGAAATATGATGTTTCTATCTTCACTTATCCTTTACATTCTTGTGTATGAATAGTAATATATAAAATATATACAATATATACAATAAACCCCTATAAATTTAATTAATTACATATGATATGATTAAAATTTTATAATATATTTTTAATCAATAGTAAATTTTTCCTAAATAACCGGTACATGTGTGAGATGTGTTTTTCTATTAATATAACAAATTAATTATAGTTGGGGTAATATTTTAATGAAATATAAATATTATATATTTAATCAAATTGTTTAAAAATTCGTGAAATTTTATTCTTGAAATAGGAGATGATTTCATCTTGTTTTATGATTAAAAAATTACTTTTTATATGTTTTTTTGTATCATATTGTGCACTTCAATGAAATTAATTTGTTTCATTTAATTTAATTCTTTATAGTAAAATTTATTAAATTTTTAGAATCAAGAGGTTCAAATTTTTTAAATTAGAAACATTTATTTTTGGTCAACATTTAATGAATCCTTGCTAAAATTTACCACCTCCATAAAGGGAAAATTGTGTATTTAATGAAAGGTTTATGGGAAATATACTTTCAAGGAAATTAGATGAAGTATGATATTTATTTGAACAGTGATAAAGAACTATGGAATACAAAACACACACTCTAATGTTTTAAATATAATGATTTTATTTATTATGATATCCAATTCAAAAATATAATGTTTAAAAATGATGAATTTTTTCAATAACCATTTATATCATGTGATAATAATAAATCACAAGGGATTACTATTTCATATGAGTGGTGTGATAATAAAATGGTGATGGGTACACTCACCAACCACTCTAAAACTACAAATTAACTACTTAATTCTAAGTATACCAAGCCTTTCGTACATATATTTTACATAATTCTAACTACACAATTCAAAGTATACCAAGCCTTTAGTACATATTCTTCAAAATTATTAATTTCATTAGTAATAGATTACTTTTATTACACTTATTATATATTTTATTCTTATATATATTACTTAATAATGAATGATTTTATTCTATAAACCACCTCTTGATAATTATTTTTTTGTACATCACTATATAAATTTTTCATAACATTCCTTTTCATGTTTAACATCGTTTGATTACAAATTTCCATGAAATTTTATGAAATCGTTTTCTCAAAAATTAGATACCATTCATGCTTACATGATTAATTGGGTCTCTTTTAACTTTTTCAATGTTATACTACAAACCATTATCATAAAATAGAATTTTTATAGTTCTCCAAGTATCATTTCATCACTCCATTAATTTTTCTGTCAACAAAGACAACAAATTTTTATTATTTCTATTGTTAACATGATGCAGTGTAACACCCCACGGATTGAAAATTATTTTAAATGCATGAATCATTGTATAAATTAGATACATATAACTAGCCTTTAAAAAATATTTTTCTGCTTGAATATTTTGAATTTCCAACAATGGTCATCCACAATTAGGAATAGTATGTTATTTGGAGTCTAATTAAACCAATTTTATATTTTTGTGTGAATAGTAGCATACCCATATGAATCGTAATATGATTTATATTATGTCCCTAATTAATAGTAAGATTTATTTTTATTTTATTTTCTTAAGGCATAAAGATAATGATATCTTGGTTAATTTTTTAATGTAATAAAATGGTAGTTATTATTTTAAAATTGTTATTTTTGAATTATTTATGGTTTAATTTAAAAAATTCAATTAATAATATTTATTAAACTATTTTAATAAATTTCAGTTTATTTTTGAATTATAACCGTCTAAAAATGGTAATGGTGAATTTTTGATATTTTTCTAAAAAACATGAAATTTTTTATGAATGGTGAAATGTGGTAAAATACTGTATAATTAAATTATATATTAAAAACACTATTTTTTACATCGTGGATCATGTAAGAACATAAGGTTTGAACTCACAAGCGCTCTTTTCTATTGGGGGTCACATTAATCATTAATATTAATATTCATGAGAAAAAATTATAAAAAAATGATTAAAATAATGTAAAACTCCTCCTCTCCTCCACTATAAATACCATCAATTCCCCCTCTTCTTGCCCCACCTATCAAGACATTAGAATTGTATATGTTCTTACCAGTACACTCCACAAGGATCTCCCCCACATCCTAGAACTATTGGTATCACCATATGGGAAAAAACAATGTTCTTAAAGAGGATCTCAATGAAAAGGAGATCAAGAGGTAAGCGTCATCATTCTATATCATTTATTTTCATTCCAATTCATTTATATTCTTGTACTCTCTTCCCATCCACTTATCCAGGAGACATAGAATCTACATAATATTATAGATTATATATGTTATCATGTTATTATATAAAATTCATCATCTTTTTCCTATCTTCTTCCTCTTTTTCTAAAATTAAAAAAATCATCCACGATGTGTGAATTTACCAAAATCGTGAACAACGTGTTTGAAATATCCATTACTTCTTTATAATCACATTATAAAAACATTATTATGGTTTGAATCTTAATTTTATATGTATTATTTGAAATATTTTCTATTCTGGAATGAACTAATATGCATTATATTAGATTTTATTATGAAACAAGTAGACAATAATTGAGAAACCACAATAAATGATCTAAAAAATATAATTAATGTTTTCTATAATGATCCATTAACATATATGATAAAAAATAGTTTATGGTATCTTTATATATCCTGGAAACATATTAATACCATTTCATTCAAATTCTATTATTTCTATTTCATATGAATAGAAAATCAATTACAATCCGGCCATGGAAATCATGTAAAGAACACACCTGAAAACAATGGAATGAAAAATATACTAACAATTAAAGTGTAAATAAAGTAATGAAATGACCAGATAGTATATTATAAATATGAATATTATTATTTATGATATTTATAAAACTTTTTTAACCATTATATAGTAGTTTTAAATAAGTTTTATGTAAGACAAATCTGAGGTAAGGGAATTCGTAACCCGATTTAAATTTTATGGGATAACAGAATACTTTGTTATTTATGTGGTATTAATTTTTTTTCACATTAATTTTGGTTGTATTATATTTATTAATGTGTATTTACAGTTTATATACATATTATATAAACTCTATTAAGTCTCAATTCAATTATATGATATTTATAAGGGACATTTCTTTTAAAACCCTCGGTTAGAATTTTGTTTTTCGAAATTCAATAGAAATATTTTTATACCAATATTCATGTTGTATAATTTGGTTAGGGTTATTTAGAAAATTTCATGATTTATGGTGGGACCTATACCTCACTCTAATTCATTAGGTATGTGTATGTTGGAGGTCGGCTGTATGGTTACTCCATGTTTAACTGTGATGGTTCCACAAATTATAATGTCGTCATGAGGGTTACAAATTATAAGGTTTTGAGATGGTTACAGTATTATATATGAAATAACCCATGCTACCTTTAAGGTTCAATTTATGAACTATATTGTTTTTTGAAATATCATGTAAATATCAATTTTCACAAAGAATTATTATATTGGAAATACATATGTCTTTTTGGAAAATGATTTTATATGTTATAAGTATTAATAAAATAATGTTTTATTTCTTTATTTTTCTATACCTTATTGAGATTTTTTGTACTCATCCCATGTTTATCAATTATTTTCACAAGTTATAAGGATATTTATGATCAATATCTAATCTAGGTTAAATGATAAGGAGATTTTTCAATGAATACTTTTTAATTTGAAATGTTTTATATTTTGGATGAAATAGAATTTGTTTATGTAGTATCCTATTTATATGAATGTGTAATATAATGTAGGTATTATATCAAAATTATATAAAACTCTAAACTTGAATAGATCTTGAGTTTGAAAGTAAGTGTGTTCTTGACTAAAAATCATGATTTTGTAATGAAATATGGTCGGATCCTTGATGTTGGAATCATAGAACAGTTTAGATAAATTTAGGGGTTATAATGATGTTAATATAATACCATATATGATTATTAAATTATGAATAATTTTAAATGATATATAATTTAATGAATACCATGTTTTATTGACTATGATCTGTTTGTTCAGAATGGTTTTTCGTAGATGAATCATGGAAACTAAATAGGAGATACACCTATAGAATGATATACTTCCAAATCTATAGCTTAAATGGTAGTGAAGGGAATTGATCAATTTTTTATTGTATGGATTAGATAACACATGTAATAAATATTGGTTCCATCCTTGACAAAGAACAACCAAATTTACCACAATAAAACATGAATATAGTGGAACATCTTATGAGACAACACCCTCCTGATCTTAGGGGAGCTTATGACCTAATACCGGTTGAATGATGTTTTGAGTCCCTTGAAATGATATTTGATGTTATGGGTTATTTATATTTTCAAATCGTCAGTATTTCAAATTATTATTTTGAATTCTAAGCTGAATAGTGGTTGTCAAACATAAAAATTTTATAAGGGATATAGGGGAAAATGATACCTTAGTGTGGAATGAATTTAAGTATTTATCAAGAAAAACATTTTCTTACAGTGGTGAAATATAGGATAGAGAATCAATTCATTGAGTTGAAGAATTGGGAGGAAGATTTAGTGGTTTTTTATAGAGGAAACGACACTTGATAGGAGAGGAATGATCAAAATCAAAATCTGGATCTTGATAGAAAAATCTTCCAATTATACACAGGATTAAAGCCAAGGTATAGAAGGGAATTGGCCTCCTGTGAGTTCAAAATTTATGAGAAACTTATCTGATGTGTTGATAGGGTAGAGATGATGTTTTTTGATGATCACATACACTTTCAAAATAAGGAGAAGATGATGTCATGTTGTAAAGTGATGGGTAATAATCAACCAATGAAATTTAATGGTATAAAATTCCATTTATCATATTGTGAGAAGTGTAAAAAATGCTATGTGGAGAATTTCGTACAAATACTAGTATGTGTTTTTGATGTGGCAAGTATGAAAATATGGCTCGATATTGAAACGAAAATGATCCCAAGACTAATCCTGATAAGAAAAATATAATGTGTTTTAAATGTTGCGAGATACATAACTATGAAAATGCTTACCCAAAGAGGAATCTAAATAATGAAAAGAATCCAGACTATATAAAATGTGTAGTGTGATCCATTGCAACTACATCAATAGACATTGGTCCATACAATGAAGTTGTATTGGGTACCTTGTTTGTTTTCTCAAATATTGATAATACTTTTTTTGATACGGGGTGTACAAAATCCTGAATTTGTGAGGAATGTTTTGGTAAATTTGAAATATCACCTCATCAAAAGAAACAAGAACTAATATTTTAAACACCAGGGGGAAATTATATAGAAAATATGAATTATAAGAATCTTTCTATTACAGTTTGTTGAATGACATTACATGCAAACCCAGTTTTTTTCTTTCGTAGAGTTTGATGTCATTATAGGAATGGATTAGCATTCTATTTATCATACTAATATTTACTGTAGAGATAAAGAAGTTGTTTTTTATAACGTTATTTAGTTTGTATACAGGAACAAACCCATACAATTGATAACATATCAGGAAGATGAGAAACTATAGAATGATAGAAATGAAGGTTATCTTGCTCATATTGTTGAAAACAAGGGAACATTTCAGATTAATTATGTTTCCGTGGTAAATGAATACATTTACCTTTTTCTTGATGATTTACACAGTTTCATACCTGATCGGCATGTCGAATTCACAATTTACTATGTTTCAAATTCTAATATAATATGAAAACACTGATATTAAATGGATCAAATGGAACATATAAAAATGAAAAATCGGTTGCATGAGTTTCTTAATAAAGGATTCATTCCTTTCATCACTTCACCATGGTGTTATCATATTTGGTTAATTAATAAGAAATATGGTTCCAAGTTACTTCTCACTAATTATAGAGCATTGAATAACATCACATTATGAAACAGTTATCCTTGGCCTCAAATCTATGACTTATTTGATCATCTCTAGGGAGATCAATAATTTTTCACGATTGACTTGTGATATGGATATATCATTTGAAGGATAAATAGGGTTACATCCAAAAAACAGATTTTGATACTTCTTATGGGCATTATTACTTTTTTTTTATTCAGTATGGGTTACTAGTGTACCTTATGCAATGAAAAATTTAATGAATATAATATTTCATGACTTCTTGGATAAATTTTTGGTTGTTTTTATTGATGAAATGATGGTGTTTACTATGATTTAATAGAATGTTGAAAAACCTATAAGGGATGATTTGGAATCAATAAAAGAAAAGAAACAATATAAAAAATTTAGGAAGTCTTATTTTTGGTTGCGAAAGATTACTTTTCATAGGAATATTGTAAATAAGGATTGAATGTAAGTTGATATTTCCAAAACAAAAGTGGTTGATGAATGGACAAGACCGACAAATGATACGTAAATTTTTAGTTTAATAGGATTATAAGTTTATTACAAATGGATTGCTGAAAACATTGTACGATTATCTATCCTGATAACTAAGTAAACACAAAAAGGTGTCAAAAAAATTTGGATGAATTTTTTTTTCAAGAACTAAAGAAGATATTGATGAATCATCCAGTTTGGAGCATGCCTTCCCGAAATGGAGATATTATCATATACGATGATTTTTTATTGAAGGTACTTGGGTGTGTTTTGATATAGAATGATCAGGTAATTTCTTATACATATAGGCACCTAAAACATAATGAGTTTAATTATCTGAGACTTGATTTGGAATTTGTATTTGTTTTTTTTGCATTGAAAATTTGGGGAGAATCATTTATACAGATCCAAATTTCATATATATAATGACCATAAATGTCTGAAGTATATATTCACATAGAATAAATTAAACATGAGGAATAAAATATGGATTCAACTCATAAAGGAGTACGATATCACGATCAATTAGCATGAATGAAAATCAAATATTGTGTCAGATTCCTTAAGTCAAAAACATCATGCATCATTAACCATGTTACATTTGGCACATGATCCCTTGATTAATGATTTAATTAATTTTGACATAGACATTGTTGGTGCATGAAATACCTCTATTTTATTTCAGGTTTTAGTGTATTCGTCGTTATCATACAATATTATGAAAGAGAAGAAGGAAGATTGTGAGCTATAGAAAAGGGTAGAATTGGATTAAATGGGGGTTTTCACGAATTTATCCTTGTAAAATATTGTGTTCTATGATTTCAAAAAATGGTTGTGTATGACTTTTTATTCCTATTTGATGAAAGACTTGTTTTGTAATGCTTATAGTTCTCAATTTTCAGATCAATGAAGATGAAAAAACCAGTAAAGGGACCTTCGAGAGTATTACTGGTGGGATTGAATGAAAAGAGATATTGTTGATTATATTGTGAAATGTTTGACATGTCTATAAAATAAAATAGAGTGGAAGTTAACGAATAGGATTCATTACCCACTTCGAATTCTAGAATAGAAATGTGATAATATATCCATGGATTTCATGGTGGGACTACCTAAGACTTGTCTAGGTAACAATGTGATTTTGGTTATTGTGAATCAGCTGAAAGAATATACACATAGTCCTCTTAATCGAGATACAATGTCATTACACCATATTTCCCTAACTGTAACTCAATGATATTGTCAGGTTACGTGGAGTTTCTCTTTCTAGTGTACATCATTAGGATCCTAGGTTCACTTCAAACTTTTTGATGGGCATTCTGATGTTATGGGGAACTGAATTAAATTTCAGTACAACTTTTCATCCTCAATAAAATGGGCAGTCAGAATGAAAAATTCAGACTTTAGAGGATATAAATAGATCTTGAATAATTCACTACTAGGGATGTTTGGATCAACATAATTCATTATTTTATTTTTCTTGTAATAATAGTTTTCATTCTAGTATACAGATGGAACCTTTTGAGGAATTTTATGGGAAATAGTGTAGAACTAAATTTATTTGCGATGACGTAGGGGAAAAGGAAGTTGATGGGACCAGAATTTGTAGAGGATGTGGTTGAGGAATTAACAATGATCAACCAACACATGAGGGATGTAGAAAGTTGGACGAAAAGGTATGTATACAACTGGAGGAGAGCCTTTTATTTTGGTTTCAGTGATCGTGTTTTTATTAGAATATCATCATGGAAAAGTGTTATATGTTTTGGTGAGAAAGTAAAGCTAAGTACACTATTTATATGAGCTTATGAAATCATGGAGACGGTTGGACAGGTCACCTACCAAGTAGAATTGCCTCCAATTTTATCTTAGGTAGATATAAATTTTCATGATTTGATATTGAGAATGTATGTGAAAGATTAATCTCATGTATTGATCCCAGAAGTAGTTCAGCTAGAAGAGATCCTTTCTTAAGAAGAGATACCAATTCAGATTCTAAATCAAAAGGAAAAGGTATTGTAAACTAATTTAATTCAGCATATAATTATTTTGGGGAGGAACCATATGGTATAAGAAGCAATGTGGGAATATGAAAATGATACGATGGAATGATATCATACCTTGTTCAAAATGTATATAAAATTTCAAGTACACAATTTATAGAATAGAGGGGTAATGTAACACCCCAAGGTTTTAAAAATGAATTCAAATGCATGAATCATTTTCTTAATTAGATATTTATAAGTAGCCTCTAAATATAATATTTCTTCTTCTACATTTTGATTTTTGAATAAAGGGCATCTACAATTATGATGTGTTATGTTTAGGGGAGTTACGAGTGATTTTTTTTGGAATGTGTATAGGCTATTAATATTTAGCACAAAATATTCTCAAACCGTGTTCCACCTCAGTGAAAACTATGAAAGGGTAAATAGTGAGTGTTTTCTAGATGGCACAAAATTTGAAAATTTAGTGCCTATATAAGTGAAAACATTCAACCCCAATGAAATTGCTACACAGTTTATCTGACAATGTGGCCCTACCTAGAAAATCAGGTGTATGTGAAATTTTTGGTGTCAAAATTATTTTTCATATCTAAAAGAGCCATTTTAGATTACTGATGTTATGGGACGAGCACCATATAATTTATTCATCCATTGGAGCACCCAATATGTGATTTGTTCCCTCTACACCCTTCTGAAAAAAAAGCAATACATGGAGAACAACATTCGATCTCTACACTGTAGGTTTTTTCATACTGTTATTGTTTTTTCATTCTATGTCCTTTCCTCCCAGGGGTATTTTAGATCTCATTGTGAATTTAGGATCTAATCTACACTATTTTGAATCTTTAATCTAGGGTTTAATCTTGGATTAAAGTTTCCATAATTCTTCCTTAGATCATCCCAATTATAAAATGGTGTTTTGAGATCACATGATCATGAGGTTGGTGGTTATTTTAGGATGGAAAATTTTGAAAAACCATAAATTGATTGATTTAAATATAATTTCTTTATATATATATAATTGTTTTACATTGGTTTATTAAAAACCAAATCCATTTAATTTGGATTTGAATTTTTGTTCATGAATTTATGAAAAACCTCCAATACCATTTAATTGGGGTCTGTTTTGAAATATTTTATAATTTTGTTAAATTAAATTTATGAGTTTAAATATGGAATTAAAAATTTTGAAATTTATTTGATGAAACTTTTTTCAAATTGGTCTTTGAGAAAATGGCTCAAAATGGTTCAGATAGAAACACATTGGTTTTATCTTGAAAACACTTAATTTGATTAATAAATTATTCTCATTTTAAAATTTAAAATTGGAATATTTTAAAAGAGATAATTTCATGAATTATATTCCAAGTAGTATTAAAATAAATTTAAAACCATTATGTGTATTAAAGTACATTCTATCCTAGGTAGTTAGTGAGTTATTGTAACAACACTCTTGTTATGATTTATAATTGAGAAAAAAATATTTGAGTGAGTCACTTCAATGATGGTATATGGATGATTCCTCTTTGGTCTATATCAAAGGGAAGTGTATATAAACCTATTTATATAATTCACCTACTATATTTTGAAGATCCTAGAGACTATAACAATAATACCATTTAGAATATGACCATCATGCTCAAAGTATGTATTTGATATTTATATATTCCAACGTTTGAAAACTCTTTATCATGCCTTCTAAATTCATATAAATTGTAATAAATAAATTTTTTATTCATATGTTTAAATTATTTCAATTATTTGAAATGTAATGAATGATTTTTTAAATCATATTTAACATTAAATTCATGATTATTTAAAATTGAATGATTTATTTGTTTGATTACTTATTGGAAGATTATTATTGAATCCATGGTGAGACCCTAATGTTATATTAGGTCACACAATACACGTGCCTTCATGTGTTTGTAGATTGTATTAATCAATGTCAAGTAATGGTATGGCCCTTCTTTGAGGGGTTAGTGTCTTCTAATACATTGGTATGGATAGTTGTTTCAACTAGGACATGGGTCATTATATTGTTTATAGTTTTTCTTTATTTTACAATGGAAAATTGTAGCCTGTTTGACTTTGGTTAGAATATCTCAGTGGATTTTCTATGTATGTATACTGGATAGTTTATCTTTATTCCAATGACATTTTGGATGATTCATTCAGGATTTTTATTTTATGATTTCATTTTCTATTACCCAACTCTTGGAGATTATAAATTCCCTTCAGACTATGTTAGGACTAGCTTTGTTATTAGGTTACCAGGATATCAATAACGTCCCAGATTCATGTTCTTCCCAAAGGTACCTAGAACCCAGTTGGACAGATAATCTGAAGTGAATTTCCCCAAATTCCAAAGGCAAAAGACTATCAGAGAGGTTTATGGTGTGAAAATTTGAAAACTATTCCTTCATTGGATGATTGAACACAATAGAAAGAAATTTGAAAACAATAGCAGATGCAGTAATACAATACAATAGAAGTAAACATCGAAAGAATGATAGTAACAAAAAAACTAGGGAATATATATAAATGATGCATTTAAAATGTATCTAAGAATTCATCCAAATAAGACACGATGTTAGAAAGACAACACAGGAACTAGAGTACAAAAATTTATATAAACTACAACAGTATTTCATACCTTGGATTTTTCCTATGCTCTCCAGCTTCTACAAAAATCAAACACCTGCTGAAGAATGGAACATTCCCTTATATATACAAGCAACCATATAATCAGTTTGGGTCCAAAATATGACCAAAATAGTGTGTGAGATGAATCCCAGTAGGAAATCACTGAATGATTAGTTCCTAACTGTCAGTGAAGAGATACAATAGGTAATATGAAGAAATGAGGTAATAAACTAGGAAGTAATCAGAAGAAAACAATCCAAAAAAAATATCAATTACATTCATTTAAATTTATTATTCAATTCATTGAATCATGTATACCATGGGAACTGGATTAATCATTTTATCCCCTTTGTGAATAGAAAAAAATATTTCTCTGATGACCATATAATCAATCATGTTGACTGAGTCCAAGATTTTGTTTTGGTTTGTAATACTTGTCACCAACATTAAATTATTCAATAATTAACCTTTAGGAAATTTTGTCATAATATAATCTCCTAGTATAACATATAATTAGTTTATTTAATAACTAACCTCTATGTAACTCTCATGTTTTAACCCCTCTGGTCTAACATAGCACTAATCCTTTTAAAACGAACACCTAGGAAGGTCACACAGTTAGTACCCCTTGTTGAACATAGCATTAATACACAATATATGACTACTGAGGAAGATCTCATGATCTCATCCCCTTGTATAAATACCACCATGCAGCAATCACATTCAATACCCCATTTTTCTATATAAAACAAATTATTTATAAGCGACCATACCTATGGAATCTCTCATAGTAAATTTACCCTTGGTCAATAATTCACAATGTGTATCAAATAATCTGATATAATTAGTAACTCCATCATAATATAACATGACATGGAGAACTAAGAAACCTATTAGGCATTCTAGAACAAATGGAAAAAACTAATCAATTAAGAGAAATGCACCCATAGGGTGTACCATAAAAAAGGTGTATAACCTTATGCGCATGAAACTACCCTTTATCAATCTAACAAACCATAATAGGTAATAAACAGGGTTTAAATTCCAAGAGATCAATATCCCAAATGTGGTCACACATAACATTTAGCATATTTAATCCAAATACAATCAATTAATGTCCTAAACCACCTACCATGGGGTCCAACGATGAATATTATGGAGCATCAGCCATTAAATTGTCCTATAATATCATAGATTTACAAAAAAGTTCAAAATTGTACATCCTTGAATAACTCGTGAGAGGGTAAGAATCAAGAAGAATTGCTCTAGGGGAATCAATAACTCTATAGTGGGATTCCAACACACTATATGACATCTCAATCGGAGGTCAAATAGAGAATCAAGAGGGTTTTGGAGTACATTGTCCCTTCCATCACACTTCTATACGAACAAAGGGAAGAAGAAGTTGTTTCTAGGAATGAGATGTGACCCCACACTAATTAATAAAAAAATAACACTACAATTTGTGTAAATTAAATGTACATGTTTTTTAGTATTCTTTAATTTCCCCCACCTTATGTGGTGTTCCAGGTCACCTTCACGACCATGTACGCAGCTGTTACATAGATAGTATGTGGTTGTACATGGTACATGGGTACATGACTTATACATATAAAATTAATGTTTTTTCTTTTATCCTCTAAAACAACACAAAATAACATTCCACACATTAAATGAATATCTAGGTTCTTACATACTCCCCCACATAAAGAGAATCATCACTGAATTTCACTAACATGGATGGTGAAGAAAAATAATCTCCAAACCACTCTTGCCACTATGATCATATGTAGGCCTCCCTCTCTCGAGTCTCATCCTGCACTCTCCCGTGCTTGCATAGAACCCATATTATAAAGAACATCCCAACCATCGAGAACCTTCATGTTGTGATCCCAAATCAGAATAGTGTTCTCCTTAAAGGATGGGTCTACCTCTAACTCAATCAAATCGGGTTGAAAAACATGAAACGAGTTTGAAAAGTAACACTCTATATGATAAAAAATTAAAGACATAGTAAATTTCCAAGTACCTATGAGGCAACAGTAATTGATAATAAACTGTCATTAATCTCTCGAAATCCTCAAGAAACTCATCATATCACATTGAAAGTATCCCCTATCTCATAATCCTCCTATGTCCCAACCTCGGTTTGAGACATAAGAAAACATAATATCCAACCTCAAACACTATAGGTTGTATCAATAGATTGGCAATATATTTTGTTGAGACTATGTTTTAGTATTCCTCTTCTGAATCAAATCCACCCACTCAGTGGTCTCTTGTACATGATGTGGACCCATCATAGATGCATCTCCTTCATCCATTCAACATTGGGATGATTTGCATGGCCAATTATTAAAATCCTTATAAGGTGTCATCTTAACTATATCCTGAAATCTATTATTTCATTAAATCACTACTATAGGTATTTTTCTCTCTCAAGATCCCCAAAATCAAAGACCCATGTTCAAATCATGTCCTCCAATAACGTAACCAATCACTCATATCAACTATCTGTCAAGGGATATTAAGCTATACTACAATGTACATGTGTACCCAAACCCCCCTATAGTCCATTGAGGATAATATAAGTAAACATTGAATCATTGTATGAAACAATAGAGGGTGAAACCCCATTTAAAAATACATTCTATTGGATTTTCAAGATTTTATTCTCATCATCACTGAAGGTTTCCTAAATCGGAAGGAAGTGTGCAACCATTCGCATCCTCTAGATAACCACACAAACAATATCATTCCCTTGAGGTGACCTTGGTAAAACCATCACAAAATCCATCACGACATAATTCCACATCCACTAGGGAATGGGGAAGTGATGTAAAATCCCAGATAGTCTGTAATGTTCCACCATCACTTGCTTAAACATAGAAAATAACATAACCAAATTAACTAAATTCCTCTTCATACCTTTCCACCAATACAGATTGTGTAAATCTCAGTACATCTTGATGAAATGAGGATGAAATGCCTAAACATTGGACCGAAAATGTCACATAAAGTCTTCAATTTATTCTTGCTAACACCCATACACATCCATGAAAATGAAAGACCTCATCATGGATAATGGTCCAACTAGGAGTAAGGTCCTCTCCTTACACACTATCCTTTAGGACTATTACTTTTGAATCTAATAGCTACCTCATTCTCACTCGATTTTGAAGCATAGAGGTAATATCTATAGAGAAAAAATGTTCCCCCTTTCAATAATGAACCTCTATGTGCATATTAGATAATGGAGAAACATGTTTATACTCACATCAACCTACATGAACTTTCTATATATGATACCTCCTACTCAACGCATCAACCACTACATTTCCTTTCCAAGGTGTAAACGATAGATCGTTTTCAAAATACTGAAGGTATTCAACCCACCTTCACTATTTCTAATTAACATATCACTAAGTAAATATATATATATGATACTTTTGTGGTTAGTGTATACAATAAAAATTTCCTCCCAAAAGATAATTACTAAAATGGTATAAATAATGTGCGACTGAAGCTAACTCGATATAGTGTGTCTGGTAATTCCAATCATGTGTCCTCAACTACTAAAACATGTATTCAACAACTACTTCAACCAAAATAATCAATATTCATATCTTAATTCTTGAAAAATTGTATAAATTGGTCTAACACTTTCACATCTCCAGACAAACCAGTTTCATTGTTGAATTCAACCTCCCTTTCAGCTTTTGAAAGGCTAAATCGCAAGAATCTATCCATAAGTACTTCACACCCTTCTTAGTCAGAACTTTCAATGATCCTGCTAAGAATTAAAAGTCCACTAAAAAATGAATGTAGTAACAATAAATCCCTAGAAAACTCTATAACATAAAGAAATTCATCAATTTATAAATGGAAAATACAGATCTCACATTATCTATGTCCACTGATACTCCTATTGCTGATATGACATGGCCAAAGAAGTGTATCTGGTCTATCCAAAAGTTATATTCTGAGAGCTTAACTTATAATTGATTCTATGTAACTGTACTAAAAAATATCTCAAGATGATTGGAAAGGTCATATAGATTGGATATTACAACTATGCATGTAACCTAGTTGGTCACATAACATAAAGTTCATTTTCCCAAATTCCAGAGGATACAGACTAGTAGAGAGGGAAAAAGTGTTTTAATGGGAAGACAATGCCCTGTTTGGAAGGGTGTACATAGTGTAATGTAAATTGAAAATAAGATCAGAAACATTAATACCATACACTATAAGTAAACAGTAGAATACTAATAGTAACAAGACAACTAGAGAATACATATAAATGATGAATGTCACATGTGTCTAGTAATGAATCCAATCAAGTAATAATGCTAAAAATTTAATACAGGAACCAAATTACTAAAATGTAATTATACTCTAATCGTAAAGAAAGCCTTATCATAGTCTCATTCTCTCTAAATCCTACATCAATCTTATACATGATAAAAAAAGTGTTTTCCAGCATCTATCAATGAATCCATATAATCCGTTTGAGTCCAAAACATGTCCAAAGGAGGGTGTCAGACGAATCCCAGTAGAAAACCACAAAATAATCTCAGCCTAACTATCAGTGAGTTTGTATAAAAGGTAATATAATGAAATAAATCAATAAACTAGGAAGTACTAAAAAGTAATAAACCCTATAGTTTTCAATTACATTCATTTTAAATTATTATTAAATCCATTGAATTATGTAAACCTTGGTATCTTAACTAAGATTTGTATTCCCTGTGCGAATAGAAAAAAAGATGTCTAACAAGACCATATAATCAATCATGTTAGACCGAGTGCATGCATTTTGTTTTTCTTGGTAGACTTTTCACCACCATTCAATTATTAAATAATGATCATTTTTGGAGATTTCTCACAATCTAATCCCCTTAGCCTGACATAACAATAGATTATTTAATAACGACCCTCTATGTAGATCTCACGGTCTAAACCATCTAGTCTAACATAGCAATAATCATTTGAAAACGACCACCTCAAAATCTCACACGGTCAATAGCCTTTGATTAACATTGCTTCCATACAATATAAATGACTGCCTTGCTTGCTCACTCTATCTAAACCCCCCAGTCGATGAACACCTAACAACTGTCACAGTCTATACCCCATTGGTCAACATTAAAAAAATTCATTTATACGTAACCCTACCATATAAATATCTCACATTAAAATTCCCATTAGTCTAACTCTCACAATTTATATCACATGAATATCATATAATCAGTAGTTATATATTAATAGAACAAGGAATTTAAAATGAATCAAGCCTAAAAAGAAAGTGTATACCAAATGGCTATAACCAATAAATTTAGGGAAATGCGCCTATCAGGTGTCTCTAAAATAAGGTATATACCATTACACATATGAAACATCCATTTATCAATATCCTAAACAATAACAAGAAATAAATAGTGTCTAAATTTCCAACATGCAATAAAAAAATGTTGGTATACTACTCTTTTAGCACATATAATCCAAAGACAGTCAACTAAAGTCACTAACCACCTTTCTAGATGTCGTACAATCAATTCAATTGAACATCGTCCCTTGAATCAGACAAGAACATCATAGATCTATTAAAATATTAAAACTTTTCTACCATTAATAATTAATGAGATTGGAAGAATTAGGAAGAAAGGATCTATTAGACATGAGAACCAACTTGTGGGATTCCAACGCACCTAACAACATCTCAATCGCAGGTAGGTTAGATAATAGAGAGTGGTTCAGAGTTTGTTGGCCTTTATTTTATTATTTTGTATGAACCAAGAGAAGAAAAAGTCATTTTCGAGTATGATATGTGACCCCGCTCCGATTAATCAAATAAAACTAAAACTGCATGGTGTGTTCGTTAAATGTACACACACTGTAGTTGCCTTAACCGGTCCCACATTGAGTGGGTTGCCAGGTCACCTACAGGGCCATGTACTCAGTTGTCATACGGCTAGTACATGGTGGTACATGGTATCCAGGAACACTAGGTTTACTAATAAGTACACTATATGTACCAAAAAAATTCAAATTTTATTATTTTTCCTCTGAAAAAACTTATATAAAGATCCATACCTAAAATGAATATCAAGGTTCTAACATACATCCCCCCTTAAAGAAATTGTTCCCCAAATTTTACTTTATAGGGTGGTGATGAATAGGATGTTTCAAAAAAATCTGGTCACAATGACCGTACATTGGCCTCCTTCACCCACGTCTCATCATGTACTCTTCCATGCTTCCATAACACCAGTACTAGAGGAACAAACCAATCATGGAGAACAACCTTTAAACAATCCAAAATCATAATAGGGTTCTCCTCGAAGGATGAATTCACATCCAACTAAAACTATTTGGGATGAAAAAAATTAGACAAGTCAAAAAAGCATCAACGTTTCTCAAATACAACATTTTAAAGTCCTAGATCTTGGTGTTTCCTAATGGTTCCCTATACCAGGTTGGTGACATAACCTCAATAGAATTTCCTCAAATACCAGAGGATACTGACTAGCACCAACAACCAAGGTGTTATAATGGGGACACTATTCCATAATTGGAAGAGAATACATGGAGGAAAGAAAATATTAAATAATAGTGGAATTAGTAACACCATACAACATAATTAAACAAAGAATTATTGAAAGTAATGAAACAACTGGAGCATATAATTAAATGTTACATTTCACATGTGACTATGAAATCATGCAACAAGTTATAATGTTGTAAATAAAATACAAGAACCAAATTATAGAAATATGATAGTACTCTAGCAGCATCGCAACCCTTAGCTTGGTCCCTTGCTCTCCTGCACCTACAACAATCATGTACCTGATGAAGAAGGGTGTTTTTCCATATCTATACCTCTAACCATATAATTTGATTGGGTCCAAAACATAACCCAAATATGGTGTGAGATGAATCCTTATAGAAAACCACCAAATGATATTTTCTTAACTGCCATTAAATATGTATAATAGGTTTTATGTAGAAATAAATAAATAAACATGGATATATATAGTAGTAAAAAATCCTATAGTTTTCAATTACATTAATTTTAATATATTATTCAATCAATTGAATCATTTAATCCTTAGGATAACGCCTGAGCTCTGTATCCCCTATGAGAGTATAAAAAAAACTGTTTCATAATAAAATCTAATCAATCAAGTAAAACAAATACCAAGCTTATTCTTTGGATTTGAAAACTCGTCATCACTATTCAATTATTCAAAAATGACCCTTCTGGGAATGATCTCACAGTCTGTGGAGACCCGAAGCTTGACATACATGGACATTAAATTTCTTTTGCGGAATACTTAATACATAACAAAAACAACCACACAAGGACCGTAATAGTTTAGTGTCTTTGGAAACTCGGAATATAAACATCTAATCATGTTGAAAGATCTTCAACATCTCCCATAATGATCTTCCCCTTTTCGTTTCCTTACATAAAACCTTTCTTTATTTCTTGGGGAAAATAAAACATACAAAGGGTGAGGTCAAATGCTCAGTAAGGGAAAACATAGAGAACATAAAACAATCCATAAACATTTGAAAGCAAAAACTTGAACATTAAATCTAAATTAAAAAAACCTCGAGAAAATACATAAATCTAGGATGTAAGAAAAGAATTTATCATAAAGGAACATCAATCATGATAAAATATCATGGGAATAAAACATGTAATTGTGGCAACCATTCATCACTTGTTATGATTTCTATAGTATCCAAGGCATTGCTGACAAGACCATCTTAGTGGACAAAGTCCCTTTTTGAATCGAGTTCACCACTCGTTCCAGTCCTGTATTACTGAACCAATTTAACTTTACATTCCAGACATGTCTATATCATGAGATATAAATCTTTACCCAATGAATTGGAGGGAGATATAGGTCCCACCCATCTCATAATGAAACCATTCTTACTTATTCCACAAAATAAACATACATTATTCAAAATAACCTATCGAATAAAATGGGTTTCATAAACATCATCTCATCATCACATAATCCATATAAAAGAAATGGATATCATTTCATAATAAGAAATGTGAAACCATATAAAACATAGATACATGATACTTGAAACATATACATATGAAATAATGTCATCTTAGATGAAAAATGGTTTTTATAAAACACATGAAATGAATTCTTGAAGAAAATATCATTTCTTCTTCAAAATCATTTTGTTTTCACAAAATGACATCCAATTTTAAAAGAAAATGATTTTGTTGAAAATAGTCATGAAATCATTTGGAGGATGCTTCATGAAAATAAGGATTTATAAAACTGTAAAAATCTGTTCGTGTCGAATAAGCTAAAAACACATTTTTCTCGTACTTTTGTCAGAAAAGTCAAAAAGTACCTCGTAACGTAAAAAAAGAAAGATTCCTTAAATACCATGTAGTAAAAGTCAAAATTGGTTAAAATGAAATTAAATATACATAAATACACTTTTATAAAACATGGACATGGATGATAGCAATAACCTCAGTAAATAATTACGAATAAGCAATCTCAGATAAAAATGAGATTTGCACAATTATCCCTTACCTTAGGTCTGATATGCTTTGTACATATCCGAACCTTCTATATAATGATTTAAATAATGTCATTTACTTATTAAAGAATCATATTCATTTTTATTATATGATATATGTTTCACTTATGACTTTATATTACCCGTTCTTTTGTAAATTCCATGTTAAAGCAGCGTTTTGGGTAAAATCATTTCATTTGTCATTCATGTTTTAACTTGTAATTATTCATATGATTACTTAGATCATGATTACTTACAGCCAGAATGTAAAACATTATTTATATATAATATATATTCATAATATACATATATATAATAGATCGATAAATGGAAATAAATACACCGTTCATGGAGACGGTAGGCCGTACGTACACATGAACGCTGTTTTCGTTTCCTTATTGAATTGAATGGAATTAAGTATATGACATACATATATATGAAAATAAATACAGTAGCATTATTATGTCATATATTTCATTTTTAATTATTATATATACTTTATAATCAATCTTGAATTGTTAACATGGAAAATGAATCTCATTAAGTCGTGGAGACGGTAATCCGTACGTATGCACGAGCGATGATATTGTTCCCATGGAATTGTATTGGAGTGTATGTATACTATTTCAGAATAAATATAACATTACAATAATCATATATATTCATTATTTACACCATTATACCCATCCATGTAAGGTGGTAGTGGAAAATAGATTACACCACGGCATGTAGACGGTATTCAGTACTTACGCACGTGCGATGATTTCATTTTCCGTACGATGGATAGATGGTGAAATAGGGTTGTTTCAAAATTATAATAACATATAAGTATATGAGAGATACTGATGTTATTCCTTCATAATAAAAAAACTAAATAAGAAGAAGTTGAAGAAGAAATAATGTTGAATGAATCGGTAATGGACATTACCTCTTCTTTGAAACACCTCTTTGAGACCTCCTCATAGGGCACTACAATTGGTCTTTGAAGAAGACCAGGACCTCTAAAATGTTTCTATGGAAGTGGGTATGTGAAATGGGCATGGTTTTCCCAAGATTGAAGTCTCAAATTGGTGTTAGGAGGAGAGGGATGAGGTTCCCTTTTATAATAGAGGAGAGGGGCACCTTTGGAAATATAAGAAATATTAGTTTATATTAAATCCCAACCCCACATACAAACATCCAAAATTACTCATATCTTAATATTAGATGCGATAGGTTAGTAATATAATCAACCAATAAAATTTATACATGTTAGGAATTTATTTTAACATTATCAACTTGTTTTATCCTTATTTAATCAATTTAATTTTATTTGTGTTAATAACATTCTAAATTTTAAATTATAACAAATAATTACTTTTCTGTTTTTAATTGTCCATAATTGGATAATTTATAAAATTTCGGACCATATAAATTTAAATTTATAATTTTTAAATATTTTTGTGATTTTTAAAAAATTTTATAATATGTTATTTTTATAAAATAACAGTAGTGTCAATTTTGACACTATTCATTTATTTGAATTTAAATAAAATATATACAGAAGATATGTTCAAACTAATATCATTAATAGATTCATAAAAGGTCATATTTATCTAAAAATTAGTCGACCACATTAAATAGTTCATATAATATTTATTATATTATTTTTAAAACAATTTATTTGGTTTATCTCTTAATAGAATAATTACAACAACATTTTTGTATAATTATTTAATATACTTATTTTTTGCATAAAATTTTAAAAAAATAATAGGATGAATATAAATCTATTTACTTTGACAATAATACTTTTAATTGAATTTATCATCTTAAAATCACAATATTTAAATTGTTATATTTATTAAATTATGAAGGTGACAACTTTGGCATCATTTAAAATAAAATAATATAAGTGTCATACTCACCTTAATAAGGATCCAAATGGTCCTAAATTCTTCCAGTGGATGATTAGGGTTTATATATACAGTAATAATAAGTTTTGATCAGATTTTTGGGCTTTTTGATATGTATTACTATTTCAATAAAAACTATATTATTGATTTTTCACTAAATAAATAATTTATGCATCATTAATGTATAAGATAATAAGGTAATTAAATAACTCTTAAAAATTACAAATAAATTACCATGACAAAGAAAATCATTTTATATTTCAATTGAGTATTAATAACCGAATTTATATTCTATAAAAACGTATATTAAAAATACTTTAATTATTAAAGATGAGTGAGACATATTTCACTTTCCTTTAAATAAAATAAACTAATGGTCATAATCACCTCCAAGTGGGTTCTAATGGATTCCATTTTGACCCAAATATTCATTAGGACAAATTATAATCATCCAATTGTATTAAGACAAGTATTAGGATAATTTTATAATATTATATTTACCCTTAATTACCCATTTTACCTTTTACTATGGTAAATAAAATTTACCGTTGTTACTATTCATAAAGACCAAAAATAAAAAGTAGTCTATTAATATAATTTGGACCCACTGATTCCAACTATGAAATCCATTTTTCCAAATTCAATACACAGAAGTTGCAGAAATTAAATTAAAACTAATCTCGTTGTCGAAAGAAAATGGGTTTTTATTTAAAACATTGCAAAAGATTGAATCTATTTAACCTACGAATTCAATGTAAAATCAAGGATAATGACATAAATTATTTTAAATGGTAAAAATATATTCTATTTAGACTTTAAAACCATTCAATATTATAATTTAACCACATAAGTTATTACGATGAAAAAAGTTTTTTTTAATTAAAATATAGCGTGTTTTTACTATTCATTAAAATATGAAAGTTATAAGAATAATATGAAAAATTAATCCAAGGTAAAATTTTATATCCTGATTCCAAATAATAATTTTATTTTGTAAAATTGAACTTATAAACATGTCAAAAACTAGATTTAATCTGGGTGCTCCATCAAAAGTCGGCAAAACTGCATTTTTTTAAAAATACTTATTTTACCCGAAACATTTATTTTGTTCTTATACCATGTTCTAGAAAATGTGTAAGGTGAATAATAATGTTATAAAATTCAAAATTTAGTTAATACTATTCATAACGACTAGATCATAATAATATTATAATAATATATCGTTGTTTAGTAAAACCCGGTGTTGCATACAACACACGCTATTGAGGAAGGTCGCGATTGCGTGTAAGGCAAGCCAAGTCAGGATTGCATGTTGTGAAAGAATCTTTTATTATTTCGTATAACAGAATCCAACCATATTTCATTTATACATTGAATATATATATATATACACTCAATGTTGCATATAATGACTATTATAAAACGAACTTGAAATTATGTGTAACACAATCTACGAATAGTGTTGCGTATACTTCAAGCTAATACAGTGTGTTGTATAGCACAAGATAATATTGTTGTAGCATAAAACACATGACATCAAATAAATTAAAAACAATAATTATCATAAAATATTGGGTTGTTACATTCTACCCCCATTAAAATGAATTTTTCCCACGAAATTCGTCGGGGTTATACATGGTTTTCTACTTGAAAGTTTCGTTAATTGCAAAACACATCGTAAAATGAAATACCAAAACATAACTTTAAAAACTACAGTATGAAACGTAATGGTTACCCAAATTAACTAATCACTGGCTTTGCACATAGGAGAACATAGGTGAAAATATGGATATGGAAAAAAAATCTAACCATCATGTTCTGATGGAAAGTGGTAGACGACATGGCTATGAAAAATCCAACAATCACTAAGCCATAAATTTGTGATGATCTAAGGTACCATCTGATTCATCGGATATAAGAGCACTAGGACAACAATTTTGGTTTTCAATATCATTTCCCTAAAGTTGAAATTTTTGATGTAGAAGAAATACTTGCTTGATTTTGGTACAATCTCATTGTTGTTCATGCTTTGAATAATTTTCCACTTCATCTCATAAAGAAATGAAGTTGAATTTGTTATTCGTGAAGTATTAACAGATCATGTGATAGAATGATGGGTCATTCCATCTGTTTCAAACAAAATTTTAGCAAAAGTTATCAAATATACATAAGTCCATCTACGGTGAGATTAATCATATACGATTCCAAAAATGAACTTATACTTCATATATCATACCGCTTAATAAAATAAAACTAGTTTCTACTAACCAGGGACATCTTGTAGGCCTGTGGTATGCGATAAAGGCCAGTCACACTTCAGTTGTGGGTTCGATTCCCACAGCCTTGTCCGACGCGATGGGCTGTCGCACGTCCTACAGGTTGTCCTTTTTCTAAAACTACAATACTATAACATCCCATCAATAATATCGAAAAAAGTTCAATCCTGAAACAATACTAACTTATTTCCAACATAATTCATTCCAATCATTAGGCTTATCTAAAATACTTCGGTCCAAGCTCATAGTATAAAGAAAATAATTACTTGAAATGTCACATAAAAATCACGTGATTTCCATCATTTATCCCCAATATAGCATAAGATATATCTTATTCGTAAAACTAAAAACATGTGAATACCTTAATCATGTATTCTCTTGAAGAATGAATACCCATTGAACCTTAGTGAAAACATGAATGTTTTTAAATTTCAACACTTTCCACATACCAAAATCCAAAAAATTCTATATACTCAAGCCATAATATCACTTAATCCTTATATCAGTAATGAGCTCATGAATACTATCAAACATTTCATTATCTAATTATCTCTTCTTTATGCGCATATCACCTTTTTCCAAAAATATCTCAATCACTTTCCATGGTTACAGGTACCATAAAAATATTGAAAACTACAATAGACCAATACATAAATATTCCAATATTCCACGATACTATATAAAACATTATTTTGGAATCCCATTACATAAACACATAATTATTCCACCACATCATTGTCATATTCAACATCGCCAATATTGATCGCATGTGAATTCCCTTTGTCCTTTTCCTTAAGTGGTTTCTCATGTAGATCATCACTAACCCTTGGATTAGGGCATTTATTAGCATAATGCCCCAATTCCTTACACTTGAAGCATTGAAGTTTTGGTGATGCATTCTCTGTAGAATTTTCTTTATTCACATCATTAGCAACCATTTTTCCATTACTTCGACACTCAGCTGCTCGATGACCTTCTTTTCCACACTTAAAAAATTTTCTAGTCCCTTTAAGACAATCTACACCATGCTTCATTCCACACATTGAGCATAAGGAAACATTCATCTTCTTTTCACCATTATTCTGATATTTCTCCTTGAACTCCATCATTCGTTTATTTTCAAAACCATGAGATGGATAAGAAACACCAACTTCCATTTCTACCTTGATAGCACAAGGCACAATTTCATCATAGCTACTAAAGTATTTTATAGCTAATGCCATTCGAAGACTTCATTTTATGCCACTGAAAAATCGATAAACATTACTTTCAGGTTGGATGATAAAGCTCGATTCATAACTTGCAAGTCTTGTAAAATTCGCTTCGTATATACCAAGAGATTCATCATCCTTCTTCTTAAGCTCAAGAAACTCTTTTTCCATCATTGTTCGATGAATACGAGGGAAGTACTTACTAAAAAACAAGTTCTTGAACTCATCCCATTACATAGACTCAATTTCATCTCTTTTCCTCGTATTCTTGATAAGATTCCACCATTGATCAGAATCACCTTCCAAACGATATACTGCTAAGATGAAATTATCATGCTCAGAACATTGTAGAACTGAAAATATATATTCAGTAGTACTGATCCATTGTTCAGCCACTAAGGGACCAGATAACCCGTTGATTAAAGGTGGACACTGCCTCATGAAGGATTCAACAAAATGTTGCTCCTTTATCTTCTCATTTTGAAATCCAGAATGATTCATAGCTTGTGTATGTATAGAAATAAGATTGTGCACTCCATCTCCCATGACATTGGTTTGGTCAGGAGGACAATCATTGCATTTTCCATTACATTGATCAACATGGTTCCTTCGGGTTCTAGTCAACATCTAAAACCAAAAAATAATAGTGTGAGAGGCAAATACCATGCTAGGGAAAACAACATAATAAAGGGGGAGTACTCTCAATATATAACATCTTAGGTTTAATTATAAGATCGTTAGATCAATTCTATGACTATAACCAATATGTATACTTATCCTTAGGTACATCCCTAGACATGCCTTAGAAATATCTCTAGGGATCTCACTAAAGTTCTCGCATCCTAGTTTCCAAAGGTTGACTAACACTTTCCGTTGATACCAATTGTAGAGACTCGAAGCTTGACATACATGGACATTACATTACTTTTGCGGAATACTTAATACATAACAAAAACAGACACACAAGGACCGTAATAGTTTAGTGTCATTGGAAACTCGGAATATAAACATCTAATCATGTTGAAAGATCTTTGACATCTCCCATAACAATCTTCCCCTTTTCGTTTGCTTACATAAAACCTTTCCGTATTTCCTGGGAAAAATAAATCATAAAAAGGGTGAGCTTAAATGCTCAGTATGGGAAAACATAGAGAACATAAAATAATCCATAAACATTTGAAAGCAAAAACTTGAACGTGAAATGTAAACCTTAAAACCTCGAGCAAAGACATAAATCTTGGAAGTAAGGCATTTATCATAAAGGAACATCAATCACGATAAAATAGCATGGTAATAAAACATGTAATTGTGGAAACCATTCAGCACTTGTTATGATTTCCATAGTAGCCAAGGCATTACTGCCAAGACCATCTTAGTGTACAAAGTCCCTTTCTGAATCAAGTTCACTCCTCATTCCAGTCCTGTATTACTGAACTGGTTTAACTTTTCGTTCCAGCCATGTCTATCTCATGAGATATTAATCTTTACCCACTGCATTGGAGGAAATATAGGTCCCACCCATCTCATAATGAAATCATTCTTACCTGTGCCACAAAATAAACATAAATTATTCAAATTAACCCAACGAATAAAATGGGTTTCATAAACATCATCCAATCATCACATAATCCATATAAAAGAAATGGATATAATTTAATAATAAGAAACGTCAAACCATGTAAACCATAGAGACATGATACTTGAAACATACACATATGAAATAATGTCATCTTATATGAAACATGGTTTTGATAAAACTCACGAAATGAATTCATGAGGAAAATATCCTTTCTTCTTCAAAATCATTTTCTTTTCACAAAATGACATCCAATTTTAAAAGAAAAGGATTCTTTTGAAAATAGTCAAGAAATATTTTGGAGGAATCTTAATGAAAATAAGGCTTTATAAAACCGTAAAAATCTGTTCGTGCTGAATAAGTTAAAAAAACATTTTTCTCAAACTTTTGTTGGAAAAGTCAAAAAGTACCTCATAACGTAAACAAAAGAAAGATTCCTTACATACCATGTAGTAAAAGTAAAAATGGGTAAAAATGACATTAAACATACATAAATACACTTTTATAAAACATGGACATGGATGATATCAATAACCCCAGTAAATACTTATGAATAAGAAATCACGGATAAAAATGAGATTTTCACAATTATCCCTTACTTTAGGTCGGATATGCTTCGTACGTATCTGAAACTCCTGTATAATGATTTAAATAGTGTTATTGACTTATTACAGAATCATATTCATTGTTATTATATTATATATGTTTAACTTATGACTTTATATTACCCGTTCTTTTGTAAATTCCATGTTAAATAAACGTTTTGGGTAAAATCATTTCATTTTTCATTCGTGTTTTATCATGTAATTATTCATATGATCACTTAGAGAATGATTAATTACATCCATAATGTAAAACATGATTTATATATAATATATATTCAGAATATATATATATATATAATAGTTCGATAAATGGAAATAAATAGACCATTCATGGAGACGGTAGGCCATACGTACGCATGAACGCTGTTTTCGTTTCCTTATTGAATTGTATGGAATTAAGTATATGACATACATATATTTGAACATAAATCCAGTAGAATTATTATTTCATATATATCATTATTATATATTATATATACTTTATAATCAATCTTGAATTGTTAACATGGAATATGAATCTCATCACGTCGTGGAGACGGTAATCCGTACGTACGCACGAGCGATGATATCGTTCCCATGGAATTGTATTGGAGTGTATGTATACTATTTTAGAATCAATATCACTTTACAATAATCATATATAGTCATTATTTACACCATTATACCCATCCATCTAAGGTGGTGGTGGAAAATAGATTACACCATGGCGTGGAGATGGTATTTCGTACGTACGCACGCACGGTGATTTCATTTTCCATAGGATGGATAGATGGTGAAATAGGTTTGTTTCATAATTAGAATAACATATACGTATATTAGAGATACTAATGTTATTCCTTCATGACAAAAAAACTAAAGAAGACTAAGAAGAAGAAGAAGATGTAAAGTTGAAAAAATCATTAACTGACATTACCTCCTCTTTGAAGCACCTCTTTGAGACCTCCGTATAGAGCACTATGATTGGACATTGAAGAAGACCAAAACCACTAGGATGTTTCTAGGGAAGTGGGGAAGTGAAATTGGCAGGGGTTGTCCGAGCTCGATTGCTCAAATTGGTGTGAGGAGGAGAAGAAGGAGGTTCCCTTTTATAAGGGAGGAGAGGGGCACCTTTGGAAATATAAGAAATATTAGTTTATATTAAATCCCAACCCCACATAAAAACTACCAAAATGACTCATATCCAATGATTAGATGAGATAGGGTTGTAATCTCATCAACAAATAAAATTTATAAATGTTAGGAATTTATTTTAAACATTATCAACTTGATTTATCCTCATTTAATTAATTTAATTTAATTTTTATTAATAACATTCTAAATTTTAAATTATAATAAATAATTTCTTATTTGTTGTGAATTGTCCATAATTGTATAATTTATAACATTTTAGACCATATAAATTTAAATTTATAATTTTTAAAGATTTTTGTGATTTTAAAACAATTTTATAATATGTTATTTTCATAAAATAACAATAGTGTCAATTTTGACAGTTTTCATTTATTTGAATTTAAATAAAATATATATAGAAGATATGTCCAAACTAAAAGCTTTAATAGATTCATAAAAGGTCATATGTTTATATAAAATTATTGGAGAACATTAAATAGTTCATATAATATTTATTTTATTATTTTTAAAACCATTTATTTGGTTTATCTATTCATAAAATAATTACTACAACATTTTTTTATAATTATTTAATATACATATTTGTTGCATAACAATTAAAAATAAAATCCTATGATAATTATAAATCTATTAAATTTCACAATAATACTTTTACTCGAATTTATCATCTTAAAATCACAATATTTAAATTGTTATATTTATTAAATTATGAAGGTGACAACATTGGTATCATTTAAAATAAAATAATATAAGGGTCATAATCGCCTTAATAAGGATCCAAATGGACCTAAAATAGGCCAGTGGATGATCAGGGTTTATATATACACTAATAATAAGTTTTGTGCAGATTTTTGGGCCTTTTTATATTTATTAATATTTCAATAAAAACTATATTATTGATTTTTCACTAAATAAATAGTTTTTCATCATTAATGTATAAGATAAAAAGGTAATAACATATAATTATATGAGTGATACTTATGTTATTCCATCATATTAAAAAACCTAATGAAGAAGATGTAGAAGAAGAAATAAAGTTTAAAGAATCGGTAAAGGACATTATCTTTTCTTTGAAGCGCCTCTTTGAGACCTCCTCATAGGGCACTGAAATTGGTCATTGAAGAAGACCAGGACCTCTTGGTTGTTTCTAGGGAAGTGGGGAAGTGAAATGGTCAGGGTTTGGCCGAGCATGAAGGCTCAAATTGGTGTGAGGAGGAGAGGGAGGAGGTTCCCTTTTATAAGGGAGGAGATGGGGACCTTTTGAAATATAAGAAATATTAGTTTATATTAAATCCCAACCCCACATAAAAACTTCCAAAATGACTCATATCCGACTATTAGATGAGATAAGGTTGTAATAACATCAAACAATAAAATTTAGACATGTTAGAAATTTATTTTAAACGTTATCAACTTGATTTATACTTATTTAATCAATTTAATTTTATTTGTGTTAATAATATTCTACATTTTAAATTATAACAAATAATTACTTATTTGTTATGAATTGTCAATAATTGGATAATTTATAAAGTTTTAGACCATATAAATTTAAATTTATAATTTTTAAATATTTTTGTGATTTTTAAAAAATTTTATAATATGTAATTTTTATAAAATAACAATATTGTCAATTTTGACACTATTCATTTATTTGAATTTAAATAAAATATATATAGAAGATATGTTCGAAATAAAAGTTTTAATATATTAATAAAATGACATATGTATCTAAAAAAGTAGTGTATCACATTAATTAGTTCATATAATATTTATTTTATTATTTTTAAAACAATTTATTTGGTTTATATCTTAATAAAATAATTACTACAACATTTTTGTATAATTATTTAATATACTTATATGTTGCATAAAAATAAAAAATAAAATAAAATGATGATTATAAATCTATTAATTTTAACAATAATACTTTTACTCGAATTTATCATCTTAAAATCACAATATTTAAATTGTTATATTTATTAAATTTTGAAGGTGACAAATTTGGCATCATTTAAAATAATATAATATAAGTGTCATAATCACCTTAATAAGAATCCAAATGGTCCCAAATTCGGCCAGTGCATGATTAGGGTTAATATATACACTAAGAATAAGTTTTGGTCAGATTTTTGGGCCTCTTTATATGTATTACTATTTCAATAAAAACTATAATATTGATTTTTCACTAAATAAAATTTTTTTGCATCATTAATGTATAAGATAATAAGGTAATTAAATAACTCTTATAAATTACAAATAAATTACCATGACAAAGAAAAACTTTTTATATTTCAAATTATTATTTATAACCGAATTTATATTCTGTATAAACTTATATTAAAAATACATTAATTATTAAAGTTTAGTGAGACATATTTCACTTTCCTTTAAATAAAATAAACTAATGGTCTTAATCACATGAAAGTGGGTTCTAATGGAATCCATTTAGACCCAAATATTACTTAGGACAAATTATAATCATCCTATTGTATTAAGACAAGTATTAGGATAATTTTATAATATTATATTTACCCTTAATTACCCAATTTACCTTTTACTATGGTAAATAAAATTTACCTTTGTTACTATTCATAAAGCCCAAAAATAATAAGTAGTATATTAATATAATTTGGACCCACTAATTCCAAATATGGAATCCATTTTTCCAAATTCAATACTCATATGTTTCAGAAATTAAATTAAAATTAATCCCGTTGTCGAAAGAAAACAGGTTTTTGTTTAAAACATTGCAAAAGATTGAATTTATTTAAACTAGGTATTCAATGTAAAATCAAGGATAATGACATAAATTATATTAAATGGTAAAAATATATTCTATTTATACTTTATAACCATTCAATATTATAATTTAACCACATAAGTTATTAGGATGAAAAAAGTTGTTTTTAATTAAAATATAGCGTGTTTTTACTATTCATTAAAATATGAAAGTTATCAGAATAATATGAAAAATTTATCCACGTTTAAATTTTATATCCTGATTCAAAATAATAAGTTAATTTTGTAAAATTGAACTTATAAACATGTCAAAAACTAGATTTAATGTGGGTGCGCCATCAAAGGTTGGCAAAACTGCATTTTTTTATAAATACTTATTTTACCCAAAAATTTATTTTGTTCTTATACCATGTTCTAAAAAATGCGTAAGATGAATAATAATGTTATAAAATTTAAAATTTTGTTTATACTATTCATAAGGGCTAGTTATTAATAATATTATAATAATATATCATTGTTTGGTAAAACCCGATGTTGCATACAACACACGCTATCGAGGAAGGTCGTGATTGCGTGTAATGCAAGCCAAGTCAGGATTGCGTGTTGTGAAAGAATCCTTTATTATTTAATATAACATAATCCAACCATATTTCATTTATACATTGAATATATATATATATACACTCAATGTTGCACACAATTACTATTATAAAACGAACTTGAAATTGTGTGTAACACAATCTAAGAATAGTGTTGCGTATACGTCAAGATAATACATTGTGGCATATAGCACAAGATAATCTTGTTGTAGCATTAAAAACATGACATCAAATAAATTATAAAGAATACTTATCATAAAATATCGGGTTGTTACATCTACCCCCCTTAAAATGAATTTCGCCCTCGAAATTCGTCGGGGTTATACATGGTTTTCTACTTGAAATTTTATTTAATTGCAACACACATCATAAAATGAAATACCAAAACGCAACTTTAAAAACTAAAGTATGAAACATAACAGTTACCCAAATTAACTAATCACTGGGTTTCCACATAGGAGAACATAGGTGAAAATATGGAGATGGAAGAAAAATCTAACCATCAAGTTCCGATGGAGAGTGGTAGAGGACATGGCTATGAAAAATCCAACAATCACTAAGCCATAAATTTGTGATGATCTAAGGTACCATCTGAGTCATCAGATATAAGATCACAAGGACAAAATTTTTGGTTTTCAATATCATTTCCCTAAAGTTGAAAATTTTTAATTAGAAGAAATACTCGCTTGATTTTGGTACAATCTCACTATTGTTCGTGCTTTGCACAATTTTTCACTAAATATTGTAACGAAATGAAGTTGAATTTGTTATTCGTGAAGTATTAACAGATCATGTGATAGAATGATGGGTCATTCCATCTGTTTCAAACAAAAGGTTAGCAAAAGTTATCAAATATACATAAGTCCATCTACGGTGAGGTTAATCATATACGATTCAAAAAATGAAATTATACTTCATATATCATACTGCTTAATAAAATATAACTTGTTTCTACTAACCATGTACTTCCTGTAGGCTAGTTGTATGCGATAAAGGCCAGTTTCACTTCAGTTGTGGGTTCGATTACCACAGCCTTGTCCGACGCGATGGGTTGTCGCCCGTCCTACAGGTTGTCCTATTTCTAAAACTACATTACTATAACATCCCATCAATAATATCGAAAAAAGTTCTATCCTTAAACAATACTAACTTATGTCTAACAAAATTCAATGCAATCTTTAGGCTTATCTATAATACTTCGGTCCAAGATCATAGTATAAAGAAAATGATTACATGTAATGTCACATAACAATCACGTGACTGCCATCATTTATCCCCAATATATCATAAGATATATCTTGTTTGTAAAATTACAAACATGTGAATACCATAATCATGTATTCTCTTGAAGAATTAAAACCCATTTAACCTTAGTGAAAACATGAATGTTGTTAAATTTTAACACTTTCCACATACCAAAATCCAAAGAATTTTATATACTCAAACCATAATATCACTTAGTCCTTATATCAGTCATGAGCTCATGAATACTATCAAATATTTCATTTTCTCCTTATCCCTTCATTATGCGCATATCACCTTTTTTCAAAAATATCTCAATCACATTCAATGGTTACCGGTACCATATAAGTATTGAAAACCACAATAGACAAATACATAAATATTCCAATATTCCACGATACTATATAAGACATTATTTTTGAATCCCATTACATAAACACTTAATTATTCCACCACATCGTTGTCATATTCAACATTGCCAATAGTGATCGCATGTGACTTCCCTTTGTCCTTTTCCTTAAGTGGTTGCTCATGTCGATCATCACTAACCCTTGGATTTGGGCATTTATTACCATAATGCCCCATTTCCTTTCACTTGAAGCATTGATGTTTTGGTGGTGCGTTCTCTGTAGAATTTTCTTCATTCACATCATTAGAAACCCTTTTTCCATTATTTTGACACTCAGCTGCTTGATGACCTTCTCTTCCACACTTAAAACATTTTCTAGTCCCTATTAGACAATCTCCACCATGCTTCTTTCCACACTTTGAGCATAAGGAAACATTCATCTTCTTTTCACCATTATTCTGAGATTTCTCCTTGAACTCCATCTTTCATTTCCTATCAAAACCATGAGATGGATAAGTAACGCCAACTTCCATTTCTACCTTGATATCACAATACACAATTTCATCTTAGCTACTAAAGTCTCTTATAGGTAATTCCCTTCGAAGACTTGGTTTTAAGCCACTGAAAAATCGATCAACTTTACTTTTAGGTTGGATGATAAATCCAGATGCATACAAATAATGTCTTGTAAAATTCGCTTCGTATATACCAATAGATTCATCATCCTTCTTCTTAAGCTCAAGAAACAGTTTTTCCATCTTTGTTCGAAGAATATGAGGGAAGTACTTACTGAATAACAAGTTCTTGAACTCGTCACATTCCATGGACTCAATTTCATATCATTGCCTCATATTATTGATAAGATTCCACCATTGATCAACATAAACTTCCAAATGATATACTGCAAAGATGAATTTATCATGCTCAGAACATTGTAGAATTGGAAATATCTTTTCAGTAGTTCTAATCAATTTTTCAGACACTACGGTATTATAAGACCCGTTGAATGAAGGTGGATGCTGCCTCGTGAAGGATTCAACAAAAATTTTCTCCTTTCTCTGGTCATTTTGAAATCCGGAATGATTCATATCTTGTGTATGTATAGAAATAAGAATGTGCACTCCATCTCCCATGACATTGGTTTGGTCAGGAGGACAATCATTGCATTGTCCATTACATTGATCAACACGGTTCCTTCGGGTTCTAGCCATCGTCTAAAACCCAAAAATAATAGTGTGAGAGGAAAATACCATGATAGGGAAAGGAACATAATATAGGGGGAGTACCTTCAATACTTATCATCGTAGGTTTAATTATAAGATCTTTAGCGCAATTCTATGACTATAACCTATACGTATACTTAACCTTATGGACATCTCTAGACATACCTTAGCAATATCTCTAGGCATCTCACTAAAGTTCTCGCATCCTAGTTTCCAAAGGTTGACTAAACCTTTACTCTTATACCAACTATAGAGACCCGAAGCTTGACATACATGGACATTACATTAAATTTGCAAAAAACATAATACATAACAAAAACATACACACAAGGACCGTAATATTTTAGTGTCATTGGAAACTCGGAATATAAAGATCTAATCATGTTGAACGATCTTCAATATCTCCCATAACGATCTTCCCCTTTTCATTTCCTTACATAAAACCATTATTTATTTCCTTGGGAAAATAAAACATAAAAAGGGTGAGCTCAAATGCTCAGTAATGGAAAACATAGAGAACATAAAACAATCCATAAACATTTGAAATCAAAAACATGAACATGAAATCTAAACCTTAAAACCTCGAACAATGACATAAATCTTCGAAGTAAGTCAGGAATTTATCATAAAGGAACATCAATCATGATAAAATAGCATGGGAATAAAACATGTATTTTTGAAAACCATTCAGCACTTGTTATGATTTCCATAGTATCCAAGGCATTGCTTCCAAGACCATCTTAGTGGACAAAGTCCCTTTCTGAATCGAGTTCACTCCTCAGTCCAGTCCTGTATTACTGAACCGGTTTAACTTGTCGTTCCGGCCATGTCTATCTCATTAGATATAAATCTTTACCCAATGCATTGGAGAGAGATATAGGTCCGACCAATCTCATAATGAAATCATTCTTACTTGTGCCATAAAATAAACATACATTATTCAAAATAACCCAACGAATAAAATGGGTTTCATAAACATCACCCCATCATCACATAATCCATATAAAAGAAATGGATATCATTTCTTAATAAGAAAATTTATACCATGTAAACCATAGAGACATGATACTTGAAACATGCACATATGAACTAATGTCATCTTAGATGACAACTTTTTTTTGATAAAACACATGAAATGAATTTTTGATGAAAATATCATTTCTTCTTCAAAAACATTTACTTTTCACAAAATGACTTCCATTTTTAAAATAAAAGGATTTTGTTGAAAATAGTCATGAAAGATTTTGGATGAAGCTTCATTAAAATAAGGCTTTATAAAACCGTAAAAATCCGTTCGTGCCGAATAAGTAAAAAAAAATCTTGTACTTTTGTCAAAACAGTCAGAAAGTACCTCGTAACGTAAAAAAAAGAAATATTCCTTACATACCATTTAGTAAAAGTCAAAATGGGTAAAAATGACATTAAACATACATAAATACACTTTTATAAAACATGGACATTGATGATAGCAATAACCCCAGTAAATACTTACGAATAAGGAATCTCGGATAAAAATGAGATTTGCACAATTTTCCCTTACATTAGGTCCGATATGCTTCGTACGTATCCGTACCTCCTGTATAATGATTTAAATAATGACATTGACTTATTAAAGAATCATATTCATTTTTATTATATCATATATGTTTCACTTATGACTTTATATTACCTGTTCTTTTGTAAATTTAATGTTAAAGCAGCATTCTGGGTAAAATCATTTCATTTGTCATTCGTGTTTTAACTTGTAATTATTCATATGATTACATAGATCATGATTACATACATACAGAATGTAAAACATGATTTATATATAATATATATTCCGAATATACATATATATAATAGATCGATAAATGGAAATAAATACACCATTCATGGAGACAGTAGGCCGTACGTACGCATGAAAGTTGTTTTCGTTTCCTTATTGAATTTAATGGAATTAAGTATATGACATACATATATATGAAAATAAATCTAGTAGCATTATTATGTCATGTATTTCATTATTACATATTATATATACTTTATAATCAAACTTGAATTGTTAACCTGGAAAATGAATCTCATCACGTCGTGGAGCCGGTAATCCGTACGTACGCACGAGCGATGATATCGTTCCCATGGAATTTTATTGGAGTGTATGTATACTATTTCATAATCAATATCACTTTAAAATAATCATAAATAGTCATTATTTACACCATTATACCCATCCAAGTAAGGTGGTGGTGGAAAATAGATTACACCATGGCGTGGAGATGATATTCCCTACGTACACACGCGCGGTGATTTCGTTTTCCATAGGATGGATAGATGATGAAATAGGGTTGTTTCATAATTATAATAACATATAAGTATATTAGTGATACTGATGTTATTCCTTTATAACAAAAAAACTAAAGAAGAAGAAGTAGAAGAAGAAATAAAGTTGAAAGAATCAGTAACGGACATTACCTCTTCTTTGAAGCGCCTCTTTGAGACCTCCTCATACGGCAGAAAAATCGGTCTTTGAAGAAGACAAGGACCTATAGAATGTTTCTAGGGAAGTGGAAAAGTGAAATGGGCAGGGGTTGGCCGAGCTTGAAGGCTCAAATTGGTGTGAGGAGGAGAGGGAGGAGGTTCCCTTTTATAAGGGATGAGATGGGCACCTTTGGAAATATAAGAAATATTAGTTTATATTAAATACCAACCCCACATAAAAACTACAAAAATGACTCATATACGAATATTATATGAGATAGGGTTGTAATATCATCAAAAAATAAAATTTAGACATGTTAGGAATTTATTTTAAACATTATCAACTTGATTTATCCTTATTTAATCAATTTAATTTTATTTGTGTTAGTAACATTCTAAATTTTAAATTATAATAAATAATTACTTGTTTGTTGTTAATTGTCCATAATTGGATACTTTATTACATTTTATACCATATAAATTTAAATTTATAATTTTTAAATTTTTTTTGTGATTTTAAAACAATATTATAATATGTTATTTTCATAAAATAACAATAGTGTCAATTTTGACACTATTCATTTATTTGAATTTAAATAAAATATATAAAGAAGATATGTTAGAACTAAAAGCTTTAATAGATTCATAAAATTCCATATATATCTAGAAAATAATTGTATAACATTAAATAGTTCATATAATACTTATTTTATTATTTTTAGAACCATTTATTTGGTTTATCTCTTAATAAAATAATTACTACAATATTTTTGTATAATTATTTAATATACATATTTGTTGCATAAAAATTGAAAATAAACTCCTATTATGAAGATAAATATATTAACTTTCACAATAATAATTTTACTCGAATTTATCATCTTAAAATCACAATATTTAAATTTTTATATTTATTAAATTATGAAGGTGACAACTTTGGTATCATTTAAAATAAAATAATATAAGTGTCATAATCGCCTTAATAAGGATTAAAATGGTCCAAAATTCAGCCAGTGGATTATTAGGGTTTATATATACACTAATAATAAGTTTTGTGCAGATTTTTGGGCCTTTTGATATGTATTACTATTTCAGTAAAAACTATATTATTGATTTTTCACTAAATAAATAATTTTTACATCATTAATGTATAAGATAATAAGGTAATTAAATAACTCTTAAAATTTACAAATAAATTACCATGACAAAGAAAAAAAATTTATATTTAAAATGAGTGTTTATAACCGAATTTATATTCTGTGTAATATTATATTAAAAATACTTTAATTATTAAAGTTGAGTGAGACATATTTCACTTTC
Source organism: Viscum album (assembly GCA_963277665.1). Lineage (NCBI taxonomy): Eukaryota > Viridiplantae > Streptophyta > Magnoliopsida > Santalales > Viscaceae > Viscum > Viscum album. The sequence goes on along the minus strand of OY728135.1, from coordinate 1,998,810,509 downwards.
CTTTAAATAAAATAAACTAATGGTCTTAATCACATGAAAGTGGGTTCTAATGGAATCCATTTAGACCCAAATATTACTTAGGACAAATTATAATCATCCAATTGTATTAAGACAAGTATTAGGATAATTTTATAATATTATATTTACCCTTAATTACCCAATTTACCTTTTACAATGGTAAATAAAATTTAAAGTTGTTACTATTAATAAAGCCCATAAATTAAAAGTAGTCTATTAATATAATTTGAACCCACTGATTCAAAATATGGAATCCATTTTTCCCAATTAAATAAACTGAAGTTGCAGAAATTAAATTAAAATTAATCCCATTGTCGAATGAAAATGGGTTTTTGTTTAAAACATTGCAAATTATTGAATTTATTTAAACTACAAATTCAATGTAAAATCAAGGCTAATGAAATACATTATATTAAATGGTAAAAATATATTATATTTATACATTAAAACCATTTAATATTATAATTTAACCACATAAGTTATTACGATGAAAAAAGTTGTTTTTAATTAAAATATACCGTGTTTTTACTATTCATTAAAATATGAAAGTTATCAGAATAATATGAAAATTTTATACGAGGTAAAAATATTATATCCTGATTCCAAATAATAATTTTATTTTCTAAAATTGAACTTATAAACATGTCAAAATCTATATTTAAAGTGGGTGCACCATCAAAAGTCGGCAAAACTGCATTTGTTGAAAAATACTTATTTTACCCGAAAAATATATTTTGTTCTTATATCATGTTCTAGAAAATGATTAAGATGAATAATAATGTTATAAAATTAAAAATTTAGTTAATACTATTCATAACGGATAGTTCATAAAAATATTATAATAATATATTTTTTTAGTAAAACCCGGTGTTGCATATAACACACGCTATCGAGGAAGGTCGTGATTGCCTGTCCTGCAAGCCAAGTAAAGATTGCGTGTTGTGAAATAATCCGTTATTATTTTGTATAACAGAATCCAACCATATTTCATTTATACACTGAATATATATATATATATACACTCAATGTCGCGTATAATGATTACTATAAAACGAACTTGAAATTGTGTGTAACACAATCTAAGAATAATGTTGCGTATACATCAAGCTAATACAGTGTGAAGTATAGAACAAGATAATATTATTGTCGAATAAAACACATGACATCAAATAAAATAAAAATAATACTTATCATAAAATATCTGGTTATTACAGTAAGTCATAGGAGACATGATTTCCTTCTTTCTCCTTGTGGGAATGTGAAATCATTAAAATGGAAGAGGAAGCATGATGATTCTCATGGAGAATCCCAATTTAAATGTTTTTATAGACCTTTATACAATTCAAGGAAGAGGCCAATTTATTTATTACATGTGTTGAAAACAGTGGCACTGAATGTGTAACTAAAATGAGGAACCCGAGATATGTGTCTTCTATGGATGCTCAAGAAACTACAGAATTTCATCTAGATATTTTCTACTCCTTTTAATGGAATGGGATCCTTAGTACCTGTTAGAAAATTTATACAATTATATCTTTCATAGAAAAATGAGATCTATGCATATGGATTTGGAATGAAGCTTTTAGATGTAGTGGATGAGCATCAAGAGGATGATGTTATGGGTTTATTGACTGTGATACGTACCATCACTATAGCTACGTCATTAGTGACTACTTTATTTTATGTTGGTGCATAAATTTAATTTATTCCAACTCGTATTCTTAATATGACAAAAATTACCATAGATATTTGGACTTATGAGATGGATATTACTATAGACCATGGAATAAGGATATGGAATGGTCTCCATATCCCAGCTAGTGTCTTATATTTATCAGTTGCTGTTCTTTCTTTGATTTTTATAGTCCTCAGTATTGTACCTCTTAACATCATATTCAGGATAATGTGTTTCATTTCCTATAATGGTTGGATTGATTATTATCTTCAACAGGTCTCTTTTATTATACCCAATGGTGTATGTTGTATTGTTAGCGGTGAATAAATCAAAATATCTAGTAGTTATGAATATTATTATATATTGTTGGGGAAATTGATTTATGTGTGTGATTTTGATATGGATTGATATTATTTGATCAGTGATAAGCCTCTAGTTTTTTTGAGTTTTTAGAAATTTTTTCTTCTGACTTATTTGGATTACCACTACTAAATGAGGTAGACATTTCAATTGAAATAGTTCTTGATACCCAACCAGTGTCTATTCCTTGTTTCTATATACAACTGGATGAAATAAAAAAGCTAATGAATTAGTTGGATGATCTTCTTATGAAACTATTTATACACCTAAGTGTGTCACATATGATGGCAAAATCACTCTCTACTATGAAGGTTTATGGATGAATTTTTTATTGTGTTTATTACTATAAACTCTATAGAGTCATCGTAAAAATATATATACATTTCAATGTATTTATGATCTATTTGATGAGTTGAAATAGAAAAATTGTATTAATGTTGTATGTATGATCTTTTTACTATAATTTGAGAATAAAAGAATATTTCATTCAGAAAACCTCCTTTTGGAGAATCCATGGACATTATGATTACCTTTCAATGTAATTTGTTTTACCCACTATTGGTCTAGTTTATAAATATATCATGAACATGATTTTCTAGTATTACCTTGGTACCATTATTGTTTTCAATGTGGTTCACATCCTAGTTTATTCTATGTAAAAGTTAGGATGCCATTATTGTCGATGAACAATTTTGTACTTGTAGAGAAACCACTGAATATATTCATGTCTATAAAAATGTTACTTATAGATACAAGAAGTAACATTCATGGAACATGTCATATTAGAACAAGGTATACCGGTTCATCCTAAGAATTAAATGGCTATTATGACAAGGGAACAACCATGAAATTTATTAAATGTTTGGGGGTTTCATGTGTTTAACTAGGAATTATTGTTGCTTCATTAAGGAAATATCAATGCTGTCTTCTTTGATGATTTACATAACTCTAAAGGGAGAAAAGGATTCATATGATGATAAATTTCAGTTTTATTTTGTTGAGGCAAAAGGGCTTTTTTCTACTATGCCTCTGTTGACACTCCCAAAGTCCAGGAATGGCAATGAGGTCTTATTCGTTGCATTGGGTTCATGATTGGGATGTGTTATTATGAAAGGTGATCAGGCCATAGCTTATGAAACTTTATTCTTTGGAGACAATAGATGATTTAACCAACCCATGATTGTGAACTAGTAGATAGGATTAACGCACTATAAAGTTCATGAAATTTTCATTTTGGATAAAAGTTTATCTTTTTTTCAAACCAATAGATATTGAAAAAGATACTTTCTGAAATATAATTGAATCTATACAAAAGGAATTGGGTTGAATAAATGAAATATTACAAATTTTATGTCTCCTATACCCTAGTTAAATATAATTTCATCACTTAAAACATCCAAAATAGGATATGAAGGAATCATCGAAAGAGTAGAACATGATGTATCTTTTTTTAATTTATATACTGGTGTTTGAGAATCAGGTGATGTTGTATCATTGTCCAATTTTAAGTTGAAATCCCATATTATCAAGAAGATACTTCTGGAAAAATATCTTAATTGTGATTTCAACATCCATAGAGACATTATTTATGGGGGGGAATTCTTAATTCAGCAGTCATTCCCCCATTGAGGGAATCCTATGCTATAAAAATTAGGTGGTTTTACAGTTAGTTGAATGAAATGGTGTGTTTGTTTATTACCATAACTCCCAATGACAATTTCAACCAAGAACCAATTAGATGTTCTATTATATGCCACATAGATTCTATACGGACACATATGAGGGGGAATTAATGATTTTATCTCATAATATTATATGTTCTATAAAGTCTATACTAATAACTTGAATCATTAATGTTTTAATTAGAAACTTATAGTGCCTATATAGATGTGGGATGTTATCTCTATGGGAATTGTTGTTTGTTTTCTATATACCCACACAATGAATATTGTGAAATGGAATGTGATTGATCAATTGAATAAAACTAATTCTTTATACCCATTCTAAATACTACAAATGTTTATGAGTTGGGAAATATCAATGTGAAATAACGCTTCCATTTTAATGGAGTTCCATCTTTTAAAGTCTCTTTATATGGATCCTTTGTTCACTTTTAATTTTATTATAGACCTTTAGGTGGCATTGGGATATCCTATCCATTTTATAACAACATACCATCAACAGTTAGATAGCCAAAAAATGAATAAAGATTCATGAGGACATGCTACGTGCAATAATCCTTGAATTTGGTGGATATTGGGATAATAATTTGGGGAGGTTTGAGATATCATATAACAATGTTACCTTTTTATGATTAGAATAGATAGTTTCTAGGCCTTTTATGGACATATTTTTAGATGTTCATTGGGTTGGATGGAGACTATTGATAGTTCCGAGGATGAACTGAGTATAGTTATAGTGACATAACAAATAGAGTTAGTTGGGTCATGAGATAATGTTTATGTCATAGAGTCAGTGTAAATCATATATAGATCGTCTCCATATACCTTTGGAATTATTAGTTCGTGTCTCAGTGTTCTTGATAATTCCATATTGGTTTGGTCATCAATGATATGGGAGGGAATGGAATATTTCTCATCATTTTGTGTCGAATTTTATGTTTCTTGTGTAGGTGGATCATATAAGGTCCAAAATTAAACGTTACATAATTTTATTTTAAGTCAATAATCCAAATTTAGAAGCTTTTTAAGTTTATATTTTTAGATAATTGGGATATAGCTTATACATAAAAACTAAAATTTATAAAAAGATGATATAACTACACAAATTTCCATTGCATCCAAAATATAAATCTTTTAAAAGAAAACATGATTATCTTTTCAAGATAAAAATATTCTTGAATTATTTTCTATTTATCATCCTTATACACGGTGAATGAATTTAAAAAACATGAAATGGGAACAAAAATCTCAGTAAGGGATATAAATTAAGGAGAGTAAATGGTAGTCCATGAATATTTATAAACCCATTAAATAATAAGAATCCTAAAACACATTATTGAAATAATAAAAAAAGGTACCTTGATACATATTTATCATACATTCATTTTAGCTCTCATATCAACATTAGGAGTAACCTTTTTGTTATGTTTAGATTACACAACAAATTATATTCCCTAAATTTCTTAGTAGAAACCTTATTATTTAACTCCATATCATTACATAATGCATTGCACGGATATAGTAGGCTCCCCCACCTTAATTTTATCAGGGAACCACCCTTATACCTAATCAATGCCCAAGAATCTTGACATAATCATAACACATAAAACAAGTATAATTGAAAAATAACATTTCCACATTGTAATCACATGATATCATTTCAAGCTATTTAAATAATTAGTCCATTTTGAAGACCAATTTCAATAAAAAAATACTTGTAATGAGAATATGGTATTTATTTTACTTTTAAAAACATTATGGATTATAGAATAATACAAATATAAAATAATGGTCATGGCTGTGAAATTTTTTTTGTCCCCGCATAGGTTTAAAACCATTCATTTTTTCATTTAGTAAAAGGATTCATATAAAAAAGATTCATTTTCAAAACCAGTGCTTGAAATTAAAATAAAAACGGCTATAATATACATTGTATAAAAGAAGGTGTTGTTAATTATCAAAATATTAAACAATGAGAGGATATTTATACGAAGTCCCTTACCATGAGTAGGACTCACCACTTAAAAAATTGATATTCGAAAAAAATAAATATATATTATTTTATATTATCTTGAGAAATTTTTTCATCTTTATTAATTTATTTACATCATTAATACCATGTTATAAAAAGTTTATAATTACTTAAGTTCATATTAGATGTTTTTTTGATATTTAGTAATTGATTCGAAAATAAACATTGTTTTGATGTAACTAGTCTATATGTTCATAATTTATATATCTCAAGAATAGTATAAAATAAATAATCAGAAATTTTATATTGTAATAATAATTATTAAATCAAACCATTAATTTGGCCTATCAAAAATGAAAAATGTTACAATAATGGAGATGGTAGTTCGTATATACACATGAGTATCAATTTACATTTTTGATTTATTATTATGGAATTAAATTAAGTATAATTTTATATTAAAATAATTAAAATAAATTCATTAATATCATATTAATAATTTAAATATACTTATATTTATTTTAATTCTTATATAACGAATAAAAACAAGTTACATCGCTTTGTGAAGGTGATAGTTCCCACGTACGCACAAATGAAGTTATCAATTTAATGTGTAATGGAAGTAAGAATGTAATTAATAGTTTAATATCATATAATTATTAACATTTCATGAATATAACATATTATTATTAATTCCAATATTAAAACATTTTGTGAATATGGTTACGAAAAATTTAATATATCGGTTTGTGGAGGTGATAGTTCACGTGTACATATGCACGATTAGTTTCATTCCCATTTTATGGAAGTGAAGATGGATTTAGGTGAATATATTAACATAATAACATCTCTATATATTAAGGATACTAGATATATTATATCATCATTGATGGAGGAGTCATGAGGGAAGTGAAAAAAAATAAACACATGAAGAAAACTATACATCTTCTTCGGTTGATCACACTTGAAAGACACCATCACAAAACTAATAAATGGAGTTAGGCCTAATCTAATGCCTCAAGAGTTTTTGGAGGGATTTTTGGAAGGGGTTTTGGAAGATCACGAAAAAAGAAAATTGTTCTTGATGTTTGAGTATTATAGAAGAGGAGGTACATATTTATAAGAGAGGCTAGAGGAAAAATTTTGAAACTCAAAAAATATTTAATTAATATAAATTAATTTGTCATGATATATTTTGAAGAAAAGATGATTATATTTCTAAATCATCACATGAAACAATTTTAAGAATTGTATTATTTTATTTTAATACTTTTCTTTTTTGGATAACCTTAATTATTCCCTTTTAATTTTAATTTTGGTAAAAACATTTTAAATATTATAATGCAATAATTTTAACTTATATGGAAAAACCATTATATAATTTGAATATTAATGAACTTATTGATATTATCATATTCAATTTTTCATTTTAAATTTTTTTATAATTTTTAAATAATATAATAATTGATTATTTTTACAAAATATTAATTATTCCACTTTATACAGTATTCATTGCATTAAATTTAAATAAAATCGAAATATAGAAATAACATCAAAAACCCATTTAATAGATTTATAACCTGTCATAGTCGCCTAATAAAATTTTGGATGTCATAAATTATGTACAATAATTTTTATATTTATGTTTATAATAACATTTTTTTATCATTTATTTAATAAAGCAATCACTACTTTATCATTATGTCATAAATAAATTTAATTAGATAATGTGAAAAATTATAAATAAAATACCATGATGTATGTAACATTTTGAGCTTAATAATAATTATTAATAGGTGATGATATAACTTTTGTATACAAATGTTATAAAAATGTTTTGTTTAGTATAATGATTATGATAATTTTTCCTTTACATTATATTAAATGTTATAAATGTCATAATAACACCCATTTGGATTCAGAGGATATGTTTTCTTCCCAAGGGATTGATTGTTGGTTAATAACTAATACTATAACATTATAACTTGTTTTAGGTTATTTTTATCTTATTATAATATTATTTTTACCCTTATTTTCCATTTTTTCCCTTTAACCGTAGTAAATAAAAATTATTATTAATGTTACTATTCATAAAAAAATGGAACTATAAACAAAATTTAGACCATATAATTCAAAATAAAGAATCTATTTTTACCAATTTGAAGACATATAAATGTCAAAAATTATTTAAAAATTAATCTCATTGATAGAATTAGAAAACAGGTTCATTTAGTGAAACCATCAAAATATTAACATGTTTGAATATCTAATTTAAATGTAAAATAACATCTAGTGACCAAAATTGTCAAAAAATATCCAAACATATTTCAATTACACTTTAAACCCATTTTAAATGATTTCTCAACTATATAAATATATCAATAAAAAAAATAATTTTAATCTAAAATGAAGTATTTTTCACTATTCAATAAAATACGAATTTTATCAGAAACATTTCATCATTTCAAGCATATTAATGTTTTACATTCCACCACAAAAGAAGATGTATATTTTTTTCTAATATAACATATATATGTTTCTAAACAAGATTTAAAATTGTTTCTCCATCAAAAGGATGTAAAAATACATATTAAGAATGTAAGAATATTTAATACATAAAATTGGATTTATTTTCATTTTAAGCCTCATAAATTTATTAGTAGAAAGTAAAAGAATATAATAAACATGTGTATACAAATTATAGTTACTTATAATCACTCTCACCATCACAATGTCTAGGCGATAACTACCATTTAAAAGAATTCTATTATTATTGCATTATTTTTCAATACATTTAAATACTGTTTGCAACATATGAATTCGTAGAAAGCCTTTATTGGTTAACGATTAAAATATCAGACATAGAATCTAATATTAAGTATCATTAATATATATTTCATAAATATTAATAGATATGAATGTTTATTATTCTATAATTAACAAGGATTTGACATCATTTACACAATTTTGAAATTGCCTCCTCCCAATTTTATTCACTTATCAAATAAGTGGGGGTAATATTCTCTCCTATCATTTTCAGATTCCCATGTTTCCATTTCAACCATATGTGTTTTCCATAAAACCAGGACCTTATGTATCACCTTATTCCACAACCCTTTCTCTCCATGTTCTTGAATTCGGACCGACTATTCCACATAAGAAAGATTCCCTTCCAAATGAACTACTTCTAGACTCCAAACATGAGATAAATATGACAATTACATTCTAAACATTATAACAGGAAAAATATTATGTGCCTAGGATATTCTAAAATGTTAAGACACTCTATATGATATGGATTCAACTTTAACAAAGATTTCATTGGGTCCAATGATCAACATGCTCAGCATTCCATTTTTACAAAAATGCATTGCACTTGTCAATGGAGGAACATTTAGAAAATATAAGATCACATAATGTGAAAGAAAGATCCTTCCTCTTGTTATCTACATAACATTTATACCTTCCCAAAAGTGTCCTCTTGTGTTTTTGAATCACCTAAAAATTTTATGCCATATATTCTACCAATTTCGATCCCATCAACATTCTTTCACTTACTTCATCCCAAAATCGTTAGATCAACACCTCATTCTACATAATTCCGCAAATTGTGCCATTTTTATTCTAAATTGAAAACATTTATTATAAGAAAACTCATTAAATGAATGATGATGGTCAAAACATCCCAAGTAATCCATTGAATAGGAACATTTTATATCCTCCAAGGACTGAATTATTCATTATGATTGAGTATGAAATGATGTAATAAAATTTTATTCAGAATGACTTTTGATGGCCTTTCGAAATATTAGATATGAATCAAAGATCATGAAATGTTACAATCTAGAGAGAAAATCCATGAATCCAGGATATATATATATGAAAAAATGAGAAATTTTATCTAGATAAAATTTATCTATAATGGGAATAAATGAATATATTTACTCAATTTATCAACAATATCTCAAATGACATTATTACCTAGAGAATTTGTCGGTAATGCCAATATAAAATCCTTGGTTATAATTTCAAATTTCCACTTAGGAATTGGGAAAGGCTGACATATATATTTTTGTAACACCAGCTATGTTTAAGCTTTTTGAAATGTCAAACAATTCATAATAAAGTCCAAAATATTTCTTTGTATTCCATCTAACTAGTAATACTCTCTACGATCTCATAACATCTTAGAACTGCCAATATGATCTAAAATGGAGTAATTTTTTCTTCACATAACAAATATTCCTTCAAATATTAATCACAAGGCACATATAATCTCTTCACAAATCACAAAAAAATCCTTATAAAGGTTAAATTAGCTAAAATACCATTTTGAACAAATTCCACATTTTTATGTAACTCACAATCTTTTATCATTGATTTCATAAATCTATCTAATAAATATGACTGTTTAGAAACTAGAAACAAATTAAGGAAATTACTTGCAGAAAATGTTTCCATTCTAAATGTCATAAATCATTAATCAAAGGACCATGTTTCAATTATAACATGGTTGTTATAGCATTAATTTTCTAACTCAAAGCATTGATGAAAGGTTTTCTTTTTGTAGATGTTAATGAATCGTGAAATCAAGATCATTGATTAGTTTTAACCATCTTCTCCATCTCATGTAAAATTATTTATATGTGAATTGAAATTTAAATGATTTTTGTGACTATATATTTCCCATTATACACCATATAGGTGATGCCTAAAAAATTCTAAAGAAAAATACAATAATATATAATTCAAAATCATGAGTAGATAGAAAAACCAATTCCATTAAATCTATTTTAAGAAGCCTTATTGTTTAACATTTTCTCATTAACTAATTCATTAGAGATATATCATCTGCTCACCCTACCTCAGTTTATCATGGAACTAATCATATAAATAAAAAATTCCCAAGAAACAAAACCTAATCATGACACATAAAACAACAAGAAATGAAAAATAATATTTCCACATTAAATAAATGAAATAATTTGAAAATATTGACATAATCAATACATTATCAAAACTATTTACAATAATAAAATACATAAAAAGGTAATATGAAATATATTTTATTTTTAAAAACATTTATATTTATAGAGGAACCCAAATATCAAATAATTTTCACGGTGGCCGAAATGATGTTTTCAACGCATATGATAAAAAATAATAATTTTTTCGTTTAGTAAAAGACTTCATATAAAGAATAATTATTTTCCAAACCATTTATGGAAATTAAAATTCAAAGTATTATAACATACACCATATAATATAAGTTGGTGTATATTATCAAAATTGGCCTCACTGGAAGGATATTGAGACAATGTTCCTTATCATTACTCGGACTCATCTTGTAAAATCTTTTTATTCAGTAATAATATACTAAGATGAATTTATACATGATTAAGAACCTTTTTCAAGTTTATTTTATTTTTTATATCACTTATAACCATGTTATAAAAATTACATAATTATGTAAGTTCACCACAGATGTTTTGTCGATATTTGGATCTTGAGTTGAATATAAACATGGTTATGATGTCAGTAGTCCATCTGGTCATTATACCATCATCTAAAAAATTGGATTAATTACATTAAATTCACTATTAAAAATTAATAATACTTTTTAAATGAATCCATTAATTATTGTTATTAGAAATTAACAACATTGTAATCACGTAGATGGTAGGTTGTATGTACGTAAGTGTGATATTATACATCTTTCATTGATCATTATTGAAATTATTATGTATTATTTTATCATTAAATAGTGATTATAACATCATGAAAATAATATTAATCATTTAATTATATTTATTTGTATCATCAATGTGATATATTGAATAAAAAATGAGTCACATCGCTTTGTGGAGACGATAGTTCACAAGTACACACGAACGACATTATCAATTTTATGCTAGTGGAATGTAAGAGTGTAACTGACATATAATTATAATATATTGATTAATTTGGAATTAATATCACATATGAATAATAATTACATTAATATAATAGTCATGAGAGATGGTTATGAAAAATGAAATATATAGGTTCGTGGAGGTGATAATTCACATGTTAGTATGAACGATTAATTCATTTACCATTTTATGAATGTATAGATGGATTTGAGTGATGATATTAAAAAAATAACATATTATTATTTTTATGGCACTAGATTAATTTTGTCATCATGGTTGGAGGGGGCTTTAAGGAGGTGGACAGTGAAATAAAATAGAAATACTTAATGAAAACGATACTTTTTTCAGTTGATCATAATTGAAGAACAATGTCACACTTTTAAGAAGGGAGTTCTACTTAAAATAATGCCTCAATAACACGAGGAAGGATTTTATGAATGGTTTTGGGTAGTTTATGTCTGAACTAAATATATCTTGGTGTGTGAGTATTAGTGAATAGGGTGTGCCTTTTAATTGGGGAATGGAGGGGCACCCTTGGAATCTTTTAAAATATTAAATTAATATAAGTATATTTTTTAATCCAAATAAATTCCAAAAAAGGTATGTCAAATATTTTTGGAATAATTTTCTAAATTCCCTAATACAATAATTTTTAGACATGTATTTACTAATTTTTAAACATTCCCTTTCCAGTTTACCCATAATTATTCTTTTTTTTAATTATAATTGTTCTAAAAATATTTTAAATAGTATAAGGCTATAAATATTAAATATGTGTGGTAAAATACCTATAATTTAACACCTAATAAACTTTTAGTCCTTATAATACTCAATTTATAATTTAAATTGATTATTTTGTTGTATTTTTAAATAATTTAATAATTTAATATTTTTATAAAAATATTAAATAGCTTAATTTCTACACTATTTATTACATTGATTTCAAATTAAATCTAAAAATATATATAACTTTACGGAAACAAATTAATAGACTTATAACATGTCATTTTCCCCTAGTAAATTCTATGATGTCATAAATTATGTAATAAAATATTTATTTTAATATATATGACATCATTTAATTGATTTTTTCATTAATATAGCAATCAATGCATCTTGATTATGTCATAATTGATGATAATAATTGAATATATAAAAATTATATAGAGAATAACATTATATAGTTAATATATTTATCCTTATAATTTCTACTTATAGTCTAATAAATAACTTATATAACCCCATATTAAATCTTTTTTAGTAATAAGAGTCGGGTTTATTTTAAATTATGCTTTAAATTAAATTAATAGTTATTAATGTCATAATCATAGCCAAGTGGCATCTCAAAAAAAATTTCATTATAAGGGTTTTATTGTTTAGTAATATCTCATCCAATATAATTTGTAGATGTGTTAAGGTAGTTTTTTATTATAATATTCATGTTACCCTTATTTCCAATATCTACCTTTTAAAATTTGTAAATAAAAATAATTACAAATGTTTCTATTAATAATGCTCAAAAAATAAGAGGGTCCTATTTACCAAATTAAGACCGTCTTATTCCAAATAAAGAATATATTTTCCAAAATTTGAAATATAAATATGGAATAAATTAATTAAAAATTAATCTCACTGATGAAATAAGAAAATGGGATTTTTCAGGTAAACCAACGAAAGATAGAAATGTTTTTATATTAAATTTAAATGTTAAATTGGTTAAAATAACAAAAATTGTATTAATGTATTAGAAAACAATTCAAATAGCCTTTAAAAAAATAATGAAAATATAAATATAAAAATAAATTAAACAAAACATAAGTTTTAAACTAAAATATTGTATTTTCACTATTCATTAATATATGAATTTTAGCAGAAAAACACCAATTATTCATCTAAATTTTATTTGTATATTCTACTTAAAAATTAAAAGTTTCTTTTTCCAAATAAAACCCATTATAGCGTAGAAAACTATATTGAAAATGGACTCTCCTTCAAAAGTTGGTAAAACTACCTACTAAAAATAATAGATTAATTTATGCTTAAATTTGGGTTTATTCTCATTTTGAGCCTCTAAAATTTATTCAATGAAAGTAAAAACATTTTACGAACATATGTATTAATAATATAGTTATTTTTTTTATTCCCACCAATACATAGTCTTGCAGAAAACTACAATTTAAAATAATAATATTAATAATGTATTATTTTTCTATATATCTTAATCTTCTATGAAAAAAATGATTTTAGAGAAACCCATTGTTTTAATTAAGGTGTGAAATCATACCAAGAATCCCTATTTAGTTAAAATAAATATCTTATTCATAAATATTAATACATATGAAAATTCCTTATTCTATAATTACCTGTGATGTAACTGGGAATGTGTATTACCATTTACAACTTCCACCATATCTAATGTCAACACATAACAGGTTTCATTTATCATGGATATAAATGTATCAATTATATCCTTATCATGATCAGATTCAGAGTAATCACGTGGTAGATCGTGATTTACCATTTACAGAATGTCTATTCCGGACAGTTGAATCTAAAACTACGGAACTTCACGGGATTGGGATACCTTTGGTCTAAGTGATATGGTAGTAGGGTTCTAATTATCCTGAGATGTGGAAGTGGGATGAACATATGGGAGAGAAATGGCATCACCTTTTGACCTGGATGCTTTTTAATAGGGTATAAGGGGATATAAACTTTCTATGTTTGGGAGGTTGTAATGTCATGTTTTTATTTTCTGGAATTCCTAAAACCCAATTTTGAACATTCTTTGGATGTGTTACATTTTAAGGATCTTTTAGTTAAATATAAGAATTGATTTAATGTTTTTTGGAAATTTATTTATAGTGAATTTTTTTCCCTAACTATGTTTCCTATCATTAGAAGCCATAAAAACCCAAATATTGATGGTTTCAATACATATCACATTGTTTGGAAACATATGCTACCATCTAAGAGAAAGAATGAAACCCAATTAAAATGTTTTCATGGTATAGACGAATGATTTGTCTAACTATGTGTCCCTACCATGATAATTATGCATAAGGGGAATTTTTAGTCCAAAATTTGTTTTTAAATCCCACAAAACCTTTTTTAGATGCCATTTGGTTGTAATGATCCTTATACAGTTTCTTCGTCCTCAAGAGAACCCACGATGTGATTTCGGCCCATATACAATCTCTAAAAAACATATATATTTTTGGATAACCACATTTGATATTAGCCGAGTATGTTTCCTCTCTTAATTTTCATTCTCCCACTGTCTCCTCTTCACTCACTAGGGTTTTATTGATCTCTCTTTTGTTGGGGGATATATTATCTAATATTTTAGATGTTTAAACTATGGATGACTCTCATATCCTTATATCCTTAGTTCCTCAAACAAGTTTCCCGATTATGGATTCATTTTTTGAGACCATATGTTAT
This sequence comes from Viscum album, assembly GCA_963277665.1. NCBI lineage: Eukaryota > Viridiplantae > Streptophyta > Magnoliopsida > Santalales > Viscaceae > Viscum > Viscum album. Next base: position 1,998,795,446 of record OY728135.1, on the reverse strand, counting down.
AATGGATAGTGGTTATGATAGGATGAACAATTTTGATTAACCATAAATTTTGTAAATTAAATTCAATTATTTGTTTTAAATTCAATTTCATCATATAAAATAAAATTACAATTAATTAGTTGATTAATAACCCAATTTCATTGAATTATGGATTTGATATTTTATTTCACATAACTATGGGGAAAACCAAATATTCAAATAAATTATGGTGTGATGTGAAATTGGATAGAATTTCATTAAATAACATTGATTTATTTAATTATAGAGTTTGAATTTAAAAATTGATTTGATGAAATTGATTTCAAATTGGTATCTGAAAAAATCACCTAAAATGGATTGGATAGAATTCCAATTGTTTTTTCATGAAAATGAATGATTTTGTTAAACCTTGTTTTTATTTTTCAATGAAAGATTACAATATTTGAAATGGGATAATGGGATAAATTTTATTTCAATTTATTATTAAAATTATTATCCCATAATTGTTTAAATTCGAGCACATAATATACTATGTAGTTGGTGAGTCATTGGGATAACACACTTTTGACACATTTCAATTGAAACAAAACTTAGTGTAATAGGTCATATCCTTGATTTAATGGTAATGATTCTTCTATGGAGTGTAAAAAGAAGACGTGTGCATTAACATATTTTTACAATTCCCTTTTGACTGTGTCAGTATCACATAGCATAAAACAATAAAACAATTTTTCAAATGACCATGTTTCTTGATGTATGTATTTCAAATATATATATTCAAATGTTGGTAAATAGTTTACCATGCCTTCATAATTTAAATAATCTATTTTATATAAAATGTTTTTAAGATATTTTTTAATTTATTTCCATCTCATAAAATGTAATTCATAATTTGATTAAATATGATTTTAAATTACATGCCTATAAAATTAAATTTTTCACCTTTAATTATGTAATTAAATATTGGTATATTTTTATGTAATCAATGATGTTACCCTACTATGTTTTTATCTCACATCCTACATATTCCTTAAAGTACTTGTATATTATCTTCTTCCTAGTTAGAGAAAGTGTATGTTTCCACATAGAGGGGGAAGTTGCTCTTGATCATTGAGATTTTGGAGTAGATTCCACTTGGACTTGGTTTCTTATGATCCTATTTTTGGATACTTTTAACAGTAAATTAGGCTATTTATTCAATTTTGACTTCTAGTACTCTTCTCCCATTGAATTATCCTTATATATATATTATCTTTTTTTGTCATTCTTCCATTGTGATTGTTGAAAATTAATTCCCACTTTCTTATTGAATAATGTAAAGTACAAGTTTCCATCTCATGAGGACCAATAATATCTTTTGAGGTTATGTCAGGACTAGATTAGTTAATGGTTATTAATGATATCTAGAATGGTTTGTCACTGTGGTATTAAAAATAGCAAAAACATTTATTAGTAAATAGGTAAAATATACTTGAAATAGGCCTATTTTTTATACATGTAATTTTTTATCATCTAACATATAATAAAACTATAAAAATAATTCTAACATTCTCATATTATATTGGGGATATTAATTATAACATTACATTTTTGGAAATATCATCTTGTTGTGATGATTTATGGGTGAATGATTTCAAATACATCTATTATTCTCTTCTTATATAGTAAGGAGACATTTTTTACTCTGTGACATACACATTGTATAAAAAATAATTTATTAATTTACCATTCATCAAGTATTTTTATGTTACATAAATCATAAACACATTCTAATTCAACATGAATTAATTAAATTTATAATAATATATTTTAAGAGTAAAATTTCATTGTAAAATAAAATAAATTAAAATATCTCCAATACTATTTAAATCATCTTGATCAAGAATTTATTTTCCCCTATCATTTGATTTTAAATTCTCTATATATTTTAGAAACAAATAATTCAATCAATGATAGTTTTATATTCGTCATGTGGATTCAATTTTTGATCACATTAGATGAACATCAACAATAAATTATCTACGTGTTTATATTCCACATTTAATTGAGTTCAATTTCATCCTAGAATTACAATACATTTTTATACTTTTATAGGTAGACATGAAACTTATGAAAGAAATTCCTATTACAATTCATAACAAAAAATGTATTGACATATAAATATTTAAATTTTCGAAATGGTTAAAATTGATTTCTTAACTTGGAATAGAATGGTATAATTGTCTATATCTTCATTTAAAACCAATATAATTAATATTTTATATTAATATGTTACCTACAATTCAACTAATCATGGAAAAATATATATAATTACAAACAGTATCCCTAATGTTATTGATAATTTGATGTGTATAGTTAGTTATATTTATATGTTGACTAGTCGATAGTGGTTCTCTATAAATTTACCTTTAATAATCATCATAATATGTCACTTTTTGAGCATGATATAAAAAACATGAAAATTAAATCAAGGAAATAACTTTTCACGATAAAATGTCCATATAAACTAATAATTAAAATAGATTCCATATTTTTACGCTCCCTATGATATTGTGTTTTATCTATAAAATTCTATTTTTCATTTTGTTTTACAAAAATATCTATTTTTTGGTTTATCAACATTAAAACCAATACCAAATTAACAAAAATTGTATTTTTTATTATTTTTAAATTATAAGGAAACATGTCCATATACCCTAGACTTGGTAGTCATATTATTTAATTGGAATAAGAAAAAACCGATAACATACCAAAAATTGTAGAGTTTATGAATTTTGTAAAACCAAATAAATATTTTAATGTATAATTATATTTTATAACATAAATTAAATCATAGTGAAATTTATTATTCTAAATATGTGGACTCGTTGAACAATTTATTCTTCATATCCAATAGAATAGATGTAAAATAAGGCTTGAAAAAATTTCCTTGTAATTATTATGTTTATAGGAAACTATTATGAATAAATAATGACTAATCAATATAGAAAGGTAAATAATAGAAAAACATCACATTTAATAATGAAATTAAAAAAATTTATTCAAAGATTATATCATTGGAGAAATCGTTTGCGTGATAATAAATAAATATGAAATGAAGTATATTTGTAGTAATAGATATTATGATATCATACTTCATGATATCTATACCATCTAGACCATTCAAAAGGGTATGTTGATCGATTGGTAGGTCTTATATCGAAATCTATTTTTTAATATCTCATTGATTTTCATAGAGGTCATGCTGATAAATCAAGGAAGTATATAAATCTCAGCCCCATATATCATTAAATGCCTAATGCAGCCCTCATATATTTAATGATTAATTTCTTTCATGAAAATTATTCCTTTCTAATAAATATCTATATTGAATAAAGAATACAAATTATCAATAATTCTCCATCAAATGTATTACCATTAAATGTATTACCATTAAATGTACTACAATGTATGTATATAATATATATGATTTATGAAATAAAAATATATGTGAAATATAATATTAATAATTAAATGAAATTTAATTTTTACTAATAATATGAACGTGACTTATTTAAGGGAATGTTAATGTCTAACGAATTTATACATGAAATTGATTGTTATTACATCCCCTAGTGCTATTAATCATAAAAAATAATTAGAAATAATATTAATGGTATCCTTATAATAAATATGTAATGCCCCCGACCTAGGAGACACTCAATCATAGCTCTATGTTTGGTGGAAACATGACATCCAACATGCCTCCCTATACACTAGAGATTGATGACTTGTATCGAGGGTCTAATATGTTATGTTGCTAGACTATAACTTCTTTACCAGAGTAGGAAACAAGAAAACAAAATTAAAATAGTAGAAACAATATGAAAAAAATATTAACATGAATTAATAACCAACTCCCAAACTGTGTACAATCCTATACGATAATAAATATGTGATTCCACACTACAATGCCAAGAGAAATATCCCCCAAAATAAAGAAAAATTGTAGAATCACCAAAATTTTCTAGAGTCCATACCTGTTACCTCATCCATACTTTTCCCATTTCAAACTCAACTCCTAGGTGTAGGGCCATAGCCCTTATCTTGACCTACAATCATGAAATATGCTCATGTACCCAACGATGTCTATGTTCTGTATGAGTAGAACCTAGTATGCCACCACCAATAGTTTCTACATAATATCCAATAATATTATATATTTCAATCTTGTGATAAAAAATGGTAAGTAAATAAAAATAGTTTAATATGATATTCTCGACTATGTTACAATATATTTTACAACCCCTGAATCCAGGTTCACTACCTAGACATCCCATGGTTTAATCTACATTTTTCATGTGTTAAATAGATTAGGCATGTTCCATATTCTCATATATATGGGAATAAATATCGGGCCCTATCTTACTAGGAGTCATATTATAATAACCTCATAATCCTCACATCGAAGCATCAGTCTAGGCGGAATGAAACCGGTGGGAGAATATAACTTTGTCCCCTACCATAATCTATGCATTTATGGGTGGAGATAAAATCTAAATCCAACTTGAACCATGGGCATAGAACCTCATGTCTATAACTCACTCTACCACACCATGTCAACATGCTTACATATCATTCTCCAAAATCAACCACATTACAACAAAGTGTATCCCATATCATTTGAAAAATTCATACAATATAAATAAATGTGAAATTAAAATTATGCCTCAACCCATTTACACATTCATCATTTATATCACTTAAAACATTATCTTCATTTCACATTCCACATACCTATCTCACAAAACATATTCAAGGGTAATACAAATTCCTTATCATATTCGAATTAGTCCACTTTAATAATTTTAAATGCCAACAAAAAAATTCATAGAAATTATTCACATTGAAAAAAATCCAACATCCATTTAACTCATTACATAATGATATTAACCTAGTTTCTTTGTATGCACATCATTAAGAGTCAATTTCACACCTTACATATCTATTATCCAAATCGGGGGGGGGGGGGGTGGGGGTCGGCACACCCCGTTGGTGACCCTAATTTTGTTATTTCGTCCTCCATGAATCCTATAGGGATAATGAGGCGTCAATGGGTTGATTTTACATCCACTATGTTAAAACATTCAAAGGAAACCATGAACAAAATAATTTAAAACTAAAAATAACCCTACATGAACAAATCAAATTTTAAACTATACGATATCACTTTTAGACCACCTACTATGAATCTGGCGGTGAACACACTCCCAATTGTGGCCTTAAATTCCGATTCAATAACACTTTAAAGCCTAAAAAAACTCACTAGAAATGAAATGTATCTATTTTTCGGATAGAGTGAAGGAATGTAGTTTAATGGTAACCCAAAAAGATAAGAAATAGAGAGATTAGATTCCCCCGGATCATCAATTAGAAATTGATGACACTCCAAACGACATTCAGATTATGTGGAAAGACTTTTTTGTGTTCATGGAAATCTTGGAACTTCCCTAGGTACGAAGGAGGATCAATGAAGATAAATCTGGAGTTTTTAGTAGAAATCTTGTAATGTCATTTTTGTAAATTTCTCAAAGATACTGGGATGCACAGTTTTCCAAACCATGTAGTATGCCTAAAACCTCTTTTTTCTTCCAGTATCATGTCATGAACCCCTGAAACACCACCAATCATTATTTGAAATTCATGAAAAACACATATATTCAAAATGAGGATCTTAAAATGAAATGTAAAAAAAATATCTTAAGGGAGATAAGTGATCATACAACCACCCCACAATATTATGTATTGTAATCGAGCCTCTATTTTCGAGCAATGTTGAGTCCTGAAAGAAAATAGATCGGACCACTATGTCCGCATATCCAATTCCCAATCCCATGTTTCCTACTGAACATTTCAATGATTTCATTGAATAAAAACAAAAGGCACAAAATTTCCTTTCAATACCTTCTCAACATGGTACACAAAATGAACCATATGCTCTTTAAAGGATGTATCAACTTCAAGCTCAACATCATCAGTGTGGATCACATGGGATGGATCAGGTACATACAATCATTGTTTTGAAACATGGAAACATGAGGCATCTAACTATACCACAATAGAATAGCTAATATGTATACCAAATGTATGATTATATCAAAAATATATAATGGTACCACATACCTATGTTCCGATTTACTCAATTTTTGGATACGATAAAAACCCAAACTTGGCGAAATCCAATGATACACACTATCAATAAAAACAAAAATCAAGAGGGTCTATGAAACTGGTCAAAATACGTCTTCTATATTCTGAGAGAAATATTCATATGCTTTTAAATAAATCAAACTTTCTCCAAGTTCTCCTATAAGAACATGATCCTAAGTGTTCAGAACCCCCCAACCCCTAACCAACATAATGGAGATCTACAAGGTATCCCATTGAATGCCTCCAATGTATCCATCTGAACTATATCCTAAAATCTATTATTGTATGAAAACTCAACAAGTGACCGGTGTCTTTCCCATAAACCACCTAAGTCCTGAATACATTAAGTCAATATGTCTTCTAATACCAAATTGAATTATCTAACAACCCATTAGTTTGAAGGTGGTAATCCATACTCGAAAATAACTGGGATCTAAATTCCTTTTATAGTCCATTCGATAACTGTGAGGTGTAACATGGATACAGATCTGAAACTATGATTCTCATTACACCCAGAAATCATATTATTTCTCTAACATACAATTGTCCCAAATAGTAGACCATATAGGTCTCCTAAAATTAAATGAAACGAGATACTTTTATCAATCGATGCACACGAATCAATATTTCATCATTCATGGGAGGAATCCTTGGAAAACCCTCTACGAATTCTTTCATTACGTCATTCGACATCAACTATTGAATAGTAAATGACTACAACAAAACACCAGGACTAGGATTTTCTTCCTTCACTGTTTGACAAGTAAGTTATCGTTCCACAGAACCCGCAACATCATTCTTCATTTCCGACCAACAACACTACCAATAGAGATCACAATACATCTTAGTAAAGCCAGGATTCACTTCCCACTTTTATGTGTGAAAACCCTTCATTAACTCCTTTTATACATGTGTCAGCACCACAACTTGACCATGAACATCAAAACTCCATCTATGCCAAAATACAAACTAGAAGTTCACTTCACACATTTAAGGATAACTGTCACAGACAAACACTGTGGATCCACCTATTGACTCTATTCAACTCAGCTCAAATTCCTATATTCGACTACTATAGAAGAAAGGTTCATATGCTTATGTCGATTATGTACCTAAAAATTAATCTCAGAAACAAAACCACCATATTCCACACTAATATGGATTACTAAACAACATGGTTTTGAGTCTTGGTACTCAAAGAATCCACCACACAATTCCTTATACATAGTGTATATAAAAAATAAAAATCTATGTATTTCTACAAACCAAATAACCCTTTCTATCAGAAATTAAAATACTCAAGAGAGAATATGTAATGGAGACTTTATTGATATGTATACACTGTAAAACATTTTCCCAATATGTAATTCTTCTTACTCTTCAAGGAATGAACCACAACATCTCGCTAAAGGTCATGAGCAGGGTAATTTCTTTTAGGTGGTCCTAATTGAATATAACCATAGGCTATAACCTAACCATCACGCATTAACACTACCCTACATCCAAAAACCATATGCATCATAGAACAAGGTATAATTATAGTGTGGATTGATAAAGATCAAAACCAGTGTGGTGGTCAACTACTTCTTTAGCTCTTGAAAATAATTATCTCAAGCATATAAGAGTTAAAAAAATCCTCTATAATGGGTATTCCTATTCATATAACTCCAAAAAGATAAAAATAACTAAAAAACATTGGTGATAATAAAAAAATCACAAAAAACTCCAATACTCAGAGATGTTCTTGGGCTGCCCCTAAGACACCCCGGCCTACACCATTTCTTGAAAAATTGACACACATGATTCAGAAATAATGTGTACAATAATGTGATCCTCATCAATAAGAAACTAACATTTTGATAGATTGCTGAAAAGATTATTATCTCTTAAACTACACAATACTATGTCAATATGTTTTTCATGATCATCATGAGTTTTGGAGTATGGAATGATTCCATCAACAAAGACAACTAAAAACTGGCCCACATATGGGTGGAATATTTAGATCATCAATGCCATGAAAACAATTGTTTCATTTTTCAATCAAAATTCCATCTTCAAAACTTCATTCAACCTGTACGCACATCAATTTTTTTTAAGGAATGTATGATGTTATCACCCTCAACTGATGGTATAATGATCTCATGTCAATCTTAGAAAACACCAAGGTACCAATGAGTTTGTCAAAAAGGACACTGATTTAAGGAAGAGAGTAACATTTCATAGCTGAGATTTGGTTAAATATCCTATAATCGAAATATTTCCTCACTGATTCATCTATCATCATAGAAAACAACACAAGAGATCCACAAGGTTATGTACTATAATGAATAAACCACTTATTCTTGAACTAATATATTTGAACTTGTGTTCTTGGAGGTCAATTGAGTCCATTCGGTATGGAAAAATGGAAAATAGATCATTTCTTGACAATAATTCAATTGTGAACTCAACGTCTCTCCTAGATCGTATCCTCGGTAATTACTCAAGAGACACATATGAAAACTAGTCCACGATAAGAGGAAAGAATGGATACAATTTCTCTCTACCATCCAACATAAGGCATGCTACTTAGGCCGCATCTTCTACCAAATTCAAACATAACGGCCTAGTACATCCCAATCGAGTATCCCCTCACCAAGAAGGACATAAGTGCTTCCATAATGGGATGTGAATTTTACAAAATGTTAGTAAAATTCGATATGGGATTGATATAATACCAAAAAATAAATCCATGATATTATGTCAAAACATAACTTCTCTTCGAAAAAAATATCCTATCGAAAATTATATCCATCAACCACTAGAGCACAACCCATAAAATGATCGATGTTCCCAACTCATTCACTGTGCGGAGTATCATGTTTCATTACTGCCCATGCTCACTCCATAGTTAATCACTACACAACTAGGTACCGAGAAGAAATATATTAATGAAAAGAACCTGTATCAAATAAATCGCTAGTGATCTTCGAAAATACATGAATCATACCTCTAATAGTTGACGGTCTGGTCACACCACCATTCAGTGTGTTTTGAACTGCATGGAGATGACCCACCCCTTTACCTTGGGATCCATCATGAGTACCCTGAACGACACTTCCCTGTTAATAAGGTTAATCTCACTCTGATGATCCATGTCCACTACCTCTTTTAGTACAACCAATGGAGCATCAACTTAATTCCTGATATGGGGTAACCCACCACCTACAAACACTCTGTGTATACCTCTAACCTATATCATTCCCTGACTCTCATGGGTTCCTAAAAAACATTTTCACATGGCATAGGATACTGCATGATAAACACTCGATTAGTGGGTGGGGACACTATTTAATCTTGTGCCCCAACCTACCATACTGATAAAAAGATACATGGTCAACACCTTGAGAAGGTGACCCAATATTCTTACTACTTTGTGTCTGGCCACACTAATGAAATATTAAAAAATAGTTATTCCTACTCTAATAAGCCACCCCACTTTCCTGACCATCTGTGACCACAAGTTAAATACCTAAATCTTTATTCAAGTTCCCCTATGAGATAATGAATCGTTCAACCTCTTTTGAAAACATTATTTGATGGATGATATTCACCTGAGACATGATCTCATGTTTCAACCTATCCAGGAAGCGTTTCACCACGACTGACTCATATATAGTCAATTTTAGAAAATAGTGACTCAAATTAGTGAAATGGATTATATAGTACATTAACTAAATATTCCCAGGATTTGACCTCATAAAATCCATTTCCTTCTCAAACCTATATATTTCTCGGTAAAAGTGCTCATGAAAATTCTATGGAAAATCATTCCACATCATTCCTTCAGTATGTTACCTTTAATCCATGATGTCCCATAAACACATTTCTTGAGCTATCAACATATATCCCTCCAACATAAATTGATTCTCATTAGGTGTCTTGATATTTTAAATAATAGTTTTGATGGTCTATGTTTATAAATCATCTACCTCTGGCACACCCTCTCTGGAAATGGTCTATGTGTTATGTAGCTGATGATCCCTGTTATGCTCATACATACATGGTGTCGCCAACCCTGGGTCACCACATTATCATTCTCCACTACAAGTGGCGATTTATCATCAAAATCATCCTCTATCCCGGCTAGAAAACATCTTCATAGTTTCATTTCTAAAAAATGACAAACAAAAGCTTAAAAACACACCCAAAACAATTTTATGAAAATAAAAATGATATAGGTAGACTCGTCTCCATAAAAAAAACCAGTTTGAGTACACTATCCAAATGAGCCCACCCACAACAAGATCACCACCCTTGTCCATCTCTCTGAAGACCATGGCTAACACGAGTATCTAATTCTCATGGATAACAAGTTTTTCTTTTCCCCAATTAAATATAATTACCACATCCCTATACACTCTTACAACATGTCTATCACCTTTTACATAATTGTTATGCCCCATTTCATATTTCATAGTTATGACTTTTCACATCCCTTTTTACCAATTCATACTATCCCATTAGGAACAATTTCATTACTTTTATGAAATGAAATTGCATCCTACCCTTTATTTCCCGCACATCCATCCTATGTGTGTTCCTACCCTGATACATGTAACTTAACTACATTAGTTACAAGAATGATGAATGAATGCCCAACCTCATACTCATCTGTCCATGAGATAAATATAACAAAACCATCAAATTATACAAAAAACATATCACATGATAGTGAAATATGATCATATATTACAATACACATCAAGAATAATAATCCCCTCCTAGGGTTACTTATGTTTTTCATAGTACATTGTTTAGAACCTCCAAAGAAATAGCTCATTACAAAGGCCCGACACATTCCTAAAATCTTGTATACCATCCCAAAATAGTTTGAATGGGAAATTTTGTCCTCTAATACTACTTTGTAACATCCCCGACCTAGGAGCCACTAAATCATTATCCCAAGCCGAGTGACCACATGTTTGTAAATGAACCTCCATATATTCCAAAGGTTACCAACTAGCTGTAAGGAAAAAATATGGAACATCGGGATAATATTGCCTCTTTTTGAGAAAAATCAAGAGAAAAACACAATTAAAATATAGGAAAACATAAGAAAAATTATAACATGATTTTATAAACAACTCCCAATTTTGTTAAAACCAAATAAAAAAATAAATATGTCATTACTTTCCATAGTGCGGAAGTAAAAACACCCCTAATGAATGAAAAAAGTAGAATCCCCAAAATGGTTTGGACTCTATGCATTGAACCTCACATATACAAATCCCCTGTCAAACTCAACTCCCTTGCATTGGGCCCTTTCACTATTCCAGAACAACAAGCATGAAATATTCTTGAGTACCCAATGATGACATGACCAGGTTGTGGGAAAAAACATAGTAGGCCAACACCAATGGTTTTTAAAAAATATCTAATAAAAGTAGACAATGCATGAAAGTGATAAATAACGGAATATAAATGTAAACAGTTCAATATGCCATTATATATTAGGTTCGTTTATGTTATACTACCATTGAATACTAGTTTAATACTTATAAATCCAATGGATTAATCTCTCTTTTTAATGTGTCCAATTGATTAGTAATGTTTGATATTCTGAAGCATATGGGACAAATATTGATTCTTATCTCACAAGGATTTACATTAAAATACCTTAAAAATCCTCTCCTCGAAGCTATAACCCATTTCGAATGAAACCATTAAGAGAATCGAACTCTATCCCCTTCACTATTTTATACATCTAGGGGTAGATATAGAACCCAGAACAAACACCACTAGTGGTGTAGAAACTAATTTACAAGCCACAGTCTAACAAGTCTGGTGCACCAGTTTACATATCATTCACCATAATTGACCTCATTAGAACAAAGCATAGAAAATATCATTTGAAACATCACAAAAATATAACTAAATGGAAAATTAACATTATTACCAAATCCATTAATAGTTTCTTAATTTATATTACTTAACCCTTTATCCCCTTCTCCTATTTCCCTTGCCAATCTCAACAAGTATATTCATGAGTACACATAATTCCTTATCATATTCTAATTAGTCCCATTTAGCTGATTTTAAAGTCAATGAAATAATCAATTTTCTTTTATCCACCATGAACAAAAATACCCACCATCCATTATAACTCAATACACAATCCAATAAACATATGTGCTACGTCTCTAAATCATTATGGTTCAATTTCACAGCTTACATTTCCATTATCTCAATCTGGAGGGACATCACACCCCATGGGTTGCCCTAATTTGGCCTTATCATTCTCTATAAATCCCAAAGGGATAATGAGATTTTCAATTGGTTGATTTTCCACCCACTATGTTAATCCTTTCAATGGAAACAATGAACACAATAAGGAAAAACTAAGAACATAACCCATCATGAAGAAATCCAAGTATAAACTTCTAGATAACATATGTAGACCACATACGTCAAATATGTTAGAGAACACACACTTAATCAAGGCTATAGATCCTAGTTCTACGAAAATTTAATGCCTTAACCTAAAACTCATAAGAAATGAATGGTTTCAGCGTTTCTTGTGGAGAGAAAGAAGATATTTGAATCATAACCCAAAAAAGAGAAGCAACAGGGAAATTAGACTCCCCAAGATCTTCAATCAACAACTAAAAGTTCATCAAATGGCCCTCACATGCGGGGGAACCACCCTTTGTAGTTATTTGACATCGTGGATCATCACTAGCATTGAAGGAGAAATAAGGGGGAGAAATCCAGAAATTTTATAAAAAAACCTATAATGGAATTTTTTTTATTTATCAAAGTTTCTAGGTTGCACAGTTTTCATTCCATGTTTTCCAAAACATGCGAAAACCATACAAATACTACTATATGATAATAGACCCCTAACACAGTTACATGGGATTCCTGTAATTTTTTCAATAACCAAGAACCTTTACTAAAACCCCACTTTTCTTCCTCTTTCGTTTCATGATCTCAAAAAACACCCTCTGTCTTCACATGTACTTGGGAAAATATTTATTTAACAAAAATAAGGAACATAAATAGAAATGTAAAAAAAATAATGAAGATCTAGGATCATACAATTTCCATTTTTTATTTTATATAAAATAATGGAATATTTTTTATGCATAGAAATATTATTATTGTTCCATAACATGTTATCAAGGAAAATATAATTTCTATTAATAAAGAAACTTTTAAAAACTAAAATATTTAAAAATGTTATGAAATATTCTTTATATGAAAATAAAATTCTAAATTTTAATGAAATATTCAAATAATGAATTTTTAGGATGGGATTAATGTTTCCTTCATGTATATTATGTTGAAAATATTATTCCTTCATCATTTTGAAACTAATATATAAAATTGGCTTATTAGAAAATGGGTAAAAAAATATTCTATTTCATATTTTTTTCAAATATCAAATTAATGGTAAAAATATATTTTAAAAATCCATGGAGAATTGTAAAAATATTCTTTAAAACATTTTACGAAAAAAATATGGACATGGATGAAAAATATTCTCAAATGAGTAGGGAAAAAGGAAGCTTTTCCATTAAAACCTTCATTTGGTATCATGAGTAATTGAATGGTTAAAATTAAATTATAAATTTTTATTTTCATAATAACTAATTTAGAATAAAAGATATTGATATTACGATAGACATATCAAACAATTCTCCCAAAATAGTCTTAAACATATAAAATCCGTAATATAGATTAGTATTTCAAATAAAACATTAAATATTCTGAATAATTTTAATCATAACACTATGAAATAAATTAAAGAAAATAAAACATTAAATAGAATAAATATAAATATATTATTTACATAAATAATAATTTTCAATATAGGTACTCTTTAAAAGAATAAGTAGTCTCATAATACCAAATATATATTCAAAGAGTATAAATGGAGACAAAATCTATTACAAATTTATAAAATTAAAGGGAGAATAGACCATTTATTTATTTATTTTTACAAATTATCATTTAAATAAAATGGGAAAAATACAAGAAGAAATTAAAAAAATATATTAAATACATATTCACATAATATAAAGACCATAATAAAGATCTAATATAACCCTATAAAATGAAATTTAGTTATGAATCTTCTTACAACATTGAAACAATCAAACTATATTCTCATGGATGAAATAACCTAAATTGAAATTAAAATAAAATTAATTCTAATGGATTATAGACATAACATGTGAAGGGAGTGTATATACTATAAATAAAATATGTTAATCTGTAACATTAATATATGACTCAATCAAAGTAAATTGAGATGGAATCCCTTACATCAGCATTAATTTTTCACATACATTATTTATCATATAAAATAATAATAAAATGTTAATCTAATAAAATTTTAAGAAATTTTTTATTACTTATTATTAATATTATTTTATTCAATAATATTAAATATATATCTTCTCGTATAATTATGTTCATATTATTTTTTTATGATAATCATTAAATTTCCCCAAAATTAATTAAGTACACTGATTATACTAAAAGTGGTAACTATTCCACAATCTGATGAATAATAATTAGGAACAAATTATTATTTTTATAAATAAATTATACAATTAAATAAGATATTATATATGGATTTCAATTATTAACATCATTATAATCAATGATATTATAAGTTATACATAATCATAAGGAAAATTTACATTCTCCAAAAACATTTATGGAACGAAGGAATGTATTATTTTGTATTCACATAATTTTATACATTTAATAATAAATATATTAATCCTTAACTATAATTTTATATATAACCCATGTGATGAGGTGATGCATAATGAATCAGATCACTTATTTGAGGCATTAGTCAACTTGTTGATCATAATTTCCATTTGATTTTTAAGTGAATGGATATTTATGAATGAAAATGATATATTATATTTTTAGATAGATAAATATTTCATAAATATAACACCCACCCACACACACACACACATATATATATATGTATGTATGTATGTATATATGTATATTACATCCATCAAAAAAATCAATCATGAGATTTAGTGATGGAAAATGAATTTTTCTAAATATTACAATGGTTGTCTACTACATACAAGACAGATAGATCTTTCCTATTTTTGATGGAAGAGGATATGGATATTGGGTTTTTTTATTCACAAAAAAATTCAATGTATATTTTATATAAATATTTTATTATTTTATAATAGTTTAATTTGATTTTAAGTATGTGTAAATGAAATAAAAATAAATGATCAATTAATAATTATTACTCTTCTTTAGAAAAGTTATTTAGGTTATAGAAAAACGTTATTTGGAATTATTTTTGATTAAAGGACCCCATATCATTGGGAGGGATGTAATTAAACTACTTTTCAAAAATTTTGTTGAATTGAATTAATCATTATATTTGGAGAGGATAAGAGATGGGGTTACCTTTTATAATAGATGTTATTGGCATTATTGGTATTTCATAAAGTATAATATTGCATTAAATAAACTATCATATTAAAATGGAATAAAAATATTTTTAAAAGAAAATATTAGGTTGATTATATATCCTCTAATATAATAAAAATTGGACTTGTTTGGGTGATGTTTTTATCAATATTATTTTTTTATTAGAAACATTCATATAATTTTGACATATATACCTGTAATAATGTTTTTAAAATAATGAAGCCAAGAAAAACCCTATAAAATGGACAATGCCACATAAATGGAATATCATTGATATAATCAACAATTATAAATTATTTTATCTAAATATTATATTTTTATGAAATCTATTTCACTTAAAAAGGAAATAATTAAAATAAAATTTCATTAACATATTTTTTTTTAAATCTTTGACTTTAACAATAATAATATGAAGACAATGATGGAATATTAATCATTTTTTAAATAATATTTGACATCATAAAATTATTAAAAAAATCATGTATTATAATAAATAATTTAAATTATGATACTTATATATCTAAAAATTTATTAAATTTTTCTATAAATTAAATAATGATTGTTTCATAATTTTGTAATCTCTTATGGTAAATTTTACTCAAATAAAATTTGAAATATATTACGAGGAGATAAAAATTACCATTAAAATTTATATTTATAAAAGAAAATAATTTTATTTTATTTTTATCTAAAATTATTATAGATATTATATCCGATAAAGTTTCATTTTTTAATTTTTCATTAATTTAATTATTATATAGTGAATTTTCATGGAAAACTATAAAAAAATAAACTAGAAGAATATAGAGATGTGATTTGAAATAAATTACTATAATATGATTAAAATAAATATTTTCGTTATCACTTTTTTAACTTAGGCTTTCCCAATTTACTCTTTGATCAACCTGATAGTTTTTTTAATATATTTATTAATCAGAGTGGCAAAAAATTATTATGTCATAATTAAAAAAATTAATATTCTGAGTGGAAATACGGGATACATTTTAAAAATTAATTATATATAACAACCATTAGTTGTTTTATAACTAACCGAAAACATTCTACCAAAATGATGTTACCAAGAAAATGAACATTTCATGGAATATATGATTTCCACATAACTCTACGACAAATAATCAAAAATATATTAAGACAAAATAATATATATATATATATATATAAGTTATTAATTTAGTTTATATAATTCCTAATTATATGTTATAATAATTAATTAATTTGAATAAACATAATGAACATTAAAAAAAATTAGATGAATGTGTTTAAATATTAAAAATAAACATACACTTAAAAACGGTATACAAATAATTAAAAAGTAATTAATTATACTAAATATTTATAATTAATACATAGGTTACGTGAAGATACAATTTAATTCATATTTTATGTAACACACAAATATTTCATAGTAAGTTATTTTCTTTAATTCAATAGCTTGCACTACATACCACACCGAGTTCGAGCACACCATGACTTACCGAACTAGCCATTCAAAAGAATTTATTAATAGTATTAACTTTATTTTGAATTTTATATACTCCATATAATTTTTGAATCCATATTTTGTGTTTCTTAGACATAATATAAGATAAACTCATTTTTTCAGTTAAAATAAGTATTTTTTTTAAAAAAATATGCATTTTTACCACCTTTTAATAAAAATACCTTTTTAAAACCAATATTTGAAACCTTTATATATTCAATTTAATGAAATTTAATTCCACTGTATAATCAGGACATAAAAATTTATTTTGGAATTTTTTTTGGTACCTTTATATAACTTTTATATTTTGATGAATACTGAAAAATACTATATTTTAATTGAAAACAACTTTTTTTAATCGAAATAATTTATAGTGATAAATTATGTACATGATTGTTTTGATGTATAAATATATTATATTTTTATCATTTACTACAATGTATGTGATTATAAGTAATTTCACATTATAATTTGACAAAAACCCAAGTCAATTGTTTGATAGTTTTTACTTTCTAAAACCCCCTTTTCCGTTTTGACAATGAAAATTAATTTTAAATAAATTAATTCAACTTTTATGATTTTAATTTGGTAAAATAGAATTAATATTTTAATTATTATTATCAAAATTATCTTATGGTAATTTTTGGTATTTTGATGAAAACATTCAATTTTTAATGAATAGTGAAAAATACTCAGTTATAGTTTAAAACAGACTTTTTATTTAAATAATTAATTATTTTATTTAAATTTATTTTAAGTAAAAATATATATTTAATACCTATATTAGTTCAATATAATTCATTGGAGTCGTTTTATTATAAAATTTTATGTATAAAATTTTATTTTACTTTTTAAAGTCTTTTACCAACCTCATAGGAGCATTTGAAAATTTACATAAAACATAACTTGACCACCTCTATGAGTTGAATTTAAAAACATAGAAATACATAGCTGATATACTTATGTAAAATGTCGTTCAATAACGTGAAAATATTTTTTGGCGAATAGTAACTATTTAATTTTATTTACCATTGTTAAAAATAAATAGTGTAATTAAGGGAAAAAATAATATTATTATTAACCAAACACATTTCCTAATTCTACTGGATAAGTGTAATTCGACCAAAAACAACCTTATAAATAAAATATGATCCTTTATACCTCTTGTATTAGATTCAGACATTTATTGTTATTTAATTCAAAGAAGAGTTAAAAGCGATAACTTCAAAGATTAATAAATAAACCATTTTTAATAAAGGGTTACACATTAGATAAATTACAATTTAAATATTAAGTAGGAAGATAAAAATATTTCGTAAATTATGGTATTTTATTTATATTTTTTATACATTAAATAATATAATTTATTTATGACAGAATTATGATGAACTAATTACATAATTAATGAAATATTAAAATAAATGATATTATAAATATCCAAATAAATGTAATTTGAGAGTTTATATGAATTACACTAATTTTATAGGTCAATATGGCATGTTAGGTCTGGTTAGATACATTTATTTATGTAATAATGTTATTATGAGTTTAGAAAAAACAAAATAACAAATAGTGTCAAAATTGATATATAAGAGTTTTTAAAACAAATATTATCTTATTAATTGATATTCTATTACAAATAATCTATGTTTCAGAAAAATGACTTATATAATGATATTTGTATCATTAATGAACAACTTGGGGTTCGATGGGAAGTATATTGTATGTTTATTAACCATATAATAAAAAAATATAAAGAGACATGGTAAATTTCAAACTATTTAACTAAGACTTAATTCTAAATGATACGGTTAATATAGTGACCCAAACCTGTCTAAAACCTATTTTTTGAGTGTTTATCTCCCCATACCCACCTTATCCTTTAAATAATTCATTTTGGATCCATTATAAACCGAAACTGATTTTATTATAAAATAATATTTCTAGATTTTCTTAAGGTGCCCCTCAGCCCTCTTATAAAAGGGTTCCCCCCTTCTCTTTAATTCACACCTTAAAAGACATTATTCTCTACTAAAACTGGACCAAATATCTTCCCCACTCTACTACCTTTATCTTAGATCCCTTACATTGATCATAAATCCAACCAATGGAGCTCTTTTGATCAAATCAAAATAAAGACCCGAAGAAGAGGTAAATATTTTTTCACCTCATTCAAAATCCTTTCTTCTTCCACTTCCTCTTTCATTTTTGTTTCCATTATAAAATAATAACTATATTATCTTCTATATAATATTATGATATTATAAATATGTTACAACCATATTCAATATTCTATCCACCCTTTGAATGACATGTCACTATACGTGCATATGTATGGCTTACCGTCTCCACGTCATGATGTAGTTGTTATTCAATACAATATTATTTGGATGAGTATAATAATGATTTATAATTGGTCTAAATAATAAATATAATGTGATTATTATTATTTATATATTATATAACATCCAATTATATATGATTTTTATAACAAACAAATGATACTGTCACTCGTGCATACTTACGGATTACCGTCTCCATGAACACGATGAGATTCATTCCCCATCATATCAATTCATGAATAATTTTTAATTAATGATTATTGAAATTTTTAAATACTTAATATCATTCTGAATATTAAATATATACATACCATCCACAAAAAACATGGCTTACGTAACCAAGCTTATAATGGAGAACAAATTAGATAAGACATGAAACGATGATAAAACTAAAATATCAATACTATAAGATCATATATGATATCATATTAATGTATATGTTTATTTTATAATGTAATAACAATGATTTCACCATTATACCGGTGATTAATTTACCCATGACCAAGGAAAAGTACAAGGTAAGGGGTTTCTTATCTCACTTTTAACTCATGGAGATTCCCATTGTTCACCACTTATTTATTAGATGTGGTGTATTGTGTACTTCCATTTAACGTATATTATCATTATACTCTTTATAATAATGGTATTATTTTATCCATTTTCAGGTTATTAACTTTTGGTCATACATCTCTCTTGATTACAATGAATTAAGTGTTTTTCATCTCACTTTTTCTTCTCGTGACATTCATGCTATATTAGCCACTATTTCTTTATGTGTGGCATATGTACTGTCCACGATTTTATTATTGGTGTTATATAATATAATTTACGAGTATTTAAATATTCATTATATGATATTTCTTTCATGGGTTGAATGTTTCTTATGTTACCAAATCGGTGAGGGAATTTCAAATTTCAATATCTACTCAGTGGGAATTACTCATATATCATTGATTATTTTACTCCAAGATTATGTGTGGAATCACTATTTTTTATTTATGTAGCAATTTCTCCTCCCCTTTGTGTGGATATAAATTTGATACACATAATCATTTCATTTATAACTTCTCATGTCATTGATATAACATTGATCTTCACTCAATTTCCATTCATTGAGTTAAAAATCCCAATCATTGGTGTTGTTTTTAAAAGAATATGTTTGAATCTCCTATGATTGAGTTACACTGAATATCCAATAATATTCAGTGTATTTTTATTTCTCACATATAATTATGTCAATGATTTATCCTTTACCTAAGGATACTGTCTTCATAAGGTATTTCATCTCAATTTATATTCCTTTGAGACTTCATTGTTGTTATGCACCAATTCACTTTTATATGGTCCATATACTGTCCTTTGACATAGAATATAAATAAATCCTTTATTCTCATGGTATTATAAAGTTTTTATTACCTCAATTATTTTTATTCAAGTGTTTCTAATTTGGTTAGTATCTCAAACTAAAGTACCATTCTGAATGTTTTAAAAATTTATTCTTCTAAATATTTCTCATTAATGTCCATGTTTTTAAAATGGTTTTAAGGTTTTATTTATTTGAAAATTAATGTTTTATAATTGAAATTACTTTTAATAGTTTCAAAGTGGTATGTAAAACTGCATTTCAAATATCTATTTTTAAACCGCTTCTTGACAAATAGTGTGACTCTTAAATGTTTTCATAAAATGGTGGTTATTTTTCTGAAATAGTTTTGATGATAATTTTCATCTATGTCAATATCCATCATTATCAATGATTGTGGTTAATATGTTACAATATAGTCCCCATATTGTGTTGAATGAGATATGATAGACTAAGGATGTGATATTTTTATACCATTCGTAGTTTGTAGATAAAGTATTTACATTTATTATGCTAGTTTTAATACGAATGTTTATGTTATGTTTCAATATTTTAATATGAGGAATGAATTGAACTTAGTAAGTGATGGGAAGAGCCTGATATAGCTCCTTGATGCATCGGTAGGTCTAAT
This sequence comes from Viscum album, assembly GCA_963277665.1. Classification (NCBI taxonomy): domain Eukaryota; kingdom Viridiplantae; phylum Streptophyta; class Magnoliopsida; order Santalales; family Viscaceae; genus Viscum; species Viscum album. Next base: position 1,998,773,973 of record OY728135.1, on the reverse strand, counting down.
GAGACAAACTAGTGTCAAGTCACAAGGACGTGAAAAAATATTATTTGTAGTATTAGAATAAGGCCTTGACTATGTGGTTATGAAATCTGGCATTATATGTTCCATCATTATGAAAGTGTCTATTGAAATTGTATGTGATTATTTGACTAGTAGAATATCTGTGTGAATAAGTAAATGGAATTATTTGAATTTATCTTTTCCATATTATGTTGATGTTCATGATTAAAAGGATTTTATTTTAATTTTATAGAATTCCTTTAATGTTTATTCCTATTTATGAAAGATTCCACTTTATTTTTATCCTTACTAAGAATCTGAGCCCACCCCTTTCTATGTTTTATTTCTCCCAGGATGGAATGATGTATATTATAACTGACCTGTAGGGATAGTATATGGGATCTTAGTGTTGTCTATGGAAACCATGTTTTTGTCATTTTCTATTTTATGATGTAATGTAACCCTGTTGAATGTATCTATTACAACCAAGGATACTAAACTAATCATTCATTCGAGACTTGATCTTTTTGATCATTCCAATGTTACGTAAAAATGCACTAATTATGGGCATGTGGGGTCAGGGCGCTAGAGTTTGTATTAGAGGATTTTTAGTACAAACCTTGGAATGTAGATTTAGATAAACTCTGATTAGATCTCATTACACTGAGATAGACATTGAGGATCAGTATAAGAGAAAATCCTAGAATTTTGTTATTGTTGAGATTATGTGGGATTTCTAAACAATACATAACTTTATGGATACGAGAAGGTAGAGGCGGATCTAGTACAAACGTACCCTAGAGTGAAAACTCCGACAAGGTGTTTCATTTTGACCCCGAGTATCTTGTTACGTGACAACATGCCTTGCTACACTCTTGGTTACAACACTCCTAGGGGATATTCTTAGGATAATTCACATATAATTTAAAAACTGATTTAAAGGATTTTAATATATGATGAGAATAAATAACATTAATTAGTACTAAGGTGTTTTATATTAAAAATAACATGTTATGACAATCTCTAAATGATTTTTTGACTCGCACTACGCTTTCTTGTGTTCGTTAGTAGCTAGATTCCATGGAAGTCATTGTAACATTTAACATGATGTACAAGGTGGGAATGACCGAGGAAATGAGCTACAGAATGGAATGTTGATAGGGGTAAAAGATATCATGTTAGTTCCGAATCATTTTTCAAAAATAAATGATCAACCATATATATATTAACCAACTCCTGGACTCAACAATGAAGAGAAAGGCAGTGAATGATAAGAGTTCCAGTAGTGGAGAACATGGAGAAAAGAATGCTCAATTTCCATCATGAAGGAAATTTGGAAGGAGACACCTTGGGAAGTGTCTTAATTGAACAAATAAATTCATTATATGTGCGAAAAAAGTACATAAAGTAAATAATTACTGAGGAAAAAATAGGAGTATTATGGAAGAAAATAAAAATGATCCCAATAATCCATTTACATTCATTTTCCATAAATGTAGGGGACCTGATCATTACTCATGGGAATGAAATATTCAATAGGATAACCCCTTGGTCAAAGAAGAACCTATATGGAAATAAATGAATGGTCAAATGATTCAAAGTATTAGTGCTCTTTGTTGATGGGATTATTTTGGATGATTTTTCTCTTATGTGTATCCCTACAGTTGATTATGTGAAAATGTTACTTTAGGAATAATAGTGTTTTCCATTATTGATATAGTTATAAATAACCATCTGTGTTTATATGATCCTTTATTTTGAGGTAATTACAAGTTGTTAAACATTGGGATGAAAATGTGAGGTATGAGATGACATTTTTGGTGAAATTTTGTTATAGTTATTTTGTGGAATTTATCTCATTTTGGGAACGTTATAAAATATAGTTTTATGAAAAAGGATAACACTCATACAATGTGACAACCCATCGCATCGGACCAAGCTGCAAAAATCAAACCCAAAACAATAGTGCGATTGGGATTTATCATCTACCACTGGACTACGTGAAGTCCCTGGTTAGTGCGAATAAATCATTTTAGTTAAATGATTTTATTTATCAATAATATGTTGATTTGGGATCTTATGTATTATCAAATGGATATCCATAGTACATGAAAATGATTTGGGGATTATGTGATAAATGTAATTTTGGAAGACGTTCGCTCTGTTGGGAATACTATATCCATATATAAAATAGAATACTATGGAATTTCATTTGAGGAGTAATGGTGGATTTTTTCTAGGTTTTTCTTGTCGATTTATAGCTATTTGGGATATTTATCGAAATGATTAACCTATCATGGAGTATATTTGACTAGGTTAATTAAATTTGAGTATGTGACTTTAAGATTCGTCGATGTTATTCGGAAATAAAATTTAACGTGGAATACTGCATAATCAAATTCTTATATGTTTTTGGTGTCAATATTATTTTGGATTATATTGACAGATTTTAAGGACAATTCTTTATTGAATAATATTTATTGAACATTTCTTATTGTTGGTTTAATTTTATAAATTAAGGTAGGTTTTTATTTCTCTAAAGGAATATCCTTTTTGCTGATCATATGAAATTGTACTAACCATTTTGGTTTTGGTTAATCTCCAAAGACAAGGTAAATATATATAGTTTTTCCTTTTTGGATTATGTGATTTTCTAGAAGTTGATTCTAGTGCTTCAGGTGTGACCAAGTAATCTTGAATACTCATCATTTGAAAAAAAATATGATTTAGTGTTAGAAATTAATTAAAGGATGAAACTCTACTTAAAAAGTAAGTATATCTCTTTATGTTCTTACTCAGTCTCATAGATATATTCATCAACTTTAGAAAATGGAACATAAAACAAAAAGCGTTATCCATTTACTGTTGCAACTAAGAAACTAATGAACATTTACCTCATCAGATGTATTTGGTTGTCTTATTGTTAACTTTCTCCTAATCATATTTCCTATCACTCTCCACTATAACATGACACTTATTTTATCTTTCATATCCCTGTTTTCCTTCATGGAATCCTAGTGTGGGTTATCTCGGTGACCTCTATACATGTCTATTTTTCTTTTAAAGAGATATTATATTGACTCTTTTTTCAATTTGGGACATTCAATGAAGTTCTCAAGCCCAATTTTAAAATTTAAAGGACACAATTTCCCAAAGGGGGGAAGAATGTAACACCCCAATATTTCATAGTATGTTATTTTCTTTAATTCAATATCTTGCGCAACACGCAACACCAAGTCTTAGCACACCACCACTTACCAAACTAGCCGTTCAAAAGAAGTTATGAATAGTATTAACTGAATTTTGAATTATATATACTCCATATAATATTAAAATCCATAATATGTCTTTCATAGACATAACATAAGAAAAAATTCATTTTTTTCAGATAAAAGAAGTATTTTTCAAAAAATAAAATTTTACTACCATTTAATGGAAAACCCTTTTTAAAACCAAAATTTGAAACTTTTTTATATTGAATTTAATGAAATTAAAGTTTTCTTTAGAATAAGGAGATAAAAATCTATTTTTGGATAAATTTTTGGTACTTTTATATAACTTTTATATTTGGATAAATACTGAAAAATACTATATTTTAATTGAAAACAACTTTTTTAATTGAAATAATTTACAGTGTCAAATTATGAAATTGAATGGTTTTGAAGTATAAGTAGATTATATTTTTATAATTTATTTCTATGTAGGTTATTATATGTAATTTCACATTATAATTTGATAGAAACACATGGGAAAATTTTGATAGTTTTAACTTTATAAAAACCTGCTTTTCTGTTTTGACAAGGAGAATTAATTTTAAATTAATTCATGAAACTTATATGTTTTTAAATTTTTAAAATAGAATTAATTTTTGAATTTGGAATATCAAAATTACCTTAGGGTAAGTTTTTGGTATTTTTCTGAAAATATTAAATATTTGATGAATAGTGAAAACCACTGCGTTATAGTTTAAAACCAACTTTTTATTTAAATAATTATTTATTTTATTTAAATTTATTTTAAGTAAAAGTAGATATTTAATACCTATACAAGTTCAATATAAATCATTAGAGTAATTTTATAATAAAATTATATGTATAAAATTTTATTTAACATTTTACCGTCTTTTACCCACCTCCTAGGAGCATTTTCAAATTTACCTAAAACTTATTTTTTCCACTTCAATGAGTTGAATTTTAAAAATCAAAAAGACATGGTTGATATCAATATATAAAATGTGGATCTTTAAGGTGAAAACAATTTTTTTTGTATTGGAAATTTTTACTTTTATTTACCACGGTTAAAAGTAAATAAGTTAATTAATGGTAAAAATGATATTAGTATTACACTAACACATGTCATAATTATATTTTATAAGTGTAATTCAACCTAGAACAACCTTAGAAATAAAATATGATCCTTTAGATCCACTTTTATATGATTAGGACACTTAATATTATTTAATTTAAAGAGGATTTAAAAGTGTTAAATTAAAAGTTTAATAACTAAAACATTTTTAATATAGGGTTACACATAATATAAATTTGACTATAAATATTTATTAGAAATATTAAATTATTTCATACATAATGATATTTTATTTATATTTTATTAGAAATTATATTCTTTTGTAAATATACTGTACGATTATTAACCATATAATATAAAAATATAACGAGACACGGTGAATGTAAAACTATTAAACTAAGAGTTAAATCTAAAAAACAGGTTAATAGAGTGAACCATACCTATCTAAAACCTATTTATTTGAGTGGTTTTAGACTCATACCCACCTATCATTTAAATAATTATTGTTTGAGCCATTATACACCAAAAATTATATTATTATAAAATAATCCTTCAAGCTTTTCCTAAGGTGCCCCTCACACCTCTTATAAAATGCACTAGCCCTTCTCCCTTATTCACACCTTCAAAGCCATTAATCCCACCCCTCCCTCACCCAGTTATCCTCCAAACGCACCTCCATTCATCCTATAGTCCTTAATTTAGTCATAAATCAAACCTAACGATCCATTTTGATCAAATCAAAAGGATTAACCCGAAGAAGAGGTAAATATTTAATCACCTCTTTTAAGTACCTTTCTTATTCCACTTCCTCTTTCATTGTAATTTCCATTCTAAAATAATAAATCCTGTATATTATATATAATTTTATGTTATTTAATATATGGTAGAACCATTTTCATTATTCTATCCATATTTTTAATTATATGTTGCCATACGTGAGTTTGTACGACTTACCGTCCCCATGTTGTGGTGTAGTTGTTATTTAGTACATTAATATTTTGATGATTATAATAATGATGTAAAATTGGTGTAAATAATAAATATAACATGATGATGGTTCTGTATATATGATATATAATCCAATTATATAAGATTATAATATCAAAATAATGATATTGTCACTCGTGTGTATGTACGGATTACCGTCTCCAAGAACACGATGAGATTTTTTCCCCATCATATCCATTCAAGAATAATTATAAATTGATGATTAATAATAATTTTTAAAAATTAAATTTCATTCTTAATATTAATAATATGCATCCCATCTATAACATACATGGATTACGTAACCATGCATATAATGGAGAACAAATCAGTTAACACCTGAAACGATGAGAATACTAAAATATCAATATTTGAAGATCATGTATGATATCATATTATTGTATATAGTTATTTAATAGTTTAATAAAAATTATTTCACCATAATACATGAGATTAATGTACCCTCGACCATGGAAATGTACAAGGTAAGGGGTTTCTTATCTCACTTTTAATTCTATGAGAATTCCATTGCTCGCCACTTATTTATTAGATGTGGTGTATTGTGAATTGTCATTTGATATATATTATCAAGATTCTATTTAAATTAATTGTATTATGTGATCCATTTTGTGGTTATTAATTTTTGGTCATACGGATCGATTGATTACAATGAAGTAAGGGTTTTATCTCACTTTTTATTCCCGTGAGATTCATGCTATATTGGCCAATATTTCCTTTTTTGTGGCGTATGTATTGTCCACGATTGTATTCTTAGGGAAATATAATTTAATTTGTGAGTATTTAAATCTTCATTGTATGATCCTTCATTCATGGGTTGAATGTTTCATAATTTACCAAATCGATAAGGGAATTTCAAATTTCAATTTCCAATCAGTGGGCTTTATGCATACTTCATTGATTATTTTACTCCATGATTATGTGGAGAATAACTATTTATTTTATATGTAGTAATTTACCCTCCACTTAGTGTGGATATAATTTTGATACACATAATCAATCCATTGATAATTTCTCAAATCATTGATATAAACTTGATATTAACTCAATTTCTATTCATTGAGTTAAACATCCAAGTTATTGGTGTTGTTTTTACAATAATATGTGTGGATTTCCTCTGATAGAATTACACTGAATATCCAACCATATTGAGTGTATTTATATTTTTCACACATAATTATGTCATTGATTGATCCTTTACTGAAGGATACTCTTTTTATGTGATTTCATCTCAATTTACATTTCATTGAAACGTCACTGTTGTTATGCACCAATTCACTTTTATATTGTGTATATGATATCTTTTGATATAGGATGTAATGAAATATATTATTATCGTGGTATTATAATGTTTTTATTACCTCAATTATTTTAATTCAAGCGTCTCTCATTTGGATAGTAACTTTAACTGAAATACCATTTTAATTGTTTAAAAAAAACCTTCTAAATTATTCTCATTAATGTCCATGTAATAAAAATTGTTTTGAGGTTTTATTTATATGAAAATTAATATTTTAAAATTAAAATTCCTTTTAAAAGTTTCAACGGGGTATTATACAATTTGATTCAAAAATCTATTTTTAAACGGATTCTTGACAAATAGTGTGACATTTAAATGTTTTCAAGAAAAAGGGGGATATTTATCTCAAATTGTTTTGATGATTCTTTTCATCTATGTCAATATCCTTCATTATTCTCGAGTGAGGTAAATATGTTACAATACAATCTTCGATATTTTATCTAATGAGTTCTTTTTGACAGTGGATGTGCTATTTTTATACCATATTTGGTTTGTGGATAAAGTATTGACATATCGTATGCTAGTTTTACTACGAATGTTTCTATTATGTTTCAAACTTTTCATATGAGGAATGCATTAGACTTAGTAAGTGACTTGTGGATCCCAATATAGATACTCGATGCATCAGTAGGTCTCATGAGACAATCTAGTGTCTTGGCATAAGGCCTTGACAAAATCTAATTTTAGTCTTGGCACAAGGCCTTGACTATGTGGTTATATAGTCTGGAATTATGCATTCCATCATTATGAAGGAAGCTATTGATATCACATTAGATTATTAGACTAGTATAGTATCCATGTGAATAAGTTAATGAAATTATTTTATTTTATCTTTTCCATATTATGTTGAAGTTCAATTTTAACAGGCTTTTGTTTTAGTGTTATACATTTCCATAAATTTTTATTCATATTTGTGAAACTGTCCACTTTGTTGTTATCTTTACTGAGCATCTGATCTCATCTATTTCTATACTTTATTTTTCCTAGTACGGGAAGAAGTATATTATGAAAAACCTACAGGGATAGTCTATGGGATCGCATTGTTGTCTTTGGAAACAATTTTGTTCTAGTTTTACATTTTATGATTTATGTAAACCTTATGAATCTATCTAGTACTCCCAAGGATACTAAACTAATCAGTCTTTCGAGACTTGATCTTTTGTGAACATGCCAATGATATGTAATAATGCACTTACTCTGGGCTTCTGGGGTCGGGGTGTTACATTTGGGCTTTTTTGTTACATAATTTATTGAAAATATATTACAATTATACAAAAATAAATATTATCATCTATTTATATAAATGTAACTATTTAAATAAAAATCCCAATGTTTCACCTTTAAATAAATTAGATGAAAATTTCAAAATGGAAGATCATTTTTTATATTAAAATTTTTATTACACTAGAAATTAATCATATTATTTTCTCAAAACAATATATGATAACATTTTATTCAATTTTTTTGAACCATGTAAATACATTAGAAAAAATCACTTACATACGTACAAATATATTTTATTTATCTAAAATATTTTTAAAAAAATTATATAATTTTTTTCATATTAGTACTGCTAATTTTAATATAAGATACATAATGATAATGTTTGAGTAAAATATGATGGGTTGTTTAGGTTAATTTTCTGTTTCAGATAAGATATAAATCATAATAATATTTTTCAATATTTTATGTTATTAGTTATCCCATGCATTTAATAAATTATATTCTCATAATTTTTAATTTTTAAACGAAATTATGGGGTATAGATTTTGAAATTTTCATTGTGTAAACAAATTATAAATGGGATAAAAAACATACCTTCAAATGTGTGAAAGGGAAATTCAATGATAATTTATAATAACAAAAAATACGTAAAAATTGGTGAAAATTATTGTGATGTGTAAATAAGGTAATGAATGAGAAAATTAACACTATGGGAAAATATAAAGAGATAGAGAACATGGAGAAGGGAATGAGAGGACGCACAAATGAAAAATTATATAATGTGCAAAAAGGCCAAAAACTCATCCAAAATAAATGTAAATGTATAAATTTTTAATTTAATGATCCTTTTCAAAATGATGAGGTTATATTTTATGAAGAAGATAAATAAAATTTGAATATATAAACACTTTAAATATTTGAATTTAAAATGAAAATTTTCCTACTTTCCTTATTATTTAATAAATTTACACTTATTTTATTACTTAATGGAATGAATACAAAATATGTAATTTTTTCATGTTAGAATAACCAATATTATGTTTCCATAGATCATGATAATAAAAATAGTGAAAATTCATTATTTATATGTAAAAATATTTTCCATGAACATAATAGTTTTCACAAATTATATAATATAATACATTAATCACAAAAACCAAGATGATAATAAAAAATATCAACATAATCCATTCTATATGGATTTATCAGTCAAACCATTTGTGTTAAAAAAATCATTCAAACCCATTTATCAAGTAGTCAAGTGGTATGAACTTCACCTTGGTCCCTATTTAATTATTGAATCATAACTCTCATCCATATCAAATGAAATGTGTTGTAGTTAAACATTAATGTTGTAATTTCTATATAACTATATTAATATAATTATTATTACAGTCTCAAAAATATTACAATTATCTTCAAAAATAATATTATTCATCATTGTAGTTTTTCATAAGAGTAGTTGTCTATAGGAATTTTTTTCCTTGAATCAGATAATCCTAATTGATTATGGTTAACATAATTTAAATGATCATATTATGCAAAAATTTAATTAATAAAATTTTACATTTTTCCATAAGAGGAATTAATCCATGAATAAAATTGCCAAAAAAATATTCTAAACCAATGTTCTCTTTTTAATTAAATATCTCCTAAAATATCCATATTCCTGGTAAATAAATTAAAAAACTCAAATTATGTATCTATGAATTAAATAATATGAATTATCATTTACATATATTCCAAATAAACTTTAGGGTTATCACTTAAAAAATTAGTACACGATCAATTTACATAGGTTTTATTTCCAATTCATCCTTAGTATTAATAGAGATAATGTTAATTAACTGAGATATTGCCACTAGCATGTCAAACAAGGAGCATAGTAAGTGATCCCTCACATTTCAAAAATATAATGGCCGAGACATACTTATAGAACACTATTATGTGTTTTTACCCATAGACACATCAATTCTATTATCACATCTGTATATAGAATCCTTACAAGGATATATTTTGGAAAATCTGACAAAATCACTTCCTTACCAATGAATATGATGTCATCCAATATATATAAATTCACTAAAATCAAATCATTGGGCAGTATTCCCTATTTAGTATCTATATAAATATATATCACCTGGTTTATACTAGTCATTCATTAATCCCCTAAATAAATACATCCACTCATGTTTCCATGAACTGGTGGTTATATTTTTACACTAGTAATAGATAAAATAGATCACATCCTAGAGGATCTCATTTTTTATTAGAATTTATAAAATATATACATACATGGATATCAAATTATATGTGAAATCATAAAATAAAATATACAAAATTTTAATATTGATAATGTTATATATCAATAAATGATTCCTTCATCATATCATGGAAAATGGAAAAAATTATAGCGATCTTAGATACTTATTTTTTGATAAGTATAGTGGATGATATCACGAGCATACATGAAATAATCAATATGGTAAGGTAAATAAGATTATAAAATATATTTTCATCAATAACATTAGAACAAAATAAAACCATGGAAATATTAATGGAGTAATCTTTTGGTTAATAATAAAAAAATTATCAATGAGGAAAATAGTTTATATTGGAATTAATGATATCATTAATCAGGATAATTATGCAATCAATACCATCCACCGATAGAGTTTTATTGATGAGAAGGTATAAAAAATAAACCCATATAAACCATTATTAATTATTTTTCTCTTCTGAAATGAAAATGAATCGAAGGGAAATATAATTCTACTCCCAACCTATCAATGCATTTCCAATGCATTTATTATATATTTAATAATTTATTTAAATCATTAACAATATGACTTACCTTGTAATATCAATATTGTAACATCCCATGTAAATAATAAATCTGAAAATTTCATTTTTATTAATATTTATTTTACATTATAGGGTATGCTATGTCTGATAGAGTACAAAATTCGTAACACTGGGTTTCAATGAAATCTTATATTGAACATGACGTTGAGTTATACCAAAAAATAATATATTATTATTATTATTTTAAATAGTAGTTAATGCCTATCCATTTTATTGGTGGTAATAAATAGAACTAACTAAAATATAATTATAAATGTTTGTTAAATGAATTTACATTTATCCAATAAATTTTAGAAGCTTAAAATAAGAATGAATCCTATTTGAAGCACAAAATACTCAAATATTCATTAAAAGGTCGTTTTACCACCTTTTTATGGAGAATACTTTTTAAATATATTTTTTGTCACTTTAATATGATCTATATTAAAAAAAATATTTATAATCAGGACATCAATATTTACATTGGATAAATCTTTGGTATGTTTTTGATAAAATTCATTTTTATAATGAATAATCACTACTAGAAAATAGCTCTATACCCATGGTTTTGTATAAAACCATGAATATAAGGATAGTATGTGACCCTATACCCATGGTTGTTCCAAAAAATTTAAGTATAGTTTTCATTAAAGACCTATACCCATGGTTTTGTAGAAAATAGTGGGTATAGGGTATTTTCTGAAGAACTATACTGACGGTTCTTCAAAATTGTTTGTATTGGGGTTTTTTTGAAGAACTATACCCACGGTTCTCCAGAACCATGGGTATATATTTCCCGCATTATGGAGGGGAAAGAAAATAAGGTAGGATAGAAAAAATTTTGGCTGGAAGAAATTTTTTCACGATTTAGAATAATATATTTACATAAATATAAATATATTAATTCAACAATTTTTTACCATGGTTGGTAATCTCTTCTCTGTTGGTGTTATAGGTCGCGGGGTAAATTTACATTATTGGAATTTTTCGAAACACGACTCATATTAATATATATACGCATATGTATGTATATATATCAATTAAAAATGACTGCTCGCTTGGTCCCTTGTAGAGCCGCGGCCGTGAGGTTTATTGTGACACGCGGTTTCGAATCACCCTACAGACATTTTTTGAATTTAAATACCCCACGTGGATTATATTAATATATATACGTAGAAGTATGTATACATAACAATTAAAAACCATAGCTTAGTTAGTCCCTTGGTTTGGTGAGGCTGTGAGAAGTAACACAAGGTGCGAGTTCAAATCCCCCCAGAGCATGTTTTATGGATTTAAATACCCAACAGTTTTCAAACCGTGGGGTCTGTTGTGTGCCACGCAGGAACAACGGTGTGAAACACATTGACTCCCCTATACCCACGGATCTCCAAAACATAGGGTATACGGTGAGACCCTTATATCGACAACTTTCCATCCCATGGTTCCTAAAACCATGGGTATAGGCTATACCCATGATTTTGGGGGTATACCGACAGTTTTGAACCGTGGGTATAAGTCATTTTTCCAGTAGTGAGTGAAAAATATTGCATGTTAATTCAAAAGTGTCATTTAATATAATTTATATTTATGGTCATATTTTATTTTTAATTTGTTTTAAAATTTAATTATATTTTTTTACCATTTAATCTAATGTTGGTCATTTTATGTAATTTCAATTTGAAATTGGACATAAATAAGTTTCAATCATTTGATAGTTATTATTTTTAAACACACATTTTTTTAAGAGTGAGAATTATTTTGAAATTAATTTCATCCAATTATGTGATTTGTATTTGGAAAAAATGGATTTCATATTTTGAATCAGGAGGTCCAAATTGTGTAAATAGGTTACTTTTATTTTTAGACATTATGAATATTTACTTCGGTATATATTTTATTTACCATGGTTTATTAGTAAATATGTAAAATAAGGGTAAAAAACTATTATTACTATAAAATTAAATAACCCTAACCCGTGTCCTAATCCAATTGGATGATAAATATCTGACCATGGGAATCCTATTGACGATTTTGGTACCCATGGAGGCACTTAAGAGTGATAATGAGACTTTATATTAATTATTTTAATGTAAAGGCCAAAATGACAGAAATATATATCTATTTGTAAAAACATTTATACAAAAGGATAAATAAGATGTATCATTGTCTATCAATAATAATTAAAATTCTAAAAATATTTCTAAATTCTTGGTATTTTATTTATATTTTTTTAACATCAAATAAATATAATTATTTGTGACACAATGATGATGCTATGTTTACCTCATTAATGAATGATTTTAAAAGAAATATGATTATAAATATTAAAACAATATCTATAAAATTACCATTTATTATTATATTATTTTATTTCTAACATGAGTAATCTCATATTCTATTGTAATGAGTTTTTAACTTTATAAAAGGAATATGAGTTTATAATAAAATAATATTTTAAAATTTCCCTAAAGATCCCAACCCCCTAATAAAAATCCATAACCTCTAACCAATTAATCAGACCTATAATTCCACTTGGCTTGTCCAAAATCTATCCAATTAATCACCCTAAATTCCTGTACTCAACTTAGAAGACATACCTTAGGAAGAAGGCACTGCATGTAAATTGTTTTGGTTCAACCCAATGGGAGTTACCTGATTTAATAGTAATGTATTCAGTTGAGTTATATTATTTTATTTTACTTCTCCATCCCCTTAAAATATTTTCATTACTTTAATTTTTAACAACTCAAGTATCCTCAATATAATAGGTTGTTTTTATGAGATTTATTCTCACTACACATACACACACCTGTATCGAAGGGGTAAGAAACATACTATTTCTATGGATGACGAACTACTACCTCACGATACAATGATTATTCAACTTTCTTATACCACCTCTAATGGTGGAAATCATGATAGAACTATATTTATATGTGATTTATAATATATTTATATTATTTCAATTCTTCATGTATTTTCCATTTATATCATACCTTTAAGATTTCTAGAATGGGTAAACGCGATAATTTCATTTGAGGAAGTGTGGGCAACCACCCCCTCAATGTGATTTGAATCGTTCATGGAATACGTGGAACATATAAAAGACTGAGATAATTAAATTATATATGAAATTATACTAGAATTATAATATACCAACTTATAAATACATTTTAATTCCACTAAATATAGAAATTAAGGAAGCGTTCATGCGTACATACGATTTGCTGTCTCAATGAATAGTGCCTTCGATTTATTATCACCAAATGTTATGTAGTATTATAAATATATATATACATTATATATATGATATATATAATATCTATATCATTAATATTGTTTTGGAGATAATGGAACTTTGACCACATGCATAATTTTTATTTATAACAAGTTCATTTTTGACAGAAGTCCCAAACATCGACAAAATGTCCTATATGAACTAAAATAATTGACTAATTTTTATAGTAGGGTAATAATTGATATAGAATGAATAATAAACATGAAAATGGTTCTTAATAAAGTTTAAATTAAAATAGGTTTATTATTTATGAAGATCAAGTAACAATGTAGTCATGCCGGAAACGAGGTAAGGGGTTTCTTATCTCACTTTTAATTCTGTGAGATTTCCATTGTTTGCCAATTATTTATTGCATGTGGTGCATTGTGTACTTAGATTTGTTATATATTTTCATTATTCTATTTATATTCTTGGTATTATGTGATACATTTTGTGGTTATTAAATTTTGGTCATACGACTCAATCGATTACAACATCCTGAAATACTTTTTTTTTGTTTTCAAACACTTTAAGGAAAAGTGAGAAACCCAAAGACAATCTATTACAACATGATAAGGGTTTTCATATCACTTTTTATTCACATGTGATTCAGGATATATTTGAAAAAATTTATTTTTGTGTAGTGTATGTACTGTCCATTATTGCAATATTTTTTTAATATAAATAAATTTATGTGTATTTAAATCTTTATTGTATGACCCTTTCTTTATGGGGTGCATGTTTCGTATGTTAAAAATTAGGTAAGGGATCCTTTCACCGTACACTTTGAGACAAAGAATTATTTTATTCCATCTCTTTTAATTTCTTATTTATTATATTGGGATATATTATTCTATATCCGTCTTGATGTAAATTTAATGTCCATGTAATGATATACCCATTTCTCTCTCATCAAATCTTTTTCTGAATTTTAAATTGACGATGATAGGCTGTCAAATATTTGTAAGAGATCTTCTTAACCCAATTTGAATTCTTTGGGTTAAACTTATAGATATTTATTATGTTGTGCTAAAAATATGTATGAATGACCACTGATTTTTTTACTCATAATATCAACTTCTTTTTTTTGTATTCCCATTTTTCACACATAATAATGTCATTTATTTTTCCTTAATCTAAGTATATCATCATTGTAAAGGAATTTGTCTCAATTTACATTATATTGAGACATATTTGGTGTTCTACACCAATTCACTTTTATATGGTGTATATAATAATCATTGAAATATTATATCATTAATCTCATTATTCCCATAATAATATAATCATTGATTACTGTTATTCCTCAATTATTTGTATTCATGCGCCTCTCATTTGGTTAGGACCTCTTTAACTGAACTATAATTTTAAATTATTTAAAGATTTATTCTTCTAAATATTTCTCATTAATTTCTAGTATTTAAAAATGTTTTTATGGATTTATATATATGGACATAAAAGTTTTGAAATTAATATTTGTTTCAAAAGATTCAAAGTGTTATGTGACACTTTGATTCAAAAATCTCTTCATTAAATATTTTAAATGGTTTTTAAAATGGTTTAATAAAGCATTGTTTATTTCATATCCTAATATGATATATTGTAATAGGAATGTGAAAATTTTATCTTTCCATAATGATTGTGTTATGTGTTATGATTATGTTATAGTTACTGGGCATTGTTTATGTATTGATCGCGTTATCGAGCGTGTCAAATTAGTTGTTTGGTTTTAAGTAGAATTTATGTAGTATAGTAGCAACTCTAGGTCGTCTCTCGAAGGAGACCTAAATCATTAATTAAAAAATTTAGTTCTAATTATGATGTTAAAAAATGGAAATGGGGTTTTATAATAACTTGTTTTGATTATTTAATAGGACAATAGAAAATAAAAGCGATAAAACAAAGTAAAAGTAAAAAAGATTAATTAAATGTGATCAACCAGGGGTACTATCATGATGCTTGATAGAAAAAATATTTTCAATTAATTTATATTGAATATCACTGTTTTAAACTCACAAAAGTGTTCCTCTAATATGAATTGTTTCATTTTTATGATTTTTGTGTTATTTTGAGCTGAATAGTAAAAATTGGCCATTTTAGATTTTTTACAGTTTTAACTTATTTCAGTAGTTTGGCCATAAAATTATCTACATTGATTTTAATTGAAAACTTCATTCTTTTCCAGATTCTAAACATCCAGGGCTTCATTTACTATTTTTGGACTAAATGCTGAATCGGCCATATGGAAGCTCAAAAGAAACTCACAAGTTGGCTCAAGAAAACTGTTTCTAGTTCTGCCTAGTTTTGGTGTGGGATCCATAACTCATCAATTGTGGGCCCAACTCTTGCAAATTTCGGAGGGTGGACTCGGAAGGAGTTTTGGAGAATGTTTTTATAAGGAAGCACCACGGGATTCGTCCGTTTGAGGGTCCATTGAATCTTTTCAATCCGGGGTTCGACGTTTTGGAGATTCTGACGGGACAGAATAAATGATCAGAGTAAAAGGGCCATAACTCTCGGAATACCTGTCCAAATTCGCTGCGCTTTTGAGGGGACACGGACAAGACAATTATGCACAACATTGAAGAAGGTCTCAACGCGTTAAGATGTCATTTATTGGGTCCAAAACGCGACAACATTCGGAAGACAAAAATATGTCTATAAAAGGAGGAGAGCTCCTCCTCCTCAACACATCTCATTCTCCACCCCATTCCTTCTGGGGCACCAAGGAGAAGAACTTCTCAAATTTTTATTTTATTTATGATATTTTAAAATGTCTCTCCTCTCCTGCATTATCTTTTTTACCCCATCCATGGAGGGGTAGTTTCATTTGAGTGATCAGAAAGAGGGGAGGCTGGACCTATGTGTTGTGCTTGAAATGAATAAAATCTGTTCTTCTTTGTTCTTCCAGTTCCAATTCAAAATTCTTTATTAAATTACGAATGCGGTTTTGTTAAGGTTTTTATTCTGAAATTATAAATTGCTTTGGTCTATGATCAAATCTCCATCCACCAAATTCTAATCTGTATACGGTGGAAAATGATTAGGGTTGGGTTGTGATTGCTCGACGGTTGTCAAGCACGTGTATAGGATTGTATGTCGAAATCTTGGATTATTAGGGAACAAAAATTCCAGGTCTGGTATTGCTCTAATTAATCAAGAGACCTTCTACAACCCTAAACACATTTGAAGGAGGATAAACCAATCTAAGGTTTTAGAAAGGAAAATTCTCACCACATCTCTTTTACCAGTTTAAGGAAGAAGGAGAGATAAAATTTGGAAACCATGATGGCACAACACTAAGTCTGGCCGAACCTAATCCGATCACTGTCTTTATAATATGTTGAAATCAATCAATTTCTATTGTTTGTTTCTCTCATAGTCATTAAATTTTTTTAAAACCAACTTTTTTAAAAAAACCAACAAAAAGTGACAACCTTGTTTTGTGTACACTCCTCTTCGAGAGAATAACTAGGATCAACTGCTATACTATACTTAGGTAAATAAAATATTTTTTTACCACGCCCCATGATGGGTGTGCATCAAACTTGGCGCCGTTGCTGAGGAGGCAGTGCCTCAAAGATTTTTATTAAAAAATATCTCTTTTGAATCCCCCATAGTTCAAATAGCAATTTATTAGAATTTGATCCAGAAATTGAGCGCACAATAACCAAATTGAGAAATCAAAATCTTCCAAAAGATTTTGAAGAAACCATTCTCACTAATTCAAGTGATACCTTGAGTGGAGACTTTGAACCTTTAATAATGGATGTAAATCCCAACCGAACCCTACGTGACATCTGTGCACCTCAATTTGTCAATCAAAATTATCAACTTGCAATTCCTGCCATAGAAAATGATTTTGAATTGCGAATTAACATGATCCAAGTGCTTCCTAAATTTCATGGTATTGCAGGTGAAGACCCAAATTGACATATTCATGAATTCACCTATGTCTGCTCCAGCTTGAAACCTCGAGCAGTCATGGAAGAGCATGTGAAGTGGAGGGCATTCCCCTTCTCACTAGAGGGAGAAGCAAAGGAATGGTTGTACAATCTACAATCGGGGGAGATTAGTGACTGGGAAGATCTAAAAAAATGATTTCTACAAAGATTCTTCCCAACATCTATGAGGACTGCAATAAAGAAGGAGATTTATTTCATCCATCAATCAACTAGAGAAACACTCTACGAATACTCGTAACGTTTTAAGAAGCTTTGTGCAAGTTGTCCACACCATGAAATAGAAGAGGACCAATTCCTTGTTTGCTTCTACCAAGGATTGCTTGGCAATGATAGGAATCTACTAGATGCCTCATCGAGAGGAACCCTAATTGATTAATCACCTACAGATATACGAATTCTGATTGAAAAGATTGCACAAAATTCACAGCATTTTGGCACTCGAGGTACGATCACCAGAGGGATCCATGAGGTAAGATCAATTGATTCTGTAGATTTAATTAGGAATGAAATGGGTGAACTCACCAGGTTGGTGCGACAAATAGCTGTGAACCATGTGAAGGAACAACAAGGACTGAATCAGGTATGTGGTCTATGCTCTTTTAATTCTCATTACACTGATCAATGTCCAGAAGTTCAGGGGATAGAAAGTTGTGTTACAGCCTATCAACAAAGGCAATATCAACCGCAAACCCAACCAGGGTATGGGTTTCAACAGAACCAAGCCATAACACCTTTTCAGCAGCAATATCAGAACCCGATAGCATTCCAACAACCTTATCAGAAGCCCTTCCAACAAAAACAAACTTTTCAAACACCACCCTTCCAAAGGAAGAATTATGAGCAACCATCCACAAGTGCACCGAAAAATGAAGACCAATAACTGAAGACAAGAGTTGCAGGAATAGATGATAAGATGGAGAAGCTAGCTAATCAATTTGCAAGCATTATGGATGCTCTCACCAAGAACCAAGGTATGCTTCCTGCACAAACAATTCCCAATCCAAAGGAGAATGTTAGTGCAATCACAACCCGAAGCGGGAAGGAGCTCAAACCACCAGAACAATATGAGGAGGATGAATCAAGGGAACCTGCTGAAGCTCGTCCTGTCCAACCAAAATATGGAGTCAACAACAAATTAGAAAGAACAAGGTTCAAGAAGGAAAGACTTGAAACACCATTGCAGAAACAACAAAGGGAGAAAAAGGATATTCCAGCACCATTCCCATCAGCATTTTTTAAGTCATAGAAGGGAGAAGAAGAACGACTTCAATATGAAATTCAGGAAACATTCCGAAAAGTTGAGATTAACATTCCACTACTGGATGCAATCAGGCAAATCCCAAAATATGCAAAATTTCTAAAGGATCTATGTACTAAAAGAAATACGCTTGATGGAAATGAATGAATCAACTTAGGAAGAAGCGTCTCAGTATTGATCACACCACCGATACCGCAAAAATGTCAAGATCCAGGGAATTTCTCTATTCCCTGCACTATCGGTTCATTAAATTTTACTGATGCACTATGTGATCTTAGATCTTTGAAAAATGTGATGCCTCACTCTGTGTTTTCATCTTTGTAGATCGGAGAACTAAAATCAACTCGGGTGGTGGTACAATTAGCAAACAGATCCACCATTTTCCCAGCTGGAGTTGTTGAAGATGTACTTGTAGGAGTGAGAGGATTAATCATTCCGGCAGACTTTTATGTCCTTACCATGGAGGAAGACCGAGAACCATCCCAATCTCCCATCATCCTAGGGAGACCATTCTTGAAAACAGCAAGTACAATCATCAACGTTCATGAAGGAACACTCACCATGTAGCTCAGAGATAGTACGGTACACTTCAATATTCTTGATACGATGAAACACACATCCATCAATCACTCACATTATGAAATCTCCCATGATAAAGGTATATAACCAATTGAAGACTCAGGTATGCTTCATGACTTTTTATCTTTGGGAGAACACTCTTCATTTGAATTTTATAACTTCCATGAACCTGAAAATTCTGATATCATGTTGGAGGATGAGGTAAAATAGGATTTTTTTGATGATTCTTTAAAAGGAAGTAATATTATTCCCAAGAATTCAACATTAGAAGTAGGAAACCTAAATGCAATATCATCCCTTGAACAACCCCCATGTTTAGAGCTGAAGCCTTTTCCATGTGTCTTGAAGTATGCTTAGCTAATGGAAAGAGAGAAATTGCTAGTGATCATTGCCAATAACCAATCCCATTCACAAGAACAAACATTGATTGACCTTCTCAAAAGGAATGTAAAAGCTGTATGATGGAGTTTAGGTGATATTCCTGGAATCAACTCTAAGGGATGCTCTCACAGGATATTTTTAGAAAGTGAATCTCGGCTAGTTAGACAACCTCAAAGAAGACTCAATCCCATAATCATGGAGGTCATTAAGAAAGAGATTGAGAAATTGTTAGCAGCTGATATCATTTACCCAATCTCTGATTCTCAATGGGTTAGCCCAATTCATGTAGTCCCCAAGAAAACTAGCCTGACCACTGTTACAATCGAAAGAAATGAACTGATCCCCCTGAGAATACAAAACAGCTGGAGAGTGTGTATAGATTACAGGAAGCTAAATCAAGTTACCAGAAAAGATAACTTTCCTATTCCATTCATTGATCAGACGCTTGAAAGGTTAGATGGAAATACTCATTACTGTTTTTTAGATGGATTCTCAAGTTATTTTCAAGAACCGATTTCACCAGAAGACCAGGAGAAGACAACCATCACCTGCCCTTTTGGAACATTCTCCTACAAAAGGATGCCTTTCGGGCTATGCAATGCCCTAGTTACATTTCGACGGTGTATGGTGAGTATTTTCTCGGACAACATTGAGGATTGCTTTGTGGTGTTTCTTGATGATTTCACAGTTTTTGGCAATTCATTTGATCATTGCTTGGGAAATTTGGAAAAAGTTTTGAAAACATGCATTGAAAAGAACCTTGTCTTAAATTTTGAGAAATGTCATTTCATGGTTAAAAAAGGGATAGTGTTGGGGCACATAATTTCACAAAATGGGATTGAAGTTGATAAATCAATAGTTGATGTAATAAATTCCTTACCATATCCAACTTGTGTCAAACATGTTAGATCCTTTTTAGGGCATGCAGGATTTTACAGAAGATTCATCAATAATTTCAGTAAGATTTCTCTCCCTCTCTCAAGATTACTTCTAAAGGATGTTAACTTTAATTTTGATTGTGCATGTAGGGAATCATTTGATGAATTAAAGGAAAGGATGATAACACCACCAATAATGCAGCCACCCAATTGGGATTACCCTTTCGAGATACTTTGTGATGCATCCAACCAAGCAGTGGGAGCCGCTCTATCACAGAGAATTGACAGCAAGCCTCAAGTCATCTCCTACGCATCAAGGACCTTCGATAAAACACAAATAAATTACCCAACCACAGAGAAGGAGTTCCTTGCAGTCGTTTTTGCACTAGATAAATTCCGATCATATCTTCTGGGCACTAAAGTTGTTGTTTTTTCTGATCATGCACCTCTTAGGTACTTAATGAAAAATGCGGATCCTAAACCATGGTTGGTGATATGGATTCTACTCTTACAAGAGTTCAATTTGGAAATCAAAGATAAGAAGGGGACTGAAAATCAAGTGGCTGATCATCAGAGTCGACTACCCCACTCCGTTGAAACAGAAATACCAAAGCAGAACCCACTTAATGATGAGATTCCTGGAGAACAACTCTACATCATCAACAGTGAAGTACCATGGTATTCCAACATTGTCATCTATTTGGTAACATCTCAAGTACCCTCTCATATAAGCTCTCATCAACAAAATAAGCTTAAATCTGAATCAAGATTTTACATTTGGGAAGATCCGTTTCTGTGGAAAATTTGTAATGATCAAATCATAAGAAGATGCTTCCCATGAAGTGAAATTGAATCAGTGTTTGAATTTTGTCATAAATTATCATGTGGAGGCAACTTTGGACCTCAGAGGACTGCCCAAAAAGTTTTAGAATATGGACTCTACTGGCCCACCTTATTCAAGGATGCATATGAATTTTGTAAAAGATTTGATAAATTCCAATTTTCTGGTAACATATCCAAACGACATGAAATGCCACAACAACCAATAACCTTTTGTGAAATTTTTGATGTTTGGGGCATAGATTTCATGGGACTATTCCCAATGTCATTTGGAAATTCATATATTCTTTTGGCTGTAGACTATGTTTCAAAATGGGTGGAAGAAAAATCAACCAGAACTGATGAAGCAAAAGTTGTTTGTGATTTTTTTAGGGATAACATTTGCTGTAGGTTTGGCGTGCCATGAGCAATCATCAGTGATCAGGGAACTCATTTCTGCAATAGGAAAATGGAAGCATTGCTGATGAAGTATGGGGTGCATCATAGAACATCTACCCCATACAATCCCCAAACAAATGGCCAAGAAAAAGTCTCTAATAGAGAAATCGAAGCCATTCTGGAGAAGACTGTTAAACCCAACCGGAAGGACTGGAGCCAAAAGTTAGATGATACATTATGGGCATACAGAATGGCCTACAAAACACCGATAGGGATGAGTCCCTATATATTGATCTATGGAAAGAGTTTCCACTTTCTTGTGGAGTTGGAGAATAGAGCCTACTGGGCGGTCAGAGAGATGAATCTGGACCTTCAGAAAGGTGGGAAAGAAAGAAGATTGCAGTTACAGGAGTTAGAGGAAATTATAAGGGAATATTTTGAAAACTCAATGATCTATAAAGAGATAACAAGGATGGCCCATGAAAAGATAATTCAACCAAGAACCTTCAACCCTGGAGATCACGTGTTACTCTTCAAATCTAGACTTAAACTTATGCCAGGTAAACTTCGTTCCAGATGGGAAGGCCCCTTTACTGTTATTCATGCATATCCCTTTGGTGCTGTGTAGATTCAAAAGGAAGGAGGAGGAAACCAATTCACTATAAATGGGCAGGGGCTAAAGAAGTTCCATTGGACCATACCTCAAGAACCAGTGGAGGTGATCAGACTCCTTCATCTTGAATACAAATGAACACCTACCGGGTTGCATCATTCCTTTACACTTGATTAAATACAGTAACTCCAACTTTTTGAAACATAAATAAAAAATTCCATTTACATGAATTGAGGACAATGCATCAATTAAGTGTGGGGGAGGAAATCTTGTAGTCCAGGAGATTTTTCAAAAAAAAAATTTTGTTTGTGTTGTCGAGCCAACGACATTAAAAAAAGGCGCTACCGGGAGGCAACCCGCATTTTCCTCCATTTTCCACTTGTCTTCTTAGTCATTTACCAGCATGATTGAATGGGCCTGCACTATCAATTGTTTTCTTTTTTTAGGTCCATTAATTAAGAGGGTGTCGTGGGATTATACGTCGTGATGAAAAGGATCCATTTAAGAGGGTAGTATGAGTTTCAATTCTATATTATCCGACTTTATTCCCTATATTTTTAGTCTTTTAATGAATTAATAAAAAAATGCATGCCCACGCTTGAATTCGTGTTTTACTTGACTTCTCTAGGAGACATGATTTTCATAGAAATCCAGTGATTCTATGTTTTATATTTCAATGTTAATGAGATTGAATGATTCAAATGGATAATTGGATGATTAAAGTGAATCAAGGATATTGAAATAAGGACTCATGATTTAAGAGAATTAATTGATTCATGTAAATGAAATTCCCCTTCCATTTTTCGTTCTTTGAATTTCTGAAATTCATGTGAATTAATTTGTTATTATTAATCATGCCATAAGTGATTGTCCAATATAATATTCTCATTCCTGAGAGTATTTCTAGACCAAATATTTCCTATTTTATCTTAGGCATATTTCTTTAGTGATCTTTGTACATGCCACCTGCTAGAACTTGTATTGAAACTTGTCAAAGATATGACTGTACAAAACCACATTTAAAATGATTGAGGCATGTCTTTGGCTAGCCAAATTTTATCCTAAGACCCACCTTTACATTTATCTTTTGTAAGACTTTAGATGCCATGAATTGCCTTATAGGTTTAAGCCACATTAAAATCCAATTTTTCCTTACCTACCTGCACTTTTAGTATTTTTGCATGGTTATTTCATGTTTGAGTGTGGGGGAAGGGACTTTCGTGTGTGTTCCTTGGGATATGTATCATTTTTGAGTGGTGTAAAGTGTGCATCATCATTTTGGGCAATGTATTATTAGAAAATTGGGCATGAGTCCTCATTTCATTATGCTTCTTTCATTTCATCCGGTTCTCCATAAAAAAAAGAAAAAAATCAAAATAAAGTTGTGCCTTTTTGAAGCTATACACAAAAAAAATAAAGTTGTGCCTTTCTGGAGCTTTACAAAAAAACAGGGAGAACTTGGATGATATCATTCTTTGTAACCATTTATTGACTCATGACCCAAGTCATTGAAAGGGGAGTGGTGTTGTGATTCACATTTCAAGGGGATTTGAGTGAGTTTCATCTTGTGTTTTCAATTGATTAGTCATGCATTGTACTTAAGAGTCAAACCTCCTACTTCTGGCCTCAAATTATTTCAATCATTTACCCACCAACCCTAAGCCACAGAGTAGTTTGAACCTTTATTGCAAGTCCTCATGATTTTATGTGTGTTTTGTCTTTACAAAGTAGAGAAAGTTGTTACTTTACAAGACTATGGATAAGGAGCATGTTCTAATGATATGAGCATAACTCCACTATTAATTGTATCATGAGTGATGAGAGAAAAAATTCAAAAGTGAGGTAGGTCATGATTTGGCATGTTTAATAATAATAAATTGAGAAGCTTGAATGAATGAAATAAGAAGCTTCATTATTTTTCAAAGGGGAAAAGTAAAATGCATGAATTGATTGTTTTGTTGAAAAATGGGAAATTAAATTGGTATTTTTTTGGAACTGGAAAATTTGATTGGACATTGATAATCATTTTATTTTATTCCATTTGAAATTTAAATATTGGTGACATTGGTGTCCTTTGAATTCCATGTTGAGATTTTATGCTTGAGGACAAGCATAGTTTATGTTTGGGGGAATTGATAGAAAAAATATTTTAAATTATTTTATATTGAATATCACTGTTTTAAACTCACAAAAGTGTTCCTCTAAGATGAATTGATTCATTTTTATGATTTTGGTGTTATTTTGAGCTGAATAGTAAAAATTGGCCATTTTGGATTTTTAACAGTTTCAACTTATTTCAGTAGTTTGGACATAACATTATCTATATTGATCTGAATTGAAAACTTCGTTCTTTTCCAGATTCTAAACATCCAGGGCTTAATTTACTATTTTTGGACTAAACACTGAATCAGCCATATGACAGCTCAAAAAAAGCTCACAAGTTGGCTCAAGAAAACTGTTTCCAGTTCTGCCTAGTTTTGGTGTGGGTTCCATAATTCATCCATTGTTGTCCCAACTCTTTAATAATTTGGTGGGTGGACGCGCAAAGAGTTTTGGAGAATCTTTTATTAAGTAAGAACCGCGGGATTCATCTGTTTGAGGGTCCATTAAAGCTTCCTAATCCGGGGTTTGACGTTTTGGAGATTCTGACTGGACAGAATAAATGATCAGAGTAAAAGGGTCATAACTCTCGGAATACCTGTCCAAATCCGCTGCTATTTTGAGGGGACACGGCCAACCCAATTGTGCACAACATTGAAGGACTCAACGCGTGAAGAGGTCATTTATTGGGTCCAAAACGCCACAACATTCAGAGGACAGAAATCAGGCTATAAAAGGAGGAGCGCTCCTCCTCCTCAACACATCCCATTCTCCACCCCATTCCTTCTGGGGCACCAAGGAGAAGAACTTCTCAGATTTTTCTTTTATTTATTCTATTTTAAAATGTCTCTCCTCTCCCACATTATCTCTCTTACCCCATCCATAGAGGGGTAGTTTCATTTGATTGATCGGAAAGAGGGGAGGCTGGACCTATGTGTTATGCTTGAGTTTTGTGCTTGAAATGAATAAAATTTGTTCTTCTTTCTTCTTCCGGTTCCAATTCAGAATTCAGTATTAAATTCTGAATGCATTTGTGTTAAGGTTTTTATTCTGAAATTATAAATTGCTTTGTTCGATGATCAAATCTCCCTCAACCCAATTCTAATCTGTATACGGTGGAAAATGATTAGCGTTGGGTGGTGATTGCTCGATGGTTGTCAAGCACGTGTGTAGGATTGTATGTCGAAATCTTGGTTTATTAGGGAACAACAATTCCAGGTCTGGGATTTTTTCTAATTAATCAAGAGACCTTCTACAACCCTAAACACATTGGAAGGAGGATAGACCAATCTAAGGTTTTAGAAAGGAAAATTCTCATCACATCTCTCTCAGCAGTTTAAGGAAGAAGAAGAGATAAAATTTGGAAACCATGATGGCACAACACTAAGTCTAGTCGAACCTAATCCGATCACCGTATTTATAATTTGTTAAAATCAATCAATTTATGTTGTTTTTTTCTCTCATAGTCATTCAAATTTGATAAAACCAATCTTTTTAAGAAAATCAACAAAAAGTGAAAACATTGTTTTGTGAGCACTCCTCTTCAGGAGACTACCTAGGATCAACTGCTATACTATACTTTGGTAAATAAAATATTTTTTTGTCACACCCCACGACAGGTGTGCGTCAATTCTCATCCTTAATAGCTTAATGGGAAAGGGTATAGATATTTAAATTCTTAGTTATTAAATCCTATTACCATAATTTTTCTGATTTTATACTATTATACCTCCCAGGGTTCAATCGTAATCACAAAACGATTCATCGGGCACTGCTGATGTTTGAGTGATTTGTGTTCAAATTCATAACAGAAATTCACCACGGAAACACTTGAAGAACTTGTTGTGATGTAACAGATTGTATTTTATTTCATTGTGTTACCATGAAATAAATTTACCAGGCCGTTAAATTTCATATGTGAGTTTAATTGACCAATATGAACCACACAAACACCGAAATTGAATAAGGGAGGATGAAGGGATGAACGGTGTGTGAAATATCACATGAAAGGGTACCCCCAAACATCATCATTTGAGATTGAGTATAACATACCAGTATATATCTCAATTAGATAAAAATATATGATTAAGTAAAACAACATACAACATGGAATAAAAAATATCATTCATAATAATACAAGTATGTTGCTTGGGATCATATCATGTTCCTTCCAGGGTGATCACAAGGGGTTTAGAAACCCAAGGGAGGGGAGGAAGAAAAATATGTTGAAGTAGCACTTCCCATAGCCTTAATAATATCTAGTAATTATGGGGAGACAAATTTGGTAATCCAAAATTGGATCAATTTCCCTCTAGGCCGAACTCCAAAAAGGAGTGCCTAATGTGCCAATTTATAAGATATTTTGAGAAGTGGATTTGGGAACCCTGATTTCACGAATCTGCTTGGTCTATTGTTTTCACTGGTCATAATGTATGAAATCACTTTTGGTAAAACAACATAGTAGTTATAAGATACCTTTTCTACCTCCATGTAAACTTTTGTGGTTATATATGGAATATAATAAGAGATAATGGTAAAAATACAGAGGAAACATTTGGACCCTGTGGAGATCCACTTTATTCGACAGATCAGTGTGTATGGGCCACTTAATGGACGAATTGGATTTTAGTTCTTTCAGATGAAATTGAAAATATTACATTTTTTACTATCCCACAAATTTTCAGCTCATTTTAATTAACGGTTTATTATATTCAATCATTTTAGTCCACTGGTTTTCTTGGATGATGTGCAAATTGACCCATTTTTCTTGGACTTCATTGTAGGTCCTCCAAATCACATCCACCTACAATATAATTATCAAAACAAGTAACAACGATCTTTTTAAAAGGGTTAAAAACACAATAATTGAATCAATCATGGAGTTAAATTTGTTATGATACTTGTAATTTTCTATACAAAAAATAGTTTAATACATTGGTTTAATGGTGAAATAAAACAGTGAATTGTGGTACGGTCACACCCCCACACCTAATCACATGCACTCTAGGGAAAACTATAATATCATACTCATGTATCATTCATAAATCAACGTCTTCAAAAAATCTATGATTCTTTTGAAATGAAATTCATCTTGTTTCTTTAATGTAATCAATTATCCTATCATTTTTCATTTCTCACATTCGTATTTATTGAACGTCATTTGATCAACTATGAAACATGTTTCAACATATCTCACCTAAAAATTTTCCCTCTTCACTCATGGAAAATATAAAAGTAGATTTATTTTCTTTTCGTAGAGTTAATGTGATGTTACCATATGCTTTCCAAGATTCTCATTTCTCTACATGTAGAAACTAGTGTGTTACTGAAGAAGACTTCCAACATGTTGATCTAAGGTTCAAGGGTTGGTAGGATTTAATGTTTAAAAATCTGATATAGAAGGGGGGTTCTTAATCTCTTAGGTACAAAACATGTAAAAATTCAGAAATTGTTTAAAATGAATGTACACACTCAATCCCTCACAATGTGTATAACCTCCCACTCACTCACCCTATTGTCCATATTTGTGTGTCTCAACCAAAAAGTGAATAATAATGATTAAATATCCTATTTTATCCATTTATTTCTTTTCATATGTTTTTCTTTTCAATGTACATAACTATTTTTTTGTATAGTTTATTTGATGATAAAAGGGAAACATGTGAAAAACAATGATGTAATATGGCTTGTGAACCCATTTCCAAAGGAATGTGTAGTCACCCTTTATATTAACTCAAAACAATGATTCTCTCCCAAAAATTCCAATGGAAACACCCTCTCAACCAAAATTTCTAAAAATAAACAAAAATACACATAAGTGATGTGTCAGTAGGCATAAATTAACTTGTATTGTGGCTACCTAATAGGAATTTCATGGTCTGTAAGGCTTAAAAAGGATAAAATGAAAAGGTGGCTAAAAATAGATGATAATTGTAAAGTGGGATTTTTAATAGAGGACAACCTCTATCATGAATGTTGCATAGTTGAATCATATGGCTTCAAATATAATCAAGCTATGTTCTACATTCTCTACATGACCCTAGACTCTCAAAAAAGTGATTTAAAGAAAGAATATGCAATAAAGGGCTTAGAATGTCTCTCGGGTAAGGGATTAAAATATTTGCCAGTGATAATGAGGCATGGGATACAATAATCCATTAAACACGTAAGAATGATTTAATAATACAACTTATAGAAAAGATTCAATATCAGTATTGATTTGAAAATCATTTTTCAAAAAACAATGGAATTTTCCACACAATTGACTAAAGCATGAAAAATGATTTTGGATATTCTTTTAAAGATTAATTTTTATCTAAAAACACAAAATATGGAAAAAAATCAAAAATTAAAATTCACATTTTTTTATTTTTTTGTTTTTGTTTTGATCCTAGCGGTGACATGCCACCC
Organism: Viscum album; assembly: GCA_963277665.1. Classification (NCBI taxonomy): domain Eukaryota; kingdom Viridiplantae; phylum Streptophyta; class Magnoliopsida; order Santalales; family Viscaceae; genus Viscum; species Viscum album. The sequence continues at coordinate 1,998,744,619 of OY728135.1, read as the reverse complement.
TCCCCCACAACTAAAAGATACATTTTCCCGAATGAATGTATTTTAAATAAAATGGCATGTAAATAAAGGTAGGGAGAAGTGACAACAAGCTAAGTTGGGACAAATGTGGAATTTATCAATTAGATTTCCTCCACAATATGCTTTTTAAAATCCTTATATACCTATTTGAGCCTCTATCCATTAATAGAAATCCTATATCCACTATTCTCTTGCAATACATGTATGAAACCAAAAGGGTAAACAAAAGTAACAGAAGAAGGATCGAGCCATCAGGAATGATTTTTACCTGGATGGATATTCAGCCATTAATTGTACCTGAGAACCATCCCACCAATAAAAAACATCCACTAATGAATCATGCTATCATGGATAGTCTATGTCCTCTATTTATATATATATAAGTTCTCATATGAATCATGTCAAATTTCTTCCATCTCTTGAATATGCTGCTTCTTATGCTCACATAAATCTAAATGATTCATATTACATTGTTTAACATCCAAATATGCATGGTCTTATACATCTATAGGGAGGTGGAAATCCATTCCAAATACAACTCTGTATGGTGAAATTATGATTGGTGTTTTAAATGCTTCATGGTACGCCCTCAGACTGAGGATAAGGTTGGGGTGCGTGGGGTTTGTATATCATCCCTTGATGATGCCCTAGTGATGATGGCTGCGGCTCTAGCCCCCTCTTCCCTAGTGAGGAGAGGGGGGAATTCCCTTCCTTATTGTTTTTTGGCCGAGGCTCAGCCATTTAATCCTTCCACAAACTCATATTTTCTTCCTCTCATCCCCTCGATTACGCTTTTCCCCAAGGTTCTCTATCTTCATCTCGGCTCGCCTCAGCTTTTTATTTCTTCGAAGGAGTTGTAAGAGGCTTCAACTCTTCACCGACTGATGCTTATATCCCGTTTTAGGGGTCGGGGTCCTTCTGTGGACGAGTTTGACCGGTTCGTCTTTGACTCATGGGATCTGTAAGAAAGCATGGTAGTGCGGCTCTTCGATCAACGTCAACTAATGATCCTCTTCTCCTCGAAGGATGATTTGAACAAAGCCTGGTCCTGGGCCCCTCGTGAAATCAATGGATGCAGCTTCTTTTTACTATGTTGGACTTTTGATATTAACCTAAATCGAGAAGCGCCCTTGGCTACGGTTTGGGAATTTTTTCCAAAACTACCTCTCCCTGTCTAGAACCCATTGATTTTATGGATTTTAGAAAACTTGGTCAGTAGATATCTATGTTCTGATTTCTAGATATCGACAGCCTATCATCCAATCTCCCCTCGTGTTTGTGTCAAGGCTGATGTCTCTAAGGATCCCATAGAGTGGCTGTGGATTTCAGTTGGAGAGGAGTTCCATTAGAAGAAATGGATTTTGTATGAATTGTGGCTTGCTTTATTCTAGGGGTGCTTCCATTTCGGTCATCTACTCCATGTCTGTCGTCACGGGTTCAATGGTGGACAATCAGTGCCCAGCGGTGTTGATGGTAATGAGGTGCAACATGCCTCTATTTTGAGTCAGAAGGTTCCTGAGTGCAATGGTTTGGGTGTGCAAGGGGAGACACTTGAGGCTACTCAAGGGGTGCTGGCTCTGGCCAACATAGATGCGGAGGCAGTGCTAATCATCATCAGTGTCCCTCTTTGGGACCTCTAGTGTTAGTTAAGGGGGTGAAGCTTTAGGTGGATGAACTGCGAGTCGTGGAGGCGTTTGATCATTTAATGCAGGACTTTGGAATTCATGAGGTGGATAGAAGGGTCCTCTTAGTTGTTAGTTTTGTAGTTAATGAGGAACAAATGCATGTTATCTCTCGTGAGCGGGGCTGGGTGGTTGCGAACATGCAACATCAGTTCAAGGGAAGATGATATAAAAAACCCATAATAATGGATTTGATGCAGGGTAAATCATTCTTGAATACAGCGACAGGTTCTCAATGTGGACAGGAAAGGATGAAGGATAGGGATGTTTTGGTGTCCTTAGATCCCAACACCATCGGTACCCATATTGAATTATTGAGGAAGGATTGGGATGGGGGAAATGATTTTGTCTTGGGAAAGAAAACAGGTAAGGAGTTGATTATGCAGTAGGCTCACACAAATGCAGTAGGAGTAGAGCTGGGGAATCGCTTTATTGGTCTGGAAGTCCCAGATCCCCCTCTTTCTCATGAGCAGGAGCCTTCTGATGAGGATAGTTATAGTCACGCCTCAGTGGATAGCATAGAACAAATTCAAGGGAAAGGTACCCATAGCCCTAGATTAAAGAAGGGGGAAAAAGGAAAGAGTGACTTGGGGAAATGAATTGTGGTCCAGAGGAATAAATCAAAGGGATGAATGGACTACTTGTACTTTCCAAAACCAATGGAGACACAGTCAGCTAATAAGGCTAGATAAAAGGAAGGTAAAGATGCTCGGAACGGGGAATGTGAAGAATCAAGTAGGAATACAAGAGATAGGGTAGAGGATGTTTGGGAGTTCATGCTACGTATCTTACACCCCAAGGAAGAAATGATAGAAACAAGACTTCGTTCCAATGTCCAGGAAGAAGAGATCCAAATATTCTTTGGATGTCAGTTGCAGTTTAATGATATCGAGGAGCAAGAAATGTGGTTACACAAACAAGATCACATACTGGCCCAAAGATTCAATCAGAGAAAAATCAACACATAGGAGTTTATTCAGATAATGGAATGGATGATCACTCACCATAAAGATCTTATCAAAGAGGATCCGGATAGCTAGGTTAGCATGCTTCACTGGGATCTTTATAGAATTTCTGAATCAAGTAATCTTAGCCTGGTGTTTAATCAGTTTGTTAGATTTTTCAGTACATAGTATTTTCTCTGTTAAAGAACAACAGTTTTACCATTTTCCCTTAAAATGGATTTGTTTTTATTAATAATTTAATTAGGATGGATGGATGGTAAGGTACGCCCAATTTGCATCATCCAAGAGCAAACTCCAACCATTCATGTTGGGTTGTACAATTTTTCCAAGATTCTCTTAACTTCTAGATTTGGGATTTCGTCTTGTCCATTAGTTTGGGGGGTTATATTTTGTAGACATGTTATTTACAACCCCATAATTATAGAGAAAATTTTATATTTTCTGATTGCAAAAATGTGAACCCTGATCACTAATGTGGAATCTTGGTAAACCAAACTTACTAAAAATTAGGGATCTCACGAAATCAACAACCACTCAAGAGTCATTGGTCTTGGTTTCCTTTTCTTGCACACATTTTTATAAATAGTCAATATCCAATAATATGTATAGAACAAAAAATGAATTTGAAAAATTACCCATGAAGTCAATTCCCCATTCATAAAAAATTTCACAGAATAACATGGGTTATTGGGGCATTTCATTCCTCTTGGAGATATTCCATATGAATTGACAACAACTATGTGACTTACAAAACTGATGGGAATATCTATACAATGTTGTCCAATAATGTCACAATTCAAGGACCTTTCAAGTTGTACGTTGAGATCCACTGTACCCCCCATAGGCCAAAGTGTGATAAATGGTCAAAAAAGGTGAACACATTATTAGGGACACACTGACGAACTACTTGGTCACAAAAAATTTTACACAAATATGGGTCATCCCAAATTTACCACTGAGATTCATTTCTATGCCTCTTCGATTGAGATGTGGTGAAATAAGTGGGGACACTATATGTGTCTGAAAAATTCACAATGTCCGCGTACTATGGCGTTAGGTCCATAACATGACAATGGTTCTCATGAGGAATGAATTCTCCAATTGCGATGGATGAGTCAGCATGGTGGTATAGTGGTGGATAAATCCTACTAATGTGGTTAGATACAACATTTTATACTCCCCTCTTATCTCTAATCTCATGTTCAAACTCTTGGAGGTGGCACATCCACCATATGAGTCCGGGATTAGATTCAGGTTTCTTTAAGAGGAATTGTAGGACATCTTGGTCAGAAAACATGATAACTTTTGACTTATGAAAATTTCAACGAAATGTTTCCAAGGAATACACATTAGAATGGAAATATTTTTTAGTGAGTTTTTAATTTACCTAGGTAAGGTAAAGGTTATGTGGGGAATACACAATTACATGAGTACATTTCTTAACCATTTGTGATAAAACTACCCCAAATGAAATGTAAGAGGCATCACTAATATGCTTGAAGTGGATATCCCACATTGGTGGTTGGATGCTGGGAGGTTATTGAGACTCCTTTTTAGTGAATTGAATACATCCTCACAATTTTTATCGAACACAAACTTAGTATCTATTGGCAATAATTAGGACAATGAATGTGCACTCTTACTAACGTTTTTAATGATTCAGCGGTAAAAACCAACATGACCCCAGAATGATTGCACCTCACAAATAGGTTTGTGATATGGAAGTGTTGAAATTAATTAAATTTTAGATTTATACACTTGAATTACCTTATTATAAATGAAATACACATGAAATATCCTCATCTCAACCATAAAATGGCATTTCACAAAATTTGAAACAAGATCATTTTCAATGCAGCGAGAGTGGAAAGAACCTAGGTGTTCTAAACAATCCTAAAAAGAAGAACGGTATACTGTGAAATCATCCATTAAGAATTCTATAAAACTATCTAGGTAATCTGAAATATTACTCTACATACATCGCAGAAAATTAGGAGGAGCATTACATAAACTGAATGGAATCCTTCAGTATGAAAATGTGCTGAATGGACAACTAAATGTTGTCATTTCTAGTTACTCAGGGGATATATGGGTTTGAAAATAATGTTAATGGTCATCAAGGAAACAATAATGGGACTTACCATCCAAACGTTCTAACATTTTTTCAATAAAAAAAAAGAGGAATGTGGTCCTTTCTCACGGCTTAATTCAGTCTACTGTAGTCAATACAGACTCGCCAACAGCTTGGCGTACGTGTTGGAACCAATTCATTCCTTTCATTTGAAAAAACTATTATTCCTATCTTCTTAGGCACAATTTTCACTATCCTACCTCATTTAATATCAGATATTAGATAAATTATCCCTACAACTAATAATTAATTTACTTGAAATATTAATACTTCAAGGAGAGTGGTATTCAACCGATGTTGAGAATGTCCCACAGGTTTAGACTCCTCATCCAAAAGTATATGGTGCATACAAATACATGGTCTAATCCCAAGAATATAAGCCAATGTCCATTGTATTTTTTTTTACACTCTTTTAAAAGGTTGAGCAGTTTATATTCCTATTTTAGAGATAGTTTATTGGAAATAATGACGGGAAATTGATCAATACCCTCAAGATATGAGTATTTTTAATTATAAGGAAGTTGTTCAAGTTACAACACTGGTGGTGTCTGGTTTGAGGGAAGGGTTTTAGGGGGAGGGATTTCCATGAAACAATCTATATGCTCATTTTTATTCTCTAAATATAATGAATCTATTAAAATGATATTTTCAAAATCCTCGACGGTCATGGGTACCTCATAATGAACACACTCGTCAATTAAAGCACAAAATTTACACTTTTAAGAACCCACAAAACACACATAACATGAATCAAAACTCAAAAAATACATGGGTGAAGAAGAGTAAAATGAAATACAGAATGGGATGAGGAGAGAATTGTGTGTGTGAACATCATTGATGAGTTGTTCCATTGAATAGACAAGAAGATTGGAGTTCTCTTCACCGGGGTGTTTCACAGTCTCAAGGATGATAAAACATAAATTTTCTCCACCAAACTCCATGGAAATCATACCATTGTGAATGTTGATGACCGTATTTGTGATTTTGAGGAGTGGATTCCCATGTATGAGAGGAGCATGTCATTGGATTCATGTATCTTAAATCTTATGAATGTAGAAATCAGCAGGGAAGATGAGATTATTCACACTTACAAGAACATCCTCAATCCCTCATGTTGGATGTGTTGTACTCCAGTTGGGAAGTTTCACGATAATGAATGTTGGATGATGCTCTCCATCATACATAGAAGTATACATGGAGTGAGACAATTAATTAATATAAGTACCTAAATGTAGCATAGAATCAGAAAAAAGGACTCCCCTATGGTACATGGTATCAAGAATGTTCCTAGATCCTTGAATTTGGTTAGCATTGTTGGTTGAATAAAGGATGAGTAATTCCTTCCCAAATTGACATTCTCATTCACCGTTAGAGTCATTCAATGGGTACAATGGACTTTAAGAAATTTGGAATGTTGAGGTATTTTTAAACTAGATCTATTAAAGGAATGATAACTTGAACTTTTCAAATGTATCCATTATTTCAATTTCAATCTCATTATCAGAATCTTTTATAGATTTAGAGAGTTTTTGTGGAAAAGTAAGAGAAATGGATTGTTCATTTGAATCATCAATTTTAACGTTATTTTTTTCTTCATTGGAATCTTTTATTGGTTAAGAATGTATTTTTAGAGGGGGACATACCTATTGCGTAGAATATGTAGAAGATGAAACTACATTAACACCAAGAAGAGTAACTGCACATACATTACCTTTTACCTTCTGATTTGAAAGGGGTTGGTATGGTAGTTTTCTAGAACCTTGCATCTTAAACGCACGGATGGTGTTCTCCAATTGTCCCACTTTAGTTCATAGGTCATGAATTTCAGATTGTGTGGTATGTTGGAACTGGAGGTTCTGGGTTTCCATTTGTTTCACCCTGTCCTCGAGGATTGGTTTAGATTTGGGAAGATGTGGATGACTATTTTGATAAGTTGAACGATAAGAAGGTATCATACCTTGACCTTGTTGATGCCAATTAGGCTAGGGGTATCTTGAGTTTCCCCCTAGTCGATACTAGGGTTGTTTTTTCCACACGGGGTTCAGAATTGGCATGAATGGTTCTTTCTTGAACATAGCTACTTGTCGGTATGGATGACCTAGGAACACAACTACACATGAATTATTTGAATCTTGATGTTGTGGGAACTCGTCAGTAAAATGAGTATTTTTAGAGAAAATACCACAATGTAATGGAACTGAGGAAGAGTGTATGTTACCGTGTGCTTGAGATAATTTCCATAGAAGGGTATGAAACTCATCAAGTTTATTATCTACATCTTTTGTAGGGTTGAATGACTTTCCTCATGAACTCCTTGGCTCGGTTCAATTGCTCGTTTACCGAATTTTTGTGCATTTTGATCCATATTGGCTATTAAATCTTGAAGGGCTGAAGGACGTTTATCAACAAAGGCACAACCAGCTTCTACTTCAATCATTACATGATCCATGGGGATATGTCCCTCATAGAAGTCTGGGATTAATAGTTTTTCATGAATTTGGTGGTGGGGGAAGTTGTAGAAAATTCTTTTAAATCTCTCCCAGTATTCATGAAGGGTCTCTCCTTAAGACTGTATAATGCCACAATTTTCTTTCCTAATTAATGCAGTTCGAGAGGAAGGGAATAACTTCTCTAAAAATAGTCATTTCATGTCATTATAGACCCCAATTTTTATAGGAAAATAGTATGTACAATCATTGGCAACACTATCATGGAAGAAAGAGAAGGCCAAAAACATAATTTGGTCCTCAGACACATTTTGGGGTGTCATGGTGGAACAAACTATGTGAAATATATTAAGGTTCTTATGAGGGTCTTCACCAGGAAAACCATGGAATTTTGGGAGATGGTGTATGAGGATAGATATAGACTCAAAGTTTTCTTCTTCTTCAAGATATTGGATGTACGCAGGTTTGTAATCCACATCTGTGGTAGTTAGTTCTTTTAATGTGCGGTTATTTGCTGCCATGTTTAATTTTATTCTATTTGGTTCAATTTATGGTTGGTTTATGAACAATTGATATTCCAAAATGGGTTCATTAGTGTTACTTTATTGACCTTTTTTAGATTCCTTGATTTGTGACTGATGTGTCTATTCAATTTCTGGGTCAAATTCAAGCAGTTTTTCTTTTTCTAGTCTGGTCATGCCAATAAGTTGTGATGTTTTTTAATATTTAATGTAGATAAAATAACTAAATGATGGAAAAAAGAGAATACAATGTTATATTATAGAATTATATATAGATAGATGTATATTAAGAAGAGATATATGGAGAGATAAGAATAACACACAAAAACAACCAAAAATAAAGACAAAAACCCAAAAAAACAAACTAATAGGGTTGGGGTACTGAAAGAAGTACTAATTAATATGTAAAATTAATAAATAAATGGAAATAAAGAAATGAAATGATCTTTTCTCCCTGGAAACAACATAAAAAATTTATCACGTTGTCTAGTACGTCAAATTAGTTGTTTAGTTTGAACTAAAATTTATGTAGTATAGAAGCAACCCTAGGTCGCCTCTTGACAGAGCCTTTGATCAATAATTTCAAAAAATTGTTCTGTTTATAGAATTAAAAAAACATAAATTATATTTTATAATTATTCTTTTTTATTATTAAATATAACAATTGAAAATTAAAGCGATAAAACAAAGAATAAGTAAACAATATTAATTAAACGTGATCAAATCGTGGTACTCTTATGACGCTCATCCTTCATCGCATCAAGAGAAATGGTATAGATATTTTAATTTCTAGTTTTTTTACTCCAATTAAAATAATTTTACTGATTTTATACTTGGATACCTCCTAGGGTTCAGTAAAAATGACACAATGATTCACTGGGCACCATCGATGTTTGAGAGATTTGTGTTCGACTTCAAAACAGAAACTCACCAAGGAAACACATGAATAACTTGATGTGAAGTCATGGTTTTAATGTAAATTTTTTTGATTCCATGAAATAAATTTACATGTCCTTGATAGTGAATAGGTGAGTTCAATTGACCAATATTAAACCCACAAACACCATAATTCAACGATGGAGGAAAAAATGATGAATGGTCTATGAAACATCTCATGAAAAGGTACCCCCAAACATGATCTTTTGAGTTTGAGTATAAGATAACAATATATAAGTCTATTCAATAAATCGATAGGATGATGAAAAAAATATATATACTACAAATATAAATCTAAATCTAAATAATGCATGTATGAAGCTTAGGATTACATCATGTTCCTACCTGGGCGATCATAAGGGGGTTAGAAACCCATGAGAGGGGAGGAAGGAGAATATGTTTACGTATCACTACCTATAGACATCAGAACATATAATAATTATGGGGAGAAACCATTGGGACTCTAAAATGGAATCACTTTTCCTCCTGGTCGAACTCTAAAATGCATTGCCCAAGGTGACAATTTATTGGCAATGTGAGAAGTGGTTTTGGGCACCCTGATTTCACAAATCCACTTGGTCTATGTATTTGGCTGGTTAGATAGTATTAAATAACTTTTAACAACACTATGGAGTTATTTACAAAAACCATTTCTACCTCTATGTCAATGTGGGCAGCCAGATATGGAATATAATAATATATATTCCTAAAATACATAGGCGAATTTTTGACCCCATACAGATCCACTTTATTAGAGAGATCAGTTTGTATGGTTCACTTAATAGTTAAATTATGCTTCGGTTCCATCATATGAAAAATATATCATTAAATTTAAGAATATCCACAATGTTTTATCCCATTTGAATTCACGGTTTAGTAGCATCATGTGTTTTTGTCCACTATTTTTCGTGGATCATGTGCAGATTGACCCATTTTCATAGACTCCATCATAGGTCCTCCATATCTCATGCTCCTATAATATAATTATCAAAAAAGTAACATTTCCTTTTTTAAAAGTGTTAATCAAAAAAAATTGAATCATACATGTAGTGAAATTTGTTATTATACGTGTAATTTTCTTCAAAAAACCAGTTTAAAACAGTGGTATAATGGTGAAATAAAATAGTGAATCATGATACGATCATGTATACAGGTGGTTCCATGATAACTGTTGGGCGGGTGAGCATGAGATAGCTCTCCAATGAATTGGGTAATGTGGTAAAGGTAAACGTTAATGTTCCTTCTAATAGATTCATGAAATATACAATGATGGGTATTCCCAACGTAACTCCCTACATATGTGTGAAAGATACAATGTATGAATGGTATGTATGCCATAATTTACCTTTATGATTTATGATTTCTTTGTGTTATTCATAAATCTTATGATTTCAAAAGTTATGTTATGATTAAAAAGTAGGGTTTCATGGAATGGTATTTATTGATGGGATAATGATTTCATTCCTTATTTTATAACCCTTACTCAGATTTTTATGTTCATCCCATGTTTTTGAAATGTTTTCCACATGTTTTAAAGGTGAATAGGGTCAATAACGTGATGAAGGAAAAGTCGTGTTGTTTATAAAACGGAACTATACAAGTTACTTTTTAGTAGCATTATTTTATGAAAATAATGGATATTGAGTATTAGTGTCTATGTGTAAGTTTTAAGTTGATATGTAATTTTTATGGCCTAATTCTGTAAAACTGTAAAACCGAAAAGTTCCTCACTGTGAATTATTCCTTTAATTCATGGTTATATAATGTTTTATGGATGGTTCCTTATAGGTGGTATCATAGATCGGTTTAGATAACTATAGAGGTTAGGGTGTTCTTTAAGAATATGTGACATAACCATAATGGTTAGGGTTTTAGAAACTATCATAGTTATTTTAGATATAGTGAATGAGTTTAAAATAACATGAATAAGTATATATTATTATTTACCCTCCTCATAAGATATGATATGATGATTTTACTGATATACTCACACTGAACATTTTGTTTTTAGTAAATTGAAGGATCATGAAGGATCCAACGTAACAGTGGATGTGAAAAAACATGTGATGGTTTTCTGAATGAGAAACTGAATGAAATGGGAGATGCAATGAGAACATTTGTGGTTATTCTCAACCAACTATCTAGAGTCACGATTGACCACCCAATCCTTGGTGATTTATATAAAGCATCGTATATGATTGGAACAAATCCCAACGGAATATTAGTTAATAATCATAAAGGTAAGTATATTAAAAAACCAATGTGTCAAGGATGTGGAATGAAACTCATAGGAAAATTATTCAAAGGGGAAAAAATATGTTTTAAATGTGGTAATGAAGGTATAAAGAAAGAACCTCCAATGGAAAAAAGAAAGCGTATTGTTGACTCCAAGAAAGAGAATAAATTACTTTCTAAGGGGTCATTTGAATGTTTTAAATGTGGTGTGCATGGTTACTAGACAAATAGATTTTCTGTTAAGAATTTTCAAGAATGTTATCAGCATGATCATACAATTATAGGTTTACCAATTCCTAATTCCATTCCAATTGAAGATGAAGAAACTGAAAATGACCTATGAATGGTAAGAATTATTTTTGAGCTCATATTTTGAAATTTATGAAATCTTAGGACAGTATGCATTATTTTTTGTATGAAAGATGTATAAAATAAAAAGTTTAAAAAACATGGATAAAAGAACAAGAATAATTTTTGATGATTTTTATTTCTACATTTTAGAAATTGATGAGTAGTGGATGGTGATATGTTTGAATGTATTAATGATGGGATTACTTTGGAAACTTTTTCTTGTATATGTAACCCTGAATATTGATATGTTAGAATGTTTTTCAAATAAGAATTTTCTTTTCATTTTTGGATATAGTTTTTAAGAACCATTTGGGTTTATATGATCTTTGATTTTTATAGAAATTATTGTTTATTAGATTTTGTGATGGAAAATAAAAGTTATTAGACAACCTTTGTGGTTAAAATAATTTATGGATATTTTTGATGAATTTATCTCATTTTTTGAATGTAATAAAATTTTAATGTTTTTGAAAAAGGACAACAAACAGACCGTCTTACAACCCATCTCATTGGACAAAGTTGTAGGAATTGAACACACAACCAAAGTGTGACTGAGATTTATCACCTACCACTGGATGTCGTGAAGTCCACGGTTAATATGACTAATTATTTTTAGTTAAATGATTTTATAAATCAAGAATAATTTTATTTTGGGTCATCTATGTAAATGATTAACCTATCACGGAGAATATGTGATTAGGTAAATTACTTTTCTATATGAGATTTTATGAGTGAATGATGTTATTTAGAGATAAATTTAATGATTTCTCTTGGAAGAATATGTTATTAAATCCTTCTGCGATATTGGTTTCCATCAAAGATTGGTTCATTTTGAAGAATTTTATGGATAATTGTTTATTGAATGGCATTTGATGAACATTGGGTATTTGTTGAAATTTTATTGAGATTAAGAGTTGTTTTCCTTTTTTGTAAAACATTATCCTTTTGGGGATATCAGATCTTGTACTAACCATTTTGGTTTTGGTTAATGTCTAAAGACATGTGAAATATATAGTTAATCTTTTTTGTATTATGTAATTATCCATATGTTTATTATTGTGATTTTAATGTGAACAAGTCCTCTTGAATTTTCATCATTTGGAGAAAAGATGAGTTTTTTGTAGAAATATAGTAAAAGATGAAAGTCTACATGATAATTATGTATGTTTCCTTATGTCATTATTCAAGATCATAAATAAATTCCAAAACCTATTGAAATGGAACATAAAAAAATTACATGTACTATTATTAATACGGAATCAAATTTTGTTTAAGACATCAAAAGTTTGTGATTTTCTGGTGGTTAACATTCTTCTAATCATGTTTTCTATCACTCTACATTAGAACATGAAGGTTTGTTTTCTCCGAAATATTCATGTTTTCATGGAATCCTAGTATCTATTATCTCGAGTAACCTTATTTCTTTTCATTCATTCTTTTAAAGTGATATTTGTGTTGACTCTTTTTTCGATTTTAGACTTTTAATGAAGTTGATTATCCTAATTTAAAAATTATGATGACGCAATTCCCAAAAGGGTGGAAGGATTTAACATCCTAGGTAAATAAAGAAAATGAAATTTTCATATTTATTAATATTTTTGAATGAAATATTAATTTTACATTAAAGGTAATGCTATATATGATAACATACTCAACTCTCAATAATGGGTTTCTTTGAAACCTTATGTTTCACACAACGTTGATTTATACCGAAAAATAATATATTAATATTATTATTTTAAATGGTCATTAACGCCTAGCCGTTGTATTGGCAGGAACGAAAAATAAATAACTAAAATATGATTATACATGTTTGATAAATGACATTACAATTATCCAATAAAATTTAGAGGATTAAAATAAGAATGAATCCTATTTTATGCATGATATACTCTAATATTTTTTTAAAGGTCATTTTACCGCCTTTTAATGGAAAACCATTATTAAATCTATTTTATGTCAATTTTTTATGTTATATTTAACAAAATAAAATTCTTATTTATAATTGGGGCATCAAAATTTACTTTGGGTGAAATTTTCTCATTTTTATGATAAAATTCATTTTTATAATGATAGTGAAAAATTATTAAATTTAATTGAAAACTACATTTTAATCTGATTTATTTATATAGAGAGATTATCTTTTTAATTAGTTTTAAAGTGAAATTTGATAATGTTTTTACCATTTAATAAAATGTGGGTAATTGGAAGTAATTTCAATTTGAAATTTGACACAAACAAGTGTCAATATTTTGATAATTATTATTTCTTAAAAACACACTTTTTTTGTTTTGAGAGCGTGAATTAATTTTAAATTAATTTCTTCCACTTCTGTGTTATGAATTTGAAAAAATGGATTCAATATTTGGAATTAGGTGGAACAAATTGTGTAAATAGGTACATTTTTGTTTTTGACATTATGAATATTTCCTTCAGTAAATATTTCATTTACCATGGTTAAACAATAAACATGGTAAATAACCTTAAAAATAATATTAAAATAATATTAAATTGCCCTAAAATATGTCCAAATAGTATTTTTTCTACATTTTTGTCTATGGGTATCCTTGGGTAGATTTTGGGACACCATGGATCTACTTAAGAGTGATAATGACACATTATATTAATTAATTTAATGTAAAGGCCAAAATGAAATAAACAAATATATTTTAATAAAAAAAATACACATGTGGTTATATATGTTATCTATTCAACTATAAATATTAATTAGAACTATAAAAATACTTCCTATATCATGGTATTTTATTTATAATTTTTAGACATCAAATAAATAAAATTATTTTTGACACATTGATTTTGCAATTTTTTCTCATTAATGATTGATTTAACTAAATATGATTATAAATATTAAAAATGTATCCAATATCTACCCAATTATTATTGGATAACATTATTTCTAACCTAAGTCATCTTATCTTAGACTTTAATTACTTTTTTACCTTTTGAAAACAATGATATGTTTATAATAAAATAATATTTTAAAACATCTCTAGAGAGCCCCTCCTCCCCTTATAAAAATCCATCAACTCTAACCCATTACTCTCACCTCTCAATCCCCTTGCCTCGACCAAAATCTACACAATTAATCTACATAAATTCTTCTCCTCCTACTAGAATCCTTACCTTAGGAAAGAGGAACATCATTTAAACTGTTTGGTTCAAAACAATGGGAGTTACACGATTTAAAGGTATTGTATTCTCTGGAGTTCATTTCCATTATTTTAATTATAAAAACCCATATAATCTCTTTATTCCTTTATTTTATAATAAAAACAGTAACCTAAATATACTAGGTTATTTTTATGATATTTTTTCTAACTACACTTACACTCACCTTCATCTAATGGGTAAGAAATGGACTGTTTCTGTGAATGGTGAACTACTACTTCACAAAACGATGGTTGTTCAATTATCTCATACCAACTCTCATGGTGGTCATAATGATGGAACAATATTTATATGTAATTTATAATATATTTATATTGTTTCTATTCTTATTTATCTTCCATTTATAGAATACCTTTATGGTTTCCATAATGGGTAAACATGGTTTTTTCATTCCAGGAAATGCGGACTATCGCGCCCTCAAAGTGATACAACTCGTTCATTCCATTCATAGAACATAATAAGGATAGATATTATTAAATTATATAATATATTATACTAGAATTATAATATACCTATTTATCATTACATTTTAATTACATTAAATTTATAATTGAATGTGGCATTTATGCTTACGTACGACATACCATCTCCATGAGTGATGCTTTTCATTTATTATCTCCAAATGTTATGTACTATTTTTAATACATATATACTACATAAATATGATATATTTGATATCTGAATCATGAATATTATTCTAGAGATAATATAATTTTGACCACATGGATAATTTGTAATTATTACATGTTCATTTTTGACTCAAGTTCCGAACATCAACAAAATGTCCAATATGAACTCAAATAATTGAATAATTGTTATATAATGGTTATAAGTGAAATAAAAGGAATAATAAATATGAAAAAGGATCTTTATAATGTATAAATTCAATTATGTCTATTATTCCAGAAGAACAAAGAACAAACTAGTCAAGTCAGACATGATGTAAGGGCTTTCTTATCTCTATTTTGATTCCATGAGATTTCCATTGTTCGGAATTTATTTATTTCATGTGGTGTATTGTATACTTCCATTAGATATATATTATCATTATTATATTTATAATTATTATATTATGTGATTCTTTAGGTGGTTAATAACTTTTTGTCATATGACTTGATTGATTACAACATGCGATGGGTTTTCATCTCACTTTTTATTCCGGTGAGATTCATCCTATATTTACTCCTATTTATTTTTTTATGTGGACTATATAATACGTATGATTGAATTATATGTGGAATATACATTAATTTATGGTTATTTACATATTTATTTTATGAACCTTCCTTTATGGGGGGTATGTTTCGTATGTTACAAAATCGGTAAGGGAACCTTTCACCGCACTCTTTTAGTGAAAGACTTATTTTATGTCATATCTTTTATTTTCCTTTTTCATAAGTTGGTATATATCCTTATGTATCCTTATTAATGTAAATATTATGTCAGTGTGATTAGATTCCCTTTTATCTCTCATAAAATCATATAATGAATTTTATGGCGATGCCTTTAGGCTGTCGAATTTCTCTAAGAGAATTTATTAAACTAATTTCAATTCTTTTGGTTAAACTTATACTCCTAGATTATGTTCTGCAGTGAATATAGGTGAATATAATCTGATTGTTTTACACATAATATCCAAATAAATTGCTTGTATTCGTATATATCACACAAAAATATTTCATTGATTTGTCATTAATCCAAGGATATCATCTTTTTAGGTGACTTTGTCTCAATTTACATTCCTTTAAGACTTATTTGTTGTTATACACCAATTCAATTTTATATGGTGTATGTACAGATCATTGAAATATTATATCATTAATCTCTTTACTTTTAATGATATTATAAGAATTTATTAATTTTATTCCTCAATAATTTGTATTCATGTGTCTCCAGTTTGGTTAGGAACTATTTAAATGAAATATCATTTTAATTTTTTTAAATATTTATTCTTATAAATCGTTCTCATTAATGTCCATGTGTTAAAAATGGTTTTAAGGATTTATTTATATGGATGTCAATGTTTTGAAATTAAAATATCTTTCAAAAAATTTAATGAGGTATGAGACACATTGATTCAAAATTATCTTTATTAAATGTTTGAAAAGGTTTTGAATATGGTTTGATAATGCATATTTATTTCAATATATTGATATGATATTTTTTGATTGAAATGTGGAAATGATATTTTTCATTTTTTCTTGTGTTATGTATTATGATTAGATTGTGTTTATTGGGAATTATTTACATATATAGGTTATTCCAAGATAAACCTTCGGTGGTTGAGCCAGATATAGCTCTCTGATGCCTTGGGTCATGTGACAGAGGTAAAAATAATGTTTCCCCAAATATATTTAGATAATACACTATGATGGGTATTCCAAATGTAACTCCCTACGTAGCTATGAGAGAAACAATGTATGTATGTTATGTATGCCATAAGTTCCTTTATGAATTAATATTTTTGAGTGTGATTCGTAAATCGTATGATTTCATAAGGTATATTATGATTGAAAATAATGGGTTCATTGAATTATATTTATTGATGGGATAATTTTTTCATTCCTTATTTTATAACCCTTAATGATCTTTTTATTATCATCCCATGTTTTTGAAATTTTTTCTATAGGACATAATGATGAATAGGGTTAAGTATGTGCTCAAGTAAATGTCATGCTGTGTAAAACATAAAACTATACATGTATATTTTTATGATTTTTTATGAAAAAATGGATATTGAGTAGTAGTTTCTATGTGTAATTATAATGTTGATATTTAATTGTTATGGATTAATTCACAAAAACTCTAAACCTGAAAAGTTCCGCAATGTGAATTATTCATTTAATTCAAGATTATGTATTTTTTTAATAATGGGTCCTTATAGATATTCAATAAAAAACACATAATATCAAAGAAATTTAATTCAATCATATGAAATTATAATTGAAACACCAAATATAGAAATGATATAGAGTTCATGATATAAGTATATCCATGATAGTAAATGTTTATATTTTAGTGGAATGTCATTTTAATTGTCACAATAATATGGATGCTTCATTGGAATGTTAATGAATATACAAATTGATCATTATTGTTAACATAAATACATTCCCTAGTAGAAATACTTATAAACGATCTAGATAATGAATAATATTTTCATCATTAACACATATACATATTATATTGTATTTATAATTAATGGATGTTTCTTTTTATAAATATAAATATCATAAATGATCATTAATAAATTCTGGTTGAAAAAAAATTCACTTTGAAAAACACATTAAAAACCATAAATTTAGAAAAAAAATATAGGGAATATTTTTCATTGAATAATCCAAGTAAAATTATATAGGAAGTCTCAATTTAATGAGTGTTCATTATGTTGGCAGTGTTCCATTAATGAATACTTCAATAAAATAATTATTTATAAAACATTTTTGTTTGAATAGTCAAAAAGATTTGTTTTTCATAATATTACATGAGATTCTATTTATTTATTTTTAAAAAAATCCTATCATGGGTATAGATTATTGTAATAAATAATTTACTAATTCTACATGAAATATATAAAATGTTCTAATGAAAATATGTTTGTGGGAGAAAAATAATCTTAATAGATTAGAAAAACATTCTATTTTCCCTTGAATATATTATTTTTTCCTCTTGAGTATTTAATAGGGGAAAATAAATGGAAGACAACATTTTTCAAAAATATTCAAATGAGAAAAAAATAGTGGGATTATGTTGTAAATATCAAATAATTCTCCCAAGTGATATATAATCTTAAAAAACCTTGAATAAATATGCCATTGTTAAATAAACACAAACCACCTCAGTATCATTGTAATCATTACCCTCATGAATGATATAATTTAAAATGAATAATAATATATCATGTACATTTTAATATTCATGATATAAGAAATTAATGGTGTAATATATACATATAATAAATATAAATATGTTCAAAATACCTTATATATATATATATATATGTTGTGGGAAAATTAAGTTGAAATATATTACATAGATCCCACAGTTTAAGTGAGATATAATTAATGAATTTAATATTTTTATCAAATGCATAACAAAAAATTAAAAGTATATATACAAAAAATTTTATCAATATACATTATAGAAATAATAAAATAATAGAAATGATAGTGGAGAAGTAACATAGCCCATTCAAGTTAAATTATGTTATCAATCCCAATATAAAATGGTAACATTATAGTGAAATACCATTAAATGAATAATTTCAATGGAATATTATAATACCATTATTTATTAAAGAAACATAATATAAAATGTATAATTGGTTGTGTTTACACCATATAATATAAATTTGGTATCAACATAAAAATATGCCTCCATGAAAAGAATATAATATTGAAACCACTACAAATATCACCCTATTCATGTAAAAATAATTCAATTACTTTTTTTGTGTACAAAATATTTAAATCAATTTAAAAAATTAAATAATAATAAAATAATAAAAATAAATTACACAAATAATCAAAGAATCTAAAATTCAATTAATAAATCATATAACACAATGAAAAAATTCTCATATTAACACCCTTTTAATTTGGTAACATTCACGTAAAATCCAAATAAATTAAATATATTGAATTGAAAAATAAAATAACATTATGGTTGAAGGATTTATGATATAACATCTAAAAGGGTATATTATACATTATCTAAAATGAATTTTTATGTAGCATTAAAATATGAAAAAATGAAATGAAGTTGTGATATAATCCCTTACATCAAACAAACCATCAAATAGAGATATAATAATTTAATTGATTACATATATAAAACATTTATCCACATAAAATAACATTATATAAAAAATAAATTATCAAAACAATATATACATTGAATATTAGAATATCAAATAAAATAGAGAAGTAATATAACCTAATTGAAAATAAATTCTGTAATGTAAACACATACCACTTGGTTATATTCATGTCAAATACCATTACAAAAAAAATTGAATTGAAATTTAATATACCGTATTTTATTTTTATTCTCCATATAATTTGTAAAAGAAAATTATATACACCATTTAAATGATATTGGTTCATAACTGTAATGACCTATAAATTCTGTATAATTTTTATATATATGAAATTTTTACGAGCCCATGAAATCTGATGGCATAAGATTATGAGTCCTGTAGTGCATTGAATGATTCGTCCAAAATGTGTTAATCTAAAAATAGTGCGCATGAGTAGTTTTCCAAAAAAAATAGATTAACTCTTAAATGGGAGCCCATATCAGATATCTGAGGGCACCTTTGCATTTTGGATGGAAGTTTTACCCTATTCGTGACTTAATTTTAGTCGGTGAAGCCACCTATGAAAAATCCTAAAAGTGGGATAACCGTAAACAAAAATATTATATAAAATTATTTTATTTTTCAAATTCTTATAACTCATCAGTGGTAAATCAGATTAAAAATATGAGACCACTGCTGAACTCATGAGGGTATTATTTCCTTAGGTAGACATTAACATTTACTGGTGCGGGCAAGTAGTCGAAGTTAGTTTTCGGCCGCCAATAATATAATTAAGAAAAACATATTTTATTTTTAAATTATATAACTCTTAAATGGTAACTCAGATTGAACTCTGAGAGTACCATTGAGATCGTGGGGGAATTTTTCCCTTAGGAATATCATAACCATTACCTGTACGGGTCGAGGGTGACTGTTAATAAATTTTGATCCTTTTTAAGATTGGTTTAGTAAACATGTGGGAGGTGCTTTCAATCTATTTAACAAGTGCATAGATTAAAAAGCTGAGGGCATCGTTGAATTCTCAGCACCATGATTCACTTAAGGGAAGATTTACTTCTATTTTCAAGGGTCGGACGAGAATGATAATTTTTGGATATCGAAAGAAGTATAATAAAATAACATAAATAAGTTGTTTTATTTCTTTTCTATAAATTTTGAGCGGCAGTGTCAGGACCCAAGAATTGTAAAGCCATTTAATGGCTTGAATATCATTGTTTGTATCCTCGATGTAGTAACATTTGATGAGGTTCATTAATGAACTTAATTACTCTCTTGAAAAACAAATGGATCCTCCTTCAATTTAATAGAAGTCCGGGCATGGGATTTTTGCACGAAGGTGAGAAACCTATGATACAAATGTTGTGGAAACATCTACTAAGGAATAGAAGCTTGGATGAAAATATCAGAGGATTAAAATCGGGAACGACAAGGGATTGTGGCTTCATCATGCCCGGATTCACATTCCACCACTACGAAATCTCCATTGGAATACATGGTAGAGGTTTTAATAATAAAGTAAAATTTTTTGGATTAATTTGTTGTCACCTGTTATGATGTTAATGGGAAGATAGTGGAAAAAACAAACAGGGCACAGACCGTCAGCCACTTCATCTCTTAAGGGGCTCTTTGTGGGACACTTTTCAACATGATGGAAAATGAAAACTGAGGGGAACTTAATGACAGCGATATACCGGTAGGGTCATAGCCATGTCCGGATGGATGAATGGACCACCAAAGCACACACAGTGGCCCGAAAATGATCATCTATCATGGCATCAGCGACCGACGCTAGCGGAGGAGGTAGCCACCAGTGCTCACTGGCCAGAGATGTGGGCATCACGGCTCGTCGACGTAGTAGATGAACATGCTATTGGCTATCAGCAAGCCATTGAAGTGGGAGGCAGCACTCCATCACATGCTATGGTGAGCAGGCTGCGGCTATGAATCTGAGGTAAAGGATGGGACCTGACCCCTTTGGGTACCACAGGTGATGATTCTGCACCCCCTAGTGCTTCCATTTTACGAGCCTAACAGCTAATTGAGCCATTCAGGAGAATCCGGACTCAGACCCCTCATGAGCCCATAAATGCTTAAGAGGTCGTATCTTACGATGGGACATCCGTTTGATGAAGTGTTTAAGGTGATGTGATCCTTTTAGCGAGATAGATATTTTTAGATACTCCATGTGAGTTTTAGAGAATTTTGGTGGAGGGATGGTTTGGATAGATTCTGAATCCATATGGGGCCACAACACTAAAATGCCAATCACAAACAAATCGGGAACCCAATTGATGTGTCGTATATTGCGTTGGAAACCTTATAAATTTATAGATCCTTGGGTAACATCTGTGTGGGACTTCATGCTTGCTGAAATATGACCGATGGATTGAGGAGCATTTTCTCCCAGAAACAATCATACTATGAGCAGGAATCTAATGTCTGACTGAGACGTGAATAATGAAAAGAGATTCTGTGTGAATCAGTGCCCACTGATTCCATTTAAATCAACAACCATCGATTCTATGTGAATCAGCATCCATTGATTCTATGTGAATAGGACCAATCAATTATTTTTGAATTAGCACCCAACAATTTGGTGGGAATCGGAACCCAACAGTTCTGTATAAATCCACACCCATTGATTCTATGTGAGTTTACACCCAGTGATTCGAGATGAATCATCATCTAGAGATGCTGTGTGAATTGGAAACCAGTAATTCTGTGTGAAACAACACCCATCAATTCTGTGGGAATCAGCACCTAGCAATTCTATTTGAATCATCACCCATCAATTTTGTGTGAATAAACACACAATGATTCTGTGTGAATCCACAACTAGTGATTCTGTATGAATTACCACCCAGTGATTCCGTAGGAATCTGCACCCATCAATTAAGTGTGAATTAGCACAGAGCGATTCTATTTGAATCAGCATAGAGCGATTATGTGTGAATCATCACCCATTGATTCCATGTGAATCAAAACCTAGAGATTTTCTGTGAATCAGCACACAACTATTCTATGGGATTCTGCACTTATCTATTCTGTTTGATTCATCACCCATCGATTTAGTGTGAATCAGTAACCAGTGATTTTGTGTCAATCATCAACAATCAATTATATGTGAATCAACACCCAGTGATTCATTGTGAATCATCATCACGTGATTTTATGTGAATTAACACCCAAAAATTATGTTTGAATCTTCAAAAATCGATCCTATGTGGGTCTTGTGGGGTTAGTACCTATCTACCCTATTTGGGTCAGTAGCAGTGTCTCATGAAAGAGTGAGATGATAAAGGCTTACGACAAGTCATTAGTACCAATGTCCTCACTGATACCTTGTTTGAGTGTGTCTGTTGCTTTTTGATTTGTTATTAAGATAATTCTTGGGGTTTTCCTTTGTGGATATCTAAGATAACTTTGGCAGTCTTGGGGTCAATACGAGGTATTGTTATACTCACCCATGCACGGGCTTTTCCGACACAAAATTGTTTCTTTTTCAAATGACAGGTAGCCTTGACTAAGAGTTGGGGATATTGGACTTGATGGTGGACAGTAATGACAGTTTATGTGGAGAGATGTAGAGATGATATGTACCCACCCTTCAGTTATGATCCAAAGTGGATGATCTGAAGAAATTTTTTCTATTTTCTATTTTATTGTATTATCTTGTAGGGCTTGTATTGTGGTCCCATTACATTTAATACACACATTTAATTCAACTATTTTACAACATAATTTACTTTGATGTGTACCTCGTATGTGTGTTTTTTTTGGTTTAAGGAAATGCCTTCCTGATTTAGGGATACGACTTTCTGGTGCTAGTCACTAACCCCATGTATATGGAAGGTGGGAATGTGGTAGTCACGGCATGGCCCCCAGGGGATGGGTTGTGACAAAGTGGTATAAGAGGGTGGTCGGTTCAACGAGAAGAAATAAGAGTCTATTTTTTCAATGCAGAAATAGATTTATGTGTCTTGAGTTCGGGTTTCTGTTCGAGGAGTACACTATTGGTGTGGAGGTCAACGTATCCGTACACCAGGATCCTGAAATCTATTTTCCAATGTGGTACACAAAAACACTAGTTTCATGTTTTTTGAAAATGTTTTTTTCTATTTATTTCTTTTGAGTAATATCACAAGGTATAATTGGTTGAAAATATTCCATCTTGATCCCCTTTCAAGATTCCTCTATGCAGACAACCACCTAGGATTCCAATATGTGACCATGAGTATGGTCCAAAGAGTGATGAGGCTTCCGTACAAGGATTGTTTCCCAAGATGATACCTTCGTGCAAAGTCCCAGATATACCAATACATATTAGTCAGAAGTAACTACTAGTAATATCAGTAGAGGACACATATTTTCTCAGTTACTTACATGTGTTTCAATGACTAATACCCCTCAGGTTCTAAGATGACCCCAAATCACATGATGCTAAGGAATGGCATGAGGTGGTGAATAGGTTGCCATCTAGCCAGGGAACCAAATGATCAGATGGTGGACATGGAAGTTGGCATTCTACGTGGATCAATAGGGTGATGGAGGGGATTATTTTTCCACTATCTTATGATTGGGTAACTTTTTTGTGGATAGAGCATGATAACATTCCATAGAGAAGGGGGTTTCTTGTCGAAAAGGATAAGGGGTTTGTGATCCGAAGGAATTATATAATTTTTATAGGACGACATGCTGGTAACTGGGTATTCATTGAGGCGTACCAACCATTAAAAGTACTCTATGAATACAATAAGACCATTACATTAGGGCTTGGACCACTTAGTGAGTTGTGTTTAGGGACATCTGAGCTAGCACTATTTGTTTGTAAATTCCTACATGGTTAGGGTTCTAGAGAGAACGATTGTGTTCGACAATTCATTGCTTGATTAGATGCAACTAGTGAATGCCAGAAGTCATGGAAGTGGAGCTAGAAGAGCAACAATTTGTGCTATACATTTTGACATGTTACAACCACCAACCGAATGTGGCCCCCACCAGGCTCAAGGAGCTGTAGGATAGGGTAGAGGAGTAGTTGCATGCGGTCAACGAGTGTCACCCATGGGCTTCAAGAATGAATCAAAATATTGTATATGTTGACTACTAGATTTTTTTTAATAGACATAGGTACTAATCATTCCATCTTGACACAAATCTTGTTCATGGCCTAGAGTTTCTAGTTAAACTATTTCCATGACCTTTATGTTTGGATATACATGTGGGAGGAGACTCAATAATCACACATAGGATGACGGTGTGATCTGACCCTTGAGGAGTGAGTTTCAGATCGATCATTTTGGTGTAATGGTCGAGGCCTTACAATGTTAGTTTGGGAATGGATTAGTCATCAATAGTTAATTCATTGATGGACTATTTTAGGAAAAATGGTTGTGCTATATCAAAATTATTGGAATGGGGTTTTCCTTGGTCAGTGAAAAAGCAACCCAGGCAGCATGGGTAAAACTCATACATTGGATGGAGAAACATATCACTCTTGAGTTTTCCCTCCTTACCCTCGTGAAAGCACGTTTTTTGAGTTTTCTGTTCCAAACAGTAATGGTCGAGTGCGGGACCATCCTATCAAATAATATTTTCAGGATTACCTACCCATATGGACAGGGAATTATGCATTGAATTGTAACTAAGGATGACACCAATATCTATAAATGCATATTGAATTGCTTCTACGAATCTCCATGATATGAGATTAATGTGGGAAGACCATTTTTTTGTCTACTCTGATCATAAGAGTCTCAGGTATATCTTCTCAAAGAAGGACCAGAACCTGAGACAATGGCGATGGCTAGGGTTCCTCCGGGACTATTACATTGACATAGTCTATACTCCTGGGAAGGGGAACGTGGTGGTAGATAAACTCAATAGGAGGGTTGGTCTACAGTTGCTATATGAGGTGAAAACGCATCAAGCCATGTTGCATTCATCCTTCATGGATATTGATGGGTAAGATTACCTATAGTCTACGATAGTTACTCCCACACTCCTTCAGTGAGTTTGGGAGGAACAACTTGGAAACATTGACTAAGAGGCCTGACATATCATATTTCCTCAGTACATGATCCCGAAAAATTTTATGAAGGTGGGGAGTACTCCATCTTTAGAAGAAACACCATGGTACCAGTAATGATAGGATAAGAGGTACTAAGGGAGTTCCCCACATTCCCTTTTGTGGAACATCTACATGTGGAGAAGATGTACCAGGACCATTGTTGTCAGTACTCGTGGCCTGGGATTAAGAAAGCAGTGGAAATTTTAATATCATTAAACCTCACTTGTCATCAAGTGAAAGATGAGCATCAAATTCTTGAACATTTGAGCGTAAATTTTACCCCAAGAAATATGGTCAGACGTAGAGGACAATATAGATCATGGAGTACATGCTTCATTCTTGTGTCCTAGATTATTGTTAGATTTGGGGGGACCACCTACCATTGGTAGAGTTTGTGTACAACAAACGTTATCACTCCACCATCAACAAGGCTCCATTTTAGGCCATGTATGGGTGACCTTATATGTCACCTATATACTGAACATACCTAGGGGAGTCAACACTTTTGGGCCCAGAGCTGTTACCGGCTTCCACAGAGAAGTTGTAGACCATCCAGGAGTGGATCAATACTCCACAAAGCCAGAAAACGTTTTATGCTGATAGGAGACATAAACCCTTGTTGTTTGAGGATGGAGACCTTCTCTTCCTACGGGTCGCACCCTGAAAAGTATTAAACCGAATTGACCAGGGTGGAAATCTCTCTCTGAGGTTCATCAAACCCTTCCAGATTATCAAAAGAGTATGCGAGGTGTTATACCATGTAGAAATTCCCCAACAGATGCACTGGGGGATAATGTTTTTCATCTGTTGTAGCTGAGGAGAAAGATACATGATCTATTTGACGTTATTTGCTAGGGAGAGCTGGACATCGATGATGGGGTGAAAATTATGGAGTTCCCGAGGAAGATAGAGGATTGGTAAATGAATTTCATTTATGGGTTTTTAAATCCTCTCATGTGAGTTTTTTGGTAGCCCAATAATCTCAATAAGAGAAAATGGGAGTGGGAAGCTCAAATAAGTTCTTTGTACCCCCAATTGTTTAATTTTCCTTTGTTATGTCTTTCAGGGATATAAATACCTACGTTGGGG
This sequence comes from Viscum album, assembly GCA_963277665.1. Lineage (NCBI taxonomy): Eukaryota > Viridiplantae > Streptophyta > Magnoliopsida > Santalales > Viscaceae > Viscum > Viscum album. The sequence goes on along the minus strand of OY728135.1, from coordinate 1,998,718,169 downwards.
ATAATGTAAGAACATAGAAATTCTTTTTTATTTTTCTATATGGAATTTTTTTGATAGTTCAAAATCTAATGGTACATGATTCTGATGCAGGGAGTGCAGAGAATGATCTATTAAAAAAGTGATAAGCTTAAAATAGCCCACATGATTTATTTTTCTAAAAAAGTGGAATAAAAATTAAATGAAGGCCCAAATATAAATTCCAAGGGCCTAGTTGGGTTTAGGATAGTGGGTTTACCAAAGGAGCGACTAAACTTTTGTTGGATCATTCCTCTTGTGAGAAAACCCGAAAGCGGAATAACCATAAATAAAATAATTAAACAAAATTATTTTATTTTTCAAATGTTGGTAACTCATGAAAAGTGAATCAGATTAAAAAAATATAATTCCACTGAAATCGTGAGGGTATGCATTCCTTAAGAATATCCAAACTTTGTTAGGTGCATCCCTGTAGTGGAAGTTAGTTTTTGGATGAATATAAAAAAATTAAGTAAAAAATATTTTATTTTTAAATTCTATAACTCCAGAACAGTAAATCATATATGAAATCTGAGAGAACCATTGAGTGTGTGAGGGAGTGTTTCCCTTAGGGAGAGCCTATCCTTGACTAGTACGAGTTGAGGGTGACTATTAATAATTATTAATATTTTTAAGGTACATTTAATAAATGTATGGGAGGAGAATTATATCATTTTAACAGGTGCTCAGATTAAAAAATTGAGGGAACCGTTGAATTCAATGAACCATTATTTACTTAATAGAATCTTAACTTCGATCGGAAAGGGTCGGACAAAAATAGTTAATTTATGGTCATTACAAAAAATATTAATAATATAACTTTACAATTTTATTTTAAATCTTTCCAGAAACTCTTGAGTGGCGGTGGCGGGACCCATGACTTCTAAAGCCATTTATTAGATGGACTCTTCTCTTTGTAACCTTGATGTTGTAAGATTATATTCAGTTCATAAATGAACCTCATTAATGTCATTAAACACGTTTGGATCCACCGTCTATTTAATAGTAGCATGGCCATGGGATTTTGGAATGAATATGAGGAAAAATTGATGAAGTGTTGATGCAATATCCACTGAGGAATGGATGCCTGGATGAAAACATTGGAGGAATCGAATTGGAAACATAGAACGCTGATAGCTTCGTTGTGCACGGATTCTCCTTCCACAATAGCGACATCTCCAATGGTTTCTGAGGTGGGTGTTTAATAGTAAATTATCATTGTTGAATTAGATTACTGCCACCTCTAATGATGTGAACATGGATGGTGTGAGCTATAAAAACAAGGCATAGAACCTCCACTAACTCATTTCTTGATGTGTTCTTTGTTGGATAATTTTCAACTCAATAGTAAGTGGAAATCGAGTGGCATGTTACAACGACGACACTCTAGGAGTGATGTATACCCATCCGGAAGGAAGAACGGACCACCGAAGCTCACCCAATGGCCCATGGAAGATCCTCCAGCACAGAGGCCCTGATGACCGACGTCGGGGGAGATGGCAATGGCCAGCGCTCACTGGAAGCGGAGGAGGGCGGCGCCGCTAAGTGCTGCAATGGATGAATAGGTGGTTGACTCTCAGTAAGCCATGAAGGTGGGAGACGGCACTCCGCACGAGCAGTGGGGATCTGGTCGTCTCTATAAAGACATGGAGAAGGAAGGGACCATCTCCCTACAATTGAAGTGGCAATACCACCTGGCTCCATCATTGAATGAGCCGAACCACACATTGAGATATTCGGGAGGCGGACCGCGCGACCCCCACGCGGGGCGCACTAGTAGGCGGCCCGAGCCGATGTCATCTCGCCCAGACGAGGGATACTAGGCTTCTTCGTAGCCCAGTAGGCCGAGCCCATCTTGCACTAGCATGAATGGGATGGGTCGGACCCAGACCGGGTTGGGCAGAGTCAGTCCAATCCGGTCGGACCAAAACTGGACCACTCACTGGACCAAAAACTCATAGAAGGTCGTATCTTGTGAACCAAATGGATGTTTGACGACCATATGCAGCGTTGGGATCCCTGGAGTGAGACAGAACATTTCTAATACTCTAAATGAGTTTTTCAGAATGTTTGCGTATGTTCGGGTTGGATCAACTCTTAATCCAACCGGGCCCTTATCACTAAAATACGAATAAATTACTGAACGTGCTCCCAGTTGACATGTTGTCTATTGGGTTGGAACCCTTTTGATGTGACAGATCATTGAGTAACTTCTTCATGGGAATTGTACTAGTTAAAATACGACTGATGGCATGAGGAGCAGTTTCCCCCAGATATAATCGTAATATGAGTGGGAATCACATGTCTGCATGAGACTTGATGAATGAAGAGTGATTCTATATGAATCACTACCTAATGATTCTATGTGAATCATCATCGAGATATTCAATGTGAATTAGCATCGAGCAATTATGTTTTAATCAACACGAAGCTTTTATGTGTGAACCAACACCTAGAAATTTTGTGTGAATCAGCACCCATCGATTCTCTGTGAATCAGCACCTAGTGATTATGTGTGGATTAGCACCCAGTTATTCTATGTGAATCAACACCAAGAGATTTTCTATGAATCCACAGCTAGTTATTTTATATGAATCAATTTCCAATGATTTTGTGTGAATCAGCACCGAGTGATTTGGTGTGAATTAGCACCCAATGATTCTGTGTGAATATGCCCCGAGAGATTCAATGTGAATTAGCAGGTAGAAATTATCTATGAATTAGTACCTAGTGATTTTATGTGATTCACCACCAAGCTATTCTGTGTGAATCGAAACCCAAGGGTTCTTTTTCAATCAACACCTAGTGATTTAGTGGGAATCAGCCGGGAGCAATTCTGTGTGAATCAGCACCGACTGATTCTCTATGAATCTGCACATAGTGACTCCATGTGAATCAACACCCAGTTATTCAGGGTGAATCAGTACCCATATATTCTGTGAGAATTAATAACCAATGATTCTGTGTGAATTAACACCAAATTATTCTATTTGAAATAGCACTCTGCGATTCTGTCTGAATCAGCACCCATCGATTCTATGTGAATCAGCACTTGTCCATCCTACGTATGTCTTATGGGGGTTAGTATCTATCGATTCTGTGTGGGTTATCAGTTGTGCCTCTTTAAAGAGTAAGATGATCTAGCCTTATGACTAATTATATGCACTATTTTACTTAGTTCTACCTAGTTTGAGCTGTGTCTATTTATTTGTGATTTGTTATTGAGATTATTATTGTGTTTACCCTTTGTGGAAATATGGGAGACCATCGGGGGATCATGGTACAACTAGGATATTGACAAACTCACCCCTTCATGATATTTTCCCAAACCATATTGTGTCCTATTCATATGACAGGAAGTATAGACTGAGACTCGAGGAGCTAGGACCAGACGGTGGATGATAATGATAGTTGACAAGTAGAGCTATGGAGAGGATTTGTACCTACCCCTCAGGTATGATCTCTGATAGATGGTCTCTTGATATGTTTTCTATTTTTTGTTGTATTTTATCATTCAGTTGGGATTGTATTTCAGACCCTTTAATTTTACTACACACTTTTACTTTAGTTGTTTTACTACATGGTTTAAATTTTTCCGTTCCTAGTCTGCGTGCTTGTACATGATTAATGTAAATTCCATCCCAATTAAGGGATCCACCTTTCTGGTGATAGACGTCATCCCCTGGTCTACTAAAGGCGGGCTTTGGGTAGTCACTTCACAGGCCCCATGGGATGAGTCATGAACAGAACGTTAAAATATGAGTTACTTAAAGGGTTTTGAAATAAAATCCATTACCACGAGTATAAATTGTTATATAGGTCATTTATCATCTAGAAAATAAAAATAACTTAATTAAATATGTGATTATTATTACCCAAATTTAATATTCCTTATATTTTATATATTACTGTGTTATACTTATTTTCATAATCATTTAAATTTGTGTTAGTTATTTTGATGTCAATCGGTTCATAGCTCTAAAATGACATTAGTAGTTTTATTATAGTACAATATGTTTTTAATTCTTCATATACATAATAATAGTAAAGAAATAATTAACATCATTATACTTAAATTTTATTTTTTAAAACAACCAACTAAATAAGGTTATTAAAAATGAATTTTGTTACAATTATAGAGACATTTGTTCATAAATATTCATAATTAATGTTTTCAATTTTCATCCTTCATTATAGAGTGAATAAAAGTATTATATAATATTTTAAAAAATAAATAATAAAATAATTTCATATTATTTCACTAAATAAACTTATATATATCATCCAAGTGATTTAATGATGAATAAACAATCACATCGATTTGTGGTGGTGGGTGGTCAGTTGTTCACGTGAAGGATGTAATCTTTTTCATAGAATGTAAATGAAAGAACATAAATGATATAATATATTTTCAGAATAATATTAATTCTTGAACTGTATATATATATATATATATTAAATATATCATTAAAAATATCTTTGAGCGATGGTGACGGAAAACAAATTCAGTTTTTTCCTGATATAGATGACCGCAACACATGATGGAATGTGTCATCTCCCATTTGATGCACGGTGGAAATGATATATGTTAATAAAATAATATAATAATAACGAATTATATGGGATAATTATTTTAATAAACCATAATGGTTTAATAATAGTTTAATTATGTGGATGAATAAAAAATATGATAGTGATGGATTACGAAAAATAGCTCTGCTTTGGACAGCCACATTACCCATGCACCAAAAGCATCCCACGGATTGTTTTAAAACAAATAAAAGGCTTATATAACATAAGAAGGTATGTATGTAAACTATTTTTGTATTTATTGGCCAATCCAAAGTGTTATCATTCATGTAGTTCATAGGAATAAGAGTTTTATTTTATAATAAAGGGCATGAGAACTCTTGGAAGTTCTAAAAATATTATATTTATATAAATTAGAACTCACATTAAACAGTCACCTAGTAGATATTTTTTAATTTAATATATGTACATGAGTCAATATACATTCATAAAATAAGTAATTTATATGATTTGGTCATTTTTTATACAATTACTATTTTAGTTGAACCTCTTTTTTCCATTGTTTTCAATTAACATTATAATAATATTTTAAATCATTAGGGGACACAAATCCCCATATAATAGAAAAAACTCCCATAAATGGAAAAGAGATAATATTATCATCCTTTGTAAATTATATTGGAAGAATAAATTTTATTTTTTAATTTTAACTCATTTAATAAATATTATGTATCAATAAATATCATTATTGTCAATTTTGACACTACTCATTTATTTTATGATAAAAAATATCAACAAAAAATTATTAATGTCATTCTATATCATTAAATCTATTAAAAATTTATATATATATATATATCTAAAAAATCATTTAAAAAATAATAAATTCAATATAAATTAATTTTATTATTATATAATCATTTAATATATATTTCTATTCATTAATAAATATAGTGTCACCATTGTGTACGTTATTAAGGTATTTCTTTTCAATTCCAAAAAATCTAAATAAATTCTCAGGATAAAAATTATATTGATAATGAATATTTTGGTCCACATTTTGTTATTTTTTCTCTCTCTCATAATGTATTATATATAACAAAATGAAGGGATGAGATTTTTTTCGGTTATAAAACAATTATGTTATTTTCAAGGAAATATTTTTCAATAAAATAATAAAACTCAATCATACAATGATAATGGTAAAATTATATTCAGAAAATAATAAATTAGCTATAAAATGGTTTCCTTATCATTTCTTTTTAGACTAGGTTATCTTGATTTTATCTTTTATCAAGGTGTCAAATTATTTAATTTTTTTTCGTTTGAAAATGAAAAAAAATAAGTTGGTCTAAATAAATATTATAAAATAGTCATATTGAATATTTGATTTAATTTTTAAATAAATAAATCTATGTAGGTTGAATAAATTAATTTTTTCAATATAACATATTGTGTAATAACAATCGATTTTAACGAATTTTTTTTTGAAAATATTACATTACATTAACTCTATGATATGTAAGCCTGATTAAATGCATTTAAATTCATATATATAGATATATAATATATATATATATTCATTTAATAATTCTTAACAAGGGGTTATTATAATTACATAATATATAGAATCATTATTCACATAAAAAAGTTATTCAAAAAAATGTGTTTTAAGCCGTAAAATATACTTATACCAAAATAAATCATAAAGATGATTCAAATGAGGTTAATTGTATTAAATATAACTTAAGTATAATTATTTTACATTAATGTTATATTCATATCATGATTTTAATTTCAAATTACATAATTTATTCAATAGAAATAATTTTTTACAAAATTTATATTTCTGACTCGTCACTGAAAAATTAATTTTTTTCTAAAATATTACGAATATTCATCATAAATTTATTTTAGAATTATTATTTAAAAATATATGTTTTTGAAATAAATTATCAAAATTTTTGGTGTATAAATTCATTTTTATGTGAAAAATCTTTAATTAATTATTTGATAAAATATATAGTTTTAAATAATTTAAAATTTTAACTAAAATTTATGTTTCTATTTTCTAATATATATTGATTCATATAAAATTAGTATAAATAAATTAAAAATATTGGATATTCCAATCTATACATAAAATACTAATGTGTAGGTTGGCACATTCACATTTAAATAGTATATCATGATTCCTTTAGGATTGTTATTGCAATTCAAATACACAAATGAACCTGTTATTCATCCTTTAATGTATCAAGGTGTTACATAAGATTCAAAAATATATTTTATGTAATGTTTAACACAATAATTATATTGTTCATTAATTAATATATCGTATTTAAAAATCAGTTTTTAACATTAAATATTTTCCTAATTTTTTTCATTCACAAGGATAAGAAAATCATCTCCATGGGAAATAATAATTTTCATCTATTAACTTATATACGAATTAATATCTTAAATATTCTTATATTAGTATATTATTATTTCCATATATCCAAAAAATATTAGATTATACTGTGATGTTTCATGTGCTTCAATTACCTTCATTTGAGATGGAATATAGAATCGATCGGGTGGACATAATCACATGATTCTTCTAATAAAAGTCATATATTATTATTCTCATTAAACCTATATCTAGACACATCATATACTCCATTATGAATGAATACATAGTCAATAACAATTTTAGTTGATATTCAACCCAACATTCTGAATCATTTACAACACAACATATTCCTTATTTAAAATAAATTTTACATCCATATATATAACACAGACATCACCTTTTTGTTCTTATTCTATAACGAAAAATTTCCTTTAATAAAAAATTCCATATTAAATTCCATTTTCATTTTGTATAATTGATTAATATAGCATTGTTTTTTTAATTCACTATCAAATTCATTATTAGACATCAACATGCACATTACTATTTGTGTTTGAGTTTACTCACATACCAATGGTATATTTCCATTAAATCAAACTTTTCCATTCATAAATAGTCTTTAAATAAGTTTAACTAAATATTACTATATATAATCCCATTCATCACCAATAAACTATATATCTTTTATATCTTCATATTTAATGAAAATCTCATATAAAGGTTGAAATTTGGTGCCTTACATCATTAGTAATATTTTTTTAGAAAATGTTTTTTTTGTAATGTACACTATTAAATTATTTAGAAAGATAATATCCTATTTGGGGTGAAAACATTACATTGTAAAAAGTGTAAAAAATTTATGAATATTGTTTCAATTCTCAAGAACTAATAATTGCTCCACATGAAAATGTATCACTATTATAACATTAATTTATTTTTTTAATAAAAAATCATGAATTTGACATTATATTAACTTAAAATAATCATATCTAATATTTATCACATATAGTTTCACCTCATTTTAAATATTATCTCATTTATATATGTAAGAAATATTATTTTATGTTTCATTACAGAAATTATAATCATCACTTTTATATGAATTGTATTTAGTTTTTCTCTACATCTGAGATTTTATTTGTTTACATTAGTGTCATGTAATACACTTTTCGATTCAATCATAAAATATAGTAAATATTCCGAAACGTATATTTTATGAATTATAACAATTTAGGCACTAAATATATAATATCAATGTATAGATGTAATATAGTTTATAAAAATATAATAATTATATGTATTTAATAATAGAACCTCTTTTCAATTTTAAACATTCAATATACTTGAATGTTTTTTACAGATTAATAATATTGAAAATTTCTCCCATGAAACCACATGTTACAATAAAATCCCATAAAACACCATATAAGTGTGATTAAATTTACTTCAAATATTTTAAAATCATGGATTCATTTTATGGAATAACATTATTTTAATTTTGACCTCTATTTTAATTTTTTTTCCAAATTCCATTAAATTTTCTCAAATGTTTATTTAGAAGAGTGTGAACGTATATAATTAACCAAGTAACCAGAGATTATGATGGGGGTGATTACATTTTAGTATGTCTGAATAATTACGGTTTCAATAAAACATGAAGAAATACATTATAGATATGATTATTTTTATCAGTCATTACATGGTCAAGGGAAACTAAGTGAAAAACCCGTATGCATGACTCAGAATCATCAACGGTGATTGGTTCACAAATTCCTGACACATATTCTTAAACTTTGCAATATACCATTATCCTTGGGAGTTCTTTCATAGTGGTTGGATAATATTTTTCTACTTCATTCATTAAAATCATGATAATTTTATATAAATTAAATTGAATGAAATTTATCTTCAGAAAATACACAAGATAACAACACTATTCCATTCCACTAAATCACTTAAAATATATAGGACTAGAGTATCAAAATAATAAATTTTTATCAAATTCCTACTGATTTATAGTTACTATTTATCACGATTAATCATTTTATATAAAAGTAAATGGTTATCCTTCAAATGTATATTAATATTCTCATTTCACCAGGTATTTCATTTTTCTCAATTGACATGGGGGATTTTGGTTCCTAGTAAAAAATTGTTATGGACTTAGACATTTATAGATCATCATGTATTTCAAGAGGAAATTAATAACACATTTTTGGGGAATTATTAATCTCAATAATGGTTTTATTTGTTTGAAATGGAGGATTAGGGATTTAAATTTGATTAATAAACCATGAGTACATTATTTTATAAAATGATTACTTTAACTGTCAACATGTTTTTCAGTCCACACTATAAGAATAATTGCATATGATATTATTTTTTATAATCATTCTCTTATTTATATAGGAAAATAATGTGATTTTGATGAAATTTATTGCATATGGGAATGGTGTTTGTAATAATATTTTTTATAAAAAAATTCAGGATATTATAGAATAATTTTATATTGAAACTCAAATAATTTTTGAAAATGGTTAAACATAATGGGATGTTTAGGTTATTTGGTAGGTATTTTTGATAAATACAACTAGATATTGATGTTAGTCTAACTAAAATTTTTATTACATTAATATTTTATTACTTCAATATAGTTAGTGATTATATATGATAGTGTAGATTTATATACAAGATTCTCTCATATAAACAGTTTATATGTACCATTAGAACCTCATATAGGGATCATGGTAGGAATTGTACTTTTTTCCCTAGGTAATATCCCATGAGTTTTGAGTTTCAAATTGTTATTTATATGAAATTTATTTTCATGATGAATAATGTAAAAATTTAATTAAATTATATTCAAATATTTAATTTTTTGTTAAAAATAATATTCTCAATCTATAATGATTCGGTAAACTATTAATGTTTTCTTATTGTGTGGTTTACTGGTTCCTATAAGGCTATTTACATTGACAACTTGTACTGAATATTTGGGTGTATGTGTGAGTTTTTTATTAACACAGGGAATGTAAGGTTACTTTTTAGAGTTAAATCATGTTGAATATAATCATGTTTTGGTTTAGAGAGTAATAAATTTTGGGAGTGATCCATTGCTTGAAATAGATATGGATAATTGTCACTTTAGTTTCATTTTTTTGATTATAAACAAGATTAAAATGTTTTATACTAGGATTAAAATCATGATCCTCATATTTATTTCAAGTTTTATATTTTTTTATATTTTTGTTAGGTCCCTATATATTCAAAGGCATTTTTTAAAATTTTTATATATTCTACTGTAAATTATTCTGAGAAATCATTTTTTCTCTCTATTTATATTGTGAAATTATTTATTTGGGTGAATAAACACCATTAATTCATGTGGTATTGTTGTGTTGTAAACATTAACACTCTATTACATGGGATTTTTATCTTTGAACAAATATTCTTAAATACTAATCCTTAATTAAAATGAATTTTTTGAATAAATTCAATGTTCCAAAAATAATATTAGCTTTATTATGAGCCATACTATGTACCAATTCTATGATATGTTGGTTTGTTTTATTAAATGAATATTATTAAAAACTTTTTTATATAAATAATGTTGATTAATTTATAATCAATTGAATATAATATTTTTGGAACTTTTTTGAATGTTTAGGTGTAAATATCAAGAAAAGACTCATCATTTTGTGTAATATGTTTCATTGAGACATCATTAAATAAGAAATTGGGAAATTATTTTTGTTTAAAATGAATTTTCAGAATGTTTTGTTTTGATTAAATGTGGGATAGAGGTAATATTATATGTGCACATTTATAGTTCATAAGGTTCATACAATAAAAAACGTAAGTTACACATAATAATGATAAAAAAATTGGATTCTCTATGTGTTTAGTGAATTATTTTTACCACCACATGGATAATATATATATCCAATCCCAATCATTTATGAAACCCCCATGGGGGTCCCACAGTTTAGTTAATTATGTTTATATACTATGGGTATAAGGGAATACAATAATTAGGGATTTTCTCTCTTTATAAATACATTTTATGATTATTATAGTTATTTTAAAAAAATTTATAAATCTATTTTATGTTATTTATTTATTTTAATTATGTTATTGTAATTTATTTTATTATATATAATACTCTACCACCTTTAGTACACCCTGGGAATCCTCCGAAATGAGTTTTCATATAATATTCAATGAGAGAAAACCCTAGTAAAATAAAATTTAATTTAGAAAATTGTACAACACATCCAAGATATGGATTATTGAGTAGGCCATGTTAATTATCATTATAATAATGTACCACAATTTATTATTCATGATAGGTATCAATTTTTTAAGGTAAATAATAGAATCCTAGAGTGTAATCTTTATTTTCTAGAAGTAGATGATTCCTACATGTGTTATTTGGAATGGTATGTCGGATGATGTGTCCTACTTTGGACCCTAAAGAACAATGTGAGTAGAAGAGGAGACATTTATAAGATACTCAGAACAATATATAGTTAATGGAATTCTGTAAAAGATTTCCCATGTCATTTTATAAGGGAAGAAACCCATATGGACCCTCAAATGACATTAAAATTGTTGTATCCTATATGATAACTTCTAGGTAAATAGGTATATAGAGGAATCCAACAAGGGATTTTCATAAATAATAAACCTCATAGCCTCTATGGTTGATGGACCATGTATCACACAAGATACATCCTCTAGGTCATTCTATAAAATCATTGGTCTGAGGTCTGGAATATGTCCCATGTTTGATTATATTGGAATCACTGTCACCAGTTATCTGAATTGGACTACGAGATAAATAAACATCCACATTGGGTATATTGTCCAAAAAACCTCATAGTCACCCTTATATAAGCTCAAAAGTTTGTGCATCATGATATATGTGGAAATATACACATAGGAATCTCATATTAATTCAAATTTCATCATAGGGTAATAAAACATGATAAGACCTCAAAGGGGTGGTATGGGGTAGTTTACTACATTAACACCAAGTACATGACGTGTACTCAAGCCAGAAATGGAATTTAAAAACCAAGATACACTTTATGCAAGATATGTACAAGGACTATATGATAAAATAGGTTTTTAGAACTGTTCCACACATGGTCTGACCATGTATTCAACATGGTGGTGTACCCTTATGTGGCATGTGACTCACATGGGGTCCGGTTGTGGACCAAACATGGCCATGTTCCCTAACATGGGCTTTCTGATAGGGTACTCAACTACACTGATGAGTCCCAATATATGAAATTTTGAAGCTATACTCATAATATTCATATAAAATATCATCATTACATTTTAGGAAGAAAACACGATGTGTGTTCCTTGGACTATACATCATGTGGTTTAGATTTTTGAATAGGTAAACCCTTAAATTGGATGAAATGTTCATTCTACATTAAGAAGGTATATGTCAAAACGCAATGAGCCCAATCCCTCAAAATAATAAATTAACACCTAAAAATTGTAAATATTTTTTTGTAGAATAAGTATAAAATGACCTAAATTCGAGAGATATTATATCAATCCAAACACATTTCTATAATTCACGGCTACCACACTACAATGTGCAACCCTTAGATGTTTGTGATGGTACCTCCCTTCCTCCCTTTATCATTTTACATCTAACTATCCCATTCTATCTCCCTCAATAATGCGACATAGGTGGCCTGAGTGGTGTACATAAGATTAAAAAGGTAATGTTTGGAATTAAAATAATAAAAAAATGAAATAATGTAATGAAAATAATATATAATGAAAAAAAGAAAATGTGGCTTGGGATGGCGCTGGTTCCTGTCTGAGTTTATGCTTCAAGTATGAAAACATACATATTTCATACTCAAAAACTATTCTGAAAAATAACTTGGATGCTACATTCTAGATGTATCAATAAATGATCATGTGGGAAAATTAATATATATTTTAAAAAATAATAAATAGTAATTATTCTACATGAATTCAAATGAATTGGAATTCCACTGATATTCTATAAATGAGTTAACACCACATTATAGGAAAACAAATTGGTCATAAAAATTATTTAAGGAAATGTTATTTTTAAAAAGTATAATTACACACATTCCTGGAATTTTATAGGGAAAATTTTAACTTATACTCAATATTCCATTCAATAAAAAACACAGGTTTGTATTGTCTCTACAAAATAAACCTTCTCATCCCTGAGCATCCATGGTAGTCTAACTAATAGAAATTCTATCATATAGAGAATCTATTAAACTATGATAATTTCACTATCCAACAATTAAACTCACAATATCTATAACATTCCTTCATTGGATTTATTTAACTTTGACAAATCCATAACTCCCCACAATAACATTACACATATCTTCATCTCAAAATTGACCATTAATCTCAAATGCTAATGGGAAATTATGAAATTAATATTACAACAAGATTTAATATCCATATAATCACATGGTACACAACCCACCATATATATTACCATATACTGCTCTTATAGAACAACCTCCACTGGTTTCTTTCTCAAATGAAGGAAGATAATTAAAAATAATTGAATTTCAATGTAGAGACGACATTCTCATGGTGTATTGAATATCTTGTCAATATTTAACATGATTATATATAACAAGGATTTCGCTAACATTACAATAAATTTATTGAATAGATCTTTATTTCCAAGATCACATGAATGTACTATATAACAGCGTTATAACCAAACCAGGTACCATATCTCCAAATAAGGTGTTTCCTCATCCATTCGGGGAAACCATTTGATGACAAAAAAAATTTCTCAATTTTTCATCTTCCATAGAGGGGCATTCATCTTTTCATCACAAATCCTAGGAAACTCTACTTGTTATGTTTAATTAAAATATCATTCCGCATCATTCACATGACCACTCATCGATTTATGAAATAAATAGTAACTTTTGTAACCAACATATACCATCAACGCCTGACACATACATTTTTATTAATCTATAAAAAGGACAAGTAGAAAATGTTACAATGCACATTAGTCACATTAATTATGAATATAGCATTGAATTTTTGTTAAAACAAATTGGGAAAATCACTCATTCCCTAATACAATCCTTAATCACTGATTAGCCATAATCATTATAGTGAAAAACATTTACTCACAGTCTAATTAAATTAGAAAAATTTGAAACAACCATTCACCAGGACCAGAACCTAAATTGTCTTGTTTAATAAAGAAACATTGATACCAAAGAACCCCATGTGATTTCCCATAAATTGATGGAGTAAACCTTATTATATCTTAAAACACAAGAACCAACAACATCATATATCGCAAGACCAGAGAACCCACATCTGATCACTCTCAATAGGGGAATACATCTAAAATCACTACATAAAAGGAAATCCCAAAACACATGCCAACCCTATTCATTATATAATAGTAATTAGAAATAAATATTGACATACTAGGTTATTATATGAAACTTTGGGCCTCTTGGAATCCCACCAATTCCTACTGATGATTTCATAAACCTAGGTCACAATATTAAACTACCATCTGCAAAAGAACAATCATATCCAAGGGATGTAAGGATAACACATACATGGAAGGGTAAAAACCATCATCACAACCTAAAAGGGTCTAAAAATATCTAGAAATCCTCATATAGAACCTCCCACTTATTCATGGCACAATTATATAAGACATACCAAATTTATAGTTCTTATACAGTTGTTTAAGAAAATACCCCCTCATGGATTATTTCATGGTAAATGTTACGTGTTTATCAGCATCATACAATGGAAACCGACTAGATAAAAAATATTGATGGCCAGTTAATTAGAACTCAATTCAAATATATATTTGAAAACACTATATATATTTTAACTAATTAATTAAATAACAGAACAAAATAAAACTGTCCCCTATAATGGATATATCATTTGGGAATCATGATCCTTATTAACCTGGAAGTGCCATTATACCACCCATGAAAGACTAATGTTTCAGAATATTAACAATGAAAAATAATCACATTGATATATATATACATACACTAGAATGAAATTTATATTCACATTGGACTAATTGAGTGGAATTAAAATAGATCCCATAAAATAAAACACCATGTTTTTATTTCATAACTTTATCACCCAAACATTCTTATGTAAGAACATTGTATTTATTATCAAATAAAATAATATAAAATCCCATAAATTTATGATAAATTTCAAATTTTCAGTAAATTTATTCTATAGATTTAAATTTTTATAACATATTGATAGATTGTGTAACCCACAATAACAACATTAATTTATAGCTTGTGTCAAATTTAAGATGGAGTTTTACTAAAAAGAAATACATTTTTAAGATTAGATTATTTAATATTTGAAGATACATCATTGCATTTAAATTGATGTTAATGAATATGATAAGCTATCTTATGAAACCAAATGGATGAGTTAATTGGTTGAAATGTAACTATTAATGATTAAATAAACCAATTGAATATAAATTAATTTATTGTTTTCAAAAAAAAATATCATGCTTACAATTTCGTTTTATCATAGTAAATTAATTTAATTAAAATTATTTAGTTCTATTAATGTTATATATATAATATATACAACATTAATTTCTTTACATTCATCCAATTCATTTGATAATCGTAACATAAGAACAAACCCAACATTACACATTAAAATATATATTTTTATATAGGTATTTCTACCAATATTTAATGGCGCACTAGTTTAAAATCAGAATTCATACACCATTAAAAATTTAATATTAATAAATTTAAATATTTCATGAAATATAAATGTAAAAATTAGGTTTGGGTGAATTTTTGGTATTTTTCTGGGATGTTTTATTTTTTGATGAATAGTAATGTATACTTAATTTTTATTGAAACATAATTCTTAAAATAATTTAATTATAATGATAAATTATATTTTAATTTGGTTTTATAGTAACATTATATCAACTATAAATCAATAAATATAATTTCTGTCATTTTAATCAGTTTCACTTTTATAAATTGAATATAAAAACATAAAATAATTTAAATATTTTTTTGTTAATAACACTGTTTTCTCCCCATCTATATGATTAAATTTTATGTTATTTATTCCACATATCTGATTGGAATTTTAAAAAATGGATTTAATATTACATATCATCATAATTAATAATTACAAAAATGGTAAACGTAGTTTTTTTACAAAAAAAATCAATGAATAGAGTACAAATTAATTTTAATGATTAAGGCATAATGATGCATAACAGGGGGAAAATATTAAACATATGACCCAAAAAACAATAAATCATGATCAATGGAATTATGAATGATATATTTTAGACCAATAAACTTTTTCCTATATTTTAGTTCATTGTTGAATACACATGATATTAAAAAAACATTCATAGAATTCCCAGTTTCAAACATATACCCAAATGACACTCTTCCTCCACTATGAAAAAGTATTCACCCATCCAAATAATTCTCCCTCCCAAACACATTTCCTTTTCTAACCTCTACACGAATAATACCCCATCTTCTCATAGATCATCCTATAAGGCTCCATTTATGATGAGTTACAACCAATGATGTTTTTTCATATAAATAGAAAAGAGTTACCTGAAAACAAGAACATTAATGGATGTTCAGCCAAAAATAATTACAATTCAAAGGATTTCATCTAATTCTACATTAAATTGATTATTATAATTTTTATGAACCAATTAATTATAGCATGGTTTATAAACTACCCCTTTGACTTTTAATATCATGATTCTCTCATGATTCATGGTATTTTGTGTTTCTTTTGGATTATATAACCTTATGGGTTAATATTAAAATTTACTAAGTGGTAGAATTTATATTTACAATCCAAATTTATTTTTCAATTTTAAACATTATCATAAATATATATCCATATTGTAAACATGTTTTAATGTAAATTACCATCAAAATAATCATTCCATGGAGACAGATATTATTATTACCTAAACTGTATTCCATTATTACATGTAGTGTTTATAATGAATGTTATTTTATTTTCATGGGATATATATATGGGTGTTATTTAATCAATATGGAAATTTTATGATGTTAATTTTTTATTAATTAATTCAATTACTCGATATTTTGAATAATTTTAACAAGAAGCTATGGGATAGTCCCAATTATTATTTAGCCCCTCAAGGAATTTTCATGTTCTCATGAGAAACATAATTGGTCTAAATTTATCAGGTTTCCACCCATAGTTTAAAATTATATTGTAAAATATTTTGACGATATAGGTTTTTAGGTGCCTCAGACATGATGTCGAATAATTTATCATTTCCATCATATTTATTTTTTGAATTATATTTATTATCCATGAGATTTTAGTTATATAAAATGTATGGATAGATTTAATTCTCTATTTATTGATTACATTCTAAGTGATTTAGTTTTCTACCATGCAATAAACCTTTTTGATAAGACGACTCCCTTCTATTAAAATTAGGGCTCCACTAGTATAAAAATAGAAAAAAAAAATCCCCAATATTCTAAAAATATATAATTTACACTCATACCTCTGAAAATGATGACAGGTATCAATATGAAAAATAATCCATGAAAATAAGGTAATTATTATCCACAAAATTGTTTGAAAGACCATCCACTAGAGCATTGGCCAATATATATTCATTAGTGATAGGGTGATCAATGTTTGGGAGATAATCCATATAGTTGATCCGCCTATTAGTAAAATTTTAATGGATATAAGAAGATAATATTCAAATAGATTGAACTATAATATTCAAGTCACATTCTTTCCAAAATTTTATCTAAACACTAATTTCAACTTCCTCACCTATATTTACAACACAATGAATTTACACATAAATAGAAGAAGACACATCACATGAGAGATATCCTATGGCATCCCAATGGTTATTCAGGAAAACAGCCTTACCACCCAATTGACCAAGATTACCTCTTGATGATCTGTCACTGATGGTCATAAGTTATCCTTCAAATGGATACTACCAAAAAAATAACATGATGTAAAAAGGAGGATAGAAATTATCATCAATTCCAATTCTTCTGAGCAGAGATAAATCATGAATTGAATGTTGACAATATGCCTTTTGAGGGGAATTATATTTTTTAACAACCAAAAAATGGACCGAAGTAGTTTTGGTAATGAAAATATCATGATCATGTATAAATACATTCTTGGAATTGTAGATAATGTACCCCTACATCTAGTGCAATAACTGGGTAAAGAATTAGAAGCTGAGGAGAAAATGCAATATCAAATAATTCTTAAATGAAAGACTAAATAGATGAAGCAGAAGGTATCTGGAATGATATTTGAAAAATCTTCCCACAAAGACAAATTAGTAGTGAAACTCAATAATAAATAATCAAAATATTCATTATACTGATGATATAGAGAAAATTATGATAAATGATAAATAAATATATAAGAATTAAAGTAATTCATTTTAATATTATGATGTATCAGCAATAAACAATAGCGGATAGAGAGGGGCTGATGATATTCAGATTTATCTTCTAGATCCACCGAATATCCACATCACAACGAATGAAATTATGATGAAATAATTTATCTTTTAGAACACAATTTTTAGCAATCTCCAACACCCATAAATTAACTCACAAAGAGAAGTAGTAGCTAAAAAATTCATTTTATTAGATAAAAAATATCAAGTATATTATTATGATGATTTTTTATCCAAATTAGTAAATCCATAATAGTTCCATCATGAATGAATGTCTCAAATAGATGTACCCTGACCTAAGTATTATTATATAATTATAGAGTGAAATATTTCAAGACTAACCATATTAATTTAGAAGTAATTATGGTGATAATAGACTTAAATGTTGGCCATAAAGAAGAATCAATGTGATATTAAGTTCCTCCGGTGTGATTATTAAAATAAATATAGCTTGATGAATTCCAATATATTCTAAATTTCTCTTTATGACATTCCACATAATAATGTATTTCATAGAATTTTTAATGTAATCATGATTTTTAATTCCCAAAACCCCGACATCATAAAGCACACAACATGTAATAATGGGGATAATTGATAACCTCCTTTCACAAATTCATCAATTTGAAATAGAATTATTGATGAAAAAATTGATATTTATGATGACAAAAATAGAAAATTCATACACAAAAATTGAACAAAACACTTGTGTATAACAAATGATTTAACAAAACAAATACAAACACCCATGGATATAGATTTACCTTAATAATATCGAAGTGGTCTTCTTATGTGATAAATAATTACAGCTAACGGACATGCCCTTGGTCTTCCCAAAATTTTTAGATCCCCAGGGTAAATAATTGAAATACACCCTTTATGATTCCCAAATACATGATAAAATCAATTTTCCTTTAAAAACAACTTTTCCTTCCAATGTATATAAACAACTTTCTCCAACTATCCCCTTAACCTGAAATGGAATCATAATTAGATCAAGATATCATGATATTAATGATGTTTATCATGTCCCCTTGGGAGAATAGAATAATATCATCAGTGTAAATAGGGTGTATTGGAGTACAGTTTCCCCAAACAACAGTTGTAGATTTCAATTTCCAATTACTAAAAATTATTTAAATAATCCTGCTATGATAATCCTATGTAGTATTGAAAATAATAACAGAAATGAGTTCACCCTATCAGACACAACTAGATGAAGAAATACTCTCCTCGGTAGAACCCTTGGAATGATTCAGATATGAGAAGTTCCTGAGGTGATTTTAAGACCAATCAACCATATCAAAATCATTATTTATATCATCTTTGAGGTAAATTTTCCTGCCCAACGTGGATTTCTTGAGATTGTTTTTGTAGTCTAAGGCAATGATGAAGCAATCCTAGATGTACCTCACCTTTATGAAGCGAAATTGATTGGATGTCATTATTTTAATTAACATAAAAATCCAACATATATGGTATGATATTGATGATATTTTTATAAATGTTATTGACCAATGAAAAAAGACTAAGGAAAACAAATTATTATAATTCTAAAATTTTCGTATAAGGAAAAGGAATAGAGTATTCATCCCATGAGGAAGAGAACCACCATTAATTAAATGAGAAAAAATCTGGTAGACATATTCTTGACAAGTTTCCCAATATTTATATAAGAAAATGTTCCTAATTTCACATAATCCCGGATAGTTATCATGATTGTGAATAAATACAACCTCCATGATCTATGGATCTATAGGAACAGAAACCAATCTTGACTTTTAAAAAAAATTAACTTTAAATTGAATAAAATAATCTACTAGGGCAGAGATGATGCATGAACCATTAATAAAATATAGTTTATAATAGAGAACATGCTCTGAGGGGGCCATTCCATTTTCGATGATCAGATCCCAATCCTTAAGAAAGTGTTGAGTCATGGAAACCTAATTATATCATTGAATTTTGTTTAAATGAATAGAAAATATTTCCACATATTTATGATAGTTATCTTTAAGATAATCTATTTTCATGGAATCTATAAGATAAATAATATTATTAAACCTAAAAGCATCATCAGTTTCACTAAAAATCGCATCTAAAAATTCTGTGCAACTGTTATGCTCCGAAATATAGTGAAGGGATACCTCATGAGAGGAGATTCCAAATTCAAGGTGTATTAATGTATCCTTGATCGATATTTTAATATTCCATTTGAGAATTTGTAATTTATTAATTCAATAAATCATCATATAAATAATCCACATATACCTAAACCTCATGAACGAGATTATGACATTCATGATGTGTTACACATGATAAAATGGACATGAAAGGAAATTGTTATTTCAAATCCATTGTAAAAATTAAAAAATTATTGGTTTATTATCATATTAATAATATGATAATGTCATTCCAAATATGGATTACAAATTATCTAAAACAATCTCATTTAAAAAATCCATATCATGTTTACATAACATCATTACCTTAATATTACATTTATACCATGAGTATTTGGATCCTACGAAATTAAATTATAATAATAAAATATATTCAACATTAAATAGGAATTACTCTAAAGGGATATAAATAATCATGAACCGCTTTTTTATTAGGACTTGTAATTGAATTAAAAACATCATGAATAATCCATACCCCGTCATGGATGTTCTTAAGGGACTCAAAATCCATCCATAGACATTTATGATCTTGGTATTTTTTATTTCAAAAAACAATGGAATAAAAGTATTAAATTACCATAACTTTGATTGAATATTTGACTTGATGTATACTAGAATCAATAAATAAATGTTCCACCAATGAGGATTGTTCTATTACCCACAAATTATTATCCAATGTGACCCCAATGTAAGATCCCGGATAATGGAAACCTATATTTTCTATACTAGAAACACCCAAGGGAAAAATATTATTTGTTTTAGCTAACCAAATATTAACAAGTCTATGACTAGAGTATGAATCCATAGGAAACAATCATGTTCATTGTTGGATTGTCCTTGGAAATTCTAAGAGAGAATCCTCATTTACATTCTAGAATGGGGTTCATTCCCCCTTATTACATTCCATTGCTTTCTTTTTCATGAAATCAGTATTGTAATCATGTTTATTTTTTTTGTGTTATAGTGTCATGATGTATGATGTTGATATCATTGAATTCAGTACCTTCATTTTCTTATCAGTTATTTAGTTGTTCATTTTCTTCAATCCTTTAGTGAAGATCCCATCTTTTAGGAATAATTCAATTATGACACAAAACATTCATATTCATAGTAGAAGAGAAAAAAATATCAAAATAAAGAAATAAAAATAATAAGTTGTAGGTTCCACCCCAATAATAGGATAAATTGATGAAGTGATCTTGATATATTTTGAAGGTGATCCATTTACTATGAATATTTATATCATTTGTTTGATATCCTAGGAAATTTTAAGTGTCAAATCACTCAAAATAACATCGATTTGTATCATAAATACCAAAACAGTTATGTCACCTAATATTTACATGTTTATATTGTGATTATACATATATTCCAATATTTGTCCATTTATTTCCTCTGGCCCCACCATATTGGCTATATAAGGATAACTATGTGAACCAAGGTCTTTTTACCACATTCCCTCTTCTTCTATAGTATGTTATAATGAATTTTCTGGATTAACCAATATGAAATAAGGTCTAGAATTCTCCCCATACCACCTCATAAATGAGTTAGAGACACCCACTTATTGAAATATCACAATCCTATTTTTCATTCCCATATAATCCTCATTCTAGTCTTTTAAATTAGGGGATCCATTTTCTTTTCTATGAATTTCCATAAAATGAAAACTTGATTTTCTAAAATCTTCTTGACATCATAGAAAATATTAATTCATTCATATTAAAATAGAAAATTGATCTTCACGTCATTATCATGTAGTGTAATGACATATGGATGCTTGGATTACATATTTATATCCTCTAGAACATAGGAAAATAACCGAATATTCCCCTACAATGTATTTTGAACCAACATGATAGGATCTCACAAACAACATGCATGATCAATGTAAAACATTTGATACCAATATAGATAGATCAAAACATGAAACTGGAAACATACCTAATAATTCAATTGAATCTAATTAACTATATTAAAATTTAAATCCCATTCCAAAATTATAAGGACCCCTAAGCATCATTTTTGCATACAAAAACACTATGCCACATTGTGATAGTCCCCACATTGAAAAATGATATGAAAATACCATTTTATAACTGGAATAATCATATAATTACTATTTATTAAACAATGATATATTCTCTTATTGAAATCTATATAAGTGAATGACATGTCTCTATTCTAATAGATGAAACGACCAAAAATAAAAAGATTGCAATGGTTAAAGAACTTCTAAAGAGAATCTAGGACTTCCACAACTGAGTATCAACCATTATCAATCTTATTGATATTATGTCATTTATGTTCATCATATTTAACTGAATCGCTGTAGGTAGATATAGAATCTGAGAATAAAACACCATTCATTATTTGGTCAAAAAGATCATGTGCATACACTATCTTCCCTTGTATTTTATTTTCTCTTATTGAAACATTTTTCATCTGATTTAAAATCAATTTCTATGAATTTTAGACAAAACTTATTATGTTTCCATTACCAAGGTTATGAAGAGGTATCATTTGAATGTTTTTTAAGTATGATGTGATTTTTCTTATTTTATAAATTATTTTCTTATCCAAATCTATTATAGGTGTCATATATGTAATATGGTTTTTAAAAACTACTAAATTTTTTTGTACATCATGAATTCATTCCTTATAATCATGCCTATGTAATAATGTAATGCACTGTAACTAGGCTTCTAGTGTCGGTACATTACTGTTACTGTCACAGTAAATTTAGCAGAAACCATGGAAACTATATTTCATAAAACATTAATTATGAAACATAACGCTTATGTATACTTTGAGGATAAGTACCGAAGAACATCTTTTAATTTTTGTAAGGAAAGGATTTTCTGTGTATTCCTAGAAATAATACATAATCTGGATAATACATGTGGATGTGGTTCTATACCGATGTACCTAGGGGTAAAAACTCACAAAAGGAGTACATGCCTTGATTCGAACGTAATCATGCACATGGTAGTGGGTCTTACTATGTACTTTGTTTTACACACCCCAAGGTATGGATTCGATAATAAAAAAATTCGTGACAAACCATTATAATTGATATGAAAGAAAAGTTTTTTATAAAACCATGTTTATGATTATCATATTGTTATGCATAAATTTTTGAAATTATATTAAGTGGTATTTAAAAATATAGAATTATAAAAAGTACATAATTTTATGAAATAATATAGTATGTTCCATTTTTTATGTAGAGAATTAAAGGAAGAATGGTTTCAATACTCATGGAAAATTTAGAGGTTTACCAACTGAGAAAGGTGATATTCTTGGTATTGGAATAGATAATATTATGGATATACTAATTAAAATTAATAAGGTTATCACACATAACCATTATTATATGGATAAACCTATTATCCAATAATATTCTCGATTTTGGGACTATATAATGAGAAAGAGAAACCCATCATTCATTGGGATTGCTGTCCCAATCATAGATGGAAAATGTAATAAGTTATTAAAGAATATTTACATACAATTGGGATATGGTGGAAGGGAATAGAGTACAAATGATGTGTATAGTCTCAATTGAAATGCTGATCAATGGTGATCGTTAATACAGAATAAAAGGGAGGAAGTGGAAATAGAACTCATGGATTGGAATGATTTTATGGGGATACTTCATGGAAAATATTTCACATGTGAGAAATAAACTGAGATGAATATATGTTTAATTGGTTTAATGAAGATGATGAATAATGATATTTGGAGTATGGAGACATCTTTATAAGGTTATCATGGTTTGGTATGGATTATAAACAAAAAAATGGAGTGTAAGGACTGTCAATTCCATAAAGGACACGATGAATGTATCCAAAGGGCACTAGTGCCACAATCTATTTAACCATACAATTAAAATGTTTCATTTGCTATCAAAACTAATTAATAATTATCTATATCTTATAAATATAATGAAAAATAGGGTTTTAAGAAAAAATTTAGGCCCACTAGGATAGATACCCTGAGAGGGGGTGAATCAGGGTATGACAGATTAAAACAACAACCCATATTGATATTGTCTTATAATTAATAAAGGCGCTCTTATCTCAATTTCCTATATCAAAGTATAAACCGAAACTAAATCATTCACAAGACACATCGATTTTGACTTGGATCACCCTCAATGGTCTATGTCCGAGGATCATACACCGTGGATGTGCCGATGTACCAAATCCACTAAAAACACACTCCTATTTACAAAGATTAGGATAGATCACTATTATTCCCAGGCTCACTGTCTATACAATGTTTAGGGCCAGCTCACTGCTTTCCCAAAGGTCACTCCATGTTTCTCTCTCTCTCTCTCACTGCCGGTGGAGAGGTTCACCTTTTTCTTCTTTATTTACTCACTACTCTGGAAAGGATCACCTAACATTTTATAGACTTTTATGTCTCTTCATTATCACTAATGAATACATTCTCTTTTTTATGTGGATTCTCTGTTGAATTCCAACATTCACCCGTAGATGAATCTCACATTGATTTGATGGTATCGGGAAACCTTCCAGCTTTCATGCATCTCTGAATGACTACCGTGTATCAAACATACCTAGAACCCTTCTCTAAGACGGTGCACAAGTATCGGAGCATATGTTATAACTGACGCGCAAGTCCACCTCAACCACTTGCGCGACATAACCATCTACAACTCCAAAATTGTGTGACTCACCCCTTTTACTCCCAAACCAATATTGGCGTACAACCAAAAAATTTCATGCTTCATCAAAACTAGCACACAAGTTCACCTCAACCACATTACTGACACCACATTCCTCAACTCAAATCTTGGGCGATTCACTTCTTTCCTCCCCCAAACCACCTTAGGCGCGCAACAATCAGCTGGTACTCAATATCTACTTGCACGACTATACCACCACCTGCCAGACCACCACACATGCCTGACGGGAGCTCCAATTTTTTCAATGTGTTGAACTCGTCCCAAATGAGGAGGGTCTAACCTCTATTTATAGGCATTTGTACAACCTACGCAATGGCTTGCAAGTCCCCTCTCGGTGTTCAAGTCTCTTCCATGCAAGTCACTTGCACGACCAACCATAAAACTAGGGCTCCCCTTTTCCCTATTCCATATTTTAATGTTCGGATCTTTAAAAACATTGGCATGAAAGTTTTCTCTCCCACACAAAAAATGGTGCGCAATTCCCTTTTCCAAAACCACTTTTCTCCATTTGTCGATTTTCAGGCCTAAAAATTTGGAAAACACTGTAAAATGGCATCACCTTTTATCTTCTCTTTTTTTAATGCCTCCAGATCATACATTCCTTTGTCGATGTTCATGAATAAATCATGGATCATTAACCACAACCCTTGAACTCGACATGCCACCATGAAATCCCCTTTGTCAAAAAAATTGTACATCAGGGTTTATTTGGTCAACAATCACAACACAGACGTCCACTTTGTCAACAAACACAATCACCTAAAAAATGATTCAATGATTCCTTGAGGAATTTTGCCAAAAAAATCTCCCCCTTTGGGTTTTTTTGTCAAATATTCCATAAAAGGATACATTTTTAATTCTTCATCCACCATTCGCCGATTGCGATTTAGATAGTGACCAAGGATTTACTCAACACATACTCTAAGCCCACAGGAGCAATGCTCTACATGAGAACAAGATTTTGTGAAATGTTCGTCAATGAATCACTTCAACTCTAACACCCACTGTTGACACCAAACTGAAACCAATTTTTGGAAACATTCTTACCGCATTCCAAAACCACTATTATTCTTTTATAATTATCCTCAGCTGTCGTGATATATATTCTTTGATTGATCACTTCTAGAATATTCAGATTTGAATAGTCTCCCCATGTCTCATTACTCTCCTCCTATCTTGCTACACCACCTGTCAGCTTCTCCCCATATCATTCATGATGTATCAAATTTCCACACTGTCTCCCCCTTGACCAACCACTATTTTCTCCCCCTTTTTCGACAAACCCAAAGGTCACTCCTTTGATGTCTGTAGTAGAGTAAAGAATGCATATCATCACATTAGGGAAAAACACACATCATAACATAGGGAGGGGGGGTCACACATCCACACACTTTCATGTGTAGGGAGTCGACATAACTTCCAGAGATAGTTGATGTCTCTCAAAAGCTTCCTTGGGTAAGGCCTTTTTTAGAATGTCTGCAACCTGTAGCTGTGTAGGCACATACTCCAACTTCACAATTCATAGCTCCACCTTCTCCTTGATGAAATGATATTTTCTATCAATGTGATTTTTCTTTGTGTGATGGACTATATTTTTTATATGATTGATAACACTAGAGTTATCACACTGGATTCCGATCAGAGGCTTCACTTCAACTCCCATACCTTCAAGTTCCTGCTTCATCCTCAATAACTGCATGAAAGCTTGAGTGGCCGCAATATACTCAGAATCCTCGGTGCTCAATGAAATTCAATCTTGCTTCTTTCTTAGAAAAAAATACACAATCCACCATGATAGAATGCATCACCCGATGTTGATTTTCTATCATCTGCTGAACCATCCCAGTCTGCATCAGTATATACCAAACAATCTATCTAAGATTTGTCATTATATGTCAAGATGAAGTCCACCATGCACTTGATATACCGATGTATTATTTTTACTGAATGAATGTGGATTTACTAGGGATTACTCTGATATCTCGCTTCTTAGCATGTGGCGAAAACAATGTCATGCCTTGTTGCGTTCAATTATAGAAAACATCCAATAATTTTCATGTATTCTGTGATATTAACTTCCTTTCCAACCTCATATTTTGATAATTTTATCTGGGTATAAAATAGAGTCTTCATATCCTAGAAATTATCCATTCCAAACCTTCCTAAAACCTCCTTGGCATAATGGGATTGTTAGATGAATGTTCCATTCCTTTCATGTGTCACCTATAGAATAAGAAAATCCATTTGCTCTCCTATAATTAACTTTTCAAACTCATTTTTCATGAATTAGAAAAACTATCTGCACTAAGCTTCATCTGATCCGTCAAATATTATGTCATCAACATAAACTAACACCACTATCCTTTGATTATTATCGTTAATGAAATAGAGATTGTAATCAAATCCCCCATTCCAGAAACCAAACTTCTTCAAGTATTGATCAAGCCCTGAGTACCATTCTCTTGGTGCTTGTTTCAGCCCATACAACGCCTTCTTCAGTCTACCAAATTTGTTCTCATCCTCATGAATGAGAAAACCATATGGATGCTCAATATAATCGTCCTCCTCCAGAACCACATTCATGAATGAAGATTTGACATCCATCTATAAAACGTTGAAAATTATTTGAAATGATATGGCTACAAATAATCAGATTGTCTCTAGTATTGCAACCGGTGAAAATGTCTCATCAACATCTACTCCCTCTATCATAGAGTACCCCTTGCACACTAGTCGTTATTTGTTCCGAATCATTGTTCTATCTTCATTAATCTTGTTATGATTGACACATTTAGTCCTGATTACATTCTAACATGCTTTCCTCAAAACAATATCCCACATATGATTCTTTCCAATATAATCTAGCTCTTAATTTATTTCGTGAATCCAGTTTCCTTCTTCAGCTGCATCAATGAAGAATTTCGGCTCAACCTTTGATAGTAAATATGCCTGCTGCAGTGATTTCATTATTCATGTCTAAACTGGAGCTGACTGATCCGCAATGATATTCTGCCTATCAATTTCAGATTGACTCTTTGGCTTCCTTGCAGACACAGACTTGACAATTTCATGATTATCATCAGTGTCTTTTTATGACTCAACAACTGCCACTTCTACTCCTCCTATGTTATTTTCCACTTCATTACGTTCATAAAGAAACTTCTCACTATGTTGTTGAATATTCCATTAATTTTCCACAATTTTGTCGTCACGGCTCCCAACTAAATTTCCCAACCACTTGTTAAAGCATTTGTATGCATTTATTTTTCCTGTGTGGCCAAGGAATATCCCCTCATCTACTCATGAATCAAACATCCTATGATTTCCTTTATTGATAATGAAACACTTACTTCCTATTGTTCGAAAGAATTTCAATTTTGGTTTCTTTTCATACCACATTTCATACAGAGTTTTCCCTTCCTCCGGACACAACAAATACCTGTTCAAAATATAGACAGATGTCAAAACTACTTCCTTCCAAAATTTATCTGGTAGGTCCTTTTCAATAAGCATCATTCTATAAATGTTGTTGAAGATCCGATTTATCCATTCAACCACTCCATTTTGTTGGGGAGTTATCACTGATGAAACGTGATTCATTATCTTGTGTTTCTCGAGACAGTCTTTACCATGAATATTTGTGAATTATTTACAACTATTAGTACGAAACTTTAGAATTTTCTGCCCAAGAACCGTTCTGATTCCCACCTATACAGATTTATGAAACTGAACACCTCTGTCTTAAGGGTAATGGGAAATACCTAGACCATTCTGCTATAATCATCAAGGAAAATGACATAGTACCTTTTCCCATATATAGATCGTGCTGAGATAGGTCAACATACATCAGCAAGCACCAATTCGAGCACTCTGGTTGATTTCTTTTCCTTTGGCATGTATGTCTTTCGGATGATATTCCCTTATTGGAAAGCATCTAATGTTTGAGTATGATAACGTGATATTTTGGGAAGGTCTCTAGCAGAATCACACTTTACCAGATCTTCTATGGATGGTTGGAATAGATGACCAAGTCTCTTATGCCACAACTGATTTTATTCCTCTCTGGATAAAAGGCATGTATCTTCTTCCCCACTTACAAGGTAAATATTTCTATTTTTCCTCCTTCGTTTTATAACAACTGCTCCATTTTTTCCTTTCACAACAAAAATATTCTTTGTAAATCAGATAGATTTCCCAGAGTCATAAAGGGGACGGACACTAGGAAAGTTATGATTATGACCCTCTACCACCAAGTCATCAGTCCGTCTCATTTCTTTTCCCACAAATTAAGCCTTTCCAGAACCAACATTCTTCAGCCCTTCATCATCCCCAAACTCGAAAATCATTCTTCGTCATATTTTAGGCTTGTAATGAGATCTGTGTTCCATGTCATGTGGGATGTGCAACCACTGTCAAGGATCAATACTCCTGAATGATCAGAAGCTTTAATGGAAATTTCTGAAACTACTGCCTTCTCATACTTTTTCTTTTTGATCCATGTCATTAACATCACACTCGGTGTGGGTTGGAGAACATGATCTTCCTTAGAGTGTGATGGGCCAAATTCATCCCGTAGTGATAAAACTGATTTGGTTATTTCAGCTCACTTGTTGACTCCTTAATTTGTTGCTAACGCCCGCTCGAATATTTTTTTGTCACACTCCTCTATATGATTGATGTGAAATATCTAGACATGTTAAAAAATCCTCTACACCAAAAATTGTGACCTTAAAAGGATGTTCTGGATAACCGTTCTCTATTTGGATTCCATCTTTTTTATTTTCCCATTTGATATCTCATAACTATGGAACACACATACTTTGAATGTCCCACCTTTCCACAAAAATAACACCTAATATGAGGTGAATTCCTTCATATTAATTATGCACTACGATTTTCCCATTGGGAGCTCTGAATCGTCTGATTTTGAATTGTTCCCAAATTATCCTTCAATCTCAAGATTTGTGCTTGTGTTATGACCTCAATTTTCACATATTTTTGTTTCTGATCATTCCCATAATCAGCCTACACATCTGAGCTCAAATGAAGACTCATTCATGCTGAACTACTAGCCTGATCTTTCATATTTTATATCTTCTTGATGACCTGGTTTTCTGATATCACAGTAGAGGTCAAGTGTTTTTCTTGATCCTTCATTTTTCATCACATACTGACCACTTCTTCTTCAATCTCTTCGGTACACTTGACTTGAGTTTTCACTTTTCTATTCAATCCAGTGATCTCCATTTTTAGTTCTTCAATCTTGAGCTTATACACACTAACTAATTCTGAGTTCTTAGGTAATGATAACATGATTTTCTCGATTTCTTCCATCTACTCAGACTTCTCTTCTTTGTCCTTCTACATATGGAGTTTGGAAACACGAACATCATTGTTAGAATTATTTGTTTTGGCTCTCCGAAAATCTATCTCCTCATGAGAAGCCTCTAACTCAACTTTCATATATATTCTACCTTCATCATATTTTTATTCTTCATAAACTTTGGATTAGTTCTTCTCTTGGGAACTACCGAAGAGTGCCACAATAGCATTTTCTCCACAATCCTTTCAATTTTCAATCTCCCCACCTATTCATCCTTAGACTCATATGAACAGTCTATTTCTTGTGAAAAAAGATTCTTTTTCTTGAATAAAATTCTCTTGAACTGCTTCTTCCCTTTCACATAGGCTTAAGATATCTTCTTTCGAATTTCAATTTCATCATCATCATTTTCTTCTTGAAACTTTTTGGGGAACCCTGCGGCAAGATTAAAAAAAATTCCACATCAATAGAAAGTAAGTGGAAGTTTTCCTTTGAACGTTACTTTTCTTCTTTGAAGATTTGAGGAGAGTAATGACATTACCTCATCTCTCTATTCTTCCTCCTGATAATCTTCAATAGTGAGTTTATTCATGTCCTTAAATTACACCTCTTTGGATTTCACCTTTTCCATAGCCTTGTTATCATTGTTCCTAATTTCATAAGCAAAAAATGTACTGTGCAAATTGTCTAGCGTCAGCTCTTTTGGATCATTATCTTATAGAACTGAAACTTTCGGATTGAACCAAGGTGGAAGTTTCATCAAGATGTGATTTATGATCTTTATGTCTTTAATGATTTTATCAAGACCTCGCATATCTTCCACAACAATATTTACCCAATCAACAAATGCATCAACAGACTCATTTGAGTACATTTTCTTATCTTTATACTTATTCCATAGTACTTGTACATTTGCCTCTCTTTCTTTTGTATCTCCTTAATATATATTCAAAAGATTTTCCCACATGGCATGTGATGTTTTACATGACATGATCTTCGTATTGATATCATTGGATAGGGATCCCGCTAAATCATTTATTACCATGGTGGAAGAATCAAATTTGCTTTGCTCGGAATCCAATAATACCCCATTATTGATGTCAGTTGTTATACCATGCATTTCTTTTGTGAATACATCCATTCCCAATGATCGGATGTAGTGTGGCATATAATTCATCCATATCTAAAAACTGTTTCCCTCAATGATCGGAATCCCTTTATGATTAATGACCTCAAATTAAGAGTGAACCACTGATATAAACCATTCCCTCTGATACCAATTAATAGGTACATTAGGTTTGATACCCTGAGAGGGGAGGGATCAAGGTATGAATGATTAAAAAAGCTACCCCAATTGTTCTTGTCTCGCAGTTAAGAAAGACTCTCTTCTCCCTATTTCATGCAACAAAGTATAAATTGAAACTAATGCATGAACATGACACAATGATTTTTACTTGGTTCACCCTCACTAGTCTACGTCCATGGAGCATACACCGATTATGTGCCGATGTACTAAATCCAATAATAGTGCAATTCTATTTACAAAATTAAGGATAGATCAATTATATTCTCAGGCTCACTACCTTTACATGGTTTAGGGTCATCTCACTATTTTCCCAAGGGTCACTCCCTGTTTGTCTCTCTCTGGCTCACTGCCGGTGGAGAGGATCATCTTCTAAATCTTCCATTGCTCACTTCTCTAGAATGGATCCACTCACAGTTTATAGGCATGTAGGTCTCTTCATTATCACCAATTAATACAACCCCTTTTGTATGTGGATGCTCTGTTGAAGTCCAACATTCACCCATAGATGAATCTCATTTGTACCGAAGGTATCAAGAAATCTTCCAGCTTTCACACAGCCCTGAATGACTATTGTGAATCAACCTTACCTGGAAACCTTCTCTAAGATGATTCAAAAATATCGCAGCGCAAGATATAACTGACGCACAAGTCCACCTCAACCACTTTCATGACACAATATTCTGCAACTCCAAACTTGCATGACTCACAACCCTTTATGCCCAAACCAATATTGGTGTGCAACCAAAAACTTTTTCATTTCTTCAAAACTGGCACACAAGTTCACCTAAAACACTTGTGCGACACAACCTTCTTCAACTAAAAACATGGGCGACTCACTTCCTTCCTCACTGAAACCACCTTAGACGCGCAACTATCACCTGGCGTGCAACTTCTACTTGCGTGACCACACCACCACTAGCGTGGCCACCACACCTACGCAAAAGGATCTCTAATATTTTCTAAGTGTTGAACTCATCCCGAATGAGGAGGGGTTGACCTATATTAATAGGCATTTGGACACCCTACGCAACAGCGAGAAATTATCCTCTCAGCATGCAAGTCTTTATTGTGCAAGTCACTTGTGCACCCAACCATAAAAATTGGGAGCCACTTTTCCCTTTTCCATATTTTGATGATATAGTCATGAGAAACATATGGATCACTTATTTCCTCTCCTTCATAACAACGGCATGAAAGTCCCATTTCCAAATCCACTTTTTTCTATTTGTCGATTTTCAATCTCAAAATTATGGAAAACACAGGAAAATAGCGCCAACTTGTATCTTCTTTTTTTGTACCGCCTTCAGATCATCCATTCCACTGTCGACATTCTTGAGTCAAACAAAGATCACGAAACACAGGCCTAGAACTCGACATGCCCCCATGAAATCCCCATTGTCAACGAAGTTGTACGCAATGGTTTACTTTCTCAACAATCACAACACAGCTTTACACTTTGTCAACAAACACAATCACCTCAAAAATGCTTCAATGAAGCATTGAGGGATTTTTTCCGAACAAAAAATGAAGGGGAAATCGATATAGGGATAAAGGTAAATAATGGTTTTCTAATAGTTGATAATTATGGAAGGAAACACCCTAGGAAATGCAGGAAGGGATTGGAGGTATGTTTTATGTGAAAAGACATAGGTTAATAGAAAAAAATAATGAATAAGGAAAAAATAGAAGGTATATATTAATTTTTCAACATCAAGGGGATGTGTAACTATGAATATAAATTCAAAAATAATTAAGAGACTAATTCACTAGTGAATCCATGAGAAGAAAGAAAAATTTAAGTTATTTATAAAACTAAGGTGGAATGATTATTTTGATTGTACTTGGATTCAAGGTTTTTCTTATTTTATTATTTTATCAATGATGTAATGGTTATAAGAGATATGAAATATATAAATATTTACTACATTACTTTTTCATTAAATATTTTAGATAAAAATATTATTGATACCAATAAAAGTGAATATTTAGCATGTTATATTTATGGAAAATGCATGGTTGATGGAATGATAAGAATTAAAAGATTCCTGATGTTGAATAATGATATAGGATTATGTGACGATTGATATGAAAAATGTCGCGGCCCCCTCTCCACAAGGTGTACCCCTCCTGGGTCGGCAATGTGAGATGAGAGATAATGACCCCCAAGTCTCGAAACAAGTAGTCCCCAGATTGGCGACTAGCATTGAGGGATTAGTAAACACGCAAATCAGAGGCATTACCCTCTTTGAAAACACAACAATTTAACAAGATTGGTTACATTCCTTTATTACGTTTTTATCATTTGAACTTTACATTGAATAATTCATTAATAATGTATTAACTATTAAGAGTCTCCACATTATAATTCAGTAGAACCACACCTAACGTCCATTGTTTCTTTAAGATGAAACCTCAACATTGCATCCCAACAAGCACCAATCCCATGGTTTAACATCATTTATTAAATCATTTAATAACAGAATTATTTCTTTACCATATTTTCAACAATTATATATGAAAACAATAAAATACTAACTACAAGTGGGCTTAACACGATAAGTAAATGGACTACTCATCATGTATTTTACATCAATAACAAGTGTGTAGACCCATTGTCCATCTGGAAGATAAACCCAGAATGTATGTGGAATACCCCGCATGTATTCACCCCAATTGGATGGAGGGTATGAAAACCACCTATCTTGAGTAGGGATAAATGTAATTAAGATAAACAACCAATTATAAATAGAATGCTTCCAAACATTCACATCTAACCGGTTTCATCAGCTCGGGTGTCATCCACGACACCCACATGCATAAATCGATGCATCTCTCCACTCTAGGTGTCAACTACTTCCCCAAACAATAGGCCTCCCTACCCCCACATATCACAACATCCTTCTAGTATCACATCACCACACAAGAAGTAGGAAACCAAACATTATATCAATTTGGTTCTTGGAACTTAAACAAGGATTCCAACCTTCAAACACAATGATCTCTCACCACTAAAAGAATAAGGCTCTTGGACTTGACAAGAAAGAGGGTAACTCATAACCTTACGATGAATTATCGTTTTATCAAACAACTTGTTCTCTAATACATCTAGAAATATATAATTTATTATTTATAGGTTCCAACTATGGGAAACCTAAACATCAGGCGATCATTGCTATCACAAAATGATTAAAGATGTTTATTACATCAATTTGATTAACATTAAATTACAACAACAACAACAACCTAATTCATTTACACTTTTCATTATCTTTATCCAAAAAATTATCAATTAATCTTCAGATTTAAGTTCATTACTGTTATCCATCTTGAATGAAAATATAAACAAATATAGCATTGATATCAAACTATCATGAAAAACAAGAGTACTTATCCTATGATATATATGAATTTATTTGTCCAATAAAAATATTTATTATGTTAATTTCATTATTATACAGCGGTATAAAACATTATAACTCAACATTTTCATATAAAAAATAGGGGTGGAATGAATACACTTCCTCAAATGGTTCCTGATGTTCTTTATTCGAGGACTCTCCACACAATATATTACGATCTACTCCCCATTGACAACTACATCCACTCAAGTACGTTGTGGCTTGACCGAACCATCTAACAACCGAGAAAACTCTATTAGAAGTGTCGAGATCACATTCCATAGAATGGAATGGGGAAAAATGAGGATAAGGGTCGATTAAACCACAAGAATAGAGGTATATCATACCTTATTTTAAAAAATGACCGAAACATGCTACTCAGACCAAAACGGTGGGGGAGTACATGAATAAGGAAGAAACATCAATGGGAAATGATCAGAGGAATAATGTTTAATCAGAAAGACCCTAATGAATGAAGTAATGTTTTGACTATCTCGCTCCAGGGTACATGAATGAAGAGTAAATAATGAATATATATTATCCCTTTAGAATATTTAATGGAGCAGCAGTTTAAGATACTCTGGATTTTACATTAAAAACAGATCACATTAATCCAAACAATTTGACCACGTAAAAGAATCTCAATCCTTGGAAAATTTAATATAGGTGTTATGGGATTTGATTCTGCCTCAAATACCATTAAATAAGTCCTTAAATGCATTTTATGTCATTCGAAACGTCAAACAGGAGAACTGTAAGAAGCTGGAAATAATGTACACTAAAAATGAAATTTGACAATGTTTTGGATGAATCACTATTCTAGAAACTTCACTGGTCAAGAAACATTGTAGAACCTCACTGGTCTGGAAACCACCATAGTCTAGAAGCAATGTAGAACATCACTGGTCTGGAAATAGTATTAATGAACTATAAATTTGGAATAGGAAATAGCATGTTATTGGATATACCCTACTATCTGAGAAACACTGTTCCTGAACTAGAAATTTGGAAAAGTAAAATAATCTGATGTTAGAAATAGCCTACGATTATAAAAATGATGTTCATGAACTATAAATTTGGAAATGTAAATAGCCTATTGTTGGAAATAACCTAGTGTTATGGAATGACTATTAATGAACTAGAAAATTTGGAAAGTAAATTACGTACTGTTGGAAATAACATACTGTTTTGGAAACTCTATTCATGAACTAGAAATTTTAAAAAGTGTCGTGAATAAGTCACCTTGACCTCCTAGAACAACTCAAACACCAAATTTCTACAACTTAATGGACCAGAGAGGTCTGTGACATTACACTAGATAACTCTCAAAATATTCTCATCCCTGAGAATTCAAAACCAACATAGAAGAAAAGAGTGGTCCAAAAAAGCACCCCATAAGATACCTCTTAGGAGAAAACAACCCTGAGTTTTTTGAATGATAGAACAAAAAATTTACATCTGTGAAAATGGGAACACTCATTCCATATCCAAACAAGTCAATCCTAACATAACATAAAAGGTAAAAAAAATCATAGAAAATTCTACACAAAAACATAAAACCGCACGGGGTACTGGAAATGCATATGGAACTCCAGCTCCCATGTACTCTCCTCGATGCCACTGTGTTTCCATAAGTAATGAACCGAGGGAATATAACAATCATGCAACACCATATCCTTATAGTCCTAGACCTCTAACGGCTACTCCTCGGAGGTCTCATCATCATCAACATATATCTCTCTCCAATCGATGATGTGTGAGTCTTCATGAAGATAAATATAGAGATGTGATACATGGAAATCATTATCTTCCTAGATCATCTGTGGGGGGATGTGCTACTCGATACACGACATATCCAACATGATCCAACACATCAAAAGGCCCAACAAATAGTGGAGAAAGCTTAGACCCACGTCCAAAACATCGCTACCCATGATGGGGAGTCACCTTAAAAACCACGTGATCTTCAACATCAAACTCCAATGGTCTCATCCATTGATTGGAATATGAATTATGATGATCATGTGTTGTATTTATCCACACAAAAATCATCTAAACCTTCTTTGATGTATTGTATAGTAATTCTGATCTGAAAATTTCTGACTCTCTCACCCTAGTCTTGCACAACAGAGAACGAAAACAATGGCCGTAAACAGCTCAAACAGTGCCATACTAATGTTGGAATGAAAAATATAATTTTAGGAGAACACCACCATGGGTAAGTGCCTCATCCACGAACCTTTATAATATATGAAACAAGAAAATAACATGTCTTCTAGATTATAGATAGTTTACACTCTCTGACCCACCATATGTGGATGTAAAGCAGGGCTAAGGAATAACTAAGAACAAAACAACTATTGGAGATCTTTCCACACCCTAGAGGTAAAATGAGGATCTCAATCAGAAATGGTCATCCTTCGGACTCCATGGGTTATCTCCACCTCCTCTAGATACTACCTTGAAAAAACATCCCTATAGATCGACTCCTAGATTGCTATAAAGTGGGTTGATTTTGTTAAACAGTCCACTACCACCCAAATAAAAAAATTTCTTCCCCATGATAGATGTAAACTAGTAAAAAAGTCCATTGAGATGTACCCCCATTTCCTCTGAGGAACATCCAATTGTGGAAGAAAACTACTGAGGACATGGTGCTCATCCATGACCTTCAGGCCCACCAAACATCGAAACAAAAACTCCACAACTGCTCGCTTCCACCTAGGCCACCAAAACTAGCTCCTCAACGCTTGGTACATCTTTGTAATTCAAGGATGCACTACTAAAGGAGAACTATGGAACTCACTGTGAACTATCTAGCGCATCACCAAAGGATCAAATATCCTTATGCAGTAAAACACTCAATGTATTTAATCCCCATACCAACCATCAGGGGCCTCACCACAAACAACATGTTCTCTCCAGACATTCACCTCTAGATCCCACAAATGGGTCTCTACCACCTTATACACTAGAGCTGAATGCTCCATCATCTGAATGAGACAACCTCAGCCCCTAACTTCTCCCGTATCGATAAGAAATGCTTATATTTCACACATTACTGTATATGAATATCATGATTCATGAAATGCATCAAAAAGTGAATTTCGGATCACTGCAACAACTAAAAAAATTCAATTTTATAGGTGTAAATGTTATTTTGAAGTCATTTTCTTGTATGAAGTCCATCCACCAATGATGCCACATATTTATGTCATGTTAGGTGAGTACATTCCATAAGATCTTATGTTGGTGGATAACCATTAAACACTCTCAAATGAGGTAATGTTTCGACCACTTTCGAGTAAACACCACATCAGGAAAATCAAGATCTTGGGTGGAATAGTTATGTTAATGGGGATGCAACTGCAACGACCCATAAGTAACAAGTGATATTTTCTCTATCAGAACACAACCCAACCCCAGGTGCGAAGCGTCACTGTAACACCCCAAGATTTCATAGTGTGTTATTTTTTCAAAATAATTCAATAACTTGCACTACACGCAACACTGAGTTCAATTGCACCATGACTTACCAAAAAAAAGCCATTAAAAGAGGTCATGAATAGTATTAACTAAATTTTAAACTTTATATAATCCTTATAATTTTAGAATCCATATTATGAGTTTCTTAGTCATAATGAAAGAACAGATTCATTTTTAGTATTGCACTTTTCACAACTTTTGATAGTGAAACCTTTTTAAATACAATATTTTAAACTTTTTGACAAAATGGAGACATAAAAAAATTTAAAATGAAACATCCCAAGCTTCCACAGTACGCTTTCCTTTGAATAAAACAGTAGCGTGTGTTGTACGCAACTTCGAGTTCTAACACACCGTAACCAATCAAACTAGCTGTTATGAATAGTAATACCTACTTTTTGAAGTTATATATATTTTATATTTTAAAATGGACTTTATTTTTGGATTCGGAATATCAAATTTAGCCTAAGGTAAAATTTTGGTACTTTTCGGATAACTTTCATATTTTGATGAATAGTGAAAATTACTAAATTTTAATTAAAAACAACTTTTTTAATCAAAATAATTAATAGTGATAAATTATGAATTTGAGTGGTTTTAAAGTATATTTAGAATATATTTTTACTATTTAATATAATGTTGGTCATTGGACATAATTTTACAATTAAACCGAACATAAACAAGTGTCAATCTTTTGATAGTTATTATCTCTTAAAAACACGCTTTTTGTTTTGACAGCGGGAATTAATTTTAAATTAATTTCTGCCACTTCTGTGTTTTGAATTTAGGAAAATGGATTCCATATTTGGAATCAGGATTTTCAAATTGTGTAAATAGGTAACTTTTATTTTTAGACATTTTGAATAATTACTGCGGTAAATATTTTATTTACCATGGTTAAGGGTAAATCCGGTAAATAAGGGTTAAAAAATAATATTATAATAATACAAAATTACCCTAAAACGTGTCTTAACCCTATTGGTTGATAAATGGTCGACCATGGTAATCTTTGTGTCAATTTTGGGACCCCATGGATCCACTTGTAAGTGATAATGACACTTTATTTTAATTAAGTCAAAATGAATACAAAAATGACACAAGCATATATCTTTTAGAAAAACAATTGTTACATAGAGTTATTTAAGTTGGATTTTAGATTATAAATATTCATTAGAAAGATAAAAATATTTCCTACATAATGATATTTTATTTATAATTTTTAGACATTAAATAATTTATTTTATTTATGACACAATGATGATGCAGTAATTTCTAAAATAGTGAAAAATTAAAATAATTGATATTATAAATACCCAAATAAATATAATATGAAACTTTTAATGAATTAAACTAATTTTCTAGGATAATATGATATATTAGGAGTGATTTAATTGACTTTGTTCGAAGTAATCAATCTGTTATGAGTTTCACAAAAATTAACTATTGAATAGTGTCAAAATTGACATAAAAGAGTTCTTAAAACAAATATTATATTATTATTTGATATTAAATTTTTAAAAATCTAAGGTTTCGGCCAAGGGACATATATAATGATTGGATCATCATTAATGGACCACTTGGGGGTCGCTTGTATGTATATGGTAAGTCTATTAACCATATAATATAAAAATACAAAGAGACATTGTAAAAGTGAAACTAATTAACTTAGAGTTAATACTTAAAGATAAGGTAAATATAAGTACCCAAACCTGTCTAAATTCTATTGGTTGAGTTTTTTTCGACCTATCCCCACCTTAAACTTTGAATAGTTAATTTTGGAGCCATTATAAACCGAATATGAATTTATTATAAATTAATATTTCTAGCTTTTCCAAAGGTGCCCCTCACCCCTCTTATAAAAAGGCACTCCTCCTTCTCATTTCTTCACATCTCTAAAGCCTTTTGGTTCGGCCAAACTCTGCCCAAATACTCTCCCAACATCCCTCAATACAACCTAGAGCCCTTATTT
Source organism: Viscum album (assembly GCA_963277665.1). Classification (NCBI taxonomy): domain Eukaryota; kingdom Viridiplantae; phylum Streptophyta; class Magnoliopsida; order Santalales; family Viscaceae; genus Viscum; species Viscum album. The sequence goes on along the minus strand of OY728135.1, from coordinate 1,998,677,314 downwards.
TGATCAGAAAGCCAACCTAATGAGCCCTTTTGATCAAATCAAAAGGAAGAACCCGAAGAAGAGGTAATGATTTCACCACCATTTTCTAAGTTCATTTCTTCTTCCACTTCTTCTTCCTTTGTTCTTACCATTCTAAAATAATAACTCCAGTATCTCACATATACTGTGATGTTATTATAAATATGGTACGACCATATTCATTATCCTATCCACCCTTTGAATAACATGTCACCATACGTGCGTACGTACGGCTTACCGTCTCCACGTCGTGGTGTAATTGTTATTCAATATAATATTATTTGGATGGGTATAATAATGATGTGTAACTCATGTAAATAATAAATCTAACATGTTAATGATTCTTTATATATGATATACCATCCATTTATATATTATTTTAATATCAAATAATGATATTGTCGCTCGTGCGTACGTACGGACTACCGTCTCCACGAACGTGATGAGATTCATTCTCCATCGTATCCATTCATGTATAATTATCATTTGATGATTTAAAAATGATGTTTAAGGACTTTATATCATTCTGGATATGAATAATATACAACCTATCCTTTACAAAAAGGTCTTACGTAACAAAACATATAAAAGAAAACAAGTAAGTTAACACCCGAAACAACGATAATACTAAGATATTATTATAAATCGATATTAAAAGATCATATATGATATCATATTAATGTATATGATTCTTGTATAATTTAGTAACAATTATTTCACCATTATACAAGAGGTTAACCTACCCCAACCAAGGCAAAAGTACAAGGTAAGGGTTATTTCACAATCTCTTCATTATCCGAGGTTGTTTATACGTAATAATCAACTGGGATATCTTTATCATCCACATCCATGTTTCTTAAAAATGTATTTCAAAACATTTTTACTATTTACAAGAATATGGGTTAAAGTCATTTATACCCTTGTCTGACTTTTTATAAGAGGTTTATAAAGGAATCTTTCCATCGTTTTCAAAACAAGGTCCTTTTTAACCTTTTCGACAGAATTGAGGTAAGAATGTTTTTTTTAACTTATACGGCGGGTGCGGTTATTTTACGCCGTTATAAAATCTTTAAAGCTTTACTTACAAGCAAATAAGAATATTATCAAAGAAAATGTTTTATTTTATATGGATCTTAAATGATTTCAAAATAAAAGGAGATATTTCTTTAAAAAGAATTTTGATTTCATCTACATCAACATCCTTTGATGGATTTTAAGATTATTTGAAGTTGATTTATTATGATACAAAACATCTATATTGTATTGAAGGTTTTGTGATATGTTTTACTGTGGATGTGCTATTTTTATACCATTCATAGTTTATGGTGAAAGTATTGACATTTCGTATGCTAGTTTTAATATGAATGTTTATGTTATGTTTAAACCTTTTCATATGGGAATGCATTGGACTTAATATGTGACGGGTGGAGCCCGCTATAGCTCCTCGATGCATCGGTAGGTCTCATGAGACAAACTAGTGTCTTGGCACAAGGCCTTGACAAAATCTTATTTGTAGTCTTGGCACGAGGCCTTGGCTATGTGGTTATGATAGTCTGGCATTATGCATTCCAACATTATGAAAGTGGTTATTGATTTTTGCATGTGATTATTCGATTATTAGAATATCCATGTGAATAAGTAAATGGAATTATTTCATTTTATTTATGCCGTACCATGTTGAAAGTTCATGTTTGAAAGGATTTTGTTTTAGTTATACATTGCCTTAAATGTTTATGCTTATTTTTGAATGTTCCGCTATATTGTTATCCTTACTGGGCATTTGAGCTCACCCCTTTTCTATGTTTTATTTTTTCCCAGGAAGTGAAGAAGTAAATTATGAATGACCTGCAGGGATATTATATGGGGATATGAGTGTGGATTATGGAGACATTATGTTGTTGTAGTAGTTTTTCATTTTATGATGTAATGTAAAACTTATGAATATATCTAGTATTTCCAAGGCTACTAAACCAATCGGTCTTTTGAGATTTGATCTTTCTTGTGATCATACCAATGTTATGTAATAATGCACTGACTCTGGGTAACTGGGGTCGGGGCGTTACAGTTGGTATCAGAGGAAGTTTAGTACAAACCTTGGAAGCTAGATTTAGATAAACTCTGATTAGAGAACGTAGCCCTAAGATGAACTTTGAGGATTAGTATAGAAGAACTTCCTAGAATTTTGGTATTGTAGAGATTTTGTGAGTTTTCCGAGCAATACATCCCTGTCTGGATACGAGCAGGTAGAGGCGGCTCTGGCACAGATGTACCTAGGGGTAAAACCCGAAAACACCGCTTTGAGCTAGACTCGGACGGGAACTGGTGCACGACAACGGGCCTTGCTGCACTCTTGGTTACGACACTCCCGGGGGATATGCTTAGGATAACTCTCATTTTCTTTACAAATCATTATGAAGGGTTTATGAGTATATACTTTCTCAAAGAAAACATTTTTATGATTATGGATTATATCCATAAATAGTTCAATTTATGTCAAGTGTTTTATAAGTATGGGATTATGTATTTTGATTCATAAACTGATCTAGTTTATGCCATTGTATAGAAATGGCGCCCAGTAGAAGGAATGAGAACACCAAAAATACACATGATTCAAAGAGAAGGAAGGATCATATCTTTCATGGTCTTAAGCTAGAATTTATAAGAGAAATAGTCTCCCATGTATTTTCATCATATGAAGAAATAATATCATGTGTTGATAAGATAAGTAAAGAGTTTACTGAGTCCTATGGCTTTGAAGGGAATCAAGAGAAGAAAAGGATGGAAGAGAGAAAGATGGATAAAGGGAAAAGGGAAAAGAAGAATTTTCCCATATTTGGTAACTGTGGAAAGAAACACCCTGGAACTTGCCTGAAAGGAATGGGAGTTTGTTATAAGTGTGGAAGAAAAGGGCACAAAGTACGTGACTGCAAGGGTAAGAAAATGGTTTTAAATGTACAATGCTTCATTTGCAAGGAGTTTGGACACTACGCGAACCTATGTCCCAGTCATCAGACTATGCCGCAAATGATGTTATTGGATAATAACCAAGTTATGATACTACCACAGATGAAGAGGAATGATTAGAGTTCTTATGTTGATTATGTCAATTGAGTGTTGTATCAACAATGTACTTGTTATAATAATTATGGAGTATATAAGGATTGTACTGCAGTACTATTTCATTAAGGACTTGAGATTGTGTGGAACAAAGAAAAGTGACTCAATAGCAGGATAAATTTTCGGAAAATATATGGTTGAGAGAATAATAAATCATAATATAGTTCTGATACCGAGGTAGTGATTTTGGAATAATATGTGATTGTTTTGAATAAATTATATTGGATATTCTTGACTACCTTGGAACTAATTAATGATTTGTATATTCCATCATTGTTGGGGGTTAAAACATTTTTGGATTAATGAAGTATATCCAGCATTCTATATGGAATAAGGGAGCATGAATGTAATCAATAAGGAATATGGTAATACATGATGAAGGTATTCATATGCTATTACGGGGTAAAAAGGATCTATATTATGTTTACCTTCCTTATGAATGTTGGACTGTGAGTTTGGACAAAAGTATTTTGGATAGTTCTAGTTTGGATTATTTTGGATTGCCATAAAAGGACAACCCGGAGGTCGGGCGGCAACCCGTCGCGTCCGGCAAGGCTGCGAGACTTGAACCCGCAACCAAAGGGCGACAAGGGTGTATCACCTACCACTATCCCACGAGATGTCCTGGATTAAATAAAGTAGTTTTTTATAAGATCTGGTATGTGAATTCTAAATTCGTTTATTTTGGAACCCTCTATGAATAGTATAAATAGAATTTTTTTTACGAGTGAATGATGAGTTTTGGTAGAAATTTATTAATGGATAAAACTCTAATTATAAACTAAGTATATATCCTTATGATCTTAGCCAATCTCATAAATAAATTACTCATCATTAATAAAAGGAACTTAGAACAAAAATGTTGTCCTAGATGGTACCTTAAATCATCACTAATTTATGGCTTTGGGATTGTTGGCCTTTTCATAGCCATGTTCTCTACCACTCTCCATCAGATAATTGATGGCTAGATTTTTCTTCCATATCCATATTTTCTTACATGGAACCCTAGTATGTGTTATTTTCGGTAATCTTCATACTTTCCACTCTTTATTTTAAATAGAGGCCTCATTAATTCATTTTTCTATGTGGGATTTCAACTAAGATATTTTGAAACGTCAAAAATGTGTTATCCTAATACCCTATGTTTTGTTGAACCGATGGTATTTCAAATCATCATAGATTGATGAATTTAAGGACCTCAATTATACACTTGTTTGTGATTGATGACCTCAATCACTACCTATAAATATTTACGTTTTTCCTCCGATTATATGTCTCTAATTTCCACCAATGTTCTCCTAATCGAGATCATAATTTGGTGGTGACCCTTTGATTTCTCTTTTCCTCATATTAAGACTAAATTTTAGTAACCCAATTTCTGATGTGGGTTTTCAAACAAATATATTTTCTACTTTCAACCTTTTATTTTTTAAGAACAATTTAAAATTGCGAGGACGCAATTTGTTGAAGGAGAGGAGAATGTAACACCCCAAGATTTCATAGTGTGTTATTTCTTCAAAATAATTCAATAACTTGCACTACACGCAACACTGAGTTCAATTGCACCATGACTTACCAAAAAAAAGCCATTAAAAGTGGTCATGAATAGTATTAACTAAATTTTAAACTTTATATAATCCTTATAATTTTATAATCCATATTATGAGTTTCTTAGTCATAATGCAAGAACAGATTCATTTTCAGTATTGCACTTTTATCAACTTTTGATAGTGAAACCTTTTTAAATACAATATTTTAAACTTTTTGACTAAATGGAGACATCAAAAAATTTAAAATGAAACATCCCAAGCTTCCACGGTACGCTTTCCTTTGAATAAAACAGTAGCGTGTGTTGTACGCAATTTCGAGTTCTAACACACCGTAACCAATCAAACTAGCTGTTATGAATAGTAATACCTACTTTTTGAAGTTATATATATTTTATATTTTAAAATGGACTTCATTTTTGGATTCGGAATATCAAATTTAGCCTAAGGTAAAATTTTGGTACTTTTCGGATAACATTCATATTTTGATGAATAGTGAAAATTACTAAATTTTAATTAAAAACAACTTTTTTAATCAAAATAATTAATAGTTATAAATTATGAATTTGAGTGGTTTTAAAGTATATTTAGAATATATTTTTACTATTTAATATAATGTTGGTCATTGGACATAATTTTACAATTAAACCGAACATAAACAAGTGTCAATCTTTTGATAGTTATTATCTCTTAAAAATACGCTTTTTGTTTTGACAGCGGGAATTAATTTTAAATTAATTTCTGCCACTTCTATGTTTTGAATTTAGGAAAATTGATTCCATATTTGGAATCAGGATGTTAAAATTGTGTAAATAGGTAACTTTTATTTTTAGTCATTTTGAATAATTACTGCGGTAAATATTTTATTTACCATGGTTAAGGGTAAATCCGGTAAATAAGGGTTAAAAAATAATATTATAATAATACTAAATTACCCTAAAACGTGTCTTAACCCTATTGGTTGATAAAGGGTCGACCATGGGCATCTTTGTGTCAATTTTGGGACCCCATGGATCCACTTGTAAGTGATAATGACACTTTATTTTAATTAAGTCAAAATTAATACAAAAATGACACAAGCATATATCTTTTAGAAAAACAATTGTTACATAGAGTTATATAAGTTGGATTTTAGATTATAAATATTCATTAGAAAGATAAAAATATTTCCTACATAATGATATTTTATTTATAATTTTTAGACATTACATAATTTATTTTATTTATGACACAATGATGATGCAGTAATTTCTAAAATAGTGAAAAATTAAAATAATGGATATTATAAATACCCAAATAAATATAATATGAAACTTTTAATGAATTAAACTAATTTTCTAGGATAATATGATATATTAGGAGTGATTTAATTGACTTTGTTCGAAGTAATCAATCTGTTATGAGTTTCACAAAAATCAACTATTGAATAGTGTCAAAATTGACATAAAAGAGTTCTTAAAACAAATATTATATTATTAATTGATATTAAATTTTTAAAAATCTAAGGTTCGGCCATGAGACTTATATAATGATAGGATCATCCTTAATGGACCACTTGGGGGTCTCTTGTATGTATATGGTAAGTCTATTAACCATATAATATAGAAATACAAAGAGACATTGTAAAAGTGAAACTAATTAACTTAGAGTTAATACTTAAAGATAAGGCTAATATAAGTACCCAAACCTGTCTAAATTCTATTGGTTGAGTTGTTTTCGACCTAACCCCACCTTAACCTTTGAATAGTCAATTTTGGTGCCATTAGAAACAGAATATGAATTTATTATAAATTAATATTTCTAGCTTTTCCAAAGGTGCCCCTCACCCCTCTTATAATAAGGCACTCCTCCTTCTCATTTTTTCACATCTCTAAAGCCTTTTGGTTCGGCCAAACTCTGCCCAAATACTCTCCCAACATCCCTCAATACAACCTAGAGGCCTTAGTTTGATCAGAAATCCAACCTAAGGAGCCCTTTTGATCAAATCAAAAGGAAGAACCTGAAGAAGAGGTAATGATTTCACCACCCTTTTCTAAGTTCATTTCTTCTTCCACATCTTCTTCCTTTGTTCTTACCATTATAAAATAATAACTCCAGTATCTCACATATACTGTGATGTTATTATAAATATGGTACAACCATATTCATTATCCTATCCACCCTTTGAATAACATGTCACCATACGTGCGTACGTACGGCTTACCGTCTCCACGTCGTGGTGTAATTGTTATTCAATATAATATTATTTGGATGGGTATAATAATGATGTTTAACTCATGTAAATAATAAATCTAACATGTTAATGATTCTTTATATATGATATACCATCCATTTATATATTATTTTAATATCAAATAATGATATTGTCGCTCGTGCGTACATACGGACTACCGTCTCCACGAACGCGATGAGATTCATTCTCCATCGTATCCATTCAAGTATAATTATCATTTGATGATTTAAAAATGATGTTTAAGGACTTTATATCATTATGGATATGAATAATATACAACCTATCCTTTACAAAAAGGTCTTACGTAACAAAACATATAAAAGAAAACAAGTAAGTTAACACCCGAAACAACGATAATACTAAGATATTATTATAAATCGATATTAAAAGATCATATATGATATCATATTAATGTATATGATTCTTGTATAATTTAGTAACAATTATTTCACCATTATACAGGAGGTTAACCTACCCCAACCAAGGAAAAAGTACAAGGTAAGGGTTATTTCACAATCTCTTCATTATCCGAGGTTGTTTATACGTAATAATCTACTGGGATATCTTTATCATCCACATCCATGTTTCTTAAAAATGTATTTCAAAAAATTTTACTATTTACAAGAATATGGGTTAAAGTCATTTATACCCTTGTCTGACTTTTTATAAGAGGTTTATAAAGGAATCTTTCCGTCGTTTTCAAAAGAAGGTCCTTTTTAACCTTTTCGACAGAATTGAGGTAAGAATGTTTTTTTTAACTTATACGGCGGGTGCGGTTATTTTACGCCGTTATAAAATCTTCAAAGATTTCCTTACAAGCTTATAAGAATATTTTCGAAGAAAATGTTTTATTTTATATGGATCTTAAATGATTTCAAAATAAAAGGAGATATTTCTTTAAAAAGAATTTTGATTTCATCTACATCAACATCCTTTGATGGATTTTAAGATTATTTGAAGTTGATTTATTATGATACAAAACTTCTATATTGTATTGAAGGTTTTGTGATATGTTTTACTGTGGATGTGTTATTTTTATACCATTCATAGTTTATGGTGAACGTATTGACATTTCGTATGCTAGTTTTAATATGAATGTTTATGTTATGTTTAAACCTTTTCATATGGGAATGCATTGGACTTAATATATGACGGGTCGAGCCCGCTATAGCTCCTCGATGCATCGGTAGGTCTCATGAGACAAACTAGTGTCTTGGCACAAGGCCTTGACAAAATCTTATTTGTAGTCTTGGCACGAGGCCTTGGCTATGTGGTTATGATAGTCTGGCATTATGCATTCCAACATTATGAAAGTGGTTATTGATTTTTGCATGTGATTATTCGATTAGTAGAATATCCATGTGAATAAGTAAATGGAATTATTTCATTTTATTTATGCCGTACCATGTTGAAAGTTCATGTTTGAAAGGATTTTGTTTTAGTTATACATTGCCTTAAATGTTTATGCTTATTTTTGAATGTTCCTCTATATTGTTATCCTTACTGGGCATTTGATCTCACCCCTTTTCTATGTTTTATTTTTTCCCAGGAAGTGAAGAAGTAAATTATGAATGACCTGCAGGGATATTATATGGGGATATGAGTGTGGATTATGGAGACATTATGTTGTTGTAGTAGTTTTTCATTTTATGATGTAATGTAAAACTTATGAATATATCTAGTATTTCCAAGGCTACTAAACCAATCGGTCTTTCGAGATTTGATCTTTCTTGTGATCATACCAATGTTATGTAATAATGCACCGACTCTGGGTAACTGGGGTCGGGGCGTTACAGTCACAGAAAACATCAAACTGAACTCCCTCTACTAGAAGATAAAAAATATAGCACTTAATAACATCTCCTTCAGATTATCAAAAGGTGTCTGACACTTATCAGTCCACACGAACACCAAATCATTCCAGTTCCATGTCATCAGAGCAGTTGCACCCTAAGAGAAATCATCTACGATCCTCTTATAGTATCCTATAAGACCAATGAATCTTTTTACCTGTGCCATTGTTTTGGGGGATTTCTAAGACACAACTACTTCTATTCTCAAGGGATCCATAGGTATTCCCTACAAGGACACAACATTCCCCATGAAACAGATCTCTCGAGCCAAAAAAAAAACCCTTTGACAGCATCCTAAACAAGTGATGTTGAAAAAGTACTCCTATAATGGCATTTAGATTCCATTCATGCTCCTCCTCAGACACGAAGTACCAAATGATTTCATGGATGAAAACCATAATGAATTAACAAGGAACTCATGGAACACAAAGTTCATCTATCCCATGAACACAGCTGGTGTATTCATCACACCAAATGGAATTACAACAAACTAATAATTCCCATGACGAAAATGGAATGTAGTCTTCAAGATATATTCATCTTTCACACGCATCTGATGATAACCGGACCCCAAGTCGATCATTGAGAAACAACTTTCATCACTCATTTGAATGAATAAATCATCAATATGTGGAAGAAGATAGTGAATCTTCACTGTCACTTTATTTAAATGGTGATAATCGATACAAAACTCCAAACTGTCATCAACCTTCTTCATGAACATAATTGGTGTGACCCATGATGAAACTATCATCCAAACCAAACTGCAATATAATAGACAATCAAGTTGTATATGTAGCTATCATAACTAATAAGGGGACAAAATATATGGAGACATAGAGATAAGAGAGGCTCTTGGTTGTAGATCGATACCAAACTCAATCTCCCATTGAGGGGGTAATGCAACAAATTCTTCTGAAAAAACATCAGGGTACTCTTCTAGGACCCTATGAAAATCCAAATGATAAACCTCTGAAGAACTAAACATAAGATAAACCATCATGGATGATAAAGAAGGAACATGCCTCTAACCAATCTGATTGTCTCTCTCACAAATAAACACCACAAGATCTCTATCTGCATCAGAGAACACCACATTCCTCGTAAATCAATCCACAATTTCTAAAAACAAATAAAACCAATCCATGTTGAGGATGAAATCATATGGTTGTATCTATAAACATTAGAAATTTCCTCAAGAGCGGTGCTACCCCAGAACTAGCAAACAACCTCAACATACATCAAATAAGTTAGCTCAACCTCAAGATGACGTAGTCACACCAAGTGCACTAGAAGCCATTCTACCTAAAGTCCCAAATCATGGACAAGAGTAGGTAAGATGATGGAGTGTGTCACTCCGGAATCAAACAAGGAATACACCAATATAGATAACATGAAAAGGGTACCTTGAATGACATTTGGATCGCTTGTTGTGGAAAATGCTAATGCATAAAGATAACCAAGACCACATCTATGACCTCTATGGACATTATGAAGACAACCACCATTGATATACTCTGTTATCTGTGGACGGGGAGTACCAAAGAGCTATCCTCTTCCTACCCCATCATCTCTTCACTAAACCAATGCAGGTGCAACCTACTGCTGTTGACTTTGTTAGAACTGCACCAATGGAAGAACCTGGAGTGGAAAACCTGGTGCATGATGACATCTCTAAAATGTTGGGCACTCGCCCTATTTATGAACTCTACCTCTACATGAAACACAATAGCATGATCCATTGGCACATGCATGAGAGCTACTGCCCCTGAAAAAACGAGTTGTTGAGGGTTGGGTCCTACCCCTGACTGAACAGAAACTCTTTTGCCCTGAAAACCAGGAACCCCAGACCACATATTTGCTTCATGAGGAATCATGATGACTCCCCTCTTTTGACGTTCTAGTTCAAGGAAATTTCATCTCGATGACCTCTTTCCCTGTCAGAATCTCATTATATGTCTTCAGCATAAACAGGGTGACCAAGCATTGGTTCTCTAGATGCAAAAACTCCTCTAAATGCCTCACTCTTGCCTCCTCATCAAGAAATTGGTGGGAAGAATATCTTAAGAGGTTTGATAAATAGATTCCAAACTCTTCCACACTAAATCTCCCTAGTCGAAGCGTCTGAAGCACCTGTAAACTAGACACCTTCGCAGTTGAGGAAAGAAACTCAACTCAAAACTTTTGTCGAAACACCATCCATGAGATAGTGGACTCCACACAATCCCTTGGGAATAAGAAACACCAATTCCACATTACTCCATGAAGCATCATCACAAACAAGGAAACCATGTTCTCCTTCCAAGCACGGATCGAACTGAACCCTATATAGGCCTCCTCCAACCAGTATTCTATTAATTCATCTAAAACAAAGCGCCCTTACTTTTGCAATGTCTGGTGCAGAAACTCTAGGATTGTCCTCCTCCATGTGTTTTCATCGTCAATATCTACCATTTGGTGATTTTATGTCATAGCCTGCAGACCATATTTTGTGAAAACCTAAAAAAGATGTCGACTAGAAGCCATACTTGAAAAATAACCAATAGTTAGGGCTCATAAACCTATAATATAGAAGCCTCAGTATTAATGAATTTATTATTTTCTTTTTTTAATTTATTATTAATCAATCTCATGGTCTAACCATTAAAACACATGAACAAAGAAGAATGAGTCATGATCCTTTCTAAGGTCTCAACAATAAAACATGAATAACTATTCTTAATAGCCAGTTTAAACTTAATGGTCTGTGCATCAGATCATAGGGGGCCCCAAACATCTATGTCTCCACTGGTCTCCAGTGATTACATAACTTGATAACCATAGATAAAATTGTTTCCCTACCAACCCATGAAGCCTCTCGTTTTATTAACACCAAAAATCATCATATCCCTCAACTAGACATCTGATACCACTCTGTCTTATCCCCCTCCCCACATGGTGTACACCTCCTTGGATGGAAATCTGCAAAGAGAGATAATTACCCCTGAGTCCCACCTCCAGTAGGCCCCGTGTTGGCGACTAACTCTGAGGGTATATTAACCACCAAAATGGGAGGCATTACTCTCTATTAGAACACAGCCATTTAAAGATATTGATTACATTCCTTCATCCCCTTTTTTCAATTTCACTTTACGTTCATTTATTTTTTAATCATTAATTAACTATTATGAATTTACACATTACATTTCAATAGAATATCACCCAGAGTCATCTTTTCCATTAAATTTCAACCTCATCATTTCATCCCATCAATTTCCAACCCCTTGTGTTAACAATGTTTATTCCGTATTTTATTTGAAACATTATTACTTCCCCATATTCAAAGGAATTCTATATAAAATTATAAGTTCCTAAACATAAGGGGGATGAACATTGTGAGTAGATGAACTACCCATCAAGTCTTTGTAACATATATTAAAAGTGTAAAACCATCATCCCTCAGGAATCTAAAAATGGAAGGCATGCAGCATACCCTGTGGATATTCATCCCTTTTGGAAGGAGGATAAACAAACCAGATGACTTGAGAAGTGGGAAAAATAAGGAAGATAAACCCTCAAATAGAAACTTCAAGCATCTAGACATTCACACCCAACTTATTCCATTATCTCAGGTTCCCTCCATGACACCCACATCCATAAAAAAAATGCATCTTTCCACTCTACGTGTCAACTACTACCACAACAAAAAGGCATCCCTACCCCCACATATCATAGTAGCCTTCCCTACTCACATCACAACCAAAGAAGTATGAAATTGAACATCATAAAAATTGAGCTCTTGGCCCTTAAAAAGGCATCCAACCATCATACACTATAAGCACTAATATCTCCAAGCATAAGAATATTGGCCTTTATAAGAAAGAGGGTAACTTTGAACCCTATGATGAATTATCATTTTATCAAAAATCCTTTTATTTAATCCATATATAACTAATTGATTAATTATTTGTAGGTTCCAACTGTGAGTAACCTAAAGAGAAATATATAATAGATATCACAAATTTATCAAAGATACTTACTGCACCAATTTGATTAACATTAAATTACAAGAACCACAACAACAAGAAGATTCGTTTACCTGATTCTTTATCTTTATCCAAACAACTGTAAATTAATTTTCAACTTTATATTATTTAACAATTTACATAAATAATGAAAAGATAAATAATGAAATAATAGAAATCATAATGTCTAGAAAAACTAGAGGATATAATTTACAATAGATATAAATTTATTTATCAGAGTCAAATGTTTATGATGTCAATTCCATTGTGATCAAGTGGTCTAAAACATGTTTTCTATACATTTTCACATAAATTAATAGAGATGAAATGAATTAAATAACTCAAATGGTTCTTATCATTCTATATATTTGGATAATCCCCAAAACCATTTATGATACCATCCCTCATGAAAACTGCATCAACCTGAAGATTTCGCGGCATGGCCACACTATATGACGGTAAAGAAAACTCCATTAGAAGCATGGGGATCACATTAAATCACATGTCAAGGAGAAACAAGAGGAAAAATATTTAATAAAATATAAGAATTGAGTTATGTCCATCCTAATATAAATGAAGGATTGACACTTACTACTTACACCCAAATAGAGGGTACACATTCATGAGGAAGTAAATACAATGGGAAATGATCTAAGGATTATGTATCAATCAAAAAAAACCCTAAGGTAATAAATAATGGTTCAATTGTATTGCACCAATGAATAGGAAGGTAGAATAAGAAGGAATATATATCGTCCCTTTAGAAGATTTAATGGAGTAGCTATTTATGATACCTTGGATTTTATATTAAAAGAAAAATGTATTAAACAACATAGTTTGACAATGTAAAAGAATCCCAAGCCATAGATAAATTAATATAGGAGTTATGTGATATGATTTGTCTTTAAATTAATTATCACAATTACTTTAATGCATTTCCCATCCATGGAAACATAAAATATGAGAAACTACAGGATGTTGGAAGTACATTACACTAAACCTAAAATTTGACAATGTTTTGGATGACTCACCATTCTGGGAAACTAACTCTTCTAGAAACACACTAAAAACTCACAAGTCTGGATTCCTCATTGGTCTAGAAACACTATAAAACCTCACTGGAGTGGATGCACTATACATGAACACAAAATTTGGAAAATTACTAATTCATCTCTTAAAAATAGCCAACTACTCTGGAAACACTATTAACGAACTAGAAATTTGGAAAAGGAAAATAGCCTACTGTTTAAAATAGCCTATTATTAGAAAACTCTATTGATGAACTGGAAATTTGGAAAATGTATTATCCTGCTTTTGGAAAAAGCTCACTGTTTTGGTAACATTGTTCATGAACCAGAAATTTTTCAAAGGAAATATCATACTATTGGAAATAACCTATTATTCTAGAAACACTATTCATGAACTAGAAATTTGGGAAAGTGTTGGGTATAAGTTAACTTGACCTCCCATAACACCTCAAACATTAGATTTAAGCAATGAAATTGATCAGTGTGGTCAATTCCATTACAAATAATTTTAATTGAAAACTATTAAATACTTTGTATATGATTCTAATGTATTAAAGAATAATAATTTAGAAATGATATGCAATTAAGAAATTTCATAAGCCAAACATTTGATGATGTTTTAGAGATTATTGTATTAATTCACCATATGATTCATTATGTGTAATGAAAAAATTGGAATAGTTCAATTCCCAACTAATGAATAATATTTTTCTAATTGAAATCTATAAATTTTGAATATTTACTTATAAGCTTTGTGAGTGAAATAATTAATCAACTGTACGAAAATCGTCTTAAAATATAAATGTTGTGTTGTTATAATAAATTTTCTATGATATTGAGGGGTTTTTTAATATTTTCCTATTTAATTCCTTCTAGTCATCATCATTTGGTAGATCATGTTCACTATCCCATTCTTTCAAAACATGTTTTTTATTTTTCTCTTCCATGTCTATGTTTCTAGAAATGGTATCTTATGTGAAATTATTGTTCATTGGTAACCTTCACATTTCCAATGCCCTGTTATTATGATGACTCAAAACTAACCCAATTAAAAAATTGGGGTTATGAATTTTTTTTCAAATAACAAAATATTGATTTATGAGATCATGTTTAATTTTTGAGGATGCAATATAATTAAGGTGGGGGAATGTGATAACCTACAAATCTAAAGTAAGATTAGTATAATTAATTCAACAGAAATAAATATTATCTCTTGAGTATATAAGATATTTTAAATATTTTAAATAAATTTTTATTATATCCTATAATTCACACAAAAATTTGATATCTTGGGTTACATGCCTGAAAAACATTGTTCGGTTTATTATATTAAACACAAGTACGAGTTTTACCAAAAAATATAATTATCATATTATAAATTAATATAATAAGATATAACCTAGAAGTAATGTTAATGATTTTTAAAATTATAAATAATATTATTAAAATACATGTTTGAATTATTTGGTAACAAATTAATTAGAAATGAATATTAGAACCAATTGAATATAAAGGGGATGTTTTTATAAAAACAATTTTTATGATCAAAATGTCATTTTATCCAACAAAATTAAATTACAGTAAAATAGAGACATATATTAATGTAATAATTATATATTGTATATATAATTTAATATATATTAAAAATATCCAATATATTTTTTACGGACAATATAAGAACAAAATAAATATTACGCATAAAATAGATATTTCTATAAAGCTATTTCTAGTAGCTTTTGAAGGTGAAACTATTTTAAATTAAATATTCAAATACATTATAAGGTTAATATGTAAAAATAATATTCAATTTTCGTATGAAAATAATAAAAATTCTATACAGTGGATTTTTGTTAATTTTCTGTGATGTTTTACATTATATATGAATAGTGGAAAAAATCTTTTTAATTGAAAAAAATTTCATCATTTAATTTATTTATAATGATATATTATATTTTAAATTTATTTAAATGTAAAATTATTTCAATTAAACATAAATTATCAAAATATTGTTTATTTCCATCAACATAAATTTTTAATAGAATATTAAATCCTATATATTTTTTGAAATTTTTTGCTTTATAACCCCAATTTTTCATCCCATCTGCATCATTAATATTAAATTATTTTCTACCACTTCTATGATTTTAATATTTGAGAATGGATTAAATATTTTTAATTCTAATAATGAATTATGTAATATAACATGAACTTAGTTTTGAAAAAATTAGTAGTGAATGTTGTTAAATTTAATTACACTAATTAAAATAAATTAGTATTAAAAAGGGAATAAAAATTACACATATATTACTAAACTTCCTAGAAAGTATTCTATAATCTATTGGGTGGAAATATTTTGACCCAATACTCTATTTTAACTAATTTGTTTCATTATTAGAGCCACTTATCATGGATAAAATGTGGATGCGATTTTAACCATAAAAAATATACAAGTATGTAACTCCTCCTACACTATAAATAAGTTATCACCCCACCCACATATGCACCCCTCTATTTCCGTTTAGATAATGAAAAAAATGGCCACAATAAATACAAAATTATTTCCCCCTTTATTACAATCCTTCATATAGGAACATATCCAACCAAGTATGTCTTCTGGTATAATTAAATACTTGTTAAATCGAAACGAGGTGGATATATGTTGTTCATCCAAATGGAAACCCAATGTAAAATATTTAATAAAAAATTATATTATATTGACCCCTATGCGTTATTATTCAATAATTATCATTATTAGTTTGAATGAACTACCACATCATCTTTTAAAATCATTATTCGCTCATATATGACATATAGTTTTTGTTTTAATTTGAATTATCTCAGCCAAGGGGTTTACCATGAATATTAAATACTGTAAAAAGTTATAGTTTAAATATCACTTTTTTGCGATTGTTATTATTTATTTTGAAAAAATATATTTATTTTAATAATATTCTAAAATAAATTTCCTTATATACCCAACATCTTTTTTTTGTTTTCTTATAATTACATAAAACATATAACATTTTTACAAACTATATTTACTTTGATAGCTATTTCATTTTATTGGTAAATATGTTTTTATGATCACTATGTAATATATTTATACCAAATTATATAGATTTCAAATAAAGATTGATATTAGTGTAATATATATATTATATATATTATCAAATATTTTTTCGTATTTATAAAATATATTTTATAATTATTATATAAGAACAAAACTAATATTACACATACAAATCTATATATTTATAAATGAACATGTACAACCTTATAATGGTTCACCTATTTTTATTCTAAATTTTAAAACATATATTTATTTAATATAAAGAAATACCAAAAACTTTTATGTAAAAATATAAACATTATTTAATGGTTTATTTGTGGTATTGTTTTTGAAGTTTATTTTTTATGAAGAGTCACAATACTAATTTTTAATTCAAAACTGCTTCATCCTCTAATTTTTTTATAAAGAAATATGATATTTGAAATTCGTTTTAATGTCAAATTATATCAATTATTATTCAATTAATAAATTTTTTTTCATATGAATAAATTTAAAATTTAAATTATATATAAATTCATAAAATGTTTTTGATCATTTTTAATTTAAAACTCCACTTTATCATCAAGCCCGCGGGATTAAATTTTATTTATTTTCTGCCACTTATATTATATTTTATTTTGAAACAAATGATTATATATTTAGAATTATAATATTATAGAATTTATTATAAATTGGAAATTGTTTTTAAAAAATTTATTAGTGAATGAAATTAAAATTAATTTCAATAATTTCAGAAAAATTAATAATATCAAGGGTATAAACATGATACATCAGGAAAAAATAACCTAGAAACTAGTATAAATATACTTCATTGGTCATATTTTGACCCTATCCTCCATTTAATCTACTTTTATTTATTCCTGAAGCCACATGACATAGAAGAAACATTTATTGAATTACCTATTTCAAAAAATTACAAGAATGCCACTCTTCCTCCACTATAAAATGTTTTCCACCACTCCCACATATTTACACATTTAATGTCCTTGGGTTCATCAAAAATCTTCTCAAATAAGCTCCGAAAAATCCCTCCTTTTGAATCTCACACCTAAGATGAAATCCATTTAAGGATTCAATTGGTATAAACCAAAATAGTGCATCATAAAAATGATTTATTTGAGGATGTTTACCAAAACTGAAACACAAGTTAAAGGATTTACTCATAGTGTTCATTATATTCAGAAATATTTGTTTTCATGCACCCATTCCAATTAATTTTGTGTATATAATTCAACTTTATCTTTTAATATCATTATTCACTCATATGTCATGGTAATTTATGTTTCAATTTGAATCATCCTACCTAAGGGTTTTACATTAAAAATTTCATTGTGGTAAAATTTATCATTAAAATATAAATTTAGTTTGGGACTGTTACCAATTTGATGGAATAATAATTTAATTTTTATCATGTTTCATTAAATATTTACCTCAATATACATATTAATGGGTTATAGATATGTTAATTTCTCACACCATATAAATTTTTTATATTATGTATATATTTAATGTATTTTTAATTAATTGATAAATATTAATAAAAAATAATATTTATTTAATATGGATTATTTAAAAGGATTATTTTTTATTAATTAGTTTGATTACATGATATGAGGAATATGTTGGATATGTAGTGATGGGTGGGGAACAATATATAAACTGCCCCTTGAGGCATCATGGGGTTCTCATGTGGCAAATAACTTATCCAAATTAAACTTGTTTTTACACATTGTTTCATACCATATTGTGAATGGAATTGATGGTATATGTTTTCATGTGTCTAAATAATGAAGTACAATTAGTAATAATTTCCTTTATAGATATTTTAGTTATTACTTTAATTATCCATAATATATTAATATGATAACATCTATGGATGCATTTTAATATGCATTTATTATGTAAATGATAATTTTTTGTTACCTACCTTTCCATAATGATTAATCCTCATCCTATTATTTCAATTTCATATATTCTTAGTTTTTTACATTTAAATGTTGAATTACTCTTAATGATTTATTACTACTTCATCATTATATACATATAATAATCATTTAATCCCACATTTGTTAGGATTCATTTTCCCATGATTTAAAGAGGAATCCTTTGAGGAAGTATCAAGGATGTGGCCATTTTACTTGTTAGGCTTTATTTTCATTAACCATTGTATTATGGGTATCAGGTATCTAATATGGTTTTAGAAAAACAGCTAAATTTTATAGTCCTTTGATATTTTATTCATTGTAGTTAAGACATTGTAATAATTATATTAACCAATTAAAGGTATATATGGTAAACACATTATATAACAATACAAATAATTGGACTCTATAATTTGAAAAAATAGAACACTATCATTATGAAAACATGCCAATCCAATATTTCAAATATAATGTTTAAGATGAATCTTTCTTTTATATTAAAATACTCTAATATATCCATGAACTCATTCCAATATTCCTTGATAAAGAAATCTATAATAAATATTAGTATCCAAAAACAAATTTTTTAACTCGATGTGAAAAAAAATATACAACTGTAACATCATATATCAGTAAATCAAAACAATATAACTATAAAAATTAAATATTTCCATACCATGTTTTCTCAAAACTGCTATCGGATGTCCACCATTGGTTTTAAATTTATTTAATACTCATATAAAACAAATACAATATAGTATATTAAAAATAAAGGGGAATGTATGATAACACTTTATAATTTCCCAACATAGATCCTATAAACTAGTTCTCTGAGATGGTATTCCACCAGGACAAATGTGTAAATCTCCATTGGCTATAGGTTACAAAGTAGTAGTAAGGTCCTATGGTGTGTATATGGATAGACTAATCTATCATATCAATGTCAATGAAAATGATAATAAAAAGATATTAGACCATGAATTACAAAAACAAAACGAAGAAGTAGTGAATAATCTAAAATAAACAATTCTAAATAACAAATGAAATTATGTAAAATCCCAAAAATCCATGACATACATTTAATAAATTTAACCCACTGGGATGACTGTACATATAATATTATAAATGTGAAAAAGAAATAAATGTACATCACTCAACTAATAACATTGTGCCAAACCACATAACCAATCTCCAAGAAACCTCTAATACTGTAACATTGGATCAAAATTATCTAATGTGGTTACTTTACATGATCATTTTTCAACAGGACCCACCCTTACACATCATACAACCATGCTCACCCTGAAATATAGACATAAGGCATTCCCACATACTATTATTCACATATATGGATTACAAGAAGTTTTAGAAGGCCAACCCAAGGATGATCATATATATATATACTATCAAAAATTCATTATCATTAAACATGATTACACTTGCTGATACATAAATTGAATAATAATAAAAATAATGTGATGCCTAATGTTATCATAATTTCTATAATTTCAATAAACTAGGAAATGATCATTTATGTAAATAAATTTTTTCATGTGTGTATATATATATCCCAGTAAAATATATATATTCAAAAATTGCTTGTACTAGTGTAAGGTGAAATAATTAAAATAAACAACAATAATCAATCCTTGGGTATGTATTCCCAATCATTTGGACATCTTATAAATAGGGAGTTGAGTCGTATTTCATACCACTAAAGTAGTGTATAATTATGTCAACATTATGGTCAGTAATACCAATCAATAATAACAACATTTTATAGGGCTGTAAAAGTCTTTGGGAAAGCTATGTCACCATAGGGTGACACTCTTCCTAGAAGTAGGTTCACTTGTAATAACCACCAATATATAATATGAAGTATTTTGTTTACCATCACACAATCACATAATGGTCATGAAGAAATATTTTATGCCAATCACAACATGTAAATCTATGACCTAGATTATACTTCATAGGCAGTAACAACATTAGAAGCTGGTTGAACCCCTTGGATATGATAATTATGTGATCTACAATAAACCATAGATAGTGTAATAATTCTAGATGAAGAAGAGACTATTATAATCCATTAGTATATGTAAAATCAATGGTGAGGTGCACCATGTACACCCATGTGGTCATACAATAGATCAGGGAGAATCTTATAATCCCCATCACTCTAGAGTGAACAGTCATCATTGGGTATAAACATAATATATTTCATGCCAATATATCTTAACCATAAGAACAATATAAACATATCCAGGATGGTTTCATCATCACCCTTAAATAAAAAGTAGATGATGGAATTAATAATAATCATTTTTAAATAAATATTTGATAGAAGAATCATCATTATAATAATTAAAATGGGATAAAATGAAAATATAAATATATAAGACTCTAAATATGGATCCCAGGTAGAACAACTATGTATTATAGAGATATAATCCAAAGGGATTTGAAACGAGGTCCAATATAGCTTGTCTAGAAACCATAATCAATGAATAATAAATATCCCAAGATGTGCATTTTGGTTTCCTAATAAGGAAGTTAAATTAATTTGACAACCTAAACCATAATATAGGATGAACCTCTATTAAATAAAACATTGTCATCATTAATCATGTGAAATAATAAAGTACATAGTGAGGGAGGATGTCATCCTTAACCCACCAGTACTATAGAAGACTTGTAGTGTCAAATTTCATGTAAATGTTCTAAGGTGACACCCATTACCATATCAAATGAAACCACCAATTCACTAGGTAAAGGTATGTTAGTCATCATGGAACCAACAAGGACCCTCAAATCAAAAAACTGGACATGAATATGACTTTGGATACTCAAGGTCTACACATAAGCAGAGGATTTCTACTTAGTATCCAAATCGTTATATGTAAAAGGAGGATTCCAACATGGGGATATTTTTTTTACGTAAACTAAGGAATAATATACAAGATAAGTGGAATAGTATTTATGAAAAGGGTCCTATTTTCTCCCATACAGATGGATTAAGAATAAGATTCATTCCACATCAGATCTTAGAAATGTTATAAATATAATGACATCCTACAAGGGATACCCAATTTGATCATGTATGAAATTTAATCCCCTAGGTTGACATAGAAGAAGTAAGAAACAAGAGGATTTGTACAGAGAATCTACAATGTCTTAATGTATGTATAAGAATCCTACATGGGATGTTGGAAAACAACTAACCTCCTTGACTCTTGGGCCCAAAGGGAACATCTCACAATGGATTATCCTCCCTTAGGAAAGATATAATAGAATAGTTCATGGGATATGGATCATGTCCCATATTAGATCAAATGGTGAACACTCTCAATAGATATATGAATTCTAATTTTAGAGGAAGAACCTCTCAATTTGCTAGGAATAGTAAAACTTCTCCAACAACTCATCAAATCACCATGAGGGTTCCACCACTATGATATATATGGAAAGATACCCATAATATACCCATATTATATAAAAATAAAAATATTGGGAATAAATTATGAATATCCCTAAAAATGGTAGCATGGATGTAGTAAATGACATGTATACCAAGTATATGGCTTGTACTCCCAAAGCCTCACATTGGTGTGTACTCCAGCTGGACATGGCATGTAAAAACACATGTCATGAACATATAAGATAGGTACATAGAATATAATCTAGATGGAGTAAATTATTATTTAACTCAACTGGATTTTCCTTGTATTAAACCATGTTGTGTACCTCTATATGGAGAGTGTCCCACATTGGGTCTGACTGTGTACTCTACACATCCATGTGCCCCTACAATGGCTATCTGGTTGGAAAATTTATAAAATGGATGTGTCCAAGTACATATAGTATATAGCCTATATGTGAAATATACAACCAAAGTATCATATTACATAAATTGGAAGAACACAAGACATGTGTTCCATTAACTACATGATGTGTGATAGAATGTTTCAATCATGAAACCCCTCATATTGCCTAAAATCCCTCGTTTTCTTTTAAAAATATACAAATAAACCAACAAGGAATCAACAAATGTTTTTATTAGAAATAAAAAATGAAAAATCATATCTATGCGGATTTGTAGAGATAACTAAAAGCTTTACTCATTTTGGAAAAAAATTTCGAATCATCGCCCATTTCCGTGATCCAAATTTTCCACATTTAAATCGGGCTCCTCTTCTACTCCATATTGGTACCACCCTTCCTCCCTCTATTTTTCCCACTATACTCCTCCTATTTTATCTCCAAACCATTGAAAAAATGAGGCCTAATTATGGTAAATGTGTGTTAATATATAGGTAAGGAGAAGAAATAAGATAAAGAAAATAAAATAAAGAAAAAAATAATTGAGAAAAGAATGAAAAAGGTCCCATGCTGACAAGGGTGGAAAACCTGAGTTTATGATAGACATAGGAAAAAATATTCATCCAATAACAATGTAATGATGAAATCTAAATATGATTCTTCACTCAAAATACATCTATAAACAAATGTTTGTATAGAGACTAATTTTTATTTAATCAAATCTTTAATATTAATTATTCTTTTAAAATTCAAATGGATATAAAATCTATAAAACACATGTCATAGGGAAAAAATATTTCGAGGCCAACCGATTGTTAAAAAATATAGATAATCTTATAGGGGAAAATGAATATTTTACCCCTATAGTTATTTATGAGAAAAAAATCACATTTCATATCCAATATCCAATTTAAAAACACAAATACATACACACAAACACACAAATAGACGAAGATAAAAATATAAATAATTATAAATATATATATATATATATATATATTACTATAAATCAGAGAGGTCACAAGAAATTTTGCGATTTTTTGTGTAATGGTTGTTTTTAGCGATTATATATATAAAATACATTTCCTACAATTGGTTTTGGATAGTTAGATACATGAGCGTACTGTGTAAAATTACATGTTGAAAACATGATAATGTAACCATATAGGTGTTGATGTAGAATTTGTTTATCCTATTGGTTTTTTCATTTTAGGTTCAAGCCAAATGATTTTGGTTAGGCCCAATACCATTATCAATATAATGTGTTTCTTATTTTGGATTAAGTATAGGTGGAATTAATATAGGACTGGTAATTATGGGAGGTTCCATTATTATTGGATCACTTATGAATACATATTAATTTAATACTTTTGTTAATAATATAGTTATATCAACCTATATCAAGGTATTATTAACTATTATATCCATGAGTATGATTTATTTTATGTAAATATTCATAAATCCATTGAAGAAAAAGGATACAGGGATCAAATGTCCATAATAGATTTTATTTGTATCAAAGGTGAGAATATCATGGAACATTATCATTATCATGATGGACACAATTCATTAAATTAACATGGAATTTTTTATTTCAACATATATAGAATGTATTAATTTTTATCAATAGTGAATTACCATAACAACTCATTACTGATATCAAATTTGTTTCATTTATAATAGAAAAAAAATGGTATAGTCAGTTGGGGACTTATTTTCATAAAGATAAAAGGATTATATCAAAGATATCATATATACTGGTAGAGTATTGTGAATGAATTTTCAACTATGAATTTTCTTCCCTAGCCCGGCATATATTTTATGTATATAAAAATATTTTCTCAGGAAAACCCCATAATAAAGACGTCCTATTTTTCATTGATCTAATTTCAGTAATGAAGAAAATATCAATTCCTTAAAATTATATAGAAATTTAATCTTTTTTCTTAATGATTCAATTTCAATTGGATTATTTACAACCAATGGATTCATTTATCTGAGAGTGTCTCCATGGTATACTCTTGTAATCCACTATGGGATATGGTATGATAATATCTTCTTAGACAATAACTATAGGACCCATAATATTATTAATAAAGAATATTTACTTCATCTCAAGGGTCAAATTTATCTATTAATATGGGATATGTTGGTTTTTAGTATTTATATTTGATATATGAATCCCCAGATTCTGAAAGAGAATTTTAACATTCTTATGTGTACGTAAGAATTCATGTATGATCTCTTGGAATAAATTGTTATTCAATTTCTTATATTTGTTATAATATGTTATCATTGGCCATTATAGACTACATATTTCAATAATAACCTAAAATTATTATATTTGTATTCATGGATTATGTCATGGTATTTTTAAAAACATAATAGGATGATAAGAATCACATGAGTTTTTTTGAAATATACGAGGTCATTAACTCCATATGATGTTATCAAATTAAACATTTTAGATCTGATAAAAACTGATCATCAAAAAAGATTTTTTGAATGAAGTTATATTATATGATATTGACAAGGTTAATATATTTATCTATGGGAATTAAATAATTGATTTTTCATGATATGTAACTTTTTCATTATATTATTATGTTATTAATGAATTTTTACGGAATTATATATTATTAAATCACCACTGACTAATATCAATAGAAACATGATGATGTATTCCTTATGAAAGGATGTTTAGGAAACAATACATGATTTCAATTAGTTCTTGACATCATCCCTATTTTTATATTAAATTATTTATGTTATGGTTATGTTTTGTATTAAATAGATATATAATGGGGCTCGATTATATGATTCATTAGGGTAATGAGATAGTGGATTACATTTCATTTAATATTTGGGTACAATAAAATAATTACCCCAACCATGTCCTTTATATGGAAATGAGTATGATTTTATCTATTTTTATTGACCATTTATCTTTATAGAGAAAATTATACTATAAAATGATCATAAAATCATGAATTTTATTATTACATAAATAAAATTTAGTCTTTTTAAAATTCACTAGGATAAATACCATTTTAAATTAAATGTTATGTAATGTTATACAACAGTTATGGAAAATTTGGTTGTCGATGATCTTATAAAGAAATTACTATTTTAAGTATAACCCCCCAAGATTCTACGGTACACTTCTCTTTGAATAATACAGTAGCATGTGTTGTATGCAATTTTGAGTTCTAACACACCAGAACCAATCAAACAAGCGGTTATAAATATTAATACCCACTTTTTGAAATTTTATAAATTTTTTATTTCAATATGGACTTCATTTTTGGATGTTTAATATTGAAATTATCTTAGAGATAATTTTTGGTGCTTTTCTGATAACTTTTATATTTTGATGAATAGTGAAAATACTAAATTTTAATTAAAAACCACTTTTTTAATCGAAATAATTAATAGTCGTAAATTATGAATTTCAGTGGGTTTAAAGGATATTTAGAATATATTGTTACCGTTTAATACAATTTTTTCCATATAAAGTAATTTCACATTTAAACCGGACACAAACAAGTATCAGTCTTTTGATAGTTTTTATTTCTTAAAAACACGCTTTTTTGTTTTGACAGCAGCAATTAATTTTAAATTAATTTCTGCCACTTCTGTGTTTTGAATTTGGAAAAATGGATTTCATATTTGGAATCAGGATGTCCAATGTTTTTTAAATATGAAACTTTTATTTTTAAACATTTTGAATAATTATTTCGGTAAATATTTTATATACCATGGGTAAAGGGTAAATAAGGAAAATAAGGGTAAAGAATAATATTATAATATTAATAAATTAATATAAAATGGGTCCAAACCATATTTATTGATACATTTACGACCATGGGAATCTTTGGATCGATTTTGGGACCACATGGATCCACTTGTAATTGATAATGGCACTTTATATTAATTAAGTTAAAGTAAATACCAAAATTACAAAAGCATATATCTTTTTGAAAAACAATTTTTACATAGGGTTATATATGTTATATTTTCGATTATAAATATTCATTATAAATATAAATAGATTTCCTACATAATGGTATTTTATTTATAATTTTTAGAGATTGAATAATTAATGTTATTTATGACACAATAATGATGCAGTATTTTCCATATTAATGAATGAATCAAATAATTGGTATTGTAAATGTTAAAATAAATATAATTTTAATGTTTTTATGAAATACACGAATTTTACTGGTTAATATGACATGTTAGGATTTCATAAATTAATTTCATTCGAATTAATAATGTTTTTAAGAATTTAAAAAATCAATTATTTAATAGTGTCAAAATTGACGTAAACGAGTTATTAAAACAAATAGTATATTCTTAATTGATATTATATTCATAAAAATATAAGGTTCTTCTAAAGGACTTATATAATGATAGGTATATTTTTAAGGGTCCACATGGAGGTTTCTTGGAAGTTTATATTATGTTCAGTAACAATATAATATAAAAATACAACGAGGCATTGTAAATGTCAAAATATTTAACTAAGAGTTAAATCAAAAAGATAAAGTTCATATAGTGACCCAAACCTATCTAAAACCTATTGTTTGAGTGGTTTGCGACCTATCCCCACCTTAATATTTAAATAATCAACTTTGGAGACATTATAAACTGAAAATTAATTTATTATAAAATAATATTTCTATCTTTTCCTACGGTTCCCATCACCCCTCTTATAAAAGGGAACTCCCCCTTCCCTATAATTATCACCTTAATAACCTTTTGGCTCGACCAAAACCAGCCCAAATATTCTCCCAACTTTCCTCCCTTAATCATATATTCCATAATTTAGTTATAAATCCATCATAAGGATCCATTTTGATCAAATCAAATGGAATAACCCGAAGAAGTGGTAATGATTTCACCACTCTCATTCAAGTTCCTTTCTTCTTAAACATATTATATCTTTGTTATTTCCATTCTTAAATAATACACCAGTATATTCTATATACTTTTATTTTATTATAAATATGGTAAATCCATGTTCATTATTCCATCCATCCTTTGAATGACATGTGACCATACGTGTGTACGCCTGGCCTACCGTCTCCCCGTCATGGTGTAATTGTTATTCAATACATTATTATTTGGATGGGTATGATAATGGTGTCTAATTGAAGTAAATAATAAATATGACATTATAATGATTCTGTATATATGATATATCATGCAATTATATACTATTTTAATATCAAAATAATGATATTGTCGCTCGTATATACGTACGGACTACCGTCTCCACGAACGTGATGAGAAACATTCCCCATCGTATCCATTCAAGAATAATTTTCGTTTGATGATCAAAAATAATGTTCAAGGACTTTATTTCATTTTTTATATGAATAACATACAACTTATCCATAAAAATCATAGCTTATGAAACAAAACATATAAAAGAAAACGAGTAAGTTAACACCCGAAACAAAGATATTATTAACAACGAAATTTTAAAAGATCATATATGATCTCATAATAATGTATATGGTTCATGTATACTTTAATAAAAATTATTTCACCATTATAAAGTAGGTTAACCTACCCTCGACAAAGAAAAAGTAAAAGGTAAGGGTTTTCTTACCTCACTTTTAATTCCGTGAGATTTCCATTTTCACCACTTATTTATTACATGTGGTGTGTGTACTTCCCATGATTGTATTCATTATGTAATATACTTTAATTTAGGAATATTTACATCATCATTGTATGATCCTTATTTCATGGGTGTATGTTTTGTAAGTTACCAAATCGATAAGGGAATTTGAAATTTCAATTTCCACTCATTCGTCTTTACACACACTTCATTGATTATTTTACTCAATTATTATGTGTGTAATAACTATTCATTTTCTTATGTCTCCTCTTTCTGTGGATATACATTTGATGCACATGATCACTCCATTGATAGATCCTCAAGTCATCGATATGAACTTGATAGGAGTAATTTTAACTCAATCTCCAAAAATTGAGTTAAACATCCAATTCATTGGTGTTGGTTTTACTAGAATATGTGTGAATGTCCTTGGATTTATTTTCACTGAATATCCAATAATATTGGGTGTACTTATATTTTTCAAACATAATTATGTCGTTGATTTATTCTAAACCTAAGCATAAGGTCTTTATAAGAAATTTATCACAATTTACATTCCATTGATACTTGTTTGTTGTTATACACCAATTCACTTCTACATGGTGTATATAATGTGCTTTGACATAGTATATAATGAATCCCTTTATTCTCATGATATTATAATGTTTTGATAAACCACAATTATTTTTATTCAAGTGTCTCTCTTTTTTTGGAAGTCTGACTAAAATATCATTTTAAAAATGTTTTAAATATTTCTGATTCCAAATCATTATCATTAATGTCCATGTTTTAAAAATGGTTTTAAAGATTTATTTTCATGGAAATTAAAGTTTTAAAATTAAAATTTCTTTTAAAAGTTTCAAAGTGGCATGGGACACTTTGATTCAAAAATCTATTTCTAAATGGCTTCTTGTCAAATAGTGTGAATTTTAAATATTTTCAAGAAAAATGGGGATATTTCCCTTAAATACTTTTGATGATTATTTTCCTCTATGTCAATATCCTTCATTATTCTAGATTGAGGTTAATCTATTACAATACAACTTTCTATATTGTATTTAATGGGTTATGTTTGACTATGGATGTGCTATTTTTATACCATTCACGGTTTGTGGATAAACTAAAGAAATTTTGTATTCTAGTTTTGATACTAATGTTTATGTTATGTTTCAAACTTTTCATATGAAGAATTCATTTGACTTAGTAAGTGAAGGGTGGAGCTTGTTTTAGCTACTCGATTCATCGGTAGGTCTCATAAGACAAACTAATGTATTAGCACAAGGCCTTGACAAAATCTTATTTGTAGTCTTGGCATAATGCCTTGACTAGGTTGTTATTATAGTCTAGTATTATGCATTCCATCATTATGAAAGTGGTTGTTGATATTTCATGTGATTATTTGACTAGTAGGATATCTATGTGATTAAGTAAATGGAATTATTTCATTTAATTTCTATAATATTATGATGAAGATCATGTTTAAAAGGCTTTTGTTTTAGTTATACATTTCCTTAAATGTTTATAGATCTTTATAAAATATTCTGCTATATTGTTATGCTTACTCGGAATTTGAGCTCCCCCTTTCTATTTTTTATTTTTCCAATGATGTGAAAAAGTATTTTATGAATGACCTGAAGGGATTGTATAAGGGGATATGAGTGCGGAGACAAGATGTTGTTGTAGTTTTCACTTTAAGATGTAATGTCAACATTATGAATCTGTATAGTGATTCCAGGGGTACTAAACTAATCGGTCTATCGAGAAACTATATGTTATGATCATTCCAATGTTATGTAATAATGAACGAACTCTGGGTGACTAGGGTCGGGGTGTTACAGTTGGTATCAGAGGAATTTTAATACAAACCTTGGAAACTAGATTTAGATAAACTCTGATTAGAGCACATAGCCATAAGAGAGTCATTCAAGATTAGTATAGAAGAACATCCAAGAATTTTGGTATTATATAAATTTT
This sequence comes from Viscum album, assembly GCA_963277665.1. Lineage (NCBI taxonomy): Eukaryota > Viridiplantae > Streptophyta > Magnoliopsida > Santalales > Viscaceae > Viscum > Viscum album. The sequence continues at coordinate 1,998,647,097 of OY728135.1, read as the reverse complement.
GTGAGTTTTCCGTGAAAGACATCCTTGTCTATATACGAGCAGGTAGAGGCCGCTCTGGCATTGATGCACCTAGGGGTAGAACCTGAAAACACCAGTTTGAGCTAGACTTGAACGGGAACTGGTGCACGACAACGAGCCCTGCTACACTCATGGTTATGATACTCCTACGGTATATGCTTAGGATAATTCCCATTTTCATTACAAAAAATTATGAAGGGTTTATGAGTATATACTTCCTCATAGAAAACATTTTTATGATTATGGATTATATCCATAAACTATCCAATTTATGTTAAGTGTTTTAAATGTTTGGAAAAATATATTATGATTCATAAACTAATCAAGTGTATGCCATTGTTTAGAAATGGTTCCTAGTGGATGAAATGGAAACCATACCAATGCACACACTCAATGTAGGGATTTCCCTCCTACTCATGATAATTATAGTGGAGCTGGTGATACGACTAGTGATGATCATGTAGTCACCATATTGGGACAACTCACTTAGGTTATGAATAATAACCTTACCCGTATGGAGCACCCATATCCACAGCATGGAGGATCAATGTTAGATGGCTTCATGAGGCAAAACCCACCAATATTCAATGGGAGTTCAAATCCCTGAGTAGCTAAGAAATGGATAAATTCCTTAGAGAAAATATTCCATGCCTTTTGGAGTACTGAAAGGGAAAAAGTTATCAGGATAGTTTATCGCCTCATTGTAGATGCTGACTAATGATGTTCATTGATTAAAAACACGAAGGATGATGATGAAGTATCAGATATGGAATGGAGGGAGTTCAAGTATCTTTTATTAGAAAAATAATTTCCTCGTGACCATCGAGCAGATATAGAAGGAAAATTTCTATGTCTGAGACAAAAGGACGATGAGAATGTCACAAAGTGTGAGGCTAACATTACAAGGTTAGTGAGGTATGCTTCAGATTATATATGAAACCCAATAAGTAATATTAATCATTTGTTTTATGGGTTAAAATAATTTCTTCATCGATCATTAGTCTCACAAACCTTCTCGTTGTACGAAGATATTGTCTCATGCGATATCAAGACAAAATAAATTCTCTATGGCTTACGACTTTAAAGTAAAGAAAGTGAAGAAGAGATCTACTGATCACTATAGAAATGTAAATAAGGGTAAGAAGGGAATGTTTTATTATCCATCCTGCAGTAAATGTGGGAAGAAACACCCATGTACTTGCTTGAAAGGAATGGGAGTCTAATACAAGTGTGGTGAAAAAGGCCGTCAATCTCATGATTTCAAGGGGAAGAAAAAAGCTACCGATGTTCAACAATACAACCGCAGGGAGATGGGACATTATGAAAATAAATTTCCAATGCGTCAGGGGAACTTACCTCAAAAAATGCTAAGGGATCAAGGCCAAGCATATGGTATCACTATTGCTGAGGTAGAATCTCTGAAAGATGTGGTGGCAGGTAATTTAATGGTTTCCACAAGTTTAGAAAATTCATTATTTGATTTTGGATCATTGAATTTTTTCATATCTTCCCAGTTTTCTAAGAAAAATAGATATTTCCAATTTGATTTAACAAGGTAGTTGTCAGTTAAAACACCTAAGGGATGTATCATCACAATAATGTTTTGTGAATCCGTTCTCATTAGAGCATATAAATGTTCTTTCTCTTCTGATCTCATTGTCATACCTATGATTGAGTTTGATATAATCCTCGGTATGGATTGGATTTCACACCATGATTCAAATATTTATTGTAAGAAGAACGAGGTTACACTTTTTGATGATGATGATAAGGAACACATTATTTTTTGAGCAGAATCGTCACCACCTAATTCTTATCTTGATCCTCCCCCAGTAGCTCAACTAAATTCATTATCGGGGAGGAAGAGAATGAAATAACTATGGGTAAGGAAAGAAATGTTCAAACAGAGGATTTACCTATTGTGAAAGAATATGTAGATGTGTTTTCTGCAGATTTACCTGGACATCCTCCAGAATGAGAAATTGAGTTTTCTATTGATTTCATTCCCAGTTCAAGGCCAATGTCGAAGACACCTTATATAATGGCCACTGTGAAATTAGTTGACCTAAAGAAAAAACTAATGTAATTGAGTAATAAGGGATTTATTCTCCCTAGTGTTTCTTCATGGGGACACCATGTTCTTTTTGTTAAGAAGAATTATGGATCTATGAGGTTATGTACCAACGATAGGGAGATCAATGATATAACAATAAATAACAAGTATCCCCTACCACGCATTGATGATTTATTTGACTAAATACATGGAGCTCACTACTTTTAAATGATTTACCTTCGATCTGGATACCATCAGTTGTGTGTGAGGAAGGATGACATTCTGAAGACAGTATTTTGAACCAGGTACTGGCATTACGAGTTTACAGTAATGCCTTTTGGATTTTCTAATGCACCCACTGTATTCATGGATATAATCAATAGAGTTTTCAAGGAATATCTCCATGATTTTTTTGGTGTTTTTTATTGATGATATATTGTCATATTCCAAAATCTACGATGATCATGAAAATCACTTGCCCATTATCCTGAAGAATATGAGAAGACATGAATTATATGGGAATTTTAGCAAGTGTGAATTCTGAATTCAGGAGATTTCTTTTCTTGTCTATATTGTCTCTAAAGATGGAATCACTGTTGATCATTCAATGAGCAGAGCAGTCCACGAATTTCCAACACCAACGAGTATAACCGAGGTATGCAGTTTAATTGGTTTAGTAAGTTATTATCGATGTTTCATCCATAATTTCATGTGATTGGCTACCCAATTAACAAAGCTCTCACATAAAGGAATTATATTTGTTTATACAAAATAGTGTGGGGAATTATTTTAAGAACTGTTGAAAATATTAGTAATTGATCCTATATTGAATTTACCATCGATTAATGATGGGTTCGTTTTTTATAGTGATGCATTGAATAAAGGTCTGGGTTGTGCCCTTATGCAGAATGATAGGGTTATTTTCTTATGCATCACGGCAGATGAAAATTCCTGAGAAAAACTATACTACACATGATCTTGAGTTAGTAGCTGTAATATTTTCTTTAAAGAGATGCAGCCATTTTCTCTATGGTGAAAAATTTGAGATATATACTGATCACAAGGGTTTGAAGTACATTTTCTCATAGAAATAACTCAACATGAGGCAAAGGAGATGGCTTGAAATACTCAAGGATTATGATTACATGATACACTAACACCTGGGGAATGAAAATCAGTTGGGTGATGCTTTGAGTGGAAAAGATCATGGGTTTATGAACAAGATGAGAGTTGAAAAGGATCCTATATACATGGATCTAGCAATGATTGATACGGGAATAACCATGGAAGGTGAAACAATAATGATTTTTCAAATGGTTTCTAAAACATCTTTACTAGAATGGATAATGAGTTCCAATACCGATGATGAATATTTTAAATAGATGATTAAAGCTGTGAATAATGAAAGATTTAGTGTCTTTGTGTAAGAAGATAGAAATTTGAAATTTTGGAACAGACATTGTGTTCCCAGTATACCTGATCTAAAAAAGGAATTTTTGGATGATGCTCATAGTTACAATTTCTCTATACACCATGGGAGCACTAAAATGTATAGATATTTTATGGAACATTTTTTGTGGGACAACATGAAGAGGGAGATTGTTGATTTTGTGTCATGATGTAGGATTGTCAACATGTTAAGGCTGGAAGGAAACAACCTGGAGGAATCTTGCAAAATCTTCCCATACAAGAGTGGAAATTGGCTAATATTATGATGGACCATTGTCATTGGACTACCAAAGACTCCTAGAAGGAATAATGATATATTGGTCATTTTCGATTGTCTTACCAAATCATCACATTTTCTAGCTATAAGAGAATATATACCACTTGAATGTCTTGAAAGACTATATATTAATGATGTTGTGAGACTTCATGGAGTACCCCTATCAATTGTTTCTGATCATGATCCACATTTTACATCAAGATTATAGAAAACTCATTAGAAGGCCTTGGATACTAAACTATATTTGAGCACTACTTACCACCCTCAAACAGATGGAAAATCAGAACAAACAATTCAAACCTTGGAAGACCTGCTGATATCTTTCTCACGTGACTTTCAGGGTTTGTGGGATATATATTTACCTCAGTTGGAATTTTCAAATAATAATATCTTCCATTAAATTATTCGGATGGCACCATATAAAGCATTATACAGAAAGAGATGTCTCACACCAACGTGTTGGGATGATGTTGGTGAAAGAAAACTCGTAGGCCCAGAAATGGTTGGGGAAACAATGGGAATGGTGAAGGTAATCCAAAACCACATCAAAGCAGCTCAAAGTAGTCAAAAGAGTTATGATGAAAACTGAAGGAAGGATTTGGAATTTCAGGTTGGAGATCATGGTTTCATGAATGTGTCTCCATGGAAGAGAGTTATACGTTTCGGTAATAAAGGTAAATTCAGTCCCAAGTACATGGGACCTTTTGAAATTTTAGTACGAATTGGGGATGTAGCTTATCGTTTGGAAATGCCTCCAAATCTTTTCAAAGTTCACGATGTGTTCCATGTATCCCTATTGAGAAAATACATGTCTGACCCAAAACATGTAATCAGTTTTGAAGAATTTTAATTGGAACTCGATCTATCTTATTTCGAAGATCATGTCCGGATTCTTGATACCATAGAACAAGTGTTGGGAAACCGGACAACTCGTCTGGTAAAAGTTCTATAGAGAAACCATAATATGGAAGAGGCAATGTGGGATCCCAAGGAACTTATGATGAAGAACCTCCTGAGGTTTTTTATGCAGTAATATTCTAGAAAATTCAAGGTCAAAAATATTTGGAGGGGAGAATTTAACACCCCAAGATTATACAGTACACTTCTATTTTAATAATATAGTAGCATTTGTTGTATGCAACATCGAGTTTTAACACACCACAACTAATCAAACTAGTCGTTATAAATAGTAATACAAAATTTTTGAAATTTTAAAAATTTTATCTTTAAAAATGGACTTCATTTTTTATTCGTAATATAGAAATTAGTTTAGGGAGAATTTTTTGTACTTTTCTGATAACTTTCATATTTTGATAAATAGTAAAAATTACTAAATTTTAAATAAAAAAATATTTTCAATCAAAATAATTAATAATGATAAATTTTGAATTTTAGTGGGTTTAATGTATATTTAGAATATATTTTTACCATTTAATACAATTTTGGTCATTGGACATAATTTCACATTTAATCCGGACATAAACAATTATCAATCTTTTGATAGTTAATATTTCTTAAAAACCCGCTTTTTGTTTTAACAGCAGGAATTAATTTTAAATTAATTTTTGCCACTTCTGTGTTTTTTATTTGGAAAAATGGATTCCATATTTGGAATCAGGATGTCAAAATTTTGTAAATTGTTAACTTTTATTTTTAGTCATTTTGAATAATTATTTCGGTAAATAATTTATTTACCATGGTTAAAGGGTAAATCCTGTAAACAAGGGTAAAAAATAATATTATTATAATAATAAATTACCCTAAAAAGTGTCCTAACCCTATTGGATGGTACATGTCCGACCATGGGCATCTTTGGGTCGATTTTGGGACCCCATGGATCCACATGTAAGTGATAATGACACTTTATATTAATTAAGTTAAAGTAAATACAAAAATTGACTTAAGCATATGTCTTTTAGAAAAACAATTTTTACATATGATAATATATGTTATATTTTCAACTAAAAATATTAATTAGAAATATAAAAATATTTTATGCATAATCGTAATTTATTTATAATTTTTAGACATTGAATAATTAAATTTATTTATGACATAATAATATTGTAGTGTTTTTTATTAATGAAAGAATCAAATAATTGGCATTATAAATGTTAAAATGAATATAAATTCAAAGTTTTGATTACATACACGAATTTTATTGGTCAATATGGCATGATAGTATTGGTTTAATTAATTTTATAGGAATTATTAAAGTTGTCATGACTTTAAAAAATCAATTATTAAATAGTGTCAAAATTAACAAAAATGCGTTTTAAAAAAATATTATATTATTAATTGATATTATATTCCTAAAAATCTAATGATCAGAAAAATTACTTATATAATGATATGTGTATTATTAATGTATCACTTGGAGGTTCCTTGGAATTTTATAGTAGTTTATGAACTATATAATATTACAATACAAAGAGTCGTGGTAAATGTAAGACTATTTAACTAAGAGTTAAATCCAAAATATAATGTTACTATAGTGACCCAAACCTGTCTAAAACCTATTGTTTGAGTGGTTTTTGACCTATCCCCACCATAAACTTCTAATAATACACTTTGGATACATTATAAACCGAATATTAATTTATTATAAATTAATATTTTTAGCTTTTCCTAATGTTCCCCTCACCCCTCTTATAAAAGGGAAATCCCCCTTCCTTGTAATTAACACCTTCAATTCCATTTGGCACGTCCAAAAGCTGCCCAAATATTCTTTCAACATTCCCCCCTTCATCCTAGAGGCCTTTATTTAGTCATAAATCAAACCTAAGGATCCCTTTTGATCAAATCAAAAGAAAGGACCCGAAGAAGAGGTAATGATTTCACCACCCTCTTTCAACTTCATTTCTCCTTCAACATACTTTTTAATTGTTATTTACATGCTAAAATACTAACTCAGTTATCTTATATATACTTTTATGTTATTATAAAGATGTTACAACCATATTCGGTATTCTATCCATCTTTTGAATGACATGTCACCATACATGGGTACATATGGCATACTGTCTCACGTCGTGGTGTAATTGTTATTCAATACATAATTATTTGGATGGGTATGATAATTATGTGTAATTGAAGTAAATAATAAATATAACAATATAATGATACTTTACATATGATATACCATCAAATTATATACAATTTTAATATCACAAAATTGATATTGCCGCTCCTGCGTACGTATAGACTACCGTCTCCACGAACACGATGAGATACAATACCCATCTATCCATTCAAGAATAGTATTCATTTTATGATTAAAAATAATGTTTAAGGAGTTGATATCATTTTTTATATGAATAAGATAAAACTTATCCAGAACAAACATGGCTTATGTCACAAAACATATAAAAAACGAGTAAGTTAACACCCGAAACAACGATATTATTAACAAAGTGATGTTAAAAGATTATATATGAAATCATTCTAATGTATATGATTATTGTATAATTTAATAGAAATTATTTCACCATTATACAAGAGTTTAACCTACCCTCGACCAATGAATATTAAACGCTAAGTGGTTTCTTATCTCACTTTTAATTCCATGAGATTTCCTTTGTTCACCAATTATTTATTGCATGTCGTGTGTGTACTGCCCATGATTATATTCATTGTGTAATAAATATTAATTTATGGATATTTAAATCATCATTGAATGATTCTTCTTTCATGGGTGTATGTTTTGTATGTTACCAAATCGATAAGGGAATTTTAAATTTCAATTTCCACTCTTTCGGCTTTACGGATACTTCATTGATTATTTTAGTCCATGATTATGTGTGGAAGAACTATTCTTTTTCTGATGTCTCCCCATTCTGTGGGTATAATATTTATACACATAATTACTCTATTGATAGATCCTCAAGTCATCGATATTTACTTGATAAGAGTAATTTTAACTCAATCTCCATTTATTGAGTTAAACATCCAATTCATTGGTGATGTTTTTACAAGAATATGGGTAAATGTCCTCTGATTTATTTACACTGAATATCTATTCAAATTGAGTGTACTTAAATTTTTCACACATAATTATGTCATTGATTTATCCTTAACCTAAGGATATTGTTTTTATAAGAGATTTTATATCAATTTACATTTCATTGAGACTTCTTTGTTCTTATACATTAATTCCCTTTGTACTTTGACATAGTATATAATGAATCCCTTTATTTTAATGATATTATTGTGTTTGGATTACATTAATTATTTTTATTCAAGTGTATCTCTTTTTTAGGAACTCTAACTAAAATATCATTTTACATATGTTTTAATGATTTATTATTCTAATTACGTCTCATTAATGTCCATGTTTTAAAATGGTTTTAAGGATTTATTTATACGGACATTAATGTTTTAAAATGGAAATTACTTTTAAAAGTTTCATAGTGGTATGTGACACTTTGAATCAAAAAACTATTTCTAAATTGATTCTTTTCAAATAGTGTGACTTTTAAATGTTTTCAAGAAAAAGGGGTATATTTATCTCAAATAGTTTTGAGGATGATTTTCATCTATTTGAATATCCTTCATTATTCTCAATTGAGGTTAATTTATTACAATAAAATCTTCCATATTGTATTGAATGAGTTATGTTTGACTATGGATGTGCTATTTTTATAATATTCATGATTTGTGGATAAAGTATTGACAATTAGTATGCTTGTTTTGATACAAATTTTTATGTTATGTTTCAAACATTTCATATAAGGAAGGCATTCGACTTAGTAAGTGACGGGTGGAGCCCACTATAGCTCCTTGATTCATCGGTAGATCTCAGGAGACAACCTAGTGTCTTGGAATAAGGCCTTCACAAAATCTTATTTGTAGTCTTGGCACAGGACTTTTACTATTTGGTTATGATAGTCTGGCATTATGCATTCCATCATTATGAGAGTGGTTATTGATATTGCATGTGATTATTAGAATAGTAGAATATCCATGTTAATAAGTAAATGGAATTATTTCATTTTATTTATACCATATTATGCTGAAGTTCATGTTTAAAAGGCTTTTGTTTTAGTTATACAATGCATCAACTGTTTATGCTTATTTATAAAAGTTTCTTCAATATTATTATCCTTACTGGGCATCTGAGCTCACCCCTTTCTATGTTTTAATTTTACCAAGATGTGAAGAAGTATTTAATGAATGACCTGCAGGGATTTTATAAAGGTATATGAGTGTGGAGACAAGATATTGTTGTAGCTTTCACTTTATGATGTATTGTAAACTGTTTGAATGCATATAGTGATTCCATGGCTACTAAATAAATTGTAATTTCGAGACTTTATCTTTTATGATCATGCCAATGTTATGTAATAATGCACTGACTTTTGGTAACTGGGGTCGGGGCATTATAGTTAGACTTTAATGAATAAAACATTGAGTTTCATTTGATGAGTCTCTTTACAGAAATACATAAAGAGGTAAATTATTATATGTAAAATATGATTAATGGAAAAAATAATTTTAAACTTCTAATATATATATCATTATTTATGAAAAAATAATTTATTTGGTGATTCATCCTACTTTAAAAACTATATATGGTGGGGATATCATGAGTGATTGGTATCAATATCATAATGGAATTAAAAGTCCCATAAACATTAGGCGTTTTCATTATCCATTTGGAGGTAAGCGATGAATATTTCCCATTAATATTAGTGAGTAGTACATTTGAGAACACAAATATGTATTATGAAATCATCCATTAGTATGAAACGCCCAATGTGAGCTGTGTCATAGAAAATTTTAGGTTTCTTTGTAATACGTTCGAAAAAGTTATTGTAGATTATAAAATACCTTATGGGTTTTTGGATCTTACACCCCCCTCCAAAAAATGGGATGATATATATATATATATATATATGTGTGGATTTTATTAAAATATATCCTCACACACTCCTATAATGTATGTTATCAATTTTTTATAGAAATTTTAAAGACATTAACTCATTTTATTCTAATTATTTATACAACAATTTTATGTGATCATGGGAGGCTTATGCATTGGATATTATAAATCCTGAAGAACTATTTTCTAGTATCATTTCTAATATATGTATTATTTAAACATCATATTATAAATAATACTTTATGTATTGAAGGAATCTCATATAACGTTAATCGTATTTATAATATATAAATGAAAGGGTGGATAGATGAAGAAATCTAGATTCTAAAAGATGATATTTATCTTAATTTCATAGAATATAGATTCAATTTGGATAGTTTTTTTAAACTATTTGGGATTTATTATAAACAAATATCAATACTCTACCATTACTGCTTTATTCAAGTATTAATGGTTGGATATTACAATTTAAAATATATTTGATTATTTTGTGCGAGGCTTTTCTTGTTGGAATAAGCATCCCTCAAAAACAACTAATGTGATTAATAGTATCTCGTAATGAATAGAGATTACTATAACCCATTATAAATTTAATTCCAATCATCATCATCATCCTTTGGAGTTCTCTTTTTGTGAATATATTTGCACAAATTTATCAATTCATTTCTGTCACCTACAACATAGAAGGAAAGGTAATGTCACCTTACTATATATGATATAATTTCTAATCAATAAATTGTTCATAAATATTTTTGTCAGTTTATATTACCATAATAAAATATTTTAATAAATATAATATATCAAGTTATATAGTCAATTTAATAAACACCAAATCACTGTGATGTGTTGATAAAATAAGTGATAGAATTTTAATCATATGTTTTAGTGATTGAGTAATATATATAAATTGTGGACTCTCAGGATAATATGTTGTATGATACTTCAATTCCATTGTTTCATGATTTATCAAAAAAATAGAGATACTCAAATAATACATAAGATGGGTAATGATTTTAGTGTTGTTATTTACTTCTTTATTTTTAGATAAGGAATTATGTTTTATATCTGATGAAGGAAATTGATATTTCATAGATAATTATCACACATATGGGGTCATGATTAGTAATGTATTCATTATTAATTTATTTTTTACTCATTATTTAATTATAAAATAACATTGAAATATCAAAAATCATAATGTAATACAATATGTATAGTAAGAACATTGAGATTTTCATCCCTGATCGAAGACTAACCAATGTTGAATTGAGATTTAAATTGTAGTTCTATTAGTTATATAATGTTACTCTAAATTTTGCTTCATTATATTAAATATATGACTATGGAACCTAGTGATTTTTTGTTTGTGGAAACAATTTGTATTTAACATATTTTTGGTGAATCCTTTATAATTACTATACCAGTATAGGTTTATGGATTCCTAATCCATGTATCATAATCAGGTAGTATTCCATTTAAAATAGGTATTCATTTTATAGTTGTTGGTGCACAGTTAGTGAAAAGCACCATAATATGTGGGGGGAAATCATACAGACATACAAAACTATAAAATTTATGAAATTTTAATTCAAACCAAACTCTACTAAAACTCATTTTTTCGATTGATTATGTCCCCAATAAATCTTTTAAAGCACAAGAAATAAATAATTTCATCTATCCCACCATCCCTATAAGTTTCTAGTGGTACATTATCAATATTAATCATATAATCACTATATAAGGGGATTTATTTCATCTCCATAGTTATATTCCATTCATCTATATGGATTTCATCATTCACTATGATCATAATGGAAGATGGTTTATTTCTTCAAATAATATGTAATGATTTTTTATTAGTCTACATAATCTATTTTAGAGGTAGCATTATCCCATATTTTAGTGTTTTAACATTATAGCCCAATATTCTAAAAATATTATTGTTGGTGTTAATTGTATTATATATGGTTAATGATTTATGGCTACTTGATTTTATAATATGGTTTTTAACTATTATTTATTCCATAACACCAATTTGGATTGTTTTAAAAATTTTGATATTGTTTTAAATTTTTCAATTATGCTATGAGTGGAAAAAATTGATTGAAATAAATGTTTTACATATAGAATTACTAATTATCATATTTTTTCAGATAAAATGATTCACATTATTTCTTTTAATAGTTCATTTTTATAAATAAGAACTATTTATTAAATTTTTTAATGTTTATCTGAACCTTGGGTGATGCGTTACAGATCTAAGTAAAGTACTATTATGTTTTAATTCCACTTTGTATAGTGGAATTTGGAATGAAACACATGAAATTAATTTCTCTCTATATAGAGGCCTGTAAACAATGGAGATTTATATTAATTTATATTTATACTAATAATTGGTTTTATTAATGTGTTTTACCCAATTTAATAAACAAAAATACATTATTTTTAAATTCTTTTTTATAGGTATTATTTTCATGATTAATGATAGGAAATCTCATTACATTCACTTCAATTTTTAAAAATATATTTCAGATGAATATTTTTATGCTAGAAATTTATATTATCTAATAATGGATGACTATGGATCTATTTGAATGTTCCAAATGGTATATTCATAATCTATCATTATATATATACATTTTTGGTACATAGAAATTTATTTGTAAAATACATGTAAAATAATGGCCTCGCGTGGAGGTTGTCGAAATTTATTATATCTATTTTTAGGTATTGGTGTGGTGTCATGCTGATATAAATCAGATATGTAGCATGAATAGGGGTAATTTTCATTATGTAATCCATTTTTTGTTATTATATCAATTAACATATTGTTATTTATTCTCAAATCTTGTTCCTCTTTTCATTATAGTTTGGAGCTTTTATACATTAATACAAGGACTCACGATGATGTTGAAGAATTTATATGTTTACATTATAATATATGTTAATATAATTTCTTGTTGATATTTTTGTTTCCATATGACACTCTTATATTCAATGTATCATAATTTTATTTATTTTGGTACATGACTCACAAATATATGTAATAGTAATTTTAGGTTCTCATTTTGAATCATTTTGATAATAGGTTGTTTATATAGGGTGAACTACTTCCAATAATGTGTCCCCAATAAAATGATAATAGTTAGTAACTAGTGGGAATTATGGATGACCTTCCAGACTCTTCATTGGATGACACAATCTCTATGTTTAAGAAATGCCATGTTGGTTCCGGATATGAATATTTTTTCTTTTAATTTTGTAGAAATTAATAGTTTTTCATCTAAAATATCATAAATATATCTTTTAAATGAATAAAAAACATTGCTGTAACCAAAAAAGAAAAAATTGGGGCTATAAGTTCTATATGAATGACTATTAAGTGATACTGCATGGTGAAAACATCAATTATGGGTCAATGTACTATAAGATATCAGTACTCTCTATGGTGGAAATCATGTTTTCAAAATATGAACATTGTATACAAGGGTCACTCCCTCTTTAAACCTATTTAACTACCTATTCATAGGGGAATAAATATTTTATTATATGAGAAAAAACATACACATAAGAAATATTAACAAAAATAAACACTAAAGAACCAAGGGTGTTATGATGGTGAATTGGTTCAACTAATGTACTCTTGATCATCAATAAAAAAATCACAAATACGATCAATACCTCAATTATCTTGATTTATCATTGTAATTTTTTTATTTTACAAGCTAAATTATAAATATTCAATCCTACCAAATCAGAATAAATGAATTTTGTACTTTATATGTAATGACAAAACACTAGTTCTTAGAAGACAATTCATAATTATATTACATTGACATGATTAAATTAAATTTGTATCATGGAAGAATGAATTGATTTGTATATTTTGAAAACTATATATATACATATGTTCAACATTACAACATGAAATGAAAAAAAACCTAAAAGTTCCATTGGGAAAATCCACAACTCAAGGATTATCCCTTCAAGTCAAACATAATATACCACTTCCTGTCCTAGGAATAATGAACCATATGAAGGTGTGATCTCAGATACATAGTAAGTTTTAAAAATATAGCAGAATATGTCATAAACATAAACCATAGGCATTGTAAATAATTGATAACACATGACTTTAATAATAATTTACCTGATCACGTTATGGTTGGAATAATAGATGAGTAATATTTCAATAATAACACATTATCATTAGAATTATTCAATACATATTACTTCATGAAATATGAATTTATATTTCCATGATGAGGGAATTTAATATGCTTGACATTCTAAAACAGACCATCAAGTCCTCTACCAAGACATCTAAAAATGATAATGGTCTCGGCTTAAACCATATATAAAAATGGGAAAGGCCTCGACCAAGTCCGTATCTATTTGTCCCATGAGACATATCGATGCATCAAAGGGGGTATAATTGGCCCCAAATATGACATAATATGTCCAATAAATTCCGATTATTAATGTGGTTAAAATTAAACAACATATACATTTATATTGAACCTAACAATTGAAATTTAAATAACCTTCCCTGAAAATTAAAGAAAACACTGACCATTTGGAGTAATTTGGTGATTTGTATCGAGATAACATATCAACCATAAACTAATAAGAAAAAATTAATTAAAATATGGGGAGGAAATCATAAAATAATAACCCCATTTAAACATATGAAAAATAATAATATTGAAATAGGTGAATATTCTCTTATAAAATCACTGATTAATATTTGAGATAAATACCATTTATATTGAATAAAAGAGTTCTATTAGAAAAATATTTGTATTAAATTAGAAGTGAATAATGTTACTATTATTAAAATATCATGTGTAGTTTTATGAAAATAATTTAATCTAAAAAATTATGATAGAGTTCTGAGGAAAATATGTTTGAATTTGATAATTCCTCTTGAACTGAACTTTTATTTTGAAAATAATTTTGTATCTTTCATTTAAAACGTTTAACTCCTAGTATATTAGAGAAATATTCTGATTTAAAAAAAATATATATCTCTCAAACAGATTATATGAGGGGTACATAATAGTACATATGTATTTCATAGACGTTTGAAGATAATAAAATTAACCAGAATGAAAATGGAGGTTCAGGTGGAAAACCCTTACCTTAAGTCCATAGGTGTTCATTGCATTATATTAATGACCTAAATAATCATTTTATGTTCAAAATATAAGGAATAAAAAACAAACTCTAAATGCAAATGATTTTCGATAACCTTACAAGGTTCATTCATGTCCTTTTTGGGGTTAATAGATTCAATTTCATTTTTTGGAAGTGTTTTCTTCGTTGGTTTTCTTGTTGGGTTTAATTATATTCATTTGAGGATAAACATATTGAGTACTAATGGTTGTGAATAATTGTAGATATAATTAATTTGGGAGAATATAGAGGATTACATAGTTATAATATTATATTGGTTATTTTGAGTGAAGATAAATTATCATATAAAACATTAATGATAAGTGTTTGAGTTATTTGGTGATTTTTTATAACAATGAACTCATTTTGACCTAAAACATAATACTATTTGTAAAATAAGGTTACATAAACATACAGAAGATATATTAACTATATAATAATCTAGTTCAATTAGAAATTTTTTCATGACTAGAATTGAAGAGGTAATTATAAATTTAAAACATATGCCCATAAATTTGATAAATTCACACATCTCAGATGGTGTTTTCTTTTCTTGTATAAAATAATGGGAAATGAGAGATGAGGATGAATTATTTTTCTATCATAAAAAACAATTACAGCACATGTTTGGTACTGGAGTTATTTTAAAAATTTTACAATGAAATGTGATGAAAGTAAAAGAATAGATTGGTACATGAAATAAAATAAATTAGAATAAGAATTTACCTCTTGAAGTTATTTCCCATGAGAACCTCTTTAGTGTAGTGGTTTTCTGAATTTAATGGGTCCACCGGATGATAGCCATGGGGTAGAGAATTGCAGGAGATTTTGAATTAATTTGGGCAGGGAACAAGGCTTGAGAAGAGTGAAGAGAATATGGAGTGAGGTGGGTTTTATAGTGGATGATATGAGTGATATTTTGTTATCATATTCTTTATTTTCTTACATTGCTGAAGAAATGAAATAATATTTATTATTGAGACCATGAATAATAATACATGCATGTGAGTTTGCACTAATGGTTTCTTACATCTATCATGATGCATAAAATAGTGTATTTAACCTAAATATATATATAGTAAATTAATGTATGTCACTATTCAGTAAAATTTCAAATATTTCAAAAAAGCCAAAAAAATCATCATAGCCACTTTTAATGTGTAGAAAACATAAATGGACTCAATTTAATTAAAATAATTTCATAAATATAATGAATTTAATTTTTTATTTAAGTCATTATTTAATCAATGAATACACGTTTAAAAGAAAAACATATTTTATAATTCCCTAAAAAATATATTAATGTCTTATTAAATTATTATAAAATCATAAGATAGAAAAATATTTATATAAGAACCCATTTTATAAAAATTAAATTATTTATTAATTTTCCATTGTAAATAAATGTTTATCACTTAAATAAATTCTATCACCTATTTAATAATTTATGAAATATTATATTTCCTTTATAAGGAACATAAATTTTATTTATATAATCATGGGTGGGTTACTGTAAATAAGGTACATATTATTTTTAACAAGGGTACATTATTTTTCTTAAGGATATATTACTTTTCACCAAAAATTGTGTAAATTCCATTAGACTCGAAATATAACCCTGAATGGAACTGTTTATGTCAGTTTTTCGAATTCAAATCACAGAAGTGAAAAATTTATTGTTATTGCAATGGTTATAAAATGTGTTCTTATATAGAGAATTAGTGTTTCGTGTATTGAATATTAAATCGATTTTTAAATATCTGTGGTGCTACGTTCTCCCCTCAAATTGTTTTTGTCCAAACTCCTAGAATATAAGCCCCTAATATTATTTTTGTAGGTCTTCATCATATGCTTATATAGCTCTATGGTGCGTCCTCAATTTAAATTTTTTTTAATTTAACTTTACCTACTGGGATTCCAGATTCATCAACACCTATTATTTATTGTCTAAAATATGAATAGGCTCTTCATAGTATTACAGGATATGTTCTAATTCCATTCCTTCAGAACCAAGGGTAGTCATTTTATTTGGAAAATACTTTTTCAACAACTAGACATGAAACACATTGGGTAATTTATATTGAGAATGGTTCATAGAAAAATGATTTGCAACATCATTAATTCATTATATGTTTTCAAAGGGACTAATATACCTAGGGCTCGATTTCCCTTTCTTGACAAATCTAATAATACCCTTCCATGGAGATACCTTCTGGAATACATGATCACCTACATGAAATTCCAAATCATTACTTCAATTATAAGCATAGCTCTTTTTCCTCCATTGACTTTCGTTGATATTGATTCGAATGGTCTTTACGTTTTCTGTGGTTTCCTCTATAATATTGGGCACCAAAAGATTCCTTTTTCAAACAACATCCCAAAAAGTTGGTATACAAAATATATTTATGTACAATGCATCCTATGATGCCATTTGAATACTTGAATAGAAAAAATTATTTTATGAAAACTCTACTATAAGTAAATATTGATCTCTTATACCTTGACATTCATGTTAACATGATATCAAAATTTCTTCTATGTTTAAGATAATCATCTTTGATTGAATTTAAGTTTCAAGGTGATATGTAGTGCTCAATTGAATTTAAGTATTCAAAGCTATCAAAAGACTTTTCTATATTTTTGATATAAATCTTTGATCATGATTCGAAAAAATATAACGAGTTTCTTCATAGAAGTCACACAAATTCAATGATATCGAGTCTTTCTATGAACATCAATGGAAACTCTTCCTCTATATCATCTAAATTCTTCGGATTTTGTAATTCAACCAAAAAATACCAATTTCGCATAATTCTTCCTTAGAGATTTTGGTTATCCCTAGAAAAAATACATTGTGATGTCATCCCATTTACATTTAGGAATTGGTAGAGGTTTCCATGATTCCCCTTGGATTTTTCCTTTTGACCATAATGTATTTACAATGTAAAAATCATGATACATAATTTGTAATTTTACACTTGATGTTCCCCCTCAAGATATGTTCCTACAAATCATTATAAATTATTTTTTCTACTAGGATTTTTAGAGACGAATGGTCTATGATAATTATCGAGTAACTCCCTTTTCATCTCTAGAATAGAGGGAAATCATATCCAATCCCCAAATTTCATAATTCCATCTTCACACACGAATTCATCCAAATTTCCATCTTTCACACCATTAGTTTTCTTTTGAAGGTTCTCGTCATCAGACTGAGAAGATTTAATCCATTCCAAAAAGGATGGTTGGAAGCCAAATGAAAAATTAGTGATGTTTCACCTTCATTTATTATTCCCATATCCATGGTTATAAGATCCACAAACATAAGATCCCATTATATCCTTATTTTATTTAGGACTCTATGATCTATCCTACTGAATGATTAATATGTAATAATAAATCATTATCCATAAGGACACAACCAAGTCCGTTTTTATGCATCACTAAAGTTCACAAATCCAATATTCCTAAATGGTAGTGTCTGGATGAGAGCATTCACTATTCTTTCCTTTAATTATTAAAAACATTCCTCTCATTGTTTTTTCAATACAAACAATACCCCTTTATGAGTAATATTGGTCATTTGATTGACTAAAATGGTGAAGTTCTGAATGAAACAATCATTATACCCTACTAAACCAATAAAACTAATCATCTCAGTTATGTTCATTGGAGTAGTCCATTCCTGCACAAACACTTTCTGGGCAGGATCACAAAATATTCCATCTATAGAGACAATGATTCCATGAATGAAAACATATTTAAGTAAAATTTAAGACTTGATAAACTTCACTTATAATTAATTTCCTATAAGAGTCTATAGAATAGTGTCTATGATATTTTTTTGACAATCATAGATTTTTGAATATACCACGATATCATCAATAAATACCACCAAAAAATCCATCAGGATATTCATTCAAAAATATAATTATTATAACCATGAAAAAAGGGTGAATTAGTTACCCCAAAAGTCGTTACTATAGACTCATAATTCCCATACCTTATTCGATATTATATCATTGAAATATCTTCCATCATGACTCGCAATTGATGAATTCCAGATCAAAGGTGAATCATTAAAAAATATTTTGATCAAGAATGTGATAAAATAATTAATTAAATCAAGGTAGTGGATTATTTTTATTGATTTTTATATCATTAATCTATTTGTAGTCAATGCAAAACCTCATATATCCTTCCATGTTCATTCCGAAAAGAAAAAAGGCTCCAAAATGAGAAACACTAGGTCTTATAAATCCATTATCATTCAATTATTCTAGTTTTAAATTTTGTTCCACTCATTCCACTATGGACAATATATAAAGAGTCATTGATATAGGTCTTTATCCAAGAATTAAATCAATAACGAAATCAACATCTCGCTCTATAGGATTTCCAGGTAAATCATTCTAAAAACATCAATATATTCTTACAAAATATGCACAAAATATATTTTAATATATATATATATATACCCATAGATATTTCATTATTATCCTCACCAAGAATTTCATTATGTAAATCTACTCGTGGTGGATCTTGATATGAATAATATGATGATGTTTCTGCTCTAAAGATAAGGGAATATACATTATTCTTAATAATTGTAACCTCCTTCTTATTGCAAAATATATTTTCTTGTTGATTTGAAATACAATGAATAATAATGATAATATGAATGTAAATCATTGGTATGTTAATAAATTAAGAAGATAAATAATGTTTATATGCCATATTAGGGACTTCCTAACACATATTCATTGTAATGATACTACACTAAGATGTTTTGAATAAAAATTCAATTATTAAATAAAATTGTAAATATGTTATTTTCATGGAATACTATTAATATATGAATGTATTTGTTGATCCAAAATCAAATAATGCATTAGATATGTTTGATAAATGATTAATGTACCTGCCAATATGTCATTGAGAACTTCAATATCATTTGTTATGATCGCATAAACCTATCCCTTCTCCCTTGGAATTTTATGTGGTATGTTTCTTTGATGTTTTTACAATAATTAGTATTGTGTCCTATCTATAACCAATTATATCAGTAAAAATTAATAGATTCATTCTTCCACTAGAAATCACTAGCATCATATCCTTTCAATCGACAAGTTAGAAAGCCCATTTTACTTTAATGCATGCAAAATGGTGTTTCCATCCAAAATTCTCATAGTGTGGAAAGTAATATCTTATCTTCTTCCCTATTTATTTATATACTTTTATAGATTTTCAGCATCCCTATTATTCTCTTTCTTTCCTTTAAATTCATTATCCTTTGGGAAATCCAATTCCATCATGATAGAACACGAGTTATTGTCGTTTTATGATGATAATGTTTGGAAGAATAGTTACTATCAGAGGATTGGATTTATGACATAAAAGAATTGATAAATATTTCTACATTGATTATGTATATAGTCCACAACATTCCTTGCGAACATTGTGGTGTTATATACGTACATTTCAGCATTTTCAGCATCCTTTTGCCTCAAATTCTTAAACTTACATTCCATATATTCTTGTTGCTCACAAGGAAAGTATTTCCCTCTGAAAATTTATATTTATTTACACCATTACATGTTTTTTATTTATTCCTCTTCATTTGGGTTTTGAATTAGTTACCACTAATGATAAGAATCTCATAATAGAATATAAATTTTTATGTCATCCTTCACCCTTTCATTACTTCACATGGGAAAATATATCCACTATATAGAACATATGCACTATTCCACTACGAATGGGTTTGTAGTACCATTAAATGATGGAGGTTGGTGTCATATAATGTGATATAACATAGATCCTCAATGATATGGATCTGGATTTTTCATATCAGGAATGTTATTGTCAATTACTAGAAAAATCTATCTTATTATAGTTATATGTTACTCCGCACCCATCATTGCTCCATATCCAACATCATTATCTTATAATGGATGTGAATCCTTTCGTGGGATACAAGTGTTCATGTGGTTTTCATTCCATGAAATAGGAACCATTTCTAAATAATTCCATACACTGGGATTGGTTATGAATCATAATTTATAATATCAACTTAGAAAAAAAACATATATAAATTGAAATCCTATGCATCGATAATCTCATTATCATAAACATGGTTTCATTGAGGAAAAATTTAAATATTAATACTTCATAATGCCTTGTAAATAAATTTTAAATTAACATTAGTGTATCCCCTGGGACTATAAATCCACATCTGCAACAAGGCCTATAGTCATGCACTAGGATACCCTAGGACGAGGGTTAATCACCTTTTCATATTGTTCACTCTTTTACATCTATTCTAGAACCACATCCACTTGTAGTATCTTAAAATTGATGTACTATAATTAATGATCCACATAATCTATTTATTAACAAAATTATAGGATATAAATTTATACATACCATAAGACTATCTTACACCGTTGTACTCTATTCAATGTTTTATAAAACGAGGTTCCACATTTTCTTCTAAACAACTTCTCATACCATTTATAAAGGCTCGAACCTAGTTTCCCAAAAATAGTTCCTTATTACATTACATTGGCTAGATTACAGAAAATTTTTATCCTAAAGAAATGTATAGTTTAGTATATTTGTAAATCCAGATACATTCATATGTACTACATTATAACATGAAATAAAAAAACATAAATGTTCCATTTGAAATATAAACCTCTCTAATATTATTCCTTAATATCAATCATAACATACAACTTCATGTCCTGGTAAATATGAAACATATAAATGTTGGATATCAGATGTTCAGTAAGTGTAAAAAATAAAAAAAAAGAATATCATAATCATAATCATAATTAATATTCATGATGAGTAATTTCAAACACATTCCTTTAAAAATAATAAAAATGATAACAATATAAATGAAATTGGATATGGGTAATATTTCCATAATAAATCATAACCATTGGTATTATAATAGTTGAATAAAAACAAGGAATGTGAATATATAGGTTTCTAATGAGTGAAATTAAAATTCCACGAATTATGAAACATATCCTCAACGCCTTGTCCAAGGATTCTTCAAATGATAAAGGCCATGACCAAAAACATATCTAAAAATGGGCATGGCCTTAGGGATGGCTATATCTATTTGACCAATTATACCTACCAATGAATCATGGGGATATTGAGGGCCTCATAAATTACATTAAATGTCCAATTAATTTCACTTATGAATGGGGATAAACATAAATATTATATATATTCATATTGAAACTAACATATGAAATTAAAAAAACATTTTCCAAACATTAATCAAAACACTTACCATTCAGATTTATTTGGTGAATGGTATCATGCAAAAATATCCACCATAAACTAATCAAAAACCATTAAATAAAATATACTGGATGATATCATAAAATATTAACACCATTTAAACAAAATATTCAAAAATATTGTCCAAATAGGTGAAAATACTCTTAAAAATCATTGAGTAAATTATGAGATAAACACCCTTTACATTGAAAATAAGTGTTCTTTAGGAAATATATTTTTATAAAACCATAATTTAATTAAGATAAATTTATCATAAAAACTATTTTTTTATGAAAATATTGCTTTCAAAAAACATATTACTAAGTTCCCATGAAAATATGTGGGTAGTTGATAAATTCCATTGAATTGAGTTTGTATTTCAGAAATAATTTTGAATGTTCATTTGAAAATGTGTAAATCCCAAAAAAAATAAAGAAGTATTAGAGTGTATAAAAATATATAGAAAATATATACAAAATTTATGATTAATACATATAAATAAAAAATATTTTCATTTTTGTAAATAGACAATAAATGTAACCCAAATGAAATGGAGGTTCGAGAAGGAAACCCCTTAAATTAATTCTGATGGTGTTCCTCACATTATATTAATTCTCCGAATAAGAAAATTTGGGTTAATAAATTAGTGATTATATAAGATAATTTACATTTAATTGATTTATTATTTCCTTATTTGGATCATTAATGGCATTGTGATGGGTTAAGAAATTAAATTTCACTGTTTTAGTGAATTTTCTTCCTTGGTTTTCTTTATTGGTTTACTTATATTCACATATGGATAAACATGTACAAAGAGAATGTATTTCCATAATTGAAGATATATGTGATTATTTAAACTCAATATGATTTAATAGTTATAAAATTAATATGGTTATTTATAGTGAAGATAAACCAATATATAAAACTTTACTAATAATTGTTTGTGTTATTTGGAGAATGTTTATCACAATGATCTCATTTTGATCTATAAATTAATACCATTTTTAAAAAAATGATTACATATCATAAAATATGATATATAAAAATTTAATAATCTAGTTCAACCTTAAAAATGGTTTCATGACCAGAATTGAAGACGTTAATATAAATTAAAAACATGTTTTTATTTAATGTTAAAAAATAAGCCATCATGGATGGTGTTTTCATTTATAGTATAAAAGATTGTGGAAGGATAAATGATCATTAAATATTAAATTATCATATCATAATTACATTAAATTTTTTACCATATTTATCATTACATCTACTTGACGATTAGTGAATAAATAAAATGAAATTAAACGAACTCAAAATAAAAGAAATGAGAAGAGGAATTTACCTCATGATGTTATCAATCATGAGTGTCTCTTAAGGGTAGAGGTTCTGGAATATTAATTTGAACAATGGATTATGGACGTGTAGAGAATATTGGGAGGATATTTGGGAAGATTTTTGAGAATGAACATGTCCATAGAGGAGTGATAGAAGATGGAGTGAGGGGGTTATAGGGGAGGAGGAGTGATTTTGGATTATATTATTAATTGTTTTATTATTTTACTCAAGAGAATAAATAACATTGATTCATCTCACTAAGAATAGAAATATTTTCCATTTAGTATAAAATAATGGATCATTACATCATTCATGAAGCAAGGAATATTTTATTAACTTTTAATGTATATATATGGTAAATTACCTTATTTCACTATTCACAGAAATTTCTAATATTTTAGAAGAATCCAAAAAATGCACCATTTCCATTTTAAGGTGTAGAATCCAAGAATTTAATAAATATTAACAAAATAATTATCAAAATATGAGGAATTTAATTTTTAATTTTAATAATTATTAACTCAAAAAATATATTTTTGAATAAAAATTGATTTTATAAAACCCAAAAAATTAACTGAAAGTCATATTAAATAATTCTAAAATAATATGGAAACACAATATGTATTTAGAATCAAATTTTAAGAAATCTAATTAATTTGTAACTTTAAAATATAAAATTAATATATATAACTTAATAATAATATGAATTCATAACTAATTATTCATAAAATAATCTACTTCCGTTATTCTGTGGATAAATTTTATTTATACATTAATGGGTGAGGTTACTATTTATAAGTTTTATATTAATATTTATAATGGTATATTAATATTCATAAGGGTATAATACTATTCACCAATAATATTGTTGATTCAATCAAACTCCAAATATTAGCCTGAATGCAAATTGTGAATGTTAGTTTTTCAAAATTCTAATCACAGAAGTGGAAAATATATATTTATTGGCTTCGTTATACCATGTGTTGGTTTGTAGAGACTCAGTGATTCATGAATTAAATATTAAATTTATTTTCAAATCCATAGAGTAAGATTATAATCATTAAATGAGTTCTAGATTTTTCTATTAAAAAATAATTTTCTTTCATATAGTATACTAAAATATTATTATCTATGATAAAAAAATTTATCATACCAAAAATTAATAATTTAAAATATCATGGATGGATGATATTTATTTTTGTTTAACCCATATCAGAAACTCAATATCAAATAATGATTGATGACAATGGATAATGAGTTTTATTAAAAAAATATCTATTAAATCTATTTTTTATATTAGTGAAAATATTATAAAATCAGTACATGATCTTATCTATTCTATAAAAATCTATGATGTGTTGTTCTATTATTATTTCCCCATTAATTAATGTTGAATTTCTTCCATACCATATAGGGTGTATTTTTAATGACCTAGAACATACTGGATGGATGTATTCCACATGTCATACATTCTGTGGTGCATATAAGCCATTACGATGTGATGATGTTAATTAAGAGATGATTTATGGTTTAGTCAATATAGTGATTCATGAAACTTTAATATTATATACAAAATCACATCTGAGTAACTATTCTACTATGTTTTCATTTACTGTGGTGTTACATACCAATTTATTTTTAAAGGATTATTTGATCATAGTCAATTCATGGTGTGACCATTATTCCATCATAGTGATATGATTATCATTATTGAAAAATATATTTAAAACATCACCTCACCATCCAACATTTCTCCAAATATTTAAGCACTAATGAAATAAATGTTTTAAAATGATTCAATCCATTAATAAAAAAATCATATAGAGAGTATTTTATTAAACTGAAATGAAAATTTTAATTACTATTAATCATATCAAATTAGGTTTATTTATATTTGGTATTTTTATTTATGTTTTCCATATAATGTCCTCATTTTTGAGTTTTAGTAATGGGAACATGGTTAAGTGAATTGTTAGTTATAACAATGCGAGAGGCATTCCATTTTAAATATACCATGTAAAATGGTTGGCTTATATTTTCTATTGCCTAGTGGATAAAAATTAGTAATTACTGATAGCTAGTAAATACATAATATATTATAATCTAGAGAAATTAATTGTTTTAATTAAAATCATTGTTAAGAGAGAATGAATAGAAAAATGATTTGGTGAAAGATTGGATTTGAATCCTTTATTTTCTATTTTTGGTTGGTATAAATTTTTCATAAATTCAAATAATTGAATTCAAAGTCAGAAAAAAATTTCTTTAAAAATCAATTATAATTTTCCTAACGTGTTTTAATATTAACAATTTAAATTAATATCTATTTATGAATGGTTATAACTATATATTTACATAATATATTGAATTATAAGTTTTTTCATTCTTAAAATGGTGTTTATTAGAAATGGAATAAGAATAAATTCCTTTTTATGGTAATAATGCAATTTTTATAAAAAAATCCTTATTTGTTGTTTTCAGCTCAAATATTTCAAAAATGATTTCTTCCAATTAAATAATTTTAATAATTAAAAATTAATTTCATATTTGGAATCATAGTAATAATATAATTTCATAATTTTAAATTAATAATGGCCATGATAAATAATTATATAGTAAAAATAATTTTACTTGTGATGGATTAAGAATAATAAAAGAGGGGTTAACTTTACTAATAAGTTTTAAAATATAACATAAAACATTAATATATTTTATTATTAAATTGTATTTTTAATAAATTTTCATATCATCTATAATTTCTAACTATGGATCCATATTAAATTATTATGAAATATAATATATATTAATGTTTCATATATTTATATGTTCGCCACCCATCTCACTTATAAATCAAAACCAATTATCCTGCCTTATTCGAACCACTTACCTGATTTATCATGGATAAAATATATGAAAAAACTCTACCAATATTGCAATCCTTGTAAAATAGGTTATAATAGCACGAAATAGTCCATCTAAGAATAAAAAAGGTTCTATTCCATGATGGTAACATGATTAATAGTTATAAGTTCAAAGGATGTATTTTCTTGTATCAATTTTATTAAAGATCCGATAAATATTCTCTAAACCACATAACAACTTGGGATTATTATATTAAGTATAATATTATTATTATGTTACAAGAATATTAATTATTATGTTCTTCATTTCCTTTTTATAATGATAATATCTCTCACTATTACATGTGAATTTTTACCTCAACAAAGCGATAAGAATATTTTTTTCCAAAATACATGGTTTTCATAAAGATATATTCAATTAATACATATGATTTTAAATATTCAATACATATTCTATAATATTTAATATTTATATACAATTAATTAATTCCATCAATCCAAAATGTGAAAACATCACTCATGTGTATACACGAACTACAAACTTAATGGATCGATTTAAATCATTTTTTATAATATATTTTCAAAAATGGTCATAAAATTTTGTATCAATAAATAATATAGTCCATATTTCATAAAAGAAAATTTTGAAATTTTATAAGCATGACTGTTGATCCTGGACTACAATGATCTTACTAGATCATTCATGGACAACAAACTATTATTCATCTGAATTATCATTCTAATAAAGTGGTTTTAATAAAATAATGATAATAAATTATATAAAAATTATATAATGAAAAATTTTAATGTCATTCTATAATACATTTATAATAATTAAATATTTAATACAATATTTGTTTGAATGTTCATGAAGCTAGAGGTGACTTGAGTTATGTGTTTATGCAATAATCATATTTATTTTTTGATTATATATGATAGAATTAAAATGAGATAAATTATTTTCTACTTATCCTTAACTCACAATATACTTTGAAATATTGTAGATATTAATTAATTATTAATTTTATATTAACATTTATCCCTAATTGGTAATTAAAATTATTGATAAATGTTATTAAGATAAATTTAACTTTTTTCTAATTTGGAAGAAATAATATTCATTTACACATGTACAGAGGAAATGGTTATTTGAAAATTTTTACGAATAATATATGTTCTCCAGAGCCTAATTTTTAACTTCCTTTTGGATTTACATATAGATTGTTTTAATTTAAATTTAAATTTAAAAAAATCATGACAAGAATTTTTTATCCTTTTTACAAAAGTGTGTAATACTATTCACTTTTAACATATACATCATGATAATTTTTTCCACATTCATGAACATTATTTTCAATTATGACTCAATAAAATTTTTTAATATTTATATTCATTAAAAACAATTTGACTAATATTAATGGTATTTTATTAAATAATAGCAAATGAAGATGATATGTTTCTCATATTTATGATGTAATGTTTGAATGTTATTTGAAAGTAACTTTTTATCTATAAATACTTTTTTTTATGAATTTTTAGCTAATATGGGGATATATTATTTTATTTAACTAGATATTTATTATCTCCATGGATTATGATAACCATTTTTGATGGATGAATCAATAAAAGACATTTCCTTAATATATTTTAACTATATCATAATAAAATAAAAATGGAACTCATTTCCTTTTCAAAGTATACAATACAGAAAAATTATTGAATGATGAGTGAACCCATTCAATGAATGGAATGAATGGATTAAGTGATCCCAATGAACATTGGGACACTTCCAAGTATGATACTCATATTTTTCACACATGATAATGGAAATGATTTTCTATGATTATTTTTTCTCCATAAATAATTTATTATCATTATGATATGTTTTTATGGTAAATATTCATTATTTATTATTACACAAATATATAAATTATTTTTTTCGATGAAAAATCTAATTCATTTACAGACGATGAATGTTGTTTTATTGATTGGGTTTAAAATTATTATTCTATGGTCTTAGTTCAATTTCCTCAATATTATTCTCTCTTTTTATCATTTATATTTAGCACCCATGATTACAGTTAAAGAGAATTTGATCTTAATAATTATGATGTTATTATTTAAACATGTTATGATATATTATATTATATTTTTTAGTGTCTATTAATTTAACTAGATTCATTGATCTATGAGGGATATGTATAAGAGAAATCTTTACATAATATTATAATTTTTATAGTTTCAATATACACTAATCATTTACAGTTTAGGGAATTTGATGTTATAAGATGTAATTAATATATATCTAATCTAGTATAGTATTTATAGGTGAAAATATTTGGTCACCTTATATGGTATCATCATATGGTAAAATAATTTACTTATATTAGGATCAAATAATTATGGGAAAACTCGTGAGGATATGTCTATGTATATGACACCATTATGACGTTTTCTTATTATAGAGAATATATTATGTCATTGTAATGGAAGTTCAATCTGCATACTGTCAAGTTGAATAAAATAATGATATATAATTCCTTAATGGTAAACAAATTAAATCATTCTGCTCATGTATCTATATGACCGTCACTAAGTGTAGAATGAGTCAACCCAACACATAAAAAATGGGATGGAACTTTAAATCGATTTGTAATGGGTATTTCACTATATAAATATAATACATTATTATTAATGAGATGATAAAATAATTAACAACCAATTAATGTACCTAATTATATGATATTAACATGATATTACATGCCTTTAAAGAATGTTTAGGACTTTAGAGAATCATAATTTCTTTAATAATTATAGGAATACGTACTATGATTATTTAAATTTAATACTCATAATAGTTTTTTTTGTTTTATGTGACAATGAGTGTCATTCTTGTTGTACATAATGTTTTCAAATGACGATGGTAATTTTAAATTTCATATTGATGGATTTCTAAATTTTGGATTGATGTTCAAACATATTTTTGTTGATTTTATACATATTAACTATTAGTAGTCATTGATGGGATATGGAAACCAAGTATGGGGAATTGGGGAGCTCTACGTGATGGTTGGTGAGGTTATGGAAACAACCTATTGGCACTGGTGATCATGTGACCCTTGTAGTATCCCAATAATAGTTTTCTAATGAGACTAAAAGATTGTTTTTTTAATTGTAGGGGGGGATAAAAATTAATTTGAAATTTTAGACACCTTTCAATTGGATATCAAATGTTGTCATGGAGAAGGTTGTTAGTAATATCCATCACCCACTGTTTCTCTCCACTAACACCTCATTCAAAGGGAATTTATGTTGATGCAGTTCCAAGACCCATATATTGTATGAATCAATTTTGGTATGAAATATTAATAAAATCCATAAATAGTTTGGTCCTTATTTTTCAAACTAGGTATTTATGGTTGTTTCAAGTGAATCATGGTTGAATTGACTGAGTGATATTGGCCATACACCTAGACATTGAAAATATAATCATTCAATTTCTTCTACCATCCATTTTTTAATTTAAAATTTTATCTTTTTCCATGGATTATTATATGCCTTTTAATTTAATGAAAAGTATATTTATAGATTTAAATAGTGTGAAATGTTAGGTAGTATTCCCTATTTGATGAAAGAGTTTGGTAAGAGATCTTTCCTATTCTATTCGTCACATGATGATTAACAGAGTAATTTTTATAAGAATTCATCTTATATTTTTGTTTCAATAAATGTTAATAATCTATTACATTGTATGGAATTAATAATATATATTTTTGTTATCTTTTTATGGTGGAATAATGGATTTTTGTGGCAGGGATAGCACGTGATAGAAGTTGATGGGTATTTAAATTAAATGAATTTGGTTTTCTTATAGAGGAATGTTTTCTAATTACCTTCATAATGTAAATAACTATGATTCATTAAAATAATAACATATGTGGACTTACCAATAAGGCTCATGATTTTATAAATATATAATATCTATTAATAAATAAAATAGTTAAATATATAATGAAATGCAGAAAAATGAATATACCAAATACCCAAATCCACATAATTTATATTCATTTCATTTCTCATCTAATCCACCAATGGTCAAGGGCATTAAAAAAGAAATCATTACATTTATATCTATACACATCATTAGGGGTGATGTAAAACTATATAACATTGTAGGGTTACTATAATTGATAGTGTATATATAAAATACTAAACTGAAATTACTGAGAAAATAATATTATATTAAATATGACAATTATAACATATTTTTGGAATAATATTGTAAGAAAATGAGTAACTAAATAATTATTTTTTTATATTCCTAAAAATTAATTATTTATAAATTATTTTTCTCGAAATAAGAAGTCAATTTAAAATGATGAAATTTTATACATAAAAAATATTTTAAAAAACGTATTTTTTTTAGAAAATGTAATAGTTAAATTCTACAACATATCATAATATTATTTTATAAACATGATATGATTATGAAATAATCAAATCAAAAATGATAGAATGGTTTTGTTTATTTTTCTTAAAATATTAATTATTTAGTGAATATTGATAAAATAATGAATTTATAAAAAATATTCATTTACGTTTTTGAATTTATAAATACCCAATTTAAATTGAGTTTATTTATATTATTATAATTCATCTAATGTGTTTTCTAGAAAATATATGAGAGTAAACCGGTTTTTATTCATAAAACAATATTACTACAAAAACAAATATTATACCATTTTGAAAATTAATTTAAAACTATTTATTTCATATTTTATAAAGAAATTCTAAAACTAAAAACTTATTTTTTTTATAATTTAGAAAAGAATCATTGTGAGAATTATTATGAATTGTATTGCAATATAAT
The DNA here is from genome assembly GCA_963277665.1 of Viscum album. NCBI lineage: Eukaryota > Viridiplantae > Streptophyta > Magnoliopsida > Santalales > Viscaceae > Viscum > Viscum album. Next base: position 1,998,615,879 of record OY728135.1, on the reverse strand, counting down.
ATTTTCTGGTGCTATAGAAATTCTTTTTTTATTAAAAAAAAGTCATTCAATGTATATATAAGAACAATGTATTTATAATATAGTTACAAAATAAATATTATTCCAATTATATAAAATAATTAAAATTAGGTCATTTGAATTAATTCTATATAGAATTATTAAAAGAAAGATTTTAATATACTTAAATAATTTATCTTTCGAAAAACTCCTTTTTCATTACACATGTCTATTTAAAAGTAAATTAAATCTTCAATCCTATTTGATATAAATTTGTGGAAAAAGATCAAATATGTGAAATTATAATAATTAAAATTATATTATAAGTTAAAAATAATATTGTTAAAAATTAATAAAAAAATAATATAAATTAAGTTATGTGGTTAATGATAAAACTTCTTTCGATATGAGAAATTGGAATGAAAAAGGATAAGGTAACCTAGAAACATGTAAAAAACGAATTATATTCAAATATTTATAAATTATGACCTATTACGTTATAGAATTTCTAGTTTTGAGTATTTTGTAAGTACAATAAATGTGGGCAAATTTTATTATTTTTAAAAATTTAATGTGTGCTTCTTTTAAAATGCCACACACTCTCCTCTCTTATATACACAAAAAAAACAAATTTGACTATCATCCATGAACTACCCAATATTAATAAATAATATCTTACCAATATCAATGATTTGATTTAGATGTTATAATCGAATCTAGTAAGCCTTTAGGTTTACGCCAAATAGGTCCTTTGAAGAAGATGTAGTTTTTTAACTATTCATTTTTACTACTTCTATATCCATCAATTAAATTCAAAATTTTATAATATTATAAAAAATATTAACAATATATAATGATTGGTTATTATTATAATTTTATATCAATATAAATCTCTACCCCCATTAAATGGAATACAAAATCATCATTCTTTTCTTTGGGGGACAACTGCATTACAAACCTATGTTATTCGTTATATATCAAAACTATCATATCCTAATATAATGATGTATTAAATTTTTATATGTAAAATTTATGATGATATAATATATCTAGAATTATAATATAATTTATACTTTCAAACCTAATATCCCTCTGATAAACAACAATGTCACTCATATGCACAACCAACCAACAACTTGCATTTTATTTTGATATGTTTTTATTTATATCTTACATGGATTGTATGATTGATATGATAACTGAATATATATTATATTTTTAAAATATTTAATATTCATTAATTATGATATAACATATAACTTTTTACATTCCATTCGATTGGTGGTAATATTGCATCCTTCCTGTGTACGGTAGACTACCCCAAGATGTGATGTGATATATTTTTCACAGATCCTATAATCAATATTTAATTATGATACATTTAATTAATATATGTGATATATTGGAAATAAAAATTTATTCTTTCAAATTAAATTGATATTTCACTTTATTCCATTGTAACCACGGGGAAAGTAGAAACAATAACAATGGGTATGTATGGCTTACCTTCTCAATGAATGGTATATTAATGTTACTATAACTATCGTTTATTGATTAATATAAATAAAAATAAATTTAATATATATTATATTTATAAATTTTTATTATTATATATATTATTTAACTATGATCAATGAAATAGGTCCAAAAAAAATAAATTAAATCATAAATAATAAAAAACAAGTTGTTACCTGAAATGTGATGTTAACAAGTAATTGTTAAAAAAGGTTATAAAAAGTCATAATTATGTAATATATACTATGAAATAAAATTTATTGTTTAGGAATATATTTTTAATAAACTAATATTTATAATACTTGTAGTTTGAATGTGCATGATGTAATTTCACACTTATTGTAAGATATTTCCATCTCACTTTTAATTTATTAGAGATACCCTCGACATTCAATACCATTTTATTTTATATGGAGTACATAGTGACCATGAATGCATTTTGTGATGAATATACTCAAAATTATGGGGATTTTATTATCAATTTTGGGATCTTTCTTTCACGAGTTTTATACTTATAAATTAATCAATGTGATAATATATTGTTTTATCAATTTGTCTTCCATGGGATATATATTATGTTAGAACATATATTATTAAACGATGTGCATATGAACACCCATTGAAATATAATATCATGAATTTATTTACTTTATGGATATTTATATTATAATTTTATTATATTCTCTCATTGGCCTTAATATTCAAATTTGAGAAATGTGGTATGGTTTTTATGATAAAATCACAACGTTTAACAAGATTGTTTATATTTTGGTTCTTCCTATAATGAAATATTATGTTATATATTATATAAAACAATTTAAAAATCATAATCTATGGTTATTTATAGAGAATAAACTTTTTTTCAATCAATTTACCCCCTTTATTCAAAATTCCAAGATATTGATTTTTATTGATAACATCACATTAATTTTCTTTTGTTTCAAAAAACCACTTTCCTCCCTATCAATATATATTTTTTTTAAAACTAATATAATATTATCTAAAATAATTATTAATGAAATTATTAACCCATTTTAGCTTTATTATAATGTAATTGAAATTAATATTTTCATATTTTTTCAAACAAGTACCATTTTTAAACAACCAAGTATGTGAAAGGAAAATATATTTTAAATTATATGGAATTATCATTATTTTTTACCAGGGTGACCACTGATTTTTTTAACAATTCATATATATATCAATGGTTATTATCAGTAAAAATTTATTTAGAAAATTATGTATATGATCGTTTTTTAAAATTATATTCAATGAAGAATGATTATATTAATTTAAAAATATATAAATTATTTCCTAAAATTACAGTTTATGTTCCCATGGTCATTTTCAAAGAATATAATTTTTTATTTTGTAATTGAATAATTTTTGTTTTCAAATTTATTTTTTTATTTTTTATGAAATTATTTATATGATCATTATTTAGTCATTCATAGCATTCCAAGGATTTATATAAACAAAATTATTTAAATACATTTTTATGTTTTAAAATGATTCATTCAACATGGAAGAGTTATTTTTCATATGAAATAACAGAAAACATTTTTCAATATCATTAACTTTATAAGATTAAAAACCTTTATGTTGTGTGGTCATTATTGCAGATTTTATGTAAGGGAACCATTATTATTGTTTCTCAAAATAGATTATGTTTATGATGGTATGATGCTAATGTAACTCATTTCATAACCATATGTTATTCTATGATGAAATTTTTATGTAACCAATTTATTTCCTAGGGTTATGATACAATTAATTTTTTCAAAATCCCATTTCCTTTAATTGTTATGAAAATTTTAATATATTATGATATTGTGGCACAAATATTTATCAAATATTTGATGGTTGAGACACATATTTACCACAATATAATTTGATAAATATTGATATCTCATGGGATAAACATTACTAGAATATGGAGTGAAACTAGTTATGTAAGGAACATTGTCCACCCTGATAATATGTTTAGTGATCTTTTACTACTATTATGTATTGGTAATTTAACCATTCTACTATGATAGACCTATAAATTATCTTTTACCATTATATAAATTATATTACATTATTATCATTATGAAATAATACCTTATGTTATATTTATTTTATGATCTAATTGATCTTTTATTTGGATTAAATTATTAAACATGAATTATTAACATCAAATATTTAAATAATAAATCAAAATTTTGATCTATGATGGTAAGGGTATGGTTTTTATATTTTATTCTCATTTTCTCACATATTTATTATCATGTAATTTTTACATATTTCATTTTTTACCCTTAATATGACTTGGAACTCAACTGTTTTTGTGTTTATTTTGATTAGGTTATAATTATTGGAATTACAAGTGATATTTATAATAAATGTTATAATTTTTATGAACTATATAATAGATTATGTGTAAATCTTATGACCTGGATTTTTCAATTTCCAAGTTTCAATGATTATATATCTTTATGATTCTCATATATGTTTTTATTCAATTTCTATACAATTCATCTAAAAATTTGTAATATATATGAATAAAAAATCAGGTCATTATAATATGATAAAATTCACAAATCCAAGTGAAATATTTTAAATTAAGATGGGGGATATATTATATTATCTAATTATTTTTTTCATGAAATTCATGGAGGACATATCCGTTAATCTAGTGTTAGGGATTTCATTTTTAGGATTATAAGAATAAAACCTATGAAAAACATAATATTCTACATTTGGTGGAATTTTACACATTTTAGAGAACTTATTGTTATATACATATATAAGAAGATAATAATATATGGTTGGGAAGACACATTATATATTCAAGATTATCCTTTGATAATATATAGTTGTAAGGATGAACATAAAGTTATAATAGATATTTATTTTATTATAATGGTTTTTCCATATATTTAAAGAGAGTATATTTAAAAATCATAGAAGGAAACTCGATATGAATATAACCCTATTGTTAGGTAATATAATGTTTTATTTACAATATACATTCCTAATTGTTCCATTAATCTGGATACTAATATTACACAAAACAAATAACTTATGCTACCTCAATTTTAATGATTTAAATATAATTCATATGGTGTAATTGAAGGTAATGATGAATATAATAAATGTGAATATTTATTATTGATTCATATGAGATATTAAATTACTATGTGGTATAAATTCTCAATAAATGAGAATATTGTTGTGTAAATCATAATTTTATTAACCATTGATATCATGAAATGATCAGTATTATGAAGAAATTATTTTTGTGACATAATGAGGAATTATTTGATAAAACGTAAAGAGATAAATAATTTTTTTTATTTACCTTTATTCGTGATATATTTAATATAGGTCCAAAATGGAGGATTTTCCTAATACATCGTATTATACAATGTATGGTAATTATGAATTTATAGTATTATTTTTTGGACCTATAGATTCTACAACATGCATCATGGTAAAAAATAATAAAATACCAAGATATATTAATGTTTAACTAATTTATTTAATTACTTTCAATGTTAAAACTTTTTATTTTAAAAAAAGGATTATTGTTAGATCATTCCATGAGGAAATTAATTGATCAATCTCCAAAATTGAACATGTTGAGTACAATCATTATGTTTGATAGGTTTTATGATAATATCAAATCTATGATTGAATATCATGGGAATACAATTCAATATCCATGTTTACATGGATAAGAGCCATATTCCATTATATAAATTGCATTGAAGAAAATTTCATGAAAATAAATGAGAATAATTCTGTGGTCAATTATTCTCATAATACACTATAGTAGATTTAATGTCCCTGAACAGCCATACAAAAATATTTTATCATTTTGGTGAAAATTTCTTACATAAAAAAATCTATGGGATTTTATTGTAATAGTGTCAGTAGAGAATAGATACACTATCATATTAATTTTTTAAATATCCTCAATGGATCCAAAAATTATATTTCTATTAAGAACACTTCCTATAAATTCTGCATTTAAAATCGTTATTCATATAACAGGTAAAGGAAACATAATATATAGTAATATAAAATATACAATAAGGATAATGAAAGTAAATTTATATAGATAACATAAGAATTTGTTTTTGAGATATGAGAATAAAATACTCAAACCATACCCTTCATGAAAATGATCAAAATCATCAATCCTAGAAAAGTGATTTGGAGTTGAAAAGAAATGAATCAAATGAAATCAAAGTGAATGATCCATGAGGAATAATATTATAAAATACAAGGAATTTTTTCATATGAATTACGATAATCTCCAATGAAATAATTTTAATATGTCTTTGTATAACCATTATTTTACCATATTTCTTCAGGGTTTGGAATACCTCCCACATACTCTAATATTCTCGGACTGGGACAACCTCTATTGTACACAGTGATATCATATAACATTAATAAATACATAAATCATTATATTGAGATATAGTCCCCACCAACCACATGATTATAGTCAAATATATATATTACATATAATCATAAAGTACTCATAATATAATATCCCATGAAAATAATTTGGTTTCAAAATCATTTCATTATTTACTCAATGAAAACCACATATAATAATTTCTCTTCATGAAAATTTTATAAATGAATACCCAGTCGAAAAGAAATCATTTTCAAAAAACTATATCACAAATATAAATCATCCAAAGAAAAAATTTTAACAATATCCTTAGATTATATCACTAGTAATGAATAATTAAAATCCAAATAATTCAAATTACATAGAAAATGGATTTGAGTGAAAAATTTATTGGATCATTTCATTAGTAAAATTTCATTTCCCAGTTGAAAAATAACTTTTAAAAGTATTTATAATATTCAAAAAAATCATTAAAAATAATTTTTTATTTTTATAATGTATTATTTAATATATCATTCAACATCTCTTGATGAAAATATCCTTCAAATTATGAAATAAATTTTTTTAACTCAATGTTCCTAAAACATTTAAGAAATAAATTTCAATGAAAATAAAATTTTAATCATAATAAATAATATAATAAAAAATTATATTATCAATATGAAATAAAATATCATTCCTGTCATAAAGGATAAAAAAATATTCCCTTCACATTTTTGGTATTGTCCAAATATGCATTGTAATTTTTAAAAACGATATGAATATTTCTTTTAAAATAAATTTCAAAACACAATATTGGATAAAATTTTATTTCATATATACTTTTAATGTTCTATAATAAAATTTTATTTTTAAAAAATATATATTTTGAAAAAAAATTTATGTTTGATTTAAGAGAGAAATATCAAATATTTCTCCCAAAAACATTATTTTTAACTTAGTAGTACACAAAGATAGGGAAAAATAAAAAAGTGTATTTTGATGACATTACCAGAAGATATAAAAATTATTTTTTTTTGATAAATAGATCATAATATATAATCATTGGATTAAATTTATTTTTAAGTCTCAATAAATTAAAAAATTATATCATTAAACCATTACATCGTTGGAAACATTGATTTGTAGGCCCCATAAATGAATAAAATTAAATGATTCATAATATTACATGGGAATTAATAAATACATGATATTACATGTAATAGAAGATGTGTATACACCTCGTAATATGAGATGGTTACATTAAAGAACATATATCATAAATAATGAATTTTTTTCCAAAAAGTACCTCCCATCATTGGTAATATTCGAACAATAATCCTAATGAAATAGAGATTTCTAAATGTGTATGTAAATCCAAATAATTTTTTGGGGAAGAATCATCAAATAAATATATTATATATAAAAGCACCACATAAAAGAAATTTTTTCTTAATATTTCATGTGTATAATAAAATAAAATAGTAATGTGGGAATCTCAAACATTACATCTTGACTTCCTTAATAAACATTCAAACATCCTCCAATCAGACAAAGTCTATTATGTTTCACAAATAATAATCATTATTGGAACATAAAACCTTAACTATTATTCTATGATGATAAAATGGATGTATGGAAGTTATTTTTTTAGGTCATTGTTGAATAAATGGGTTTTGAAATTGTGGGAAGGAGTGGATAGTGGTTTCCTTTTATTAGTGCGGTGTGTGGAATATTTTAAAATTTGGATGTGAAAAAGGTGTGCCCACATTTTTTGACTTTAAAAATGGTTACCAAATGTACATTTCAATGTCCTAGATGATATAAGGTCAATATATGTCCATTAAGAGGTTGTTGGAAATTTTTTGTGTCGTTTTCATCCCTAATCATTTTAGTTTAAATCTTTGGAAAAAATTTTTTTACGTTTATCAATAAAATTGTTTTTTACAATTTTTACTATCAATCATTGTGAAAAATTAAATTAACCATATTATATGTTATATATTATTATAATTAAATTTATAGAATCCAATTTTTATAGTTATATACCTATAATTATAAAATTATAATTTAATTTTAATGTCATAGACTAGATATGAAATCAGTGTTTCAAAGAGAAAATGTTCAAAAGCATAATACATTTTGTATAAATATTAAATATAAAAAAATTTCAATTATGTTTATTGAATTAATAGACATATATATTTACAATTTTTCTTTAAAAACCTTATAAAAATTTAAATTTTTTAAATTCTTTCATAGAAATGATATTTCTTAAAAAAATCCAACATTTTTCACTATAAATAAAAAATTCTTTATTCTCAAAAATAGTCTAATGATCACAAAAATGTAATTTTAATATGGAGTTATAAAAATGATCCATTTATTTTGTGAAATAAATTTTTAAAATTGTTCAATTTTATTAAAAATATTTTTCAAAATTTGTTAAAAGAAAATTGGAAATAATTGTTTTAGTTTTATAATTGGAATTATGTTTAAATTATTTTGAGAAATAATATAAAATGATCGATTAAAATTTATTTGTATATATAATATATATATATGTAAATAAAAAAATTAAAAAAATTATGGTTCATCTAATATTTTAACGTAGAACATTTTTTCGTAAAAATTGTTTTTCAAATAAACTTCTTTTTTATATAGTCTTTATTTTCATTCCTAATTAATTGGACCCAAAATAATTAATTATATATACATATATAAACCATATATTTTCTTAATTTTTTTCACTTTATTTATGCCATCCATTTCAATGGCATATTTATTACAATCATATTAAATAATAATAATATTAACAATATATAATAGTTTATGATGACTCAGTGTCACATGTAATGAATGATTACTCGATGATCTATGTAATGATTATATTACTCATTATTCCATGTAATTAAAAAAATCCAAGTGGTTTTACTTCATTAAAAAATACATTTACAAAAATCATAGGGCATTACATTTTATCCAACAGTAAAAATATTTCTCCATCAATCTTGATGAAATTGTTACTAAAAACATAGGTTAATTGTGCCTCATTACATCATCATATTTTTTTGTAGCTTCCTCAATATTTTAATTTCACAAAAAAAATATCACTTATGTGGTCATTTTTTCATAAAACATTATAAATTAAATCCAAAATCCATACCATTTTTTACATATAAAAAATATCTAACAATAGTAGTATAAACATAAAGTTAATTAAATTTGATGGATCATTTGTGTACATTCATAGGAAAGATACATGGAAAATGATAGCTATGATATCCAAACATTATGACCAATAATTTAAATGTGACTAATATTCCTAAGTTGTGGAATTCTATTTTGTTATAAAATAAAATTTCAGAAATGGTTATGCTTCAATCAATTTTTAGTTTATTTATTAATAAAAATAAAAGGACAATTTTTTATAGAGAAATAATAATGGATGAAAAGATTTTTAGTAGAATTTTTACTCATTCCATCTATAACTATGTATAAAACAATTGTCAAATGTTGTTATAATATATTGATAAATCATTATATAGTGAAAAAATAAATTATTCTCTAAAACCTCATCCGATGTTTAACATAAAAAAATTCATAACTAGTATGCCTTATGTCCCTTACAAATTATTAAAATCCAAACAATAGTTATAATGTGATTACATTTCTTAAATGATGATATCATTAATCCCACAAACAATTTTATGATTCACTTAATTGTCCCATTACAAACAAGTGAATACATTCATCAAGTATTCTCTTGAAACATGGCAATTACATTAATTTCCACAGAACAATACTGATAAAATATATTATTCCATATTCCTAAAAAAATCACTGACTATTTGACATATTCCTTAAATCTAAAAAATTTGTAATATCTATCAATGATAAGATAACCCATTTTGAAAATAAATAATTAATATGATACAGAGTTAAATTTTTTTATACAATTTAAATTACCAATATAAATCATTTATTTATCCCAAAATAATTATTTAAATATTCCTAAAATACTATGTTTAATCATTTCCTCAATAATATGTTTTTCATATAATATATCATTTCTATTAAATAACATTTCTAGATCATCATTATCACTCTATAAATTCATGATGATTCTTGAAGAGAAAAACATATACTATGAAATAATTATATACTCATAATTATAGAATTCCATTACATAAAAACATAAATCAAACATATTCATTCATAATCCATTGTCTAGGGTTTGCTAACATATTCATTTATACCTATTTCCTTTTGAATTTCATTTTAATTTTCTACGTTATTAAAATTTTAATCTGTATTTACCACATTGTTTATATTCCACATGATGAAATATATTTTTATACTGAATGTAAATTACCCATTTATAAAATTAAACTATTTATTATTCAAAATTGAAGCAATTATTCTGACACATTTTATTGATTGAACATTATACTGCACTAAGAAGTTTTATACTCCTTTTTATTATTATCTACACATAAAATATATTATTATCCATTGGATTCATTAGATGGATTTTCACTTCCCATATTATTTACATATTAAAAATAGAGTTTTATTCACCATATGTTCACCAACTCCAAAACTCTCAATGTTCTTGGTCATTATCTTATTTATTTAGTCCAATAGTTTATTATAGTACAATTTATTACTCATTTTCCTTTATAACGTAAGATACTTAATCAGAAAACCCTTCACACTAATCCTAATTCCATATTCATTCTCATAAATAAAGTATCATTAAAATTTAAAATAAATCTAGTTCCTTCTTGTTTCCTCCTTTGAAATAAAATTTGTAGTGTTAGTAACAATAATGAAAGAGTGGAACCACATAATTCATAAACATTATATATAGTATGACTAAATCATGGAAGATTATCTTCAATCAATGATAATATGTGACTAAAATATTTCATTGATGGCTATTGTATAATTATATCATTCATAAAAGATCGCAAAGAATTTATGAATTTCCCAATCATACCCCAGGTAGTGTCAAACTATGTTCTAAGCAAGCCATGTTATTATACACTAGGTGATTATTTAGTCCAACTAAATGTTCCTATTTTATTACCACTATATATCTTTGTGTTTGTTTCATATCCACTTATTATATCCATATAGTGATGTAATTTCATTGAAACTGATCACTATATCCTTTACCAAATTTACTGTAAATTTTTCAACAATTTGATTCACACTTGAACTTATCCTTATATATATATCTAAACAGATCCTTACATTTGTAGAGATATATATTTTTTATCATCCTATGATCCAAATGTTAAATATTATTTTTCTTATTCCATCTTTTTTTACGATGGATTCTCATACATTAATCTTAAATCTTCCTTGATGAATAATCATTGAATTACATAAATATAAACATTAGAACTGTATTGGTTTATTATCATTAGAGTATATATACACTATACTATTATTTCATGAAATATCATCAATTTCCTCAACAAGGATATTCTCATTATGTAATCATTATTGAAATAACCTACATAAAAAATCATGAAAACCTTGGGAAATGAATCATTATAAAGAGAGATATCATATTCCCAATAATGGAAAAAAATATTAATATATAAAAACACCCTGTTTAAAATGAAATGAGATTTAGATCATAACATATGAAAACCATGACATACATTTCAATTATAAAAATTAGGATTAATTTCCTAAAGACTTTAAATTCATAAGAAATGAATCATAATGTAATCAGATAGAATTTGTATTGATATCCTAAAATTTTCATAAGATAAATAATTTTGGAATACCCATATGAATTTAAAATTTAATGTCAAGGATATCTACAATTATGTTAATAACATGTTAGGATTGGGATATCACAAATGTTCTTAATTGGGAAATTTGATATACTCTATCATACACTATTGTTGTATGTTTGGGATAGCCTTATTAGTTTACTTTTATATAAATCATTAGATATCCTGTTTTGTACCATATTATATGTTGATTTGGATATCCTCCCATGAACCATATTTATTCATTCTTCTGATAACCAATAGACAACAATTTGAGATCACAAAACATTAATCATTACCCAATATATTTGAGGTTTGTATAGGTCACACATCACTAGATTATGATCAAAAATATATGTTACACATGATAATGAAAAATTAATTATATTAAAAAGCATATAAGTATATGGTTTCAATAATAAATTTTGAATTTTATAAAACAACAAAATGTTGTAAAAAAAGATGGCTTTATAAGATTTTTATCATGGCATAACCTATGGATGAAGAACATATTTCATAAACATATTTTCGTCAAACAATATAAAATCCAAAGAATTAATAATAAATATATCATTGGGATCATATTCTAGTAAAGGATATGTAACATAGAAGGTCTTCATTCTAGATAATAAATATTTTAAATTAAAATAATATGGTTCATTTCATGATTAAAATAACTATTTATCATCTAAAAAAATAAAAAACAAAAAAACAAAAATTTAGAAATTGAATTCCTTTAATGTGACCTTGGATGATTTTAAAGTATTCAAAAAAAAATTTGAAAAAATTATTGAGGAAGATATCCATTCCATTTGGAAAATCAGTGTTAACAAATGAAAATTCCATGACATATTTTTTAGTTTTTTATTTCTGGAGAAAAAATTTGAAACATATAAATAATATTTTAAACATTGAGTTGTTATTAAAGTTGGAGAACACCATTGATGTTATACTGGATAAAATAATTATTCCTCTCACAATTTATATAATTCCAAATGGAAATTATTTTTTTAGAAAAAAATATGAATATTCCATTTAAATTAATTTGAATAGAAAAATCTTGGGTAAAAATTAATTTTATAAATATGTTGTATGATAGTAAAAATATTTTTGAAAACATTTTTAATAAATAGGGTATTTTAAGAAATCAATATTTCAACCACAGACTGACTTATATGAAATTTATTTTAAATTAATTCATTTGACTCAAGAGGGAATAGATATGAGAAAATGAATGGGAAAATATATTTTCTTGATATTAAATATGGAGAAAAAAATAGATTATTTTATTGATAAATTTATTATCATATTATATTATTTATTGTATAATGATGAAAAATCCCTCTAAACAGTAATATTGTAACAAAAAACCATTAAATATTGGATAAAAATGAATCAAAAGCAGCATGAATGAATAAAATAAAATTAATATTATAATATAACTATAGTAAATAAATTAATGATATAACTTATCCTTGGGGATTTATATTCACATCATAAAATTAGAGTGGTGGATAAGATATCATATGTATGAATGAAAAAAATAAGAGAAATATCCCTTAACAATTTGGTAACATTTTAACCATAAACCTCATGAAAACGCAATAATGAATTTTATTTTTAAATAAATAAATTTTTATGATGTTTTATAAAATAAATTAATGTGAATTATAAAATGAATAGAAGAAAATATTTCGTTAATATTCAATGTTTCTAATCAAATTAAAATATAAAAATAAATCCCTTACCATTAGTTTTGACATCTTTAATTATGGTTCAAACAACCTGCTAATTGGACAAAATCATTCGGGTTTCAATAAAAAGAACCTTATAATGGATTTTGGATCAAAATAAAGCTTATATGATGAAAGGATTGATTTATGGAACTTCTTTTTTAGGTCCTAGTAAATCCAATGGGTTTTTAAAGCAAGATATCATGGGAGAGGGGTGGCTTCTTATTATTATTTTGAATTGAAAACCATTAAATTTTTAAAAGAAAAATGTTTTCCCAAATTTTTCACATCAAAATAAAATTTAGAAATTTGGAATGAAATTTTATTGGAGTGTTTTTTGAGATGATTTTAATAATTATCTTATTTCTTTTAACTACCAAAAAGTCCATTTTTTCCTTAAACGTAGTAAATCATTAATATTTTTATTTTCAAAATTTATTATGGTATAAAATTATGTTCAAATTATTATAGAATATAAATTGTTTTGATTCAAAATATTGAATCTATTTTTAGCAATTGTATTTATATAACTTGATGAAATTATTTTAAATCAATACTACCTGATGCGATAAGAATGTGGGTATTCCAAAAGATAAAGATAATATGAAAATTTATATTTATATGAAACATCGACATGATAGTGACTCCTGTTTACTAAATATCTTTATTATATCTATATTTGATGTAATTTTTTATTTAAATATATATTTTATAAATTTTAATGTTTATAAAAGCATTATAAAAATTTATACATGAAATAATGTAATTTTCAGTATTTAGGAAAATATTTATTTTATGATATAATTTAAATATATTCACCCAAGGATAATTATGAAATACATATCTTAAAATTTTTTATTACATTTATCAAAAACAATTCAAAAATAGAATTAATTATTTTAAAAATAAATAGAGAAAAAGTTAAAAAACATCATTTAAAAAAGTACATTTTGATATGTAAAATTGAATTGATTCTAATATCTTGTATAAATAAAAAAACACGAATGTTAAAAATATTATCAAATATATAATATTAAAATTTATTTAAAATCATTCTACATATTGTTTTTAAATTCATTACAAATGATTTTTTTTAAAATTAGTTTTCATTTGGTTTTTAATTTCATTTATAAATAATTTTTCACTAAATAATTAATTATATATACATATTTTAACCATATATTTTCCTAATTTTTTTAATCTTATTCATATATTCCATTCAAACAGTGGTTTGATAACAAACGTATTAAAGAATAAAATTAATATTATATCATGGTTTGTTAAAACACAGTGTCTTGTGTAACAAAAGAGAAACATAGAGTTTCATATAAAAAATAAAAAATGAAATGAAGTGGGAAACAAAAAATAAAAAAATAAATAATTTACTCAAAAAAAATTCACAGTATCTTGAGGTGTTACAATGGAAAATGTTTTGTGAGTTATTCAAATGAATTGAGGAACAGGCTATGATGCATCCTAATATATAATGATAATTTTTTTATTATATCTATAAATAAGTTAATATTCAATAGAATAATTAAATGAAATAATATTTAAAGTTCTTATTTTTTATATTTTAATTTAAAATAATGTGGTATTATCATTATTGTTTAATTTGTGATATAAATAGTGATAGTAAAATTTTGAAGTATTTATTACTTAAAATATTGTGGAATCTGTTATTGAAGGTATTTCCATGTTGATTAGTGAATATGACTACAAAATGCATTACCACCATGATAATGATAAATAATGGTATAACTTCTTATAGTTTAAGGGTTATACTAGCCTATAACGAGGGTTTAATTAAACCCTATAATTATGGATATTCATAACATGTTTCTTGAAATCCTATGAAAATAGAAATATTTTTTTCATTATCATATGAATATTCAATCATCGATCCATATGATGAATAAAGAGTGAAATAATAAAGATTAAATACTCCAATAGAAGGTGATGAATGTTCTTGAGTTCAATTAATATTTTGATTGAATAATATGTTTCAGTCACCCTTTATTTGTTCTATCAAAAATAGATTTAATAAAGGTCTTGTTGTTGGATTATCATAATGAATCATCCTATATTCATCTAGGAAGTGAAATGATTTATAGATATATTAAATAGTAATTCTAGTGGTCTAATAATAAAGGTGTTATAATATAGTAAGTCTCTGGATTCATTTTATTTAAATAATATATATTTACGATGTATAAATCTAATTGTATGATAAAAAAATTTACAAAACCAAAATGGTAATGAAAAATCATCACTATGCTTTTTTTTCACAGGTATATTAAAAAATATCTTTTATATAGAAATTCTGGTTATAGATAATAAAATTATTAATTCGACAATTTTTAAAGAAATGAATGAATATTTCTCTCTTGATCGTATTTTTAAGAATTAAAATAATACTATTTTTTGGTTTCCTGAATTACCACATCATAATGTATCTAATCAATATATATGTTTTACTTTATCATTATTAATAATCCTTAAAATCATTTTATTTTTAGATGAATATTACCACTGAATAATATTCACTAATGGATGGTTAGTGTATTATTATTACATGTAATTTAACATTTAGTGCATTTAAGTAGTTGCTAGTATCAAGAAGATTCATTGGTTGTGTTATCATACAATAGTACCTCATAATCCAACATTCAAATTTCACCTAATTAGTCCCTATGTTGAAGAATGCATAATAATACATATATATTATATTATTTTATATAATGAATGAGTTTAGTATGTGATTTATATTGTTAAATGGAAGAGAATATTGGAGCAATTAATTACCAAATTAATATTTTTGAGATTCGATTGAAAATATATAATGACAATAATTAGTGAGATCGAGACTTTGATGTTGGTGATAGTATATTATTATGATTATCTCATTGAAATATTGTTATAATAATTTTACTAAAGTAATAGGTGATAAATAAATATATGTTTCATCAAATTAATGGTCATATTTGGATTTTTTTCTAACAACATGGTGCTTCAACGAAATCATATTCAGTTTCATAATCTGTTTCATGTATATCTCTTGAGGAACTACAAATATAATCCTTCACATATACTATACTAATAGATTGTAACGCTAGATAATTATCACTTTTAAGATGATACACATGGGGATATTCCAAATCAATGAGAGAATATAATATAGAATATTACCACTCACCATGACATTTTTTTGATAGAGCCATATGTTTTAGGAAGCAATGTGGGAAGCCAAGGATGTGATGTGAAAGTATTATCCTTAGGTTTTCTGTATCAGAAAAAAAATTATGTATAAAATGTTAAAATTATTTTTTAATATAAAAATGATTGATTTTTTATATTTTAATCAATAAATAAATTTTATTTCTTTTATCATTTGTTTTACAAACAACAACAAGTTTAAAAATAATAACGACACAATACATAATTATTTATTCAAAAACAAAAATTATCTCCTAATAAATTGATTGGACTATATGATGAATTAAAATTTAACTTTTTTCAATATATTTTTAATTATTTAAAAATTATATTTAATTTTTAGTAGTTGATTAGAAATTTAAAAATCAAATGAATGTAAATATACTAGTTTTATGAAAAAATTATTTATAACAGAAAAATTTTATTGCTATAAAAAATTAAAATAACCTATATTGACGAATAAAATTTATAAAATATTATAACATATTCAATAAAATATTTTATCGTTAATATAATGGTTTTTATTATGAATGTCATAATAATAATCTTATTTATATGTTAAAAAATCATATTTCAAAACATGGGTTTTATTCTGTTTTACACTCTTATTTTATAATGAATTCGATGAACCTAAAAAAATAGTGTACAATATAATTGATTCTGAATTTTTAATCACTGTAATTAATCTAATGTAATAAGGTA
Organism: Viscum album; assembly: GCA_963277665.1. Classification (NCBI taxonomy): domain Eukaryota; kingdom Viridiplantae; phylum Streptophyta; class Magnoliopsida; order Santalales; family Viscaceae; genus Viscum; species Viscum album. The sequence continues at coordinate 1,998,598,534 of OY728135.1, read as the reverse complement.
AAATTAAATTTTATCCATGAAGAATAGTCAAGAAGATAAAAATGATGTTACCATGAAATAGATTAAATAGTTTTAAATAAGTGTTTACCAAAAACAGTTTTTAAAAAATATCACAAATAACTTGATTTGATTTTATAAATAATTTTATATGGACCAAATCCTTCGTATCATATTTCAATTTCTATTTTAGTGAAGCTTGATATATCTATCACATATATTACGTTGAAATGTTTTATATATATACAAGTTAAATACCCATTATAATTATAAAATGAAACCTCATATCCTCTATTTTTCAAACCTTATGTGCAATTTAACTTAGCTAGGATAAATCATAATATCCTCAAAACAAACTTATCCAAGAAATTGAGGTTACCATAATTCCAAAATATCATCTAAGAAGACATAATATGTTTTTTCGACGAGGATACCCAATAAAGAATTATTTTTTCATTTAAATATTTTTCATGTTTCTTTTATATTAATCATACTATAAATTTCAATATTCATCTTAAAATCATGTGATATATAACATTACAATATTTAAAATATTTAATTTAAAGATATATCTATTTAATTTCTCCCTCTCTTCATTTGTAAAATTAGAATTCAACTTTTTCATTTTTTTGCATTACCATCACCATGAAGAAATATGATTATTTTTTAATTTAATATATTTACATATGTTTATAAGGATTATTTAATTAATATATATGATATTCATGAAATATTTTTTACTATATAATTTTGATTTATTATATACCTTTGATTTATTCCAAGTAATGAAGAGTAGAAACATCACCTATTCGTAGAGAGGACTATCGTCAAAATAATATTTTGTATATAATTTTTCTCCACTAAAATTTATGAATAATTATTAATGATTATATAATTAGAAAAAATTACAAAATTAATGAATAAATGTTTTTAAATAAACAACCAAGGACCATTTTATAAGGAATGTAACTGTTCAACTGAAACACGAAGGGAAAAAATTATATGTTTCAACAAAATATGAATTTAAATGAAGAATAATTAATAAATAGAATATATATATATATATATATAACTATATATCTATTTAAATATGGATCATATAGTGACCAAATGAATTAAATTATTAATTCTATGTCATTTCAATTCAATATTCAATAAATATAACAAATATACACAATAAAAACTATAAGTGTTGATTTTCCATCGAGAATACATATAACAATATAATTTTCATAATGGATCCTCAACAAGATTAACATTATTCATCAACAATATCACTCTTTATAGATATACTAATTTTCGAAATTTTATTCAGGTATTGGGGAAAAATATATATTATATATTGATTTTAAATACATAGTAATGATAATAATAGAACATATCAATCAATGATCCTAAGATCACACATGGTTATGATATTTTTACCATAACTTAAATAATTAACCAGAATTCAGTTTATTTTTAATAATAACATGTCATCGTTTAAGGATTTGTAAAACAATTATAACATTATATGAGTGTGAAATGATTTATAATTTGTCATGGTCCAAGGGTGAATATAATTTATATATTCATATAATATAATCATAATCATATAAATTTTTTTACATTTATAAATACAATGTGCTTCATCCAATAATTATATATTTAAAATTCCATTCCTTAGAATCAAATTTGGACACGAATATTTTTCAATGAATATATTTATTGAAATAATATAAGGTCCACACCAAATTGTTTGAACATTAAATAAGTTCACATTAAGAATTTCAATATCAGGAGTTATCTGACATTTCCTAATACAATTTATAGAAATCATAGGTATAGCCATCAAATAATCCATTCATTTGAATCCTATAAGACCAAAAAATATTTATAATTTCATTATTTATTATCATTTGGGAATGAATGTAGTGGTCCTTAATATCTATTCATCATAATGATATACATTCAATGAATAAATAAATATTTTATTATTGCTTATTATTCCTAGTAAATAAAGTGTATCAACAATTTATATTATCAATGATAGAAACACATTGAAATTTTCGATTGAATTTCTCTTGAGAAAAAAAGAATTGTTTTTTTAATGAAACTCTTTTTAAATCTATAAATATAAAAATTATTTATTAAAATATATTATTTTAAATGATCCATGTAAATTGTTAAATGAATATTGAAATATAATATTCTCAATATGGAATGAGAATCCATTCAATTGATATGCAATAAAATGATGTTTCAAACTACACCATTATTATAAGTTACTAAATTTGGAAAAAATGAATATTGTTTTTATAACATTTATAAAAATAAAAATACGTTTAGAAATTTAATTATTCATTCATTGGATAATATTTATCACATTCATAAAATAATTTTACGGATGATATATAAATGGTGTAAAATGTAAGTCGAACAATGAGAAAATTATGTAGGTTATTTTAAGAAACAATATCTTATATATTTAAACTACAAAATCGAGAAAAGTAATACTATTATTTGAAAACTAAATGTAAATAAAATTTATATTAAAATCTATTTTTTCTATACTAAATGATCCATAAAATTTCTATTAATGGAATGTTATCATAGATAATCCAAAATATAAATTAGGTAGTTACATAAACCCTTAATACATTGTTAATATATGAATCAAATCATTACTAGATGTATAAATTAGAATGAATTTTTAATCAATTTAAATTTCATTAGATAATTAAAAATTGTAATTCATGGTTATTATATGATCCTTTGAAATATACATGTCATAAATATAGAGTATGACTCACATAAAAATGTAAGACAAGAAACCCTTACCACATGTTTGATCATTTATCATATGATTTCAACTATCCTATATAATAATATGGCCCTTTAATAAGTATATTCACAAACCATATTTCTATATAACCGACTATTTTTCATTCCTTTATAATTTCTATCAAACCTAATTTTTATAATCACATCGTTAAAATAAAGATTTGGTTAAAAATTAGTTTGTTTCTCAAATATATTTTTATTAGATAGTTATTATACATGCATTATGGAAATATAATCATCACCTAAAAAATATTAATCATGAATGGTTTAAAATATTTATTAATCAAATAAAAATTTAAAAAAACAATTAAAAAAGTTTGTTAAAAATTTAATTACATCAAATAATAGATATGGATGACTATATGTAAAAATAACTACTGATTAATCTTTTTGATTAAAAGAAAGAATAAAATATAAATAATAATTCAATTTCAATAATATTAATTTTTTAATAAATATAATTTATATTTATTAAAACATTCGAGATTACGATCATTCTAATTAGAATTTATAAAAAAATTCCATCACATCATAGATCTTTTTGTGATCACAAACAAATGACCGATGTTATATTTTTCTAAAGATGTATAAGGACATGGAGAAAAAAAATTTAGATAACATAATAAAATATTTTTATATGGGATACACCAATTTTATTATATTTACAGGGACTGTATGGTATTCATGATGTCGAAATATGGATTAAAATGATAGATATCGTTTAAAATTATTACCTCTTATATGATAGATTTAAATTGGATATTTTTAATGACCATGTTAATGGAATTTTTGAAAAACAATAACCACTATAAATTGAATTTGAGGGTTATAAAATATTTTTCAATGGTTTTTATGATAATTATCTCATCGATGATTGCAAACGAGAGTAGTGGTGGTGAACAATTATTGTGATTGAATGTGAACACTTGAAATTAATTAATTAAATAATTTATGATAATTTTTTGTGAATGTGGTAACAAGAAAACATATTTCAAATATATAATAATGATGAATATAAATACATAGATCCTATAAAATTTGATAATTTTTTGTATCCATTTAACCATTATCTCTTAGTTTTCATACCCCTTTAATCTATTGAATATTTACAATGACATACTTTTTTATTATTTATAGAGGTCATGTAATATACTATAAAAATATGAGTGGTCCAATGTTGTAAAAATAATTATATTCTATATTATGTAGAATTTAATTTTGTAAATGTAATTTTTTTATAAATTTATAATCATTATATACCATATTTTTTAATATTAGATAATATTAATAATATTTTTAGTAATTTTCATATATATTTTATTTATTGGAATCAAGATAGAAATGTAATAATAATATAAATATTAAATCATTTTTATATTTTTATATTTATCTACAAAACATATAATACAAAATATATCATCAAAATTGTATATAATTAAAATTACTGTAAATTCTAATATTTATTTGTAAATATTACACTAACAAGCATTGTCTTAGTGTGTATAACCATTTATGTATATATTTACCAAAATAAAAAAATAAATGAATTTGATAATAATCATTGATTCTTATTTCAAAAAACTATTTAAAACAGAATATAATTTTTTTATCCTAATGATAGAATATTAAATATATTAAAACAAAGAGTGTAACAATTTGTTATTAATTATCATTAAAAATATTATAAATGACATTATAAATGTAAATTTACAAGAATTACTAAATCCATTTTTGTGATTATGATTAATTTTTAATGTGATCAATATATTAAAATAAAAAAATATTTTTTATGTCTATGATATATACATTATTTTTATCCTTATTTTTATTTTTTTACCATTATTATGCTGAAAAATATATAACACATTAACAATTCATAAAGAACATAAATAATATTGAACTATTTATCATATTTGAACCACATAGTTCATAATATGTAAATTCTTTTTAATTATTAAATAAATTTTTTATGTTGAAAGTATTTTTCATATGAATTATTAAAATTCATTGAAAAGTATTTATTATATATTTTCTATATTTAATGGAAAATTGGAAGCATAAAAATTTGATATTATGCGCATTCATGTGTAATTAAATTCATTTCAAAAAAATTTAGGTTTATGGTACAAAATAGGCAAATGAAAAACCATAACTATTACTTGAAAATACGCGATTAAATTAAAATAAATTATTGTCTTATAGAAATTAGAATTTATCCCTTATATTTAAAAATTAAACAATTCATAAAATACAAAAAATAAACACCAGGCTAATAGAGTCCTGATTTTTAAAAAATTATTATTAATTTACAAAAATGATATTTTAAGAAATAGTAAACATTAACTACAATTCCATTGAACACGATTTTATAAAAAGAATTTTTTACAAAACAATATTTTTGAATCATAAAATCAAATTTTCTGATATTCATTAGAAAATTTCTCATACATTTATCAATACATGTTATGTATCTAAACACATTATATGTATTGTAAAAAAATTTGGTTATTTCTTTTCGCACTTTAAATTTAATGTCTATTGTATATTTTTCACATGATAAAATATTTTTAGGATGTTGTTTTTCAATTAAATCATGGAATTACATGTTTAGAAGAATATTGGATATATTATTATATTAAATTGGGGTTCTATCATGTTACATTTTCACCACATATAAAAATATCATCATAACATTTTTATCTTGATAATCAACTATTCAAATATTTAAAACACATAATTTTATAATCCATATTTTATGAATGGACAATAAATCATCCATTGAGAAGTAAAAGTTGAAAAAGTAAAGGTTGATTCAAATAACACATATTCATGTTATCAAATAAGAAGAACATTTGATATAATTGAATAAATTAACATGTAGGGAATAAAAAAATTCATCAGAATAATGGAGAATGAAAGAGAAAAATACCATGATAAATGTCGTGGCCACAAATCCATAATTCACTAAAGGATAATGAAGATAACCATTTCATAAGAAAATTAATAAAAAATGATAATAAATATTTAATATCAATCTATTAGGGTTAAGGAATTAATTTATTATCAATATAGAGTATGATATACAATATAGATAAATTATTTATTATAATTTCCCAAATATAATTTATTCCTTTGAATGTGCTTCGATTAATTTTTTTCTTCTATATGTTCACATACACATTGAAATGAATACTATTTTTTCAATCCAAAATCACTAAACATAACTTCCAAATGATCAAAATTTCCATAAAATAATGAAAAATAAATCCAAGTATCACTATATATTTACAAAAACCATAATTGTTAACATGTCTTATAAAATATAGAAAAATATTTGTAAGATGAAATAATAAATTAACATAAAAAAGCTCAACAATAAAAGTAAATTTTAAACAGAAATTGTTCCCAAAATAACTAAACCCAATACTTCCCTAAAATATGAATGAAAAACTTCAATGAAAATAATCCAAATGATTTTTAATATCATGATTTAGAATTACCATTAAAATTATTTAAAAAAGTAATAATGTCACATACCACAAATTTTAAAACCATAATAAAATATTGACATAAAATAATATGATAAATTCCACAAATTGTATATATCACGATATAAAGTAAATAAAAGCATAAAATTAACAAAAAATGTCTTTATCATTATTCCTTAAATTAAACTATATATTATATAATAAATATATTTCTCTAAAAAGTAATAAATTTAAAATAACATATTATAAATCACTTTCTAAAAAAATAAATATTAATTTTTATGGTCAAAAAAATATCCAATAAATATTGAATATTTAATTTATATCAGTATTAAAAATAATATTTAATATATCCACGTCTGGAAGATATTTTAAGTTAACAAACCATTAGTCAAATGATGTCACGAAATATTATCTTATCTCTAAATCACAAATCTATTTTTTGTACCATTCAATATTAATTTCAATTATAAATTCAAATTAATTAAACAAAATACATTATTGTACTACTATTCATATTGTAATACACTGAACCCCTCTACTCTATTCCATTGCTGATATCTAGTGTTTGAGTTGTTTAGGGAGGTCACAGTGACTCATCCCCAACACTTTTCTAAATTTTCAGTTCAATGAAAATTGTTTCTAGTTTTATGAACAATGTCATGGTGTTATAAAAACAGAAATTCAACAGTGTCACGGTGTCACAAAAAACAATATGCCTATGGTGTCAGTGAAATGATGAGTTTAAAGTTTCATGGTGTAATATAAATTTTGTCATAAAAAGGGTGAGTATACATTTCTTCCAGAGTTGTGAGTATAAAGTGTTTCAAGAATGGTTTAATATATCATTTCCTAAATGTCTAAAATTTTCCAATATCACCAATTTAACATTATAACTGAAATTAAATGCATTCAAGGCATTTATTTAGTATAATTAAGGCCGATTCAAAGACCATAAATCATATTTTAATTTTTCTAATGTTTGAGATTCCATTAAATGGTCAAATAGAATGTTTTAATGTGATCCTGTTTTAATGGAAAATATAGTGTATGTTAATCTAATGCAACATTAAATCTTCTAAAGGGGAGATATAAATTCCTCCCTCAATATTCCTTCTTCTTCTCTAGTGAGATATGCTTGATCCTTTCCATACATCCCGTAGGAGTCGTGCAATCAATCATTCCTCCTAGTATTGGAGCCTCTTAAAGTTCTTCTTGCTGTATGTGAACCCCTTATTTTGGTGCAACAAATAATTATTGATCAATCTATGATATATAGAATGATCTATAGTCATTATTTTGGTTTCATATTCTAATGGTTATTCTTTCCATGATATTAATTTTGTTCTCCTTGAATCTAATAAAATTTTATTGTGATTCAATTAGTGCGATCATGTCCTGAAATCCTCTAATTGATGTTGTTTCCATGAGAGAAGGTGATTATGATCCATTTTGTGGATCATTCTCGAATAAATAATTACATGAACCTTTTTGAAGTAGGGGATTCATTATTTCTATATTATTTTATTTTAACTTTATAGTTACTATGTTTTACCCCACTAGATCATAATTAAATTGACATAATAAATATTTTAACTGGATAAAAACATTGATATCGATCGTATGTTATTTCCTCTTGTTTTTCTAGATAGTTTAATATATATTCTTTCTTTGTTTAACTTTTTGTTCTTGATGGAAATTGGTAAATAACATAAAGACAGAATTAATTGATAATAATTTGTCTAAAGATAAATATGAAAGTAAATGAATCTGGAAGTTTTAGTTATAATTTTATGTTAATCAAATTAATGCATTAAGAATGTTGAATCAATTTATGATGGATATGCTAGATTTCTGTTTAGGTTACCCATTGTTGGAACCTAAAAATAATTATTCAGTTAATTACAGATGGATTAAATAACCGTATGTTTGATAAAAAAGATAATTCCTCTTAGTGTTCTTTGTTACCCTATTTCTTTTGAATGCCCTGATCCTAATGCATGGATCTGTGTGAGATAATAGTTTTTTTAGTTCAGATTCCTTGTTTAAGCGTTAAAAGCCCAATTGACATAACTTTTTTCATGATTCTTCTGTTGCAATGTGAGCCTTGATATCTGTTGTGATATGTGGGTTTATGGAGGCCCATTGATTGTGGTAGTAGTTGACATATAGAGTGGAGAGATTCATTGGGGTTATTCATGTGGGTTTCAGGGAGGACTTCAAGATGATGAAACATGTTGGATGTGAATGTTTGGATTATTAATGATTCAGGTTTTTTTATCTTCATTACATTACCCACTATTAAAAGAATCTTTTTTAGTTAACCTCCATCCAAAATTGGCGAATACACACTAATTATGACACATACATTCAGTGTTTTTCTAATAAAGAGTGGATGGGTCTATGTTATTTCTATAAGTGGGAATGACATGACGAGTAATTCATATATTCGATGAATTGATCCCCCTTGTGATTAGTATCATAGAATGTTTTCCTTCAATTTCAAGGAATATGGGAATCTGGTAATGATTTTAATAAATTATTGTATAAATGATTTATTACCCATGGGGTTGTAGTTAATTGGGTTGCAATGTTGAGGGTACATTTTAAAGGAATGGTGGATTTTGGGTATGATGATAATGAAATATAATATTGAATTGGTAACGGTTAATTAATGTTTAAATAGTTAATTTTAATATTGTTAAACTGATTAAAAATGAGTGAAGTAATGTAATAAATCTCTTTAAATGGTTGTGTGTGAATTAGACACCTAGTCTTAGAAGTAGCAGCTGAGAGACTGATTGATGTTAGCATGAATTGATTCTAATACTACGTTATTCCCATAGTTTGGTTGTGATCTATAGTAAATTTTGTACTTTTGGTGTTTATATACAGTAATACACCCTGTCAGTAAGGGAAACTGACTGCATGGGTATTCTGATCACTGGTGGTGCTTCCCCAATGTTATGGTGGAAGGATGTACGGTTGACTACCCCCATTAGCCCCTTGCTCTTCTCTTGGTAGTTACTTGTGTTGGTCTGTACAGTTGTTAGTTATTCACATATATGTGGATAGAGGGATGTAATGGCTTGTGGTTATTCAAAAACATATATTCTGGATATAGATTCCTATATACTAATATATGAGTAATGTTTATAGGCTCTGTTTTCTTGAATAACCTTACTCATTGTATGGGCTACAATGTCTTGAGATTTAATACATGACAAATAATACACATTATGTGAGCTTAGTTGGATACTAGAAACTACATGGATTATTTTCTTAAGTGTAAATTGTGGTTTTCAGGCATGAGGTGCATGTTGTGGTTCTTCATCTAGGTGTCTATGGGAAAGCCATTTAGAGAGATATACTTTGGACGTCTAACATTGGGAAAAAGAAGAAAACCAGTGGGAAAGTAGTAGCGGGGTACCCTTGATATTATTTATTGTATTATATATTATTGTATGTGATACTTGGTGAGAGTAGACATCAAGAGGATGGGAACTTATTATACATGTTTTGGAGACATGTTAGTTTCATGTGTTGTTCATTGTTCTATAAAATGATTTCTTTAGTCTAGCACAAGAGGCTCTAGGGATGATCCTACTGAGTATACTATTATAGTCACCATATGTATATATAAACTATTTTTCAGGACACATGTCAAATGTTGGAGATATAGTTATTTACATCTCGGTTGGGGTTGCAGGAGATATTTGGGCTTTGTGTTTACTACTGTTTTAAATTATCGTTGGTACTATATGTTTTTTGTTTTAGTTTATGTAGTGTTGTATGACATCACATTTGTTTATTTGGGGATTTATTTTATATTTTTTTTCTATTTTGGAATTGGATGGTGTCTCCCTTATATTTCTATTTTTCTTGTGTTCTCATAGATGTTAATTCATCCTATTTGTGTGTTTAATATACCATCGGTGCTAATCATCATCCCATGGCCTACTGGAGGCGGGAATCCAAAGCAATTATCTCCCTTCTCACATTGCCGACCGAAGAATGGTACACCTTGTGGGGAGGGGGTCGTGACACATATTTCTAAAATATAATTGTAAATAAACTTTTAAATCACATGTATCAAATCAAAATAAATGAATAATTTAATAATTTCACTTCAATGAATAAATTGAAAAAAAATAACTAACATGGTCTAGGATTAATATCTTGGAATTAGAAACTAAATAAGATAAATACCCAGAACCAAAAATTTAATATAGTAAAATATTAATGGTAACATATTATTTTAATAATTTAATTCAATATAGAACATTTTTTCCCATGAAAATTAGTTTCTTTAGTCCACTCTATTCCAAACATAAGTCATCTTTTCATTCTATAGTAATATTTCCCAGGGTTATTCATCAATGATTGTGAGTATTTATGATTTTGAATATTCATTCATCAGGGTATAACATGAAATAAAAATTTTCTACTTCCATATCGTTTTACAATACATATATGTTATTGTTCAAAATTAGATATCGATATAACTTATTTAGAATATTTTTAAGATTTTACATTTCATTTGGTTTCTTATATAGTAAATAAATACATCATTGATCACATTTTTATGTTAACGTGATTTGTTAGATCATAGAATTGTAAAAGGAAAAAATAATAAAATATGGACAAAAAATATTCATATTGGAAAACCAGCTAACCATGAAAATTTATTCATAGGATATGTAAATAATTACATGTTGTTTTCAATAATATACATCATCAGCTAAAACAATGTCTTATGTTGTTATTATTTATTCATATCCATTATAATGGAATATAAAATAATATTAATTGGCTAAAACATATCCCTAATGAGTATCTATCCAGGTGTATAGATTCAATCACACTAATTACACAGTAATTATGGTTGGACTATTTACTAATGAACCCTTTTCATAGTGGTTAGTCCTATATTACTTTGTGACACAATCACATCAAAAAGACAGTATGAAAAATGGTATGTACCTTGTAATAATACACATTATATATACATTTCCAATACATTAAAATGTTATCGGTCACATAATATATCATTTGGGATATTACCAAATATATATAATCGATTTTAAATAAATTAAAACCTATATTGATAGAGACCATTATGGAAAAATAATAATGTATTTATATATTACTATTATTTAGAATAATATTCAATATATAATAAATATAAATTACACCATACAGTAGTTTATAGGAGTCCAAACAAATAATCATCATATTTCATAAATAATCATCAACAACAAAAGTTATGTACATCTATCATAGTAAACATCTTAGATATAACATACATAAATCGATAATATATAACTATTTTAAAATTAAAATATAATAATGGTTGACATGAAATTTTATATAATAGTAGATGTGAAAGATATTTATAAAAAATCACAATTGATAATAATTTTACGATACCTCAACCACAACATAATTTGGTAATACCTAATAAATAAAATCACATTAATCATTATTCCTAGTATACCACTTTGTAATATATGATTTCAAATGTCATAAGTGTTTGAAATTTATTATAATAAATTAGGTTCCCTAATATCATATTTTAAAAAAAGGAATTTGTCACCAAAAAACCTTATACTGTTTTGAACAAGTATATACATAAAAATTTTCAATTATTACGTTATGTAAATGGAATCAAGTCCTTAAAAAAACATATGGATATAAAAATGGGTCCATACCCAAATTTATAGACATAAAACTGTAATTACGAACATTTTTTCAAAGAGGACCTAAGTTTAAAACATAAAATAGTTATTTATTTTTTCATACATCATTATTTATTGAACTAATGTGATATAAAGTATCCAAAAATCAAAAAATAAATTCAAATTTATTCATGATTATCAGGAAATCATATACCATCATATCTTAGCATAATGAATTGAAAATAAAATCGTTATCATTTTCATATATTTATCATAATCACAAAACACAAAAATATTAAATAAATATTTTATCATTAGATTATCTTCCCATAAAATTTTAAGTAACACTAGTAGAGTTTTCCATATATAAAAACAATGTTAAAATATCAGTGGTACCATTTTAGGGGAAAATACAATTTTTATTTTCCCATCACTAATTTAAATGAAAAAATATTCAAAAATATTATCGAAATTTTCTCTCTAAAATTATTAAAACAAATTTTTAAATAAAGAAGTAATAAAAAAAGAATTCTTGAATGTTGAAAGTGTAAATGATGAAGTATACATTACAAGAATGATTATGTTCACACCGTCGATAATAATTAAATTATTTAAAAAATAACTGGAAGAATATCATTTTAAATATTATATTAACTAAATAATTTATAAATATGAGTTTAATCAATCATATTATAAATTTTAAAATATTCTTGAATACAGTTTGAGGAATATATAGACCTGGAATAAGTATTCAGTCGACTAGGGAAGGAAGACTATTTGTTTTCTTGAAATAATTTTCTTATCAATTTTATGTACCAAATATTGAAAAACATTACTAATATAAGAAATTATATGAATAATAATAAAATAGTGAAATATATATTTTGTAGAGGATAATATTCACATAATTTCCCTTAATGTAAATTTTTCATAGAAAATCATGAAAATAAATTAGATTCAAGCATAAAATAATACCACCAATATAATCCTAAAATATTGCAAAATGAAATAGAGAAAAATGTGTGGATTACAAATAAACAATATTTTATTTTAAATAATCATGAAATGAATAAATTTTTAGTACAAAAACTACAAAAATGAAACATGTTTGAATATTTTTTATGTCTTTCAATAATAAAATTTAGATGAGAAAACATTGCGTAAATAATAAAAATTATTTTCACACATTAAAATATAATGATTAATAAATATTTATTTCAATAAATATATTATAGTTAAATATTCATAAATAACATACTATGTATAATTAATAATTTTTCCTAAATTAAAATTTATTAATAATTTCATCACTTTAAAGTACATTCTACTGAAATGTTGTCAATTTTTAATGAATATTTTGGTTTTATGGTTCATGTATTAGCATAGTAAACATGGATTAATCATTTATATAATATAATTATCTAATATGTATCATATGTTTTAATAATATACACTTAACAAGGACGATTGACCATATATATTAAAGATTGAAATTTTCACTTCCTTGTAGATGAAACCCAAGAATGTTATTAAGAAATAACCTTAATAAACTAATTATTATATCATAAATTTCATATATTTGTGTTAAATATAAAATAATTAGAGCCCATTATATAGTGTAAATGAAAAATTAATTAGATTTTTATATGGTGGTGGTTGTTGACACGTGTATATTAGAAATATTACTATTCTCTAACAGATAGAAAATGAGATGGATAATGCATTATGATTCAAACATATTAAAATATGAATGTGTTGTATATTTTTATGTTATTATTTTTAAATGCTTTATATATCATTTAAAAAAGTTAAGTATAAATTAAAATTAATGAGATGACGTAAAACAATTACCTATTCTTTGAGAGACCTCTTTTAGAATTCTCTATAAGAACCCTAAGGTTAAATTTTTTAAGTGAGTATAACCTCAAAAAAATGTTATTCTGATTTTTTATATATGTTTTACAACTACTTGTTTGATACAAGATAGCCAGGGTTGTTTAAGGAAGATATAATGTGTGGTCTTGATTTACAGTGAGGAAATGTATACTAGGAATATTATACAAGTAAATTAAGTAAAGTTTATTTAATTTTATTGGTGATGGTTATCTATATTAAAATATTTAAAATATGTGAAATTTTTTAGTCCAAATCTATTAATTAAAGAAATGATGGTATTAGGATATTTTTCTATCTCATTCTTCTTAGTGGAAACCCATGTTAACCCTTTTTTCTATTACCTTGATATCAAAATTTTTAATGTTTGAGATTCATTATAGTTAAAATGAATAGAAAAATAAAAAATTAGTGTAAAATGATAGTTTATTATTAGAAAATACAATTCACATGAAAAAGGATTATATTTTAGTAAATTTTAAACAAATTTATAAAATGTTAATTATCCTAATTCTAAAAAAATTAAATTTGTAGGGTATTTACGTAGTTATAAAATAAATATATTATGAGGGAAATAGATTTCAAATATAAACAGTTAAAAAAATAATACATTATATTCTTATTAATACATCATGGAATATAATAATTTTCATAAATTAATTTACTTTTAATATTTTATACATTAATTAATTTTATTTTTTTACTTTAAGAAGCTCATTATAGTCATTTAATAAGAATTTAGAGTAATTATTCCATCAATAATATGTAATAATAAATTATAGCTATAATAAAAATAATTCATATTTTAAAAGAAAAATATAGAATCTATTATAACAAATTTTTATTACAATGTCAAAGACATAGGGTGATTAAATTAAAGAGAGTGAAATTCATAATATATTCTACAAATAAAATAATTATAATGTCATAATCACAGGAATGTGGAATGAAATATCAAAAAAAATTACTATAAAATAGATATGTATGAATATATGATTTAAAATTAAATAATATCTCATGTTTTAGAGTTTTATTTTCCATATCCATTAGTTTTAATACCATTTTATCCATACACAGTAAAAAAATATTTAAAACGGATACAAATAAAAATGCCGAAATATTTAACATATCTATTTACCAAATTTTAACATCAAAATTTATACTATTAAATAAATTTAAAAGTATTTATTTCTATAAGTTTAAAATCTAAATCTTTTTTAAATTCTTAAAACACAATAGATAATTTTATTCATAATAAAAATATCTTAAAAATAGTAAAGACGAAAAAATGCCCTAGATTTTTTTTTCATAAATACAAGAGAATTTTACGAGTCCGTGAAAATTAATGGCACATTATTTTGAGGACTGGTGCACTCAGATTGAATTTTTTGAAGTTTTGTTTGGGTACGTTCAGTAAACATTAGAGCAGTTTTTTGTAACTTGTGAACCGATGCATGAAATTTAAATACGAGGGAACTATTGAACTCGCAGCGCTGATATTCGATTAAAGAGACTTTCATTTCAATGACAGTGGGTTAGGAATAAAAGTTATTTTTTGGATTTTTGTGGAAAATAATAAAATAAAGTGAGATTCACTTTATTTTTATTTGAGCTACCAGGTGGGTGTTTGGAGGTGGGTCCCATATGATCTAAAACTTCATTGTGGAGGTTGGAAGTGGGGACCACCTGGCCATAGACTCCTAATTTGAATAATAGGGTTGGGGACCACCCGACCACTATTAATGGGAGGAGAGTAAAATCTCTCAACTCCCCTCATAAATTAGTGGGAGCCACTTGATCACCTCTAACATTTATGGTGCCACCACCTCCCCTTTAATTGTTGGAGCCAATGAAAAATTTATTAGTCCAAATCCTTCCCATTAATTAATTGAGCCATCTCATTTCATTAAATGCGAAAATATGAATGTTATACCCAACAATATAAAATAATAGATAATATATTATTTAGAGGGGCTATTAATTCACTTTTGGCATTTGGGTGGAATATTGGGGAGAGGAGAGCATGTGAGGATTAGAATTCTCCCAAGAAGAACCCCATCTCCCAACGAACAACGCAGAACGCATTCTTCCAATGAAGAAAGCCTGCATTTAGTGTCTTTTACTTCTTCCTCAGAGGAAACCGACATGGGATGTCTTTGACAACCGACTTCCCTCGTCATCTTCTTCAATGAACCGACGCACGATCTCAGGATTGAATGTGTGTGGCAGACGCGTTGAATGACGATATCCTCCTTCTTCTTCCCCCCCAAATCGGTCGACCACCAACGATCAAGGTAGGGAGTTAATTTGAGTAATATTACATTCCTTATTCTCTTCTTTAGTTGGAAATGAATCGTTGCAGAGGTTCTGAGATAATTGAAGTTCATTATTCTTACTTCTTGATGAGTCAAATGTTACCACCCTTAACGCGGAGGGTGCGGGCATACCAACATGGCCCGACCCCTCCGTCGTTCTTATATGTGATGATCTTAGGCATGGAGACGTAACAACGAAGCGGTGTTAAAGGCAAAGAAGGAAATAGGCACTGGCCGCGCTTCCCACCGCCTACACGAGCAGCGATTGCCCTGGCCATGCCATCCGCTGGCCGAACCAGTCGGGCCTCCCAAGCCCGCCCTACTGTCGGCCAGCCCGGCCACCTGAGCCACCACCTGACCAAACCGGTTCCTTGACCGTGTCAACCTCTTGAGCCGGCCCACGTCCCCCCTCGCAGTGCCCTTACTGAACTGGCAGGGCCGCACTCTCCGAGCCGAGCCACGCCGGGAAGCACCTTCGCGAGGCTCCGTGTCGAACCGGCCCCAAGCCCAGGCCGAAATGCCCATGCCGCCTTCCGGGATAGGCCCAGAAGGCTGGGAAAAACCTAATAGGTTGGCCCACCCAAAATTAGAGGACAAACCCAATGGGTCTGATCGGTTTAACCCAGACCGGGTCGGACTGGACCCGGGCCCACTACCAACCCTTTACATTCTTCGGTCATATCATTGTCCTCAGATGATCATTTGATGAAACATCAGTGAAACTGGTATAATTGGAGTGTGACAGTCCCTTTGAGTATACCCCACTGGAGTTTGGGGTATTTTTGAGATACGGTTAGGTTGGATCATGCACTAATCCAAACGGGCCCAGAGACTAAAAGGATAATAACTCACAGACCGGGCATCTAATTCACATGTCGTCTAATGTGTTGAGACCTCGATGATGTAGCAGATCATTGAGAAACTTCTATGTGGGACTTCATGGCTGTTGTAGAATCTACATGTACCTTGTGGAGCGGATCCTCCTAGACACGAGAGAGCATAGTGATGAGACCTGGTAGCTGGATGAGACCTGAAGACTACTGACCGACTCGATGATTAGTGATTCATCTAGCCTAGTGGGGAGAACCTTGGAGTCGCGGAAGATCCATAGTAGGGAGCGCCTTGGGGTCGTGGTAGACCATCGGTACTCAACATGAGGAGTATCTCAACAAGCAACGCAGGGGAGCTCCTTGGGGATGCGGCAGGCCCACGGTGGGGAGCGTGTTGGTGACGAAGCAGACCCACGGTACTCAAGAGGTGGAGTACCTCAACAATACAAGGATAGTGGGAAGCACCTTGGTGATGTGGAATGCCCATTGTACATGATATAGGAGGAGTTCTCCAACAGCCAAGGTTTCGACAGTTTGACTGGGGATGTTACTTGATTCTACCACTAGAATAAAATCTTGGTTGGAGTTGAGACGGAATGTTTTGAGTTTACCTCATGATTGATATCGATTACTTGATAACATAGGTATATGTAGGGCATATACCTAAGTGCTGTTATCAATTTATTTCATACATTGTGGATTATCCTTGTTGGTTTTGTGAGACAATGAGGGTCTCGGGGACCCTAATGAGTATTGTTATACTCATCCCTACATGGGCTATACCCAAACCTCATTGTGTTTGATGTAGACAACAGACGGCGTTGACCGAGGCTGTGTGTACAAGGACTGGATGATACCTAGAGGTGGACCGCACGACATGATGATACACGGAGGAGATGGACGTACATGGAGTGATGTGGAGGCTATTTGTACCTACCCTTCAGTTAGGATTTATCAGTGGACGATCCAAGATCCATTTCCCCTTTTTTGGTACTTGTACATTCACTTTCCTCGTACTTTACAGTTGGGCTTGTATTTCTAGCCCCCTTTTACTTTTCAGAACTCTTTTTGCATACAGTTTTATTTAGTTCTTTTTTTCCATCTCTTACTCTGTTTAGTGTGTTTTCTAGTTATAAAGGCAATTCCTTCCCAATTTAGGGATTTATGCCTTTCTTTCTAGTCACCAACCCCTGTCCTATGCAAGGTGGGCTTGGTGTAGTCACAGCACGGGCCTCAGGGGACGGGTCATGACAAAACATTTGTTTCACAAACTATGATATTATGATAGTAACACCCATAGATTTCATTGTAAGTTATTTCCTTTAAAATAATTCAAAAGATTGTGCTACACGCAACACCGAGTTCGAGTGCCCCACGACTTACCAAACATGCCGTTAAAAAAAGTAATTATGAATATTATTAATTGTAATTGGAATTTTATATACTCCATATAATATGACAATGCATATTAAGTGTTTCATATACATAATTTATGAAAAAATTCATTTTTTCAGGTAAAAGAATTATTTTTTAAAAAAATAAAATTTTACCTCCCTTTAATGGTGGGCCCTTTTTAAAACCAATATATAAAAATTTTATATATTCAATTAAATTTAATTAAATTCTTAATTATAATTAGGAAATAAAAATTTATTTTGGATAAATTTTGTGTAATTTTCTGATAACAATAATTTTTTGAGGAATATTGAAAAATACACAATTTTATTTGAAATCTAATTTTTTAATGAAAATAATATATAGTGTTAAATGAAAAATTAGAATGTTTTTGAAGTTAAAATAAATTATATTTTTATCATTTAATACAATTTAGTACATTATAAATAATTTCACATTACAATTTGACCTAAACACATGTCAAACTTTTGATAGTTTTTAGTTTTTGAAAACCCGCTTTTCAGTTTTGACAACAGAAATTATAATTAAATTAATAAATGAAACTTCTATGATTTGAATTTTGTTAAATATAATTTATTTCTTTATTTGGAATATCAAAAATATCTTAGGGTAAACTTTTTTTATTTTTCTGAAAACATTCAAATTTTGATGAAAAGTGAAATACACTGTGTAATAGATTAAAACCAACTTTTTATTTAAATAATTATTTATAATATTTAAAAGTATTTTAAGAAAAAATATATTTCTAATACCAATATATGTTCAATTTAATTAAATGGATTCATTTTATAAAAAATTAATATGTATAAAATATTATTGAACTTTTTACTATCTTTTACCCACCTTTTAGGTGCATTTGCAAATTTGCATAATACATAATTTTATCGCTTCTGTGAATTGAGTTTAAAAAATCCAAGATATATAGTTTATAAAAATATGTAAAATGTTGTTCATTATGATTAAAAGAATTTTTGGTGAATATTACCTTTTGAATTTTATTTACCACGATTAAAAGTAAATAGGGTAATGAAAGGTAAAAATGATATTATAATTTCCATAACACATGTCCTAATACTGTTGGATAAATTTAATTCAACCAAAAGAAACCATAGGAATAAAATTTGAAACTTCATATCTACAAGGATTAGATTTGGACATTTATTATTATTTTATTTAAAGAAGTGTTAAAAGTGATAAATTAAATGTTTATTAACTAAACATATTTAATATTAGGTTGTACAAAAGATAAATTGGACTATAAATATTAATTAGAAAGATAAAAAAATTTCCTACATAACACTATTATATTTATAATTTTTAATGATTAAATAACTAAATTTATTTATGTCACAATGATGATGCCGTAATTACCTTCTTAATGAAATTTTAAAATAGTTTATATTATAAATATTAAAATAAATATAATTTAAAATTATTGATTTTATCCATGAATTTTATAGGTTAATATATAATGTCAGGGTTGAATAGATAAATTTTTTCAAAGTGATAAGGTTACTATGACTTTCACAAAATCAAATTACCAAATAGTATTAAATTTTACATAAATTAGTTTTTTAAAAAAATCTATATTATTGGTTGTTATAATATTACAAAAAAACAATGATTTTTCAAAAGGGCATAAATAATATTATATATGTCATCAATGAACCAATTTATGTTCTCTTGGATGTTTAGAGTATGTTTATTTACCATAAAGTGAAAAAAATACAAGGAGACATGGTAGAAGTGAAACAATTTAACTAAGAGTTAAATATTAAAGACAATAACAAATTGGTAACATAAATGTGTCTAAAAACTAATGTTTGAGTGTATTCCGACCCATACCCTCCTTAAGTTTTAAATAAATAATTTTTGAGCCATTGGAAACCAAAATGTATTTTATTTTAAAATAATATTTCAAAATTTTCCTAAAGTGACACTCACCTCTCTTGGAAAATGGTACGTAACCTTCTGTTAATTTTACACCTCCACATTTATTTTTTCCATCCAAACACTACCCAAATATAATCTCAAATTCCATCAATTCAACATAAGGTCCTTACTTTGATCAGAAAGCCATCCTATGGAGCCCTTTTAATCAACTAAAAAGGAAACACTCGAAGAAGAGGTAATACATTCACCACCCTCTTTCAAGTTCATTTCTTATTACACTTCATCATCATTTTTTTTCTATACCAAAATAATTAGTATAGTACCTTCTACATATTTTTACATATTTATAACTATGATAGAATGATATTCATCTTTCTATCCATCCTATAAATGACAAAGTCAACATATGTTAGTACGTAGGGCTTACCCTCTCCACGTCTTGGTGTAGTTTGTTATTCAAACACATCATTATTTGGATGGGTATAATAATGAGTATAACAGATTTAAATAATAAATATAATATGTTAATTATTTTTTATATATGATACACAATCCATTTATATACGATTTAACCGTCAAAATAATGATATTGTCGCTCATGTGTATGTACGACTTACCGTCTCCATGAACATGATGAGATTCATTCCCCATCGTAATCATTCATGAATAATAATTTGATTTTATGCTTAAAAATAATTTTTATAACAAAATTTAATTATATATTAGAATAAAATACATCATATTCATAACAAAAATTACTTACATAACAAAACATATAAAGGAAAACGAATCGTTTTAGAACCAAAACAATGATAATACTGAAATATAATTAACAATGAAATATTAGGAGATATTATATGATATCATATTTTGGTATTTCGATCTTTAATAATTTAATAACAAAAATTTAACCACTATACAAGGTAAGGGGTTTTCATCTCACATTTATTCTCATGAGATTCATGCAATATTTCCAACTATTATCTTTTGTGTGGTTTTTGTACAACCCATGATTATATTTAATAAATAATAATATTTAATTTATGGGTATGTACATCATCAATGTATTATATTTATTTAACGTGTTGTATGTTTTTTATTTTACCAAATTATTAAGGGAATTTCATATTTCAATTTCCATTCATTCAGTTTTATGCAAACTCCATTGATTACTTTACTCCCTAATTATGTGTGAAATCACTATTTATTTACTTATATAGTATTTTAAACTCCCCTTTTTGTGGGTATACTGTATATATACATAATCACTCTATTTATAAATTCTCAAGTCCTCGATTAAAAATTGGTAAGAGTAATTTTAACTCCATTTTTATTCACTGAGGTAAACATCCAAGTCATTGGTGTTGTTTTTTTACAAGTGTATCTGTGAATGTCCTTTGATTAATTTACACTGAATATAAAATCATATTGAGTGTTTTTATATTTGTCACACATAATTATTTCATTTATTTATACTTTTAATAAGGACATAGTCTTTATATTGGAATTCATCTCAACTTACATTCCATTGAGACAATATTGTTGTTATGCACCAATTCACTTTTATTTGGTGTATATATAGTACTTTGACGTAGTATATCATGAATAAATTTTTTCTCATTATATTATAAGGTTTTGATTACCTAAATTGTTTATATTCAGGAATCTCTCATTTGGATAGGAACTCTAACTAAAATAAAATTAAAAATGATTTAAAAATTTATTCTTCTAAATCATTCTCATTAATGTCCATGTTATAAAAATTGTATTAAGGTTTTATTTATATAGACATTAATGTTTTAAAATTTTAATTCTTTTTAACAGTTTCAATGTGGTATGGGGTACATATATTCAAAAATCTACTTTAATGAGCTTATTGATAAACAATGATACTTTTAAATGTTTTCATAAAAAAGGGATATTTCACTCAATGTTTTTTACTTATCATTTTCAACTATGTCAACCTATTTTACAAGATATTATTCATGATCGAGGTTGATTTATTATGAATCAAATCTTTCATGCTATATTAAAGGTTTTTTGATATGTTTGACAGTAGATGTGTTATTTTTATACCATTAATAGTTTATGGATACTGTATTGACATTTCGTATGCAAGTATTAGTAAAAACATTTTTTTCATGTTTAGACCTTTTAATATGAGAAATGCATTAGACTTATTAAGTGATAGGTGGAGCCCTCTATATCACTTCGATGCATCAGTAGGTCTCATGAGACAAACTAGTGTCTTGGCACAACGCCTTGACAAAATCTTATTTGTATTCTTGGAACAAGGCCTTGACTATGTGGTTTTGAAGTCACAAATTAGGCATTCCATCATTATGAAGTTGGCTATTGATATTACATTTGATTATTAAACTAGTAGAATATCCATGTGAATAAGTAAATGTAATTATTAGATTTGTATTTTCCATATTATGATGAAGCTTATGTTAAAAATTATTATGTTCTAGTCTTATACATTGCCTTAAATGTTTACTCTTATTTATGATAGTTTCTAAGATGTTGTTATCCGTACTAAGCATCTGAGCTCACCCCATTCATATAATTTATTTTTCCCTATATGCAAAGAAGCAATTTAAAATTTACCTTTAGGATTATGCTAAGGGATATAAGAGTGTTCAAAGGGGACACAATGTAGTTTTTTTATTTCATGATGTAATGTAAAACTTGTGTATATATCTACTACATCCACAGATACTAAATTTATTTGTCATTCAGGACATGATTCCTTGTATCATTCCTATGTTATGTAATAATGTACTGATTCTAGGTAATTAGGGTCAGGGCGTCACATTTGGTATCAAATAAAGTTTTGTACAAAACATAGAAGAAATATTTATAAAAAATCTAATTAGAAAACACTGCCCTATGATTGACTTTGAGGATTAATATAGAAGAATATCCAAAAAATTGGTAATGTAAATATTATGTGGGTTTTCTCAGCAATACAACTTTGTCTATATTTGAGCAGGTTGAGGCCGCTCTGCCATAGATGTACCTAAGAGAGAAAAACCTAACAAGGAGTTTTCGGCATGACTCTGGGTATCCTAGTACATGACAATGGGACATGCTAGACTCATGGTTACGAAAATCCTACAAAATATGCTTAGGATAATTCACATTTTCATTACAAACTGATGTGAAATATTTTAATATAAGATGCCAATAAATAGACATGGTTAATACTAATATGTTTTAGAGTGAAAATAAGGTGTTAAGATATTGAATATATGATTTTATGACACACACTATGCTTTCTTGTGTTAGTCAGTGTTTGGATTCCATGGAAGTCATTGTAACATTGACCATGATGTAAAAGGTTGTAATGGTTGAGGAAATGAGCAACAGATTGGAATGTTGATTTTTGTAAAATATATCATGTACTTGCCGAATCAGTTTTCCAATAATATGATCAACCACATATATATTTACCATCTCCAAGACTCAACAATGAAGAGAAATACGGTGAATGATAAGATATTCAGTAGTGAAGACCATGGATAAAAGAAGGCTTAATTTCCATTATGCAGGAAATGTGGATGTAGACACGTTGGAAAGTGTATCAATGATACCTAGAAATGCATGATTTGTGGGAATTAAGGACATAAATTAATGAATTTCCGAGGAGAAAAGAAGAGTATAATGGAAGAAAATAAAAATGAACACAAGAATCCATTTATATTTATTTTCTGTAAATGTAAGGGACTTGGGCTTTACCTGAGTGAATGCCCTGTTCTATATGATAACCTCTTGGTGAAGGAAGATACTATGTGGAAATAAATGAATGGAGATATTTTTAAATGTATTAGTGCTCGATGTTGATGTGATAACATTGGAAGAATTTTCTGTTGTATGTGTAACCCTGCAGTTTCTTATGTGAAAATGAAATTTTAGGAAGAATTATTATTTCTAATGTTGATATATTTATAAATAACAATTTGGGTTTATATGATCCTTGAATTTGACGAAATTACATGTTACAAAATATTGTGATGAAAATGCGAGGTCTGAGATAACATTTGTGGTGAAATTTTTTCATGGTTATTTTGTGGAATTTATCTCATTTTGGGAATGTTATAAAATAGAGTTTTTGAAAAAAGGAAAACACGTAGACAGGGTGAGAACCTGTTATGTCGGACAAAGCAGCGGGAATCGAACCCATAACTCGAGTGAAATTGGGATTTATCACCTACCATTGGACTACATGTAGTCCCTGGTTAGTGTGACTAATTATTTTTAGTTAAATGATTTTATTTATCAATATTATATTTATTTGGGATCTTATGTCTTATCAAATGAAAATCCTTAGTAGTGGGAAATGCTTTGGTGATTAAGTGATAATTGTTATTTCTATAGATGTTCACTCTATTGGGAACAATATATACATAAGGAAAACAAAATACTATGGTATTTCATTTTAGGGGTAATGGATGATTTTTTCCAATGATTTTATTATAGATTTATAGTGATTTGGGATATTTATGGAAATGACTGATCTATAAAAGAGAATATATGATTAGGTAAATTACAAGTAAGTATATGACTTTAAGAGTAGTCGATGTTATTTGGAGATATAATTTTTCCTGGAAGATAATGTAATCAAATTATTCTATGTTTTTGTTTTCAATATTTTTAGGATTATATTGAAGGATTTAAAGGAGAATTGTTTATTGAATGGTATTTATTGAACATTGGGTATTATTGGATTAATTTTAGAAATTCAGATAAGTATTCCTATCTCTAAAGGATTATAATTTTTGGATCATATGATCATGTACTAACCATTTTGTTTTTTTTCAATCTCTAAAGATGAGAGAAATATATATTTTATCTTTTGTGGATCATTTTATTCTCTTGATGTTGATTCTAGAACATCAGGTGTGACCAATTAATTGTGAATACTCATTGTATGGAAAAACAAAAGATGAGTTCCTAGTAAAAATTTATTAAAGGATTAAACACTACTAAAAGGTATGTATATCTCATTATGTTCTTAGTCAATATCATAAATAAATATCTCAACATAATGAAATGGAACATAAACCAAAACAAAAAACCTTTTCTGTTTACTTTTCCTACTAGGGAATAAATGACAATTTATCCCATCACATATTTGTGGTTTTCATGTTGTTTACTCTATCCTGATCATGTTTTCTATCACTATTCATCAGAACTGGACACTTATTTTGTCTTCCATATCTATGTTTTCCTAAAATGACTCCATGTATTGGTTATCCTGACCTTTGTACTTCTCTATCTTTCTTGTAAAGTGATAGTTTTATTGACTTTTTTTCCAATGTGGGACATTCAATAAAGATATCATGCCCAATTTTAAAATTGTGAGGGAACAATTTATAAAATGGGGGGGAATTTAATATCCCAAGATTTCATAGTATGTTATTATCATAATTGTAATTCAATAGCTTCTGCTACACGCAACACCGAGTTTGAGCGCACCACGAAATACCAAACTTACCTTCAAAAAAGTGGTTATGAATAGTATTAAATAAATTTTGTCTTATATATATTCTATATAATTTTAGAATCCATATAAATTTATTCATAGACATAATATAAGAACAAATTCATTTTTTCAGATAAAAGATGTATTTTTTAAAAAACTCAATTTTTCAACTTTTTGATGGAAAACCCATTTTCAAAACCATATTTGACACTTTTATATGTTATATTTAATTTAACTAGGTTCATCTTTATAATCAGGGCATAAAAATTTATTTTGGATAAATTTTTGGTACTTTTCTGAAAACATTTATATTTTTATGAATACTGAAAAATACTAAATTTTAATTTAAAAAAAATTAATTGAAATAAATTATACTATTTAATTATTCACTTGAATTGTTTGGAATTATAATGAGATTATATTTTTATCATTTGATACAATGTGTGTCATTATAAGTAATTTCACATTTAAATTTGACATAATCAAATCTCAATCTTTGGATAGTTTTTACTTTCTAAAAAACTGATTTTTAGTTTTGACAACGAGAAAATTTTTTAAATTAAATAATGAAATTTATATGTTTACAATTTGGTAAAATAGAATTAAAATTCAAATTTTTAATATCCAAATTATCCTATGGTAAACTTTTTGGCATTTTTTTAAATCATTCAATTTTTGATAAATAGTGAAAAAAATTGTGTTATAGTTTAAAACCAACATTTAATTTAAAAAATTATATATTTTATTTAAATTTATTTTAAGCCAATTTTTATATATAATACCTATATAATATCATTGTAATTAATTAGATTCATTTTATAATAAAATTAGATGTATAAAATTTTATTAAACTTTTTACCGTCTTTTACCCACCTTATATTAACATTTTTTAAATTTTCATAAAAAATAATATTACCACTTTTGTGAATTAAATTTCAAAATTCTGGGAGACATGTATAATATCATTAAATAATATTTGGTTCAAAAATATGAAAATAATTTTTTGGGAATAGTAACTTTTGACTTTTACTTACCATGATTAAATGAAAATAGGGAAATTAATGATAAAAATGATATTATAATTACCATAACACATATCCTAATTGTATTGGATAAGTGTAACTTGACCAAAATCAACCATAGTAATGAAATATGATCTTTTATGTATACATGGATTAAATTAGGTCATTTATTATAATTTTATTTAAGGAATAGTAAAAAGTGTTAAATTCAATGTTTATTAACTAAACAATTTTTAATATAAGATTATACCTAAGATAAATTCAACTATAAATATTCATTAGAAATATAAAAATATTTTCTACATAATGGTAGTTTATTTATAATTTTTAGTTATTAAATAATTATATTTATATAGGACATAATGATGATGCAGTAATTACCTTCTTAAGGAAATATTAAAATAGTTTATATTATAAAAATTAAAATAAACAAAATTTAAATGTTTTCATGCCATCCACGAATTTTATAGGTTAATATATCATGTTAGGGTTGATTAGATATTTTTTTTTCAAAGTGATAACGTATTCATGACTAACACGTTAAACAAAATACAAAATAGCATCAAAATAGACATAAATTAGTTTTTAAAACAAATACTTTATTATTGGTAGATATAATATTCCTAAAAATATAGGGTTCATAAAATGGTATTAAATAATATTATATATTTCATTAATGAACTACTTGGGGTTCTCTTGTATGTTTAGTGTATGTTTATTTACCATATAGTTTAAGAATACAAGAAGACACGGTAAAAGATAAACTATTTAACTAAGTGTTAATCTAAAAGATAAGGTTAAAATGGAAACCTATACATGTCTAAATCCTATTGGTTGAGAGTATTTCTACACATCCCCACTTTATCTTCGAAATAATTCATTTTAATTTATTAAAAACATAAATTTATTTTATTATAAAATCATATTTCATGCTTTTTCTAAAGTGACGCACACCTATCTTATAAAATTGTACTTCACCTTCTCTTAATTTCACACCTTCAAAGCCATTTGTCTTGGCCAACCCATTCCCATATATCATACAAACATCCCTCACTTCATCCTATATTCCTTAATTTGATCTGAAATCCAACCTACGGATCCCTTTTGATCAACATCGAAGGAAAGACCAGAAGAAGAGGTAATAATTCCACCACCCCATTTTATGTTTTTCTCTTAATCCACACCCTCTTTATTTTTTGTTTGAATAAAAAATAATAAATCCAGTAAATTATAAATAATTGGAGGTTATTATAAATATTGTAAAACTATATTATTTTTTCTATCCATCCTATAAATGACAAAGTCACTATATGTGCGTACGTACGACTTACCGTCTCCACGCCATGGTGTAGTTTTTTATTCAAACCCTTAATTTTGTGGATGGGTATAATAATGAGTATAACTGATTTAAGTAATAAATATAACATGATAATTATTCTTTAAATATTATATAACATCCAATTACATATAATTTCACCATCAATATAATGATATTGGCGCTCGTGCGTATGTACGGATTACCGTCTCCATCAACACGATGAGATTCAATCTTCATCGTAATCATTCATGAATTGTTTTTTGATTAAAAATAATTTTTAAGAACTTAATATCAATCTATATATGAATCAAGTATAGCCTATACATAACAAACATGACTTAAATAAAAAACATATAATGGAAAATGAATCATTTAACAACCATAACCATGACACTAATGTAATATCATTAACAAAGAAATATTCGAATATCATATATGATATCATATTAATGAATTTGGTTCTTGAATAATTTAATAACAATGATTTGACCATTTTAAAAGTGTTTACCCTTCCTTATACTAAGGAAACATACATGGTAAGGGGTTTTCAACTCACTTCTATTCCTGTGAGATTCTTGCTATATTTGACACTATTACCTTTTCTGGGGTGTATATTCAACACTTGATTATATTTTTCATGTAATATACATTAATTTATGGGTATTTATATTGTCATTGGATGATATTTATTTCATGGGGTGTATGTTTCGTATGTCTTCAAATTGGTAAGGGAATTTGAAATTTCAACTCATTTGCTTTTACACAATCTTCATTGATTACTTTACTCCAAGATTATGCGTGAAATCCCTATTTATTTACATACATTTTAATTTTCACTCAAATTTGTGTGGATATAATTTTGATACATGTAATCACTCCATTGATAAATTCTCATGTAATCGATATAAACATGATAAGAGTGATTTTAACATAATTTTTATTCTTTGAGTTAAATATCCAAGTCATTTGTGTTGTTTTTACCAGAATATATGTGAATGTCCTCTGATTTATTTTCTCTATATATCAAATCATATTGAGTGTATTTATATTTTTCACGGATAATTATTTCATTGACTTATCGTTAACAAAATGATACATTCTTAATAATGAAATGCATCTCAAGTTACATTCCATTGAGTCCTCTTTGTTGTTATGTGCCAATTCATTTTTATTTGTTGTATATACTTTACATTGACATAGTATATCATGGATTCATTATTCTTGTGATGTTATAATTTTTTAATTACCTCAATTATTTTTATTCAATAATCTCTCGTTTGGTTAATAACTTTAATTAAAATGTCATTTTAAATGTTTAAAAAAGTATTCATCTAAATCATTCTCATTAATGTCCATGTTTTAAAAATAGTTTTATGATTTTATTTATATGGACATGAATGTTTTAAAATTTAACTTTCTTTTAATAGTTTCAAATTTGTATGGGACACATTGATTAAAAAATCTATTTTAAATGTCTTCTTGATAAGTAGTGATAATTTTAAATGTTTTCAGGAAAATGGATATTTCTCTCAAAGAATTTCCCTAATCATTTTCAACTATGTCAACATACATTATGGGATATTATTCTTGATCATTGTTGAATTATTATGATGCAAATATTTTATATTTTATTTAATGTTTTGTAATATTTTTGATTATGGATATTTTATTTTTATACCAGTCATGGTTTATGGATAATGTATTGACATTTCATATGTTAGTTTTAATATGAATATTTATGTAATGTTTAAACATTTAAATATGAGGAATGCATTGGACATAGTAAGTGATGGGTGGAGCCCGCGATAACTACTCGATGAATCAATAGGTCTAATGATACAAACTTGTGTCCTAGATGAAGGCCTTGACAAAATATTATTTGTAGTCTTGGCACAAGTCCTTGACTATGTGGTTATAAAGTCCTGAATTATGCATTCCGTCTTTATTAAAACCGGCTTTTGAAATTTCATGTTATTATTTCTCTAGTAGAATATCCGTGTGAATATGTAAATGGAATTATTTGATTAATATTTCCCATATTATTCATATGTTTATGTTTTAAAGGAATTATTTGTAGCCTTATACATTTCCTTAAATGTTTATTTATATTTATAATAGTTTTCGTTATATTTTTATCCTTATTGAGAATCTTATCTCATGCCTTTCTTATGTGTTATTTTTTCCAGGATGCAAAGAATCATATTACAATTAACCTATGGGAAAATGATAAGGGATATACGAGTGTTCAAATGGGACACAATGTCGTATTTTTTTATTTCCTGATGTAATGTAAAAGATATGTTTGTATCTTGTACTTCCTAGTCTACTAAACAGATGGGTCTTTCAAGACATGATTCCTTGTATCATGCCAATTTAATGTAATAATGCACTGATTCTGGGTAACTAGTGTCGAGGCATTACAATGATAATTATTTTTTAATTAATTAAATTATATACAATTAAATTACATTTATGTGGAATTAAAACCAAATCAAAAGCATAATTACAATTTTCAATTAACAAGATTTAGAAAAAAATCAATATTTTAAAAATTATAATTCTTCACTGTTTATTGAATGAAAATATTGTCCACAAAATTCTAAAAATTATCATAATGATAATGTTGACATGATTATTCCAAAAAGTATAATCCTATTATAAAATATAATTTCCAAAAACAACTATCAATGTATTATAATATATTGAATGAAACATCTAAAAACCCTAATTTTGAAAAAGACATAATTTTCTAAATCTAATTTGGAATTACTATAAATTGTGTAGTCTTTAACTATGAATTAATAAATACATTTGAAAGATATAAATTAATTATTTTTTATTGCTAAATTTTTTTTCTTCATATTCATTCAACCAATTCAGCGTCTAGGTTATAAAGGTTACAAGATAATATTTTTCAAATCTTACCATAGTTTGTTAAAAGATAGATATTTCATGTAAATAATAACATCAATATTTTTTTTATTTAATAAATATATTTGGATCATAATGTTTTTGAATTAATATATTATAATTTATAATTTATTTTACCATAGATCAAAATTCATATTAAGAATCATGGGACATGAGGTAAGGGTTTATGTTACAATTTCATTTCATTTTCAGGGTTGTCATTGATAAATTTGTGTTGAGAATTAATATATATTTATTATCTTATATACCAAATATATATTTTTCCTATATTTATTCTTGTAATATTATAGGAATACTACCATTTTCTTCTATTTCATAAGTATAATTATTGAAATTTTATTTTAATAAAATCTGACCTAATTTCTACATTTTTTGATGAAATTTTTCTTCTATGTCAATTCAAATAAAACATATTTATTGTTTTTTACATACAATATAAAAATGATTTAAAGTTAATTTTCAATACCAATTACATTATTAAATATTAATTAAAATATATAATTTTAAAATTAGTTTTTTGTATTTTGTTTATTACATTATAAAAAATTAACAAATGAATGTTATCTTTTAAATGTTTTGAAATGTATTGATTTTCACACAAATATGAAAATTATTTTATTTTGACTCTTACATTATATAATTACATGCTTATTTATTTTATTTGTATTTTTTTTTGAATATTTTAGTATTATTTTATCAGGTATAAATCATATTTTTCCATGTTTTCATGGAAATTATATAATATAATTTTAATATTATTGGTAGTTAATAAAAAAATTTACAATTTTTTTATAAATTCTTTGAATATGATATTTTTATACAATATTTTTTTCATCGAGTAATGAAGTATCATGGTTATTATATAAGAATAATTATTTGAACAAAATTTCATTCCCATTAGTTAGTAATGATAAAATGAAATCATATTAAAACTAGTCTCTTTGCACATAGTTGTTTTTTGATGAAATGATGGTATGTGTAGGGAATCCATTATATAAATAAAATATAGTTTGGGCACCAAATTATTCCATCAATTATATAATTTTTAGGATTGAGTAGAATAATATTTGGGACATTATACAATTTGATAACCTTTGTTAGTGAGCTTTAACAAAGGAAATGTTTTTTTATGTTTATGTATATTCTATAAAAATATTATATAATGAAATTATTTTACCCAATTTTTCATGACAGATTATTTATGATTCTAACACATTATGATAATGTTTATTTATTTTTATAAAATCATATTAGAAGATTCATGATTTATTTTATTTGACTGATGGCGTATGATATTCCTATGTTTATATTTTTCTATGAAACTAAAAATTTAATGCTATAAAATTGATCGTTGATTGATATATATTATATATAACATTACCAAGAAATAAAGATAAAACAATATTATATATTAATTTATATAGTTTATAAAGGTGGATTTATATTGTGATTCTGTGAGATGTGAACTATGTGACATAAATGATCTAGAAGAATTTGAAGATCATTCCTGAAATAAGTTGATTGTGTATGTAGACTCCCAATGAACACAGCCCATAGTTTCTTAGGAATCTATTGTTCTATTAATTATTTTATATTCAATAAAAATGATTTGATATTTTTCTATTTATTGTTTGTGTCACCTTAGGTTTCCCAGATGTGTCTATAGTGGGAAGAATAATTTGTGCACGGTTTCGTAAACTATGCTTCTTACTTGTGAAACATATGTATTTTTAACAATATTGTCATTAATATAAAAAATAAAAAATTAGAAATAAAAAATTTTCACCCCTATAAAATTTTTCATTAAAAATATTTAATTATACCATGTATATTCCCACAAATATAGTCATTTTATATTGAGGCATATCTACAAAATATCATTCATATTTCTATAGGTTAAGGCTCATCCCTCATATCATCTTCCATAATAACATGGTTTTCCTTTAAATAACGTATGTGAACCATTATATAACATCCCTATATATATATATATTTACAAATTGTTTCATTATTGAAACAACCTAATATTTTACAAATGGAATCACTTTTTAATAGCATCGAAGTTACCCAACACCGAGCGCAAACGAACCATGATGTAATTTTTTATAAAAAAATTAATGTTATAAACTAAATTATATATACATATATATAGTATTGAATAGAATTAAAAAAAATAATGATATATATATATATCATAGTCAATATTTCATTTTTAAAAAATTATTAAAGAATTAATAAATTTTATGTAAATTTTGTTTTCACATAATGTATAAAAAAATTGTTGTATTATTTTTCTGAATAAATTTTATAACTAATTAATATAGTTTATAATAAAAAATTTTGAAAATATTAATTAATATTTGTAACTGTAATATCATATTTATATTACGGGGAATGTTATGTTATTTTTCATGAATTATTTATTTTTCGGTGAAAAATGAAAATAATCGATGTTAGTAAAACAATGCATTATTTTCAAGGAATTATGAAATTTTTATGAATTATTATTATTTGAAATTGATTTAATGTAATAAAAAAGTGAAATTTTATATCTAATAGAATTAATTAAATTTTAAAATTCATTATATTATATTTTAATATATATTTGTCTCTTGGAATAAGACAATTTTTTGGGATACTTTTTAATTTGGATAACATTTCTCTACGTTAATTAATTAAAATAATCCCTAAATTTAAATATTCCAAAATTATATTTTATAGTTTGTTAAGAATATTTAAATTTTATATCATTCAATGTTTATTACTAGTCATAGAGATAATATAAAATCATCTTTTTCTGTAAAAATGATCTTATTGAAAAATCACTTTTAATTAACATTTGTTAATTTATATTAGATAAAATTATAAAAAATATGTAAATGGAATTTGGTAAAATAAATAAAATAATTCCAATAATGAAAATTTATATTATGTAACTATGTCAACTATATTATTGGTTATGATGAATATTGAAAATAGTAAAAATATTGAACTATAGTTAAGATAATATATATTTCTCTGGGTGTTAAAAAATTAATGAGATAAAAATTCATAATCATTATTATAAATTCATTTGTATTGAAATATTTTTAACATCATAATGTATAATTGTATAAAATGTCCTATTTTGGATGCTTTGGGCATGTGGAAAATTTTTTATCACCTTTTCAATGGAAATATTTGAAGTGTTCCATAATCTTCACTTATAAAAGGCCACCCAATATCATATACTGTAAAAACCCTACAACAATTATAGATATTGAATTCCATGAAAAATACCTAACTTAATTTCCTCTCCAAATAATATACACATTTTATTTTACATAAATATATCAAATAGATTGATTTAGAGATAACTAAAGAGGATGTTCCATGAAGGGGTATCATGCTTAATAGATAATTTAAATTTAACTTCTTTTACACAATGATAAAATACTATATTTACATAGTGATAATCAAGAAAAATATCCTCTATATAGAGATATTTTATTATTATAATTTCATTTCCTTAATCAAACTACTACTCCATCACATGAAAAATGTCTCAATTTTTGTTATGTACGAGAGATGAATACATCGTGAATTGACGTGATTTCTTCTCCAATGTCTTATTGGGGAATATTAAAATAGTGAATTTACATTATATTTATATTTATTTATTTTATTGATAAAATAATTATTATTTTATTGTTATTATTGAATCACATATTCCTTCTTATTATATATTTCATGGGTGATACAACAACATTGCATGTGCATACGAAAGACTACCACCTTATGATGAAATGTGATTATTTTTTCACTAAGGCTTCACATGGAAGGTAATAATGATAATGTAAATGAATATATATGTTATGAATGTGAAATTATTATGTTATTAATTACATATTTGTATTTCTATAATATAATATATAATTGTATTTCTTACCTTTCCTCTCACATAATAATGATGAAGTCAGTAGTATGTACCGGTAGACTACTTCAAACAAAAAGTGATGAGATTATTATTTAATTACTATATAAATTTGAATATATATAAGAATATTTATAGATAATATATGACATTATTGATAATATAATCATTATTTAATGAATATGTAATTAAATTATATCGTTAAATATCATAGAAAATTGAAACATTACTCATGTGCAAGTATAACCTACCATCTCTATGACATTTAAAAATTGAATTTTTCATAAAAATTGTTCGTGATTAGTTTTAAAATTATAACAAACAAAATATGACAAAAATTTTCATGATTTAATTTAAAAAATTTATGAACGAATTAACCCTTTTACCATGGTCAATATATAACTGATTTTTTGAGACTATAAACTGAACATCCCCAACAATCGTAATAAGTACATAAACGATATTGAATTTAAATTCATAAATTATATAACCAATAAATATAATTAAATTATATGATATTAAAAATATATAATTTACTTAAAAATAAAATAATTGATATGTTATTATTATATAGGTGTTAAAGGACACATATAAAAATTTTGGATTTGAGAAAGGATATTTTTTTGAATTTCAATTTATTGAGGCATATTATAATGGTATATGACCATGTTTATTTAATATGTTTAATAAAAACCCAATTATAAATGTTGTATTTTAAATTCATTATATTTAATTTTAATTTTTTTGTTAGTTCATATTATTTCATCCAAGTGGATTTTGACATGAATGATACCATTTGGTAAATGGGTGTTTGAATCATTTTTTATTCATCTTTTTATAACTCTTTTTATTGAAAAATCTAATCTATGAATATATATGAATTAATCATTAGTTTTATTATTCTATATTTATATTTATATAGTTTTTATTTACATATATTACACACAATCCTTATATTGATTTAATCTCAATTCAATTATATGATAATTTTACGTTTTAATCATCCAAAATTCTATTTTCTTTCAAAATATGACAATGATATGAACGTAACTAATTTCATTAGGTGAATATAAATTCTATTGAAATTTAATTTCATAAATCCCATAATTTTATTTTTATTTAATGTATCATTTTTTATATAAATTCATGGGGATTGGGATTTAAAAGTTTCCAAAGTGGAAAATACTTTATATTACAATATATATTTTTTCAGGATTGTTAATTTTCATTATTCCTTTGGACGAAATTATATCATCAATTTTTTTTGATGAATATCACTCTTATTAACTCAGTTATGAATTCCTTTTTCATGTTTAATTCAATTTCATTCATTATTGATTAATGAAACATCATGGCTTTCAGTTGTTAATTTTATCGATAACGTGCCATTTCATAGATTTAGAATATTTTATTAATATACGTGTTTTTAAAAATGCTACAATAAACTGGTTATTTTAGAAATAAATTATTGCTCAAATATATTTTGTTGGATCATTGGACTTATTTTATAACAGATAATAAATGGAATGTTTTTCATTTTCCAAATGGTCACTTTTGACATAGTTTTTATAAAATGAATGAAAAGAATTATTATTTTAATCATATGAGACATTGTCATATTCCACCAAAGTCATGATTAATTAATCAATTCAATACATAAATTAATGTTTTAAATTTTTTCTAAATAATATTTTTTATATGTGTGATGCTTTAATTTTTCACTTTTTTATTTTTTAATTGATGATATTATTTTCATCAAGAATGTTTCTAATTATATATTAATGGTATTTTAATTTATACAATCAAACAACCATAGATGTTAATAAATAAATAATATGTATATATTGAAATGATTCCTTCTTCATTTTTTATGAAAATTTGTTGTAATCATTTCAACGATATCTCCAAGAAGCCTATTTTATTTCCATGGGTTTTTAATGTTTCAATAATTTAGACAACGATGTTGTTTCATTTTAATGGGTTACTAATGTTTCAAAGAGTATATTATGAAAAAAATTTATTTTCGATAATTAAATCAAGTTATGAAATGAATGACTTTTTTATTTTAATGACAAATTTGAATCTATATATTACATTATTTATCGTACTATTATTTGAGGTTATTTATTTTGACATGTGGTTCTATTATAAACTGATGAATGGTTATTTTTTTATTAAGTAAATATATATGGGTCCAGGATATAACTCCAATATTTGGGTTTGAAATTGGACCATACTAGTGATTATATTAGTAATTGTGATATGAAGATAATACCCGATAAATTAAAAAAAATTGATCGCTATGGGTTTTAAGCATATCCTTTAATCATGATTTTTATCACATAGCCAATGATTTATTAATTTTATGGAATCCTACATTTATTAAATAATTTATAAATGAACCCATATTTAATTATCTTGATTTAATGAGAATTTATTGCACAATTTTTTTTCTCATCCATTTTAATAAATTTATCACAACCTTATGATCATACTATTCTTCTTGAATACATTCAATTTTTAATTCTTATGCTTAAAAATAATAAGAATTTGACATATGTTTCCATTTATAAATTTTAGAAATAATGAGGTTAAATAAATTATTTTTTTATGTTTTACTTATATGTGATTATGATGACATAATATAATATAATAAAATAAGGATTAAGTAAGATAAATTCTCATTTAATTACATGTATTTTGTCTAAGTAACTATTTTTTCAAATTATCTATAACAAAAATTCAAAAATTAACTTATAAATGCATGTGATACAATATTTACTATTGATGTTGTGTGTTTGGGATTTAAAATAATGGGTTACTGTCATTTTTATCAAGTGAATAAATATAATATATAACATCGTATCTCTAGATATGGGAGTGCCATTTCAGGGTTATTTAGTTTAAATTAGAGAAGGTTTTATATGATATGGTAAATTATAATGGTTTAATGTCATTTTATCTTAAGAGATATAAATACCGTCATTTTTATATGATTGAATAAGACAATATATTTGAAATCTATGCAAGACCTCTGATATTTTAGGTGATTAGATTATAATGTGGTTAGTGGCATATTAAAAAACATATTACTTGGATATATTATAGGTAAATGTTTGTCTTAATGTTTATAATGTATTTATCTTTTTGGGAAAATTTAGTATATACTTTATAACCCTCAGGGTTTAAATTCTCTACAATATTGATGTAATTATAGGAATACAAGATTAATCATATAGATAAAAAGATGATTGAAAAGTCATTTGGAGAATATTTTATAAATGTTGTTCTAATATGAGATCCCCATTTTTTATAGAAATAATAAATCTAGGAGATATCATTTATGAATAAACACCATATAATTTTGGTTTTATTTAAGAATTAATCAGTTTTCGAATTGGTTATTTCTTTTAAATTATGTAAAATAATATATTATTTTATTATATGAGGGTTCACATTATTTGGAAAAATTATTACTATGTGCTACATGTTTTTGTTATTGATAATGAATAAAGATATGGGGGATATATTTTTATCACTTTTATGGCTATATGATAATTTAATAGATTATTTTTTCAGCATCATGAATAAAAAATCATCTTGAAAATTCATTGTTGGAAGAAGATGATGGGATTGTGGTTGAAATTTTTTCAACGATGAAATTAATTTAAAATAGTATGTATATTTAATTATTTTCTCAATCATGATGTATGCATAATTCCAAAACATTGTTAAAATGGATCTTGGATTAAAAATGTTATCACATTATATTAGTATCTATTTAATCAATTATAATCTAACTCATTATAGATTTTTTGGTTTGATATCATTAATGTTTCATTGATCAATCATAATCTTTTGAATAGTGATCACAATCACTATCAAAAAATATTTATTATTTTCATTCTTTTCCATTTAATATCTTTGCAAAATAAATACCAATGTATGAAACCATTTTATTTTACAACATTCATAATTATCTTTCTCTCTTTTTAAGTGACAATTTTATTATCCCTTTCAATGATGTGGGTTCCAATAAAGTTATTTTTTGAATTCTTAACTTTATTTATTGATAGAATGTTCAAATTAAAGGGAATTTGTTTATTCTATAGCAGTATAATTATGCATCATAACATTTATAAAAAAATATGTTCTTGATATCATATACGACACACAGCACTGTATATAATCAAACCCCGAGAGAATGATTTTCATAAATTAGACCATTATAACATAGATACTAAATTATAGGGTATGAGTATTATTATTAATTTATGATATATATATATATATATACTATTCAACATCATCTTATTGATATATTATTAGAAAATAAACACTCAATTTCTAGTAAATTATTTTCATTCATCAATAATATGTTATCTTCAAAAATATTTATTTTAATATTGTTGGAAAATATTTATAAAACATTTTCTTATAGTTTAAAAAATCAATAATATAAACCTTCATGTTTAAATAATCATGTAAAAATTAACATATTTTGATGTTTATTTATTTTTTCTAAAATATAGATTCTTCATATGAATAATGAAAATAACAATTTTTAAAAATTGTCACTATTTTAAAGAAATAATTATGTATAAATATCAAATTATGATTCGAATTTTGTTTCAAAAAACAAAAATAATGTATAATTATATTAATTTCACTTAATTAAATTATAGTCATCTTCATTGTGTACATTAGTATAAGTTCATTTTTTTGTTTAAATTGTTTTCTTTTTATAATTGTCTTTATGGTCATAATTATTCTCCACATTAATTAAGTAAAATAATACCTAATTAATAATTCATTAAATAATTGTTATATACATTATATAACTATATATTAATTTAAATTTTACGAAAAATATTATTACTAATAATATAGTTAACATAAAATAATTTTTTTCTTGAAATTTTAACTTCCGGAAAAACACTTTTTTCTTCATATCTGTAGGTTTGATTTGAAAAATAATTCAACCAATTTTTAGAATGCAGTTAAATAAAAAAAATTAAATATTTTTAATTACTATAATTTATATTACTCATTATGTAAAAATTCAATTTTTTACTATGTATATGGAAAACTAGTAAATGTATTTTATAGAGGATATAAAAAAAGGGTTTATTTGGAGTTAAACTAAAAATATGTGAGTTTAAATGGCCTATATTTTATTGAATGTTATTTTATGGACATATTTAAAAATTACCATTTTTATTCTACAATAATGGTTGTTTTTCTACATTTTTTTAGTGATAAACATGGTAAACTCCTTTTCGTTTCAAAAAAATGATTATAGTCAAAATGTAAAGTTAGATAAACGAACTCACTTTCCACACACTAAATAAATTAACTAATTGTGAATAAATAATATGGAAATCTAATAAATGGAAATATATTTCATTCAATAACTAGATAAGGAAAAATAAATTTTGAAATGTTAGAATATGAAACAAATTCAATCTAACAAATAAAAAATTAAATTTATCCTCATATGAATCTATGAAAAATGTCATGGATGAATAATAACTAAAACTAATATGATGTAAATGAATTTTTTATGTAATGACTCCTAGGTAAACAATATGTTTACCATCATTTCCTTTACCAATGAGTTTTACAAAATATTAAGTAAAAACTCATCTATGGTGGATATCCAAAGGACTCATCCAATTAGACTACTGATGCATCAATGGGCTATATATAACTATGTCCCACCCATGTCATACAAATACCAAACATTCCTTATATATCAAATAAATGATTCAACAATGTGCATTATCAAATATCAATACTGAATAATGAATACAGAATTATCAATATTTCCCAAAATAATAAAATAATTTGAAATTCAGAAACACTATGTAAAAATGGATATGTGTTATGAAATTATAATATCAATGATAAATGTCAGGGATAATTATGGGAAATTCAATGATCATTGGATATTGAATATTTAAAGGGGACAAAAATAATGTAGGAATTGAATTTGAATACTATCCTCGGAAAACACAATCATAAACCATACATAATAACATTAATGATGGTATTAATTAAACATACACCACATAAACTAAAATAAATGGTTATTGTTTTTTATTATAGTAAATATTATAAAATAATAATTTAGAAAAATGATTATGGAAAAAATATTTTTGTTTAGAAATATCTTTGGAAAATACTTTTTTTTAAATCCCTTTTTGAAAGTATTTTCATAATAAATAAACCTTTTAAAAATGTTAGGGATGATTCATTGAAATGATGGAAGATAAATATATACATTTTGTGCTGGGTAAAAAGAAACATTACATTTTAAGGTAAAAATGATTAGAAAAATGACTAGTATAGAAATAAACAAGAAGATTCCTATGAAAACATTAGTAAAAAGAAAAAATATTAAAAATGTATTTACCAAATAATTTCACATTTTTTGGTATTTTTTAAATTGTATTTTTAGAAAAAAAATGTTTTT
The DNA here is from genome assembly GCA_963277665.1 of Viscum album. Classification (NCBI taxonomy): domain Eukaryota; kingdom Viridiplantae; phylum Streptophyta; class Magnoliopsida; order Santalales; family Viscaceae; genus Viscum; species Viscum album. The sequence continues at coordinate 1,998,557,054 of OY728135.1, read as the reverse complement.
CTGAATTAAAGCACAAATGAAGTCGAGTTTTCAATAAAACATTTTTAAAACACTTTGAGTAAAAAAGTGTGTGAAATTGGTAATAATAATTGAAAAACTTTAATAGTTACTATTGGAGATGAAAAAAAGGGGGTTTTGAATAGTGGTATAATATTTTCCTCGAAGGGAAAACCCATTGAAATATCATTAATATAATTGTTGTGGAATTTAATCCAAAAACATTTCAAATTGTTCCACAACACATTGAAACATTTTAAACCAAAAACATCATGAAAGAATAATATTAAATAAAATTATTAAATACCATGAAGATAAAGGAATAAGTGTTATAATATATACAATTTATCAGATGATACATGACAAAAAATATGTTACTGGTGAACATGACATTTATCTCATGGATGTAAAAATGGAGATGAGAATCCATTATTTTGGGTATCGTTTTAGGTAAAAGACCTTTAACTTATTGAATAATAAATATTTATTTATATTTTACTTTCTCGAATACAACATTCAAGTTTATGATTACTTTAATTTTACATTTTACAATGTTATATATGAATACTTAAACAAAAATGTCTACATTGGGTGTTTTGACAAAATTTGAAATGTTTGTCAAACATGTCTTTGGTAGGTCAATTATTATCAAAGGGGACCTTGTATGAAATATATAGAATAATAATATATGAAAATTCATCATATGTATACAGTAATTATAATTTCTAAATCAATCATTAAATATGGTTATGAAATACAAATCAATATTTTGATCATATAGAAAATAGTCCGTACAAATGCATGAGTAGTGTTCTCATTTTGAAATGTTTTTTAAGAAAAAAATTAAGTATAATTTTATCATCACAAAATTAAAATTATATCTATTGGGAAAAAATACCTCAAGGTATCATTACAGTATTTTTTGGTTTCATGTGTTTGTTGACAATACAGGTTTCCATGGTAAAGTGTTGAGATCCAAATATGTTGTTGACAAATCATATTGACAACGAATTATAACAAAGGAATGGATGATCAAGAGGCAGTACAAAATATCATATACAACCTGGCGCCGTCTTCCAGTGTTTTCCAAATTTTTGGGGTCCAAAATTTGGACCTTGGTGAGCATCAAGAAAAGTGTATATCCTTGAATATCATATCAAAATATGGTGAAGGCTTGAATTTCGCGAAGATAGACTTCATGGTTTGGAATTAGAGAAGAACAGAAGAATGTTAACGGTGATGCTTCTCGATTATGTCAATCTTCATGAATGGTATAGCTGATGAGAATTACGGTGGAGAATATCATTGGGAGTGGAGCTTCACGGAAAAGGTGTGAAGTAAATGACCAGATGCTCTATAATTATGATGAGCTCTGCGATCTGAAAATTGTGTGGTGCTTCGCGATTTTGAGACAATTTAGGCGGGAACTTCGAAGCTTCGCAATTTGTGATGACGTGTCGTTAACTTGATGTGGAAGGTTTTAGGGTCAGTGGAATCGCCTATAAATAGACCTAGACCCCCTCAGGAGAAAGAGAGATTTTCAGATTGTAACTATTTAGCCCTCAGCTCGTGAAGGTGGTTCTCGAAGGAAGTGTCCTTCGTGAAAGAAGAGCTTCTTGGCGGCTAATCTAGCTCCGTGAAAGTTGCAATCTCCACATTGGCTTAGTTAGCTTCATGAGGGAAGTTGCTCTAGGATAACTTGATCCTCACGAGAGTACTTCATGAGAGTGTTTCACGAAAAGGGAGGAGCTTCGCGAAGTCTTGATTGAGCTTCATGAAATTGGGAGCCTCGTAATGTAGGTTTCTTTGCGATGGTTTTTCAAAATGAATTTCCCGGTGTTCAGGGGCATAGGGGTATTCATCAGTGAATGAAATTGGGAATTTAACTATGCATCTATCAACAGATGAGGATTCATTATAATTGAAAATGAAGATACCTACAGGTCTATAAACTGTGAGTGGAACCCTTCCAAGTGCAGTGAGAAAAGGGAGAGAAAGAAGGTTATCCTTTATACCGGTAGAGATCCAGAGAGAGAGAAATAGGGAGTGACCCATGGGAATGTTGTGAGATAACCCTAAACATTGTAAAGGTAGTGAGCCTAGGCATAGAATTGATCTAGGCCGAACATTATTGGCAGTTAGATTTAGTTGATTTGGTACAACGGCACAAAACCGTTGTATTCTCCTTGGATGTTGCCTAGTGAGGGTGAACCAAGTAAAAATCATTATGTCCTCCTGCTAGCTTACATGCATTGGATTTAAAGAATCATCATCCGATAAAGAAGAAATAAATTTGTCATAACAAACACATTAGAGAAAACAAAGTGACTTTTAAAATATAGAGGTCATGATCCAGGGGGTCAAGATGAATTTTGAAAAAGAATATCCAAACCCAAATACACCCCCCTCTCAGGGTATATAGTCCACTTTTGGTCCTAAAAATATCATAAATAACATATTATATATATATATATATATGTATTTATCATTTGATAAAATATGATCTTATCATGTCGAGGAGGTGGTAGTCCACATGTCTAGGAATAATGTTTTCAAATTTTAAGTGTGTGAAAGGTTAAAAAAATGAAATATATTTATATAAAGAATATTTACATAAATTTATTTATTTATTTAATATAATAGAGATCTTTATAATGAAAAATATGGTTAGTTTATTCTATCATTTAAACATTTAATGTATCGTGTTAATGAATCAATAGCTTTAACTGGCGGTAGTCCACACTTCCTCAAAAAATGTTATCATATTAACATAAAATTAGAAATATCAAATTAATTTTTTATAAAAGGTTTAAAGATGTATAAAGAAAAAATAAATATCATAAATATCATATATATACTATTTTTTTGTCACAATGGCCAAAATGAGAGGTGGTAGAGGAAAAATGAACAATCAACATTTCTTGAGACAATAGTTCACCATATAGAGAAAATGTATTTTCATTACCCATTACATGGAAGTGTGTATACGTTTATATAAAAACTATATAATATGAACCACATATTATATTTAACAAACATGTTTGGTTATACAATAATATAATAATATGCCTTTACGGTTTGGGTAGTGAAAAAAAATTAAATTATCGAATGAAGATGTTACCTCTTAATCAGGTAAATTATATTTATTTGTACCAAAACACTTCAATGAAATTAATTTAACACAAAATTATAGTTAATAGGTCAATTAGGGTGATTTTGATATGTTATTTGGGTATATTGTGGCTGTAAAAATGTGATTTGAGATGTGTGAGAAATGATGTGTGGTGGTTTCCTTATATAGTGTAGGAAAATGACTCACTTGGAATTTTTGGAAAAATGTTAAGGTTACACTTGTTATTAATAGGAAAAATAAATAAAAAATAAGCAAAAAACTAATGAAAGGTTCAGAGATGATTTGTGATATGATGTTTGTTTTTGAAATGTTTCTAGTTTAATAGTTCACCAAAGATAATATTTTAGTCATTATTTGAGATTAATTGTACCTTAATAATTGTAATTAATTTTAATTACATTCACTAATTTTAATTTCATAAATTGCATCTTATAATTTATTATTATTTATTATTATTCCTAATATTGAATTCATTTTTCTGAATTAAAATCACATAAGAGTGAGAAATTAATTAAAAATTCATCACATATGTCGAATGACAATTCATGTTTTTATAGTAAAAACATTAAAAAGTTGAATCTAATTTTATAATCAATTTAATTAATAAACTGACATAAATGACATATATTTTATTAATTGGGAAGTTAAATATCTAATTAAAAAATAAAAAAAGTTAATTCTTTAATTTATCCTTATGAATAAATTAGATGAAAAATATGTTTTGAACTAAAATTATATATTTCTAACTAGTCATTAAAATATTAAATATTTTAGAAAAATGTAAAAAAATCATAATAACAATATAATCATGTTTTTAATAAAAATTAGAATTTTATTTTCGAATATTAAAATAATTTAACTGTCAAAATTTTGATTGAAAATGTGTTCCCCATTAAATAGTTGTAAAATTACCTTTTTAAATAAGCATATGATTTTATGATTGAAATTGGGATTGTTCATATATTTTTCATATCAAAACTATTTTATGAATATAAAAAAATTTATTGAATATATAACATATATATTTCTATAAAATAATTCATTAATTTTAATCAATTATTTTTATTATGATTGAAACCCATTGATGCATAAAAATAATAATATTTATTTTTACATCTTATTGGTTCTTATTTTCATTTATCATTAATTGGTAACCAGTGTATTGATTTTATATTTCTATAAACCATAAATAATAAGTAGTTAGATAATAATAATCATAACAACTAACATAAAACCTAGGATATATCATTTTATAAGAAATAATACTATTTTGAAAATATATTTTTATTTAATGAATCTGAGTCTTTTATGTAATATAAGCTACCATGGAATGAATCTCTTGTGTGTAATGTCAGTAATTGAGGAAGGCCCTCATGTGTATAACACATGATAACGTAATGCTTCAGTCCTTACAAGATATATCATGTATTTTTTTATTTATTATAGGTAAATATATATTATACACTTGGGATACTATAATCAATTACACAATTGGTGATGTGTGTCATACACCCTATCGAATTCATATTTGAATGTTACAATTTCAAGTTGTCACATTATCCCCACCATAAGTAAATTGTTTCCTCGGAATTTGAGCTCGATATTTTTGATGTATTTTTTCAAAATCCAACAACTTCAAAAGGGTTCATAAAACATCCCCTATATAAGAGAAAATGAGAAGAAAAAATGTCACATGGACTAACATGTAACAAGATCTCTATGTCTGAGAACATAAATTTCTAGTATTGATACAATCATAGATAAGACGATTACATATTTATAGGGAGAGAATTAGGTTATTAACCATAAATATTTGAATGATTAATCAAAATTTTAGGTCCCCAAATCCTTAAATATTTGATGATTTATGGGACCCTTAGTTCAACATAAATTAAATAATTATTACAACATTTAATTTCTATGTCATTTTCCTATTTTTTAGATATTCTTTTATAACCAATGAATATAAATAAATATCATTACTTGTTATGATTCATTATCATATGAAAAATATTTGATTATTTTTTTCCTGTAATCTAAATCAAATTTATTCCTTTACTACAGGAAATTAATAACCAATATTGAATTTGTTAAATGCTTAAATAACTTAAATTAACTTTTAAAGGATCACAACGCCATTAAAAAATAAAATATATAACTAGTCATCTTTATCACTATTCCCAAACCAATATTGTTAATTTATTTATCATTAATCCCCTTCTTTTATACTATTGGTTCATCATTAACATTTATACATTATAATTTTTTACTAAAATCAAATAATAATTACTGATGAGATTGCATAGGATAGTAGTTGTAATGAAAACATTTTCGTCCTTGAGTAATGGGTTCATGAACCGAGGCATTACCAGACATGATAGTTTATCACCCAATATATAGTTTTTCCTTTTCTTAATCCATATTAATATTATTTTCAAAATAAAAATGATGGAAATCGATGATATTAGGTTAATAACTAAATATCCTTTTAACAAAGGTTTTCAATTCAATCCCAATACATAAATAATTAATCCTGTTATTTATACATGGGTCCTTCCATGTTCTAGGGTTTATCAGTAACATCATTATTTTTATTTCTAAATCACGACCCCAAATCTCCCATATTAAACACCTTAGGTATAATGATAAATTTTCATTTTAATTATCTATTCTAATGCATCATAATGGTTTGTTAAAAATGTGAATTATAGTAAGCATATCTCCAGGCAAAGTCAAACTGGTTGTGAGGTAAGTCCCACTGTCATCTACCGTTTACCTTGAGTCAGAAACGAAAAACATTATCCGAGATATTACTCCTAGGTAAATCTATGCGAGAACTATGTCCACTTGTAGTATCCAGATAGGGATATATTATTATTAAGACCCCCGTAATCTATACCTTAATAAAAATATACTTTGTTCTTTTATACATATCATCTACCATAGAAATATGTTATCTAATATGTGTTTTCCTAAATCTCATTCCTAGAGTATCTACTAAACTTCCTCTAATAATAACTATTATGATCTGACCCCAGATAGCCTGGAGTTTTTGTCAAATATTAATTACATTGGATGGATTACAAATAATAAAATCTCTGAGGAACAATTGTTTAATAGTCTTGGTAAACAAGATACGTACATGAGAAAATAATATTATAATTACGGCATATTTTTTTCTTAATTCAAAATAAATCACTTCGAGAATAACTCTAATCCATCTAGTAAATCATTAAATATCCTTCACAATAAACTATATGGATTTTGGGAGAAATAAAAATATTAAGGGTGTGGCCAAATTTTCATTAAGGGAATAATATATTGAAATAAATATATAATAAAAGATAAAAGTCTATATAAAATGACAAATAAATGATCACAAAATATATGTAATCAATAGACTATATGAATTTTCATAATAATATTGCATCTTAATAAAATAAAATACATCCATTTAATCAATAGATCTAGAAAAATAAATATGTAATGTTATGAAACTAAAATACATGCTATCTAAATTACTGATAATGATTTGTAACCATATATATGTCGACAAACTATATCATTTTATGAATAATAACTAAAACAAATATGATGTAAATTATTAATTACTCGCTATCATGTTTCATAGATACATGGTACCATTATCATCAATTACATTCACAATACAATTCACACAATAATAAGTAAAATCCCATTTAAGATAGCTATCCAAAAAACCCATCCCCTGAGACATCCAATTCATCGAGGTGATATCTATAACCAAGATCCACCATCATTGTTTGATTTCATAACCATCATCCTATATCTAATAATCAATTTAACAATGTGCCTTGTCAAATAATTGTATTGAATAATGAATAGAAAAAAAATCAATATTTCCCAAAATAAGGATATTAATATCAAAGTAGACTCCATATGTAAAACAATATATGATTTGGGAAATATTAATATATATGATAAATGATTTGTAAAATTAGGGGAAATTCAATGATTATAGGAGATGTATTATTTATTGGGGAAAAATGAATTAATTAAGTGAATGTGAATATTATACTTGTCAAAGACAATCATAAACAATCCATATGAAGATTAAGGATTGTATCAATGAAACCTAACCAACATGAAGTAGCATGAATGGTTATTATTTTTTAGTATTGAAATTATTATAAAAAGATAAATTAAAAAATTCATGATGAATATATCTATTGTTTTGAAAAAAAAATTTAAAAATCAATTTTTAAATTTAATTTCAATAAAAATAAACCAGTTTAAATTTTTATGGAATAGTTAGTGAATTTATAAAGGATAAATATATATAGGACTTACAAGTTTGAAGGAATAATTCCTTTTGTAAGGTAAAAAATTGTAAGAGAAAATACCTTTTTTGGAAAAGTATAGGAAATTTTTTTCAAAAACATTCGAAAAGGAAATAACTGTAAAAATATCATTACCAAAAATATTTATAAAAAATCTTGAAAACATTTTAATAAACCATGTGCTTTTGAAGAAAATAGGTTGTCAGAATATAGAGAGAAATGATGCAAGGTTTTCATAAAATTATTTTGAAACACTATTATTACCAAAGTGTGGGAAAATTGTACTAGTACATGATAAATGTTATTAATTAATAGGGTAATGGAAAATGAAAGGGTTTATTGATAAATAGAAATATAAATTCCATGAACATAAATACCATTGAATGATCATTAATGTTATTTTTGTAGAAAATAATCACTAATCATTCCAAAGTGTCCCATAACACATTAAAACATATTAAATCATAATACTAAAGATTGAAAAATATTAAATTTAGTCCTTAAACTCAATTAAATAACTATATTCATGATATAATATATCAAAATGGGCAGTAGATAAACCACACAAAATATATCTATAGTGAACATGAAATTTATATCATTTATGTAAAACATGTCATGAGAATCTATTACAATGACTTTCTATAAAGTTGAATTTACATTAACTACCTATTTAATAGTATTATTTTAACATTATACATTCATGAGAACCATTTTCATCTTAATAATTACATTTATTTAACATTTTACATTGTGGTATAACACTACTTAAACAATTAAGATTACGTTGGGTGTTTTGAAAAAATTTAGATTATGTGTCTAAAATTTCATTGGAAGGTCAATTATAGTCAAAGTGGTCATTAAATAACACAAAAATAAAAATAAAAATGACATAATTAAAATATTTATACATTAAATATAACTTTAAAATCAATCAATATATACGGTTCTAGAAAATGGATCTGTATAGTGATCATGGATACGGTTTGTCATATGATCACAAGAGTAATGTTCTCATTTTTCAATAATAAATATGGAAGAAATGTAACTAAAATAACTTCATTGAATAATGATAATTATATCATGAATAACATATTATATATTCATATATACTTATATATAGTGTTCATGTGATGAAATGGAATCACAAAATTTTGAGGGAGTATTTGTCCAAAATCCACGAATAACATTATCAATTTTTAAGTGTGTGAAAGGGTAATAATGAAAATGATATATAAAATGATATATATATCTATATAGTATATTTCCAAAACTGTAATTATGTCATCAATAACATATATAGGTTATTTATGTATCATATAATTAATTTAAATTATACTTTATATGTTCTATGTATCATTTTAAAAAATCACAACTCTTTGAGGGTGTAGTAGTCCACACATTCTCGAACTCTTTTATCATATTAACTAAAAATGTTAACTATTATATTTATGAGAAAATATCATTACATAAGTATTAAGAGATAATAAATATTATATATATCATATATAATTAGTCATTTCATCCCAATGGACACCAACAATGTAGTAAATGGACTATAGATCAATCAATTTTCTTTGTGAGGCAGTAGTTTTCCAAACAAAGAAACAGTATGTTCGATATCTATTAGATAAAAGTATATCTAAGTAATAAAATCATCATAATATATTGAGGATACTGGTTTTTTTATACATTAATATAATAAGAGTGGTTGAATGTTTAGATAATGGATATAAAATGAATCATCTTAAGATAAGATGTTACCTGTTAATCTGGTAACTACTGTTGGTTTGTATGAAAAGGATTCATTGTAAAAATTATTCCCAAATAGATAATTCAAGGAATAGGGTATGGATTTTTGAAATCTATTTGGGATGTTATTTTTTTTAATGTGGTTATAGAGGTGTGAGTAATGAGGAAGTATGGTGGCCTTTCATAGGGAAGGAAAAAGACTCATTCAGGATTTTTGGAAACAATTTAGGTGTTCAAATTTTATTACCTAAAAATATCATTAAAAAACGTAATGTTAATTTCGGATTTATGGAATACATTATTTTTTGGATAAGTGTCCATGTAATTTGGGCTAATAAAATAAAGGTTTCTTTTTATATTAAGCTCAATTTTATATTGGTAATTCTAATGAATTTTAATTACCTTCACTAATCTATTTTAAAAACATACAATGATTGTCTTATTAGAAATCATAATATATTCTAATTCATAATATGTAGTAAATTTCTCCATATTATGATCACATAAGTGGCATTTATTAATTAAATATTCATCTTGCATGTGGGACGATAATGTGGGCATTTAAAGTAGAAACATCTAAGCATTTCCTAGGATTTTTAATAAAGTTCAATGCGGAATTGGATAAAATAAAAGAAATTTTATTAATTGATAAAAATATTATTTAAAAGAACTTTAAAACCAATTAAAATTATAATTTATACGTATAAATAAAATAGATGAAAATCAATTTTTAATTAAAATTCTGTATTTCTAACTTTTATATAAAAATTGAAACCTATAAGAAAAATTAATAAAATTCCACATAAACTAAATCCTATTTTTATATTTAAAAATTTTATTTAATTTTGAATTTTTAAATCAATTAATGTTTTGATATTCATATTTTAAATGGGTTTTCCATTAAATGGTAGTAAAATTCAATTTATAATAAATTATTGGTCTTTTATATGTAAAATATTTGTTGTTCTTATCATATTAAAATAGAACATAATGGATGAATATAAAAAATATTTGATTTAATATATAATAGATAAATTTCATTACAATCAGTCAATAATTATACATAATATTTTTTATTAGGAAGAAACTCCATTGGATGCATAAAAATAAAAACTTTTACTTTTATATCCAATTAGTTATTATTTTCATTAATCATTAATTTTTTATCGAAATGGGAATTCCCATGTGTAGCCTATTTTAACCCTCCACACATGGTCACCCCTCCCCCAATAAGAGGTCACTTCTTATAGGTAGATCCCTATGAAGGGATGGATTCATTGCTAGCCGAGATGGAAGAGCATCCGAGATAGTAATGGCTCGGTCGATGATGGGGCGTTAAAACAATCTGTCAGCACAGTGGGTTACCCCACATTTTTCCCACCCAATTGATACTGGGAATCCTCGAAGGAAGGGTGGATCCCGATAGAGAGGCTCATCTTGAAATATGACTTCCAAAATTTGAACCCAGAACCTCTTATAGATTTTCTAGCTAATGATTTCAATTTATAATTATATAAACCATAAATTTTCAAATGTTATATAATACTATTCATAATAGTGATCATAATGGCTATGTTATATAATATTATATTAAAAAAATAATTTTTAATAATATATTTTTAGTTGGTGAAACTCGGGCTAGCATTTATCAAAAACTATCTAGTAATTTCTCTCTTGTGTGTCACACAAGAGAACAAGGTAGGTCACTCTTTCATGTAAGGAAAACTAAAATGGTGGTCTGTTCATTACAATATATTATATGTGTTGAATTTATTTGAAATAGAAAATATATTTTAGATTCATGGTATATTATATTCCATTACATGTTTTCTGATGTGATTCATACACGTTATCGAATAAAAATTTGTACATTAAAACTTATGGGTGTTACAGATCATTCAAAAAATACATTACTCATGTGTACGTATGGCCTACCATCTCTATTATTGAAACATAAATAATATTTAATAAAAATCAATATTTTATTGGTTTTGAAATTATATAATATATATGTATATTTTAACAATGTCAGTATTATTTCCCTCTATTTTAGAAAAAATTTCCTATTTGAATGGGTTCATCATACTAACGATGTTTTTAAAAATTAGTTGAACATTCTCATAACACCTAACATGAACATAATTAATTATGTATTTTAAAAAGTCATCAAAATAAACATAAATAAATTTTATTTATATGGTTTTATAATAGTAAATGGATCATAAGATGTCATATAGTATATATATTTTTATTATATATTTTTTAAGGACATATATATTATGTCTTGACATCAATTAAGGGATTCTACCTCAATTTATTTTCATTGAGGCATATATTAATGTTATGCACCTATATTTTTTTTAAATGGATTTTATACTAAAAAATTTAATTTTCATATAATGAATCAATATGCATCATGTTAGTTTTTTTAATTTTAACTACATAGCTAAACGGATTTTACATGAATGTTACCCTATTGTAGAGGTTATCATAACTAAATTTTATTTCCATAAGATATAATTATTTTCCATTACAATTTACATGACATGATTATGTGTGAATTGATATATAAGTTATTTTATTTTGTATTCCATGATTTTTTGTAGATTTTATTTAATTATATTTAATCGGAATTTTTATTAATTTGAAATTCAATTATATGTCATTTGTAAGTGTTATTATTCTAAAATTCACTTTTTTAGGGCACAAATTGATGTTATATACCTAAATCCATTTATGAGGTTTTTACTGTATCCAATTGAAATATAATATTAGGAATCCATTTATGTTAATTTTATTTATTATATCAATAGAAATTATTCCTTCATGAGGGGTTATGATTGAAATGTTTCGAAAGATAATTTCATTATATTAAAATCTATATTCTTTTATGGGTTATTTATGATTACGTGTTCATTGCATGAAACGATAAGATCTCAAATTCATGAAACATATATTCTTTATTATATTATAGTTCATAATTTCTTAAAAATTATTACATTCCATTTCTTTCCAAATTGATGAAATATACATAAATTCTTTCTCTTGTGGGATATATTGTTCTGGTACCATCTTTTATATCATGAATAACTATCTTCCATATACATATTATTTAAAAAAATTGTATTTTTTTTAAATTTAATATATAATATAATTGTTCAATTATAAATTATGTTTGACTTAATTATAGAATTTTGTTTAATGTAAAATTCATTATTTTCAAAATATATCACATTTGGCTATGTTATGAAAAAGTATTTAAAAATAAAGATTCATTTTTAATTATATAATATGAGAATATTTACATGTTGTTATGATGCTATAATTCCATGATGTATACATTGCATCCTTAGAATTTTATTTATATTTATTTGATATTTTTAACACGTTCCATTTTTGGAGGTCGAATTTTTTTCAACATGAAGTGGTTATAGTAATCATGAAAGAATTAATGATATTTTAATGGTATTTTCATTAATCAAAATCAAGAAACATAAAAGGTTTTTATACAAAAAAGTGATGTTTTTAATAGCACCACCATAATTTTTTTTATGTTGATGTATTATGATTTTTTCAAAGGGATCATAATATAACTCTTCTATTTTCAAAGGGTTAATACTATTTTTGAAGACATTTTCATGGAACCCATCTATTATCCTGGGTTTATTCTTATTTCATGTATATTTTCATGAATTCCATTTACTTTCAATGAAACAATCTTGTTTTCAATGTCATTATTAGTTTTTAAGTGTTTTATTATAAAAAATAATACTCTATATTCTAAATTCCTGATGTAGTTCTTGGAATTTTTTATATTAGTAGGTAGTTAATTTATAAAAATTTTGTGGGTTGTTCATTATAAAACAAAGAAGGACGGTTATGTTATTAACCCATGATGGGCGGTCACATTTTCTTACCAAGGATGGTTTAGTCTACGATATCCATTCTATGCAATGGGTATTTAAGTAAACCATCCTTGTTATTTAATTTGTAAGAGTGATATTAAAATTATATCCAATGATATAAATTCATCTTCGTTATTTTATATTAGAGTTTTAAATAGTTTTTTATCCTTATTTTAATGAAATGGATCATGAATTATTTAATTTCATGAAACCAATCATTGTTGGGGGTTTTTTGATTTCCAAATATTTATTCCTGAGTTTATTTTCTACAAGTTATCCAATATAATAGTTATGTAATTTAATTATTCCATCATTAATATAATGCAATATAATTATCATTTATGAAATTATGTTTTTAATGATTTTTATAACCTAAATGATATTTTATTACCAATAATATGTTACATTTTCCCTAGTTTAAAAAAAATTATAGATAGTCAATTATTTTATGAAGGGTTTAATATTGACTTTGATGATGATAGAATTTGAAATATAAAATTGTGGGTGATGATGGGGAAATTACCTCTTAAAAACATGGGTGTTGTTTATTTAATTTTTTCCATATGTCTCTAACACTCAAAACGTAAATGGTCATGGGTAGGTCTGTATCACAACACAATTGACTTAATAAATATTTGATTCGGATAAATAAATTGATATTGATCACATGTTAATACCTCTAGATTTTCTAGATAGTGTGATATCTATGCTTTCATTGTTTAGAATTTCATAATTGATGGGAGTTTTTAATGAACATACTTATGGAATTAATTGATAATAATTAGGCTAAAGATAAAGAGGCATATAAATGATTCTTATTCTTCTTGTTGTAATTTCTTGTTAATCAAATTAATATAGTAAGTGTGATTAATCAATCTGTGATATCTTGGTAGATACGTTTTCAGAATTTGGATCATATGAATAATAAATCCATTAATCCAGGATGGATTAAATAACTTGTTTTTTGATAGATGATAATTCATTGTAGGGTTCTAAGTTACCCTGTATCTTTTTTAAAGTCCAATAGCCAATTGATATAATGTTTGTTTTCCTACTGCATGTTTTGTGTTGTGATCCTGGAAGGTTGTTGTGATAAGTGGGGTTAAAGAGGCCTACTGGTCATGGCTGAAGTTTATGCCTAAAGTAGCGAGATTCATTGGTTTATGCTTGTCGTAGTCATCGAGGAACCTAAGGATGACAAAATGGGTTGGATGTGAATGTTTGGATTCTTGCTGATTCTTATTGGTTGTTTATCTTCTTTAAATTCCCCAATGGTTAATGCATCTGGTCTTGATTACCCTTCTTCCAAAAAGGGAGAAGACACTCGGGGTATGCCACATGATTTTCATGTTTAGCTTCTCAAGGGAGGATGGTTATACTCTCTTTCTATAAGTGATAATGACTCGTTGGGTAGTTTATCTACACACCATGTTGAACCCCTTTTGTTTAGTAGAATAGAATGATTTCTAAAATTCCATGGAATATGGAATGTAACTATTTTAAAAAATAATTGAATAAATGATTTAAACCCATGGTGTTGGATCTTGCTGGGATGCAATGCTAAGGTTACAATTTTAATGGGACATCAGACTTTTGGTGTGATGTTATTTAAATTAAATGTTGAATTGTTAATTGTTAATAAAATTTTAACTAATTAATTATCATAATGTTAAACTGATAAAAAGGAAATGAATTAATGTAATAATTCACTTTAAATGGTTGAGTGCTTATAGTATTCCTTGTCTTAGATGTAGCAGAAGGGAGTCCGAGAGACGTTAGCTACAATTGTGTTTAAGACTGGTTTATTCCCATAGTGTGGTTGTGAGATATATTATATTTTATAATTATTGTGCTTCTACACACTTCTCCACCCCATTTGTTATGAAAACTAGCACCCCGTAGATTCTGAGCCCAAGGGGTGGTGTTTTCCGATATATTCCGGTGGGAGGATGGATGACTGACTACCCCCTTCGGCTAAGCTCTCTTCTCTTGGTTGTTACATGTGTTAGTTGGCACATCAGTTCATTTTACCCATTATGTGTGTAGAGTGCTATAATGGCTTTGGTTATTCACACAAATATATTATATATATAATATCATATGGACTATTATTGGTGTAACATGTTGAGGTTGTGATAACTAGAGGATTCTTACTCAGTTTGTGGGCAGTAAGGGCTTGAGGTATAATGCCTGACATATGATACCTATTTTCTGAGATGTGGTGGCTCCCAAAAACTATGTGGTTACTTTCTTGTGTGTACATGGTGGTTTTGATGTACAAGGTTCTTGTTGTAGAGATTCACCCATGTGTCTACGGGCAAGGCGTTTTGGAGAGAGAATTTTAGGACATGCGACGTTGGGGAAAAGTGGTAAACCAGTTTGGAAGTAGTAATAGAGTACCATATATATTCTTAAATATATTATATACACTTGTTTGCATTAAATGGTGATATTATCCATGGTGAGGTTGTGATCTTTGTATTCCTATTTAGGTGACGAGTTAGTCTCACTTGTGGTTCACTGTGCTTTAGCATGATTTCTTTACTTTTTCATGAAAGGCTTCAGGGAGGATCCTATTTATAATGTTGGTATACTCACCATATGTCTATATAACTATTTTTCCGGTCACATGGATCAGGTTGAAGATCATGCTAGTTTCTACTAGTTTGGGGTTGTAGGAGCTATTTGGGCTTCATGGATTCTGTTTTTTTTACTTTCTTTTTGTACTTGTAGTTTTCCCCTAATTATTTTTAGTATTTTTGTGTGACATTAAATATTGGTACTAGGGATTTGGTTTATTTTTCTCTTTGAGATTTTTTGGTAGTTTTCTATCTTATCTATATATTTCTCATTTTTTCGGTTATAGGTTAAAGCATTCCATTTCTGTGCTTACTATACCCTATGTGCTAGTCACTAACCCGAGGTATTCTAAATGTAGGACAAATGGGTCATTTTTTCCCTTCTCACATTTCCGGTCTAAGAGGGGTACACCTTGTGGGGAGGGGGTCGTGACATAGTGGTATCAGAGGGAGCATGAGAGATATGATGGAGATTGGAGTTAGTCATATGTGATGTTGCATGGGTTGGTAGGGAAACAGTGTCATTCATGTTTAGCAAGTGATATAAACACTAGAGATCGGCTGAGATATTGGCGTCTTGGACACCCTATGATCTGATGTAAAAAACATTAAGTTTAAAATTTATAATAAATGAAGTGATACTA
This sequence comes from Viscum album, assembly GCA_963277665.1. Lineage (NCBI taxonomy): Eukaryota > Viridiplantae > Streptophyta > Magnoliopsida > Santalales > Viscaceae > Viscum > Viscum album. Next base: position 1,998,540,725 of record OY728135.1, on the reverse strand, counting down.
GTTATCGGGTAGAGACATAGGAAAGGATCATACACTATTTTTCATTGTGCATGTTTTTTAATGGGTAGACCATGGGATATGTTAACCAAAAATTAATAAAAGAAAAAAATAATAAATTAATGTTGAGTCTTCCATATTCCAGGTTTAGGAACTCTAACTATTTTTTATTATATATTTATGGCTCCAAGTCGATATCTTCGCCAGGATCACATAGAAGATGTCCAACATGTTGACCCAGATGATCGATGTAGGGTAAAGGTTGATGAAGACGACACATGGATAAAGGAACTCTACGAGTTTCAGTGCTAGAGTCTATAGAAGTATGAGGGCTCCATTATAGATGTAGTAACGGATTTCTGGTTGTAGGAGGTCGAGATAGGCTTTAGTTTGATCCATGCTCAAAAGGAGCCCTTGGATTCCATGGTTTTGACGATACAGCCTGGAGCAACGAGTTAGTGGTTTTTCTTGTTCCTTGGGGATCATGAGAAGTCTGTGATCTCATGGTAGGAGTTATGAGAGAAGTTTGGAGTTGAGTTTCATTCTTCGACTGTGAAGGTATAGAGTCGCTAAGCATTTCTTACACATTAACATGGGATCTCCAATGTGTGGGAGTATGGAATCCATTTCTGGATCCTTTTACGATATACTACAGACCTGTTACTAGATAAGGAGGATAGATAATGTCATTTCAAGGAGGATTTTCATCCATAGATCCAGGGCTAGGCCACCCGATTTATGATGAAGACATATCTTGAGGTGTTGGAGATGGTAGAGGTCATCAAGAGCACATTGGCCAGAACCGTATCATCATGAGAGGGGAATCATCATGATTCTTCATAATGTAGAGATGTGGTCTGGGGATCCCAGTTTTCAGGGAAAATGTTTTTCATGTTGGCCGAGGGTAGGTCCCATTCTTCAGCATTTTGTTTATTCAGGGGCAGCAACTCTTAGGCATATTCCACAGTATCAATAGATATTTTTTCTTGTGGTGGTCAATTTTATAAGTAGTGAGAGTGCCCAGCCTTTCAGAGTAGTCATTATACAACAGTGTTTCTACTCTAGGTTCCTCCATTGAGAAAGTTCCAACCGAGTCAGCAGGAGTAGGTTGCACCAGCCTTAGATCCGCATAGTGGTTTTGGAGGTGGTCGTGGTTGTCTTTATGCTTTAGCATTTATAGCTCCAGGCGATCCAGACATCGTTCTAGGTACCCTTGTTTTTTAACCTATTTGAATACAATGTTTGATTCAGTAGAGACACCCTCATTCATATAACATAACCTTTTACATGCATTGGGACATGAGGTTGAGTGGCTTCCAGTTCCCTTGGTATTGACTACACCCATTAGAGGTTGAGAGAACTTGTTTGATGTATGTAGAGATTGTAAGCTAGTTTTTGGAAAGAACCACCCTTGGGGAGAATTCATATGTTTATGAATTCAACCATATGATGTCATCCTTGGCATAGATTGTTTTTATTTGGTGTAGGATATCGTGGATTGATTCAGGAGGTAGGTTGTGTTCTTTGTTGTGGATGGAGACCCAGTGGTGTTTGTTGGGGAGAAAAACCCTTGAGTGGGTCATATGTGTGTTACTTACTTATCATCCATGATGGCTGAGATGATGCTGAGTTCTTTAGAGGTTCAACTGATGGCATTTCTTAGGGTTGTAAAATAGTTCCCTGATGTCTTTCAAGAGTAGGTTGCAGCACTACCCCCTTGATGAGATATCATGTTTGGGATCGAGCTACAACCAGGAGCGTATCCTATCTATTTATCTCTATTTTGGAGTGACCATTATGAGTTACGATAGATACTTATACATATTTATGGTAAATTATAGTGGAGTTTTGTTTGGCTGAGTGTGTCACCGTGGGGTGCACAATTTTTATTCATGAAGAAGACTGATAGGAGTGTGTTGTTGTGTGTATATTATTGTCAGTTAAACAAAGTGACTATAAATAATCACTATCATATTCCTTGTATTGATGATTTATTCGATCAACTGAAGGGTGTGAGTTGGTTTTCAAAGATAGACTTGTAGTCAGGATATCATCAGATGCGTGTGAAGGATGTGGTTATCCGGAATACTGAATTCCATTGCCATCATGGGCATTATGAGTTCATTGTAATGCCATTAAATGTGAAAAATGATTCAACTATGTTCATGGGATTGATGAAAATTGTCTTATGTGAGTTCTTGGACAAGTTCTTGCTGGTTTTCATCGATGACATCCTTATGTACTATAAATCTGAGGAGGAGCATACATAGCACTTGCACTCTATTTTCGGAGTACATCGTTAACATCAGTTGGTTGGGATGTTGTTAAAGTGTGTGTTTTGGGATGGAGAAGTCTGTTTCCTAGGGAATATTGTATCCTAGTAAGGATTAGTGGTGGATCCATCGAAAATTGAAGTAGTAGTGTCTTCGAAATCCCCAAAAACTCTGTTAGAGGGGAAAAGTTTCTTCTGTCTCACATGATACTACAAGAGGTTCATTGCCGATTTCTCTCGAGTTGCAACTCCTCTAAAGGCTTTGACTAGTAAGGATCATGAATTCATATGGATTGATCAGTGTTTGGAAGCATTTGTGTATCTATAAGAGAAGTTAGTAAGTTCTTCAGTTCTTTGTCTTCAAGCCGAGGAGTTCAGTTTGATGATTTCTGTGATGCATCGCATCAGGGGATATGCCATGTTTGGATGCATCAAATACCGTCTGTCTCTAAGGGGTGTTAGTAGTTACATCACCATGAATGTAACTATGCAACCAATGATCTTGAGTTGGCTGTTATGGTGTTTTCTCTGAAATGGTGGAGACATTACCTCTTTGGTGAGTGCTTTGTGGATTTCCTGGATCATAAGAGTCTAAGGTATGTTTTCTTCCAATGTGACTTAAAATTGAGACATCGTCGGTGGATGGAGTTCCTACTGGAATAAAACATCGAAATATAATTAACACATATAGAGGGGAATTTTGTAGATGATACATTGTGTCAGATGTCACATAGTTATGTGGTGCGTGAATCTGGTGACTCCTGGAGAGTAATAGAAAAACTGTCAGCATTAAATCATTATATTTGAGAAGTTGGGGCAGATGTAGTCATTATTAGATGAAGGTTTCGTCACCTCTGGTGTAGTAGGTGGGAGAGTCCCAATTGGGGGATTTAGAGGTGGAGGTCTGGAGAGACCAAGTTGTTTGTGGAGAGGTCCCGTATGGTTTGTCTAAGGATGATCAACACTGAGTGTGGTATAAAGGAATGATATTTTATACTTTTACGATGCATGCGTTGGTTCTCGAGGAGTTCCATAGTTCAAATTTAGTGGTGAATCTTGGAATGATGAAGATGTATTGATCATTGAGGAGCCATTTTTGGTGGCCTGGGTGGAAGCCTGTGGTTGTGGAGTGTTTGTCTCGATGTTTGGACTTCCAATAGTAGAAGGCTGAACACCATGTTCCTGGTGGTCTTCTCTAACTGTTATATGTTCCTCATTAGAAATGGGAGGACATATCAATGTACTTTGATTCTAGTTTACCATGAGCTCAGCAATTACATGATGATAGTTGGGAGGTAGTGGATCATTTGACGAAATTATCCCACATTTTAATAATCATGTAGTCAAGATCAGTCGATGTTTTGTGAAGGTAGTATCTAGAGGAGGTGGAGAGACTTCATGGAGTCCCAAGGATGATCATTTCTATTCAAGTTCCCCTTTTACCTATAGGGTGTGGGTATTTCTCCAACATGCTTTTGGTTCTCATATTTTCCTTAGCACTACTTTTCATCCTCAAATGGATGGTCAGAAAGTGAAAACCTTCTAGACTCTTGAAGACATGTTACACTCTTGTGTCCATAATTTTGGAGGTTTGTGGATGAGACACGTACTATTGTTGGAGTTTATGTACAACAATAGTATTCAAACCACCATCAGTATGGTTCCATTTCATGCATTTTATGGCTGACTTTCCATTCTCCGTTGTGCTAGACAAGGGTCAGAGAGTCAGAAATTCTCAGACCGTAACTATTATAGAAATCAATAGAGATTGTTCGGGTGATTCGTGAGAGGATAAATATAGTGAAAGACAGTCAGATATCATATGTTGATCGAAGGTGGAGACCCATAGATTTTGATTTTAGGGATTACGTGTTTTTGAATGTGACTCCCCATCATGGGAGGGGTAGGTTTCGTCATGGGATTAAGCATTATTCCATGTTTGTTGGTCCTTTTGAAGTGTTATCTTGTGTTGGAGTAATGGCATATCGAGTAGCACTTCCCCTACAGTTGAGCCTGTTACATGATGTCTTCCATGTATCACAACTCCAACATTATCTTCAAGAGGACGCTCACACCATCTATTGGTGAGAGATAAATTTTGATGATGATGCAACCATTGAGGAGAAACATGTGGAGATCTAAGACTACATTGATTAGGTGTTGTGCGGGCATTCTATTCCATTTGTTTGTGTCTGGTGGCGACATGGTGTCTTGAAAGAGAGTACCTGGGAACGTGAAACGCAGATACATGCTCAGTACCAAGAGTAGTTTGATGTTTAACTATTTTCATGTAAAGATTTCCCCTTTATGGTTACAAACATTTCTTGTTTATGAAATGGATTTCTTCAGTTGCATCTTGTGCCATGCTCTATTTTGAGAGGTCTCTCGATTTGTGGTTGTTCAGAATTCTTTTGATCCCTTTTATTCTGGTTTTGAATTATAGAGGGTGAGAATGTTTTGAGAGATATATGATGTAATGGCTTAGACCTCTCGGGTCAATTCTGTTGCGAAAATATAGTCATTGAGGTGTTCCAGGATGTCATGGTGACTTATTCCCAACACATTACAAAATTTCCAGTTCACTGAATAGTGCATTGATAGCCATAGTTGAACAGTTTCATCAGTAGCTTTAGGTGCATAGTGCATCGATATCCATAGGAGAATAGTTTCATCAATAGCCTTAGTTGAACAGTGCGTCGGTAGACTTAGGTGAACAATGTCATCGGTAGCCTTAGGTGAATAGTACATCGATGGCCTTAGGTGAACAGTGTCATTGGTAGCCATAAGTGAATAGTACGTTAGTAGCCATCAGTGAATAGTGTCATAGGTAGCCATAGATAAACATTGCATCGGTATCCTTAGTTGAATAGTTTCCTTGGTAGCCTCAGGTGAACAGTTTCATCGGTAGCCTTAAGTGAACAATGCATCGGTAGCCTTAGTTGAATAGTGTCATCAGTAGCCTTTAGTGAATAGTGTAATCAGTAGCCATAGGTGAATAGTGCATAGGTATCCTAAGGTGAATAGTGAATCAGTAGCCTTAGGTGAATAGTGTCATTAGTAGCCTTAGGTGAACAATGTCATCAGTAGCCTTAAGTGAACAATGCAATAGTAAGCATAGGTGAATAGTGCAACAGAGAGGTTATAACAATAGCCTATATTTCCCTAACAAAATTTTGAGTGAGGAATAATGTTTCCAGAAAGGTGAGGTTCCAATGGTGGCTTATATTTCTTTGGCTGAATTTTCAGTCATGAAAAGTGTTTCGAGAATGGTGAGGTTCCAACAATAGCCTATATTTAATTTTCCAAATTTTGAGTTCATGATTTATGATTTCAGAATGGTGAGGTCCTAACGATAGCCTATATTTTATTTTCCAAATTTAGAGTTCATCAATAATGTTTCCAGAATGGTGAGGTTTCTAAACAGTGATTCCATAACAGTGAGGTTTATGAATAGTGTTTCCAGAATGGTGAGATTTAGGAATAGTGTTTCTAGAAAGGTGAGATATATATATAGTGTTTACAGAATGATGGGGTTCCAACTACAGCCTCTATATCCATTGAAAAAAATTGTGTTCATTAACTGTGTTTCCAGCTTCCTCCATTTTCGTCCCATTGAGGTTTTATTTGACATAAAATGAATTTTAATCATTAATTTAAGGACTCTAATGCGGATTCAAAGACCTTTACTCCTGTATTAATTATTCCGAAGGCTCGGGATTCATTTTCTTGGTCTAGTTGTGTGAGTTAATGTGATCTGTTTTTAATGTAAAAAACCATCGTATCTTAAACCACTTCTATAATAAATCTTCTAAAGGGTTGAGATATCCTCCTCCATAGTTCTTCAACCTTGTTCTCTATTGTGAGATGCTCGAACATTTCATTCCATCCCGTTGGAGTTTCACAATCAATCGTTCCTCCCTGGATTGATTCCCCTCTGTTTTTGGTGAAACCAAGAAGTAATGATCAATCTCAGATATAAGGTATGTTTGATCATTATTCTTTTGGGTTAAACTCCATCTGTTTCCCCTCACCAATTTAGGGAATGTTTTCTCTATGTTCCTAACAAACTTTTCTTCGGTGATGACAAGTGTGGCGGTGTCTCAACATCAGCAGGTGGATACAGTTGTCATGGGGAAGAAGATCATATCCCGTTCTATGTATCGTTCTCATATAAAGAATGTCATTATCCATTTGAGTTAGGGGATTCATTACTTATATTTTATTTTATGTGTAACTGTATAGTTACAATGTTTTAACCCATTGTTCCACAATAGAATTGACTTAATAATATTTAAATTGGATAAATAAATTGGTATCAATCTTATATTATTGCCTCTTGATTTTCTAGATAGTGTGATATCTTTTCTTTCATTTTTAGATTATCTTTCTTAATGGGAATTGGTAATGAACGTAGAGATGGAATTAATCGATAATTGTTTGGCTAAAGATAGAGCCACATAAACAAATCTAGTTCTTCTTATTTTAATTTTATGTTAATCAAATTGATGCAGTATGCATGATTATTCAATTAGTGATAGCATACTGGTTAGGTTTCCTGAATGTGGAACCTATGAATAATAAATCAGTTAATCCAAGATGGATTAAAGAACTAGTAGGTAGATAAATGATAATTCTTTGTAGGGTTCAGAGAAATCATCTTTCTTATTTAAGGGCCAAGAGACAATTGCTACAATGTTTGTTTTTATTTGCATGGGTTGTGATGTGAGCCTAGATGGATATTGTGATATATGATGGTAGAGAGGCCAACTGGTTGTTGTAGCAATTGGCACATAGAGTGGTGAGATGCATCAGTTTATTCATGTGGGAGTCAGGGAGGACACCATGGATGTTGAAATGGGTTGGATGCAAATGTATGGATTCTTACTGAATCTTATTGGATGGTTATTTACAATACATTTCTGAATTCTCCAGGCACATTGTCTTGATTACCCTTCTTTCTAAAGGGGAGATGATGTGCATGGTATGCCACAAAATCTCCGTGATTAGCTTATCAGAGGAGGATGCCTCTACGCTCTTGTTATATGTGGAAAAGACTTGATAAGTAGTCCATCTAATCATTGTGTTTATCCCCCATTAGTTTATTACCATAGAATGTTTTCTAGAATTCCAGGGAATAAGGGAATGTAATGTTGTAAATAAATAATTTAATAAATAATGTTAAACCTAGGGGTTGAAGATTGCTGGGATGCAATACTGAGGTTATAATTTTAATGGGATAGTGGACTTTGGGCGTGATGCTAATGATATTTAATGTGGAATTGTTAATGATTAATTAATATTTAAGGAATTAATTAATGAATAGTGTTACTGATTAAAAGGGAATGAAGTAATGTAATAAATCTATTTAAATGGTTGTGTGATTATATGTTACGTAGTCTTAGAAGTTGCAGCCCAGAGTCCAAGAGACGTTAGCTACTGTTGGGTTTATGACAAGGTTATGCCCATAGTGTGTTTGTGAGATATAGTATATTCTGTAATTTTTTTGTTTCTATACGCTACTCCACCACATCAGTTAGGGAAACTGACCCCCAAAGCTTCTGATCTAGTGGGTATGTTTCCCTTACATTTTTGTGGGAGGATGGATGGCTGACTACCCCCTTTGGTGTCGCTCTCTTCTCATCGTAATTACTTGTACAAATAAGAACTATGGTTAGTTATCCCCATATATGTGTGTAGAGGGCTGTAATGACTTTTGGTTATTCACGAACTTATATTCTGGATATAGTATGTTATGGACTACTAAATGCATAACATGTATAGGTTGTGACAACTTGTAGATTCTTACTCATTTTGTGGGATGTAATGTCTTGAGGTATAATTCCTGACGTATGATATACATTATGCAAGCTATGGTGTCTAATAGAAACAACCTGGTTACTTTCATGTGTGGATGTGTTGGTTTTGTTTCATGAAGTGCATGTTGTGGTGCTTCTCCAAAGTGTCTGTGGGTATGCCTTTTGGAGATAGATGCATATGATGTGCGACGTTGGGGAAAAATGGAAAACCAATAGGGAAGTAATAGTGGGGTAACCTTGATATTCCTTATTATATTATATACTATTTTCTGTGTTACTTGGTGTGAGTATCCATGGTATGGTTGGGAACTTAGTATATCTCTTTAGGTGATGAGTTAGTTTCAGTTATTGTTCACTATTCATTAGAAGGCTTTCATTACTTTTTCAAGAGACTCTTCGGGGAGGTTCCTATTGAGTATACTTTTATTCTCAACCTATGATTATATAAAATATTTTTTCTGTCTCTTAGAGTAGGTGGGAGATCAAGAAGGTTTCTACTAACATGGTTTTATTGGAGTTGTTTGGGCTTCGTGGTTTCAACTATTTTTTGCTTTTTTTTACTTGTAGTTTTCCCATTTTCGTTGTAGTAGTTTTTCATGACATTATTTATGTGTACATGGGATTTCATTTATTTTTATGTCTGAGTCGGAGTTTTTTGGTGTCTATCATATCTCTCTCTTTTTTGAGTGTTCTCGTAGAGGGTAATGCCTCTCATTTGTGTGTTTACTATACCCACAATTCTAGTTTCCAACTCATGGGCTACTAGAAGTGGAACTCGAGGATCATTTTCTCTCTTTTCCATATGTCTCTAACACTCAAAACGTAAATGGTCATGGGTAGGTCTGTAATCAAATACATACCCACTAGATCAGAAGCTTTGGGGTCAGTTTCCCTAACTGATGTGGTGGAGTAGCGTATAGAAACACAAAAATTACAGAATATACTATATCTCACAAACACACTATGGGCATAACCTTGTCATAAACCCAACAGTAGCTAACGTCTCTTGGACTCTGGGCTGCAACTTCTAAGACTACGTAACATATAATCACACAACCATTTAAATAGATTTATTACATTACTTCATTCCCTTTTAATCAGTAACACTATTCATTAATTAATTCCTTAAATATTAATTAATCATTAACAATTCCACATTAAATATCATTAGCATCACACCCAAAGTCCACTATCCCATTAAAATTATAACCTCAGTATTGCATCCCAGCAATCTTCAACCCCTAGGTTTAACATTATTTATTAAATTATTAATTTACAACATTACATTCCCTTATTCCCAGGAATTCTAGAAAACATTCTATGGTAATAAACTAAAGGGGGATAAACACAATGATTAGATGGACTACTTATCAAGTCTTTTCCACATATAACAAGAGCGTAGAGGCATCCTCCTCTGATAAGCTAATCACGGAGATTTTGTGGCATACCATGCACATCATCTCCCCTTTAGAAAGAAGGGTAATCAAGACAATGTGCCTGGAGAATTCAGCAATGTATTGTAAATAACCATCCAATAAGATTCAGTAAGAATCCATACATTTGCATCCAACCCATTTCAACATCCATGGTGTCCTCCCTGACTCCCACATGAATAAACTGATGCATCTCACCACTCTATGTGCCAATTGCTACAACAACCAGTAGGCCTCTCTACCATCATATATCACAATAGCCATCTAGGCTCACATCACAACCCATGCAAATAAAAACAAACATTATAGCAATTGTCTCTTGGCCCTTAAATAAGAAAGATGATTTCTCTGAACCCTACAAAGAATTATCTTTTATCTACCTACTAGTTCTTTAATCCATCTTGGATTAACTAATTTATTATTCATAGGTTCCACATTCAGGAAACCTAACCAGTATGCTATCACTAATTGAATAATCATGCATACTGCATCAATTTGATTAACATAAAATTAAAATAAGAAGAACTAGATTTGTTTATGTGGCTCTATCTTTAGCCAAACAATTATCGATTAATTCCATCTCTACGTTCATTACCAATTCCCATTAAGAAAGATAATCTAAAAATGAAAGAAAAGATATCACACTATCTAGAAAATCAAGAGGCAATAATATAAGATTGATACCAATTTATTTATCCAATTTAAATATTATTAAGTCAATTCTATTGTGGAACAATGGGTTAAAACATTGTAACTATACAGTTACACATAAAATAAAATATAAGTAATGAATCCCCTAACTCAAATGGATAATGACATTCTTTATATGAGAACGATACATAGAACGGGATATGATCTCCTCCCCCATGACAACTGTATCCACCTGCTGATGTAGAGACACGGCCACACTTGTCATCACCGAAGAAAAGTTTGTTAGGAACATAGAGAAAACATTCCCTAAATTGGTGAGGGGAAACAGATGAAGTTTAACCCAAAAGAATAATGATCAAACATACCTTATATCTGAGATTGATCATTACTTCTTGGTTTCACCAAAAACAGAGGGGAATCAATCCAGGGAGGAACGATTGATTGTGAAACTCCAACGGGATGGAATGAAATGTTCGAGCATCTCACAATAGAGAACAAGGTTGAAGAACTAGGGAGGAGGATATCTCAACCCTTTAGAAGATTTATTATAGAAGTGGTTTAAGATACGATGGTTTTTTACATTAAAAACAGATCACATTAACTCACACAACTAGACCAAGAAAATGAATCCCGAGCCTTCGGAATAATTAATACAGGAGTAAAGGTCTTTGAATCCACATTAGAGTCCTTAAATTAATGATTAAAATTCATTTTATGTCAAATAAAACCTCAATGGGACGAAAATGGAGGAAGCTGAAAACACAGTTAATGAACACAATTTTTTTCAATGGATATAGAGGCTGTAGTTGGAACCCCATCATTCTGGAAACACTATATATATATCTCACCTTTCTAGAAACACTATTCCTAAATCTCACCATTCTGGAAACACTATTCATAAACCTCACTGTTATGGAATCACTGTTTAGAAACCTCACCATTCTGGAAACATTATTGATGAACTCTAAATTTGGAAAATAAAATATAGGCTATTGTTAGGACCTCACCATTATGAAATCATAAATCATGAACTCAAAATTTGGAAAATTAAATATAGGCTATTGTTGGAACCTCACCATTCTCGAAACACTTTTCATGACTGAAAATTCGGCCAAAGAAATATAAGCCACCATTGGAACCTCACCTTTCTGGAAACATTATTCCTCACTCAAAATTTTGTTAGGGAAATATAGGCTATTGTTATAACCTCTCTGTTGCACTATTCACCTATGCTTACTATTGCATTGTTCACTTAAGGCTACTGATGACATTGTTCACCTAAGGCTACTAATGACACTATTCACCTAAGGCTACTGATTCACTATTCACCTTAGGATACCTATGCACTATTCACCTATGGCTACTGATTACACTATTCACTAAAGGCTACTGATGACACTATTCAACTAAGGCTACCGATGCATTGTTCACTTAAGGCTACCGATGAAACTGTTCACCTGAGGCTACCAAGGAAACTATTCAACTAAGGATACCGATGCAATGTTTATCTATGGCTACCTATGACACTATTCACTGATGGCTACTAATGCACTATTCACTTATGGCTACCAATGACACTGTTCACCTAAGGCCATCGATGTACTATTCACCTAAGGCTACCGATGACATTGTTCACCTAAGTCTACCGATGCACTGTTCAACTAAGGATATTGATGAAACTATTCTCCTATGGATATCGATGCACTATGCACCTAAAGCTACTGATGAAACTGTTCAACTATGGCTATCAATGCACTATTCAGTGAACTGGAAATTTCGTAATGTGTTGGGAATAAGTCACCATGACATCCTGGAACACCTCAATGACTATATTTTCGCAACAGAATTGACCCGAGAGGTCTAAGCCATTACATCAGATATCTCTCAAAACATTCTCACCCTCTATAATTCAAAACCAGAATAAAAGGGATCAAAAGAATTCTGAACAACCACAAATCGAGAGACCTCTCAAAAGAGAGCATGGCACAAGATGCAACTGAAGAAATCCATTTCATAAACAAGAAATGTTTGTAACCATAAAGGGGAAATCTTTACATGAAAATAGTTAAACATCAAACTACTCTTGGTACTGATCATGTATCTGCATTTCACGTTCCCAGGTACTCTCTTTCAAGACACCATGTCGCCACCAGACACAAACAAATGGAATAGAATGCCCGCACAACACCTAATCAATGTAGTCTTAGATCTCCACATGTTTCTCCTCAATGGTTGCATCATCATCAAAATTTATCTCTCACCAATAGACGGTGTGAGTGTCCTCTTGAAGATAATGTTGGAGTTGTGATACATGGAAGACATCATGTAACAGGCTTAACTGTAGGGGAAGTGCTACTCGATATGCCATTACTCCAACACAAGATAACACTTCAAAAGGACCAACAAACATGGAATAATGCTTAATCCCATGACGAAACCTACCCCTCCCATGATGGGGAGTCACCTTCAAAAACACATAATCCCTAAAATCAAAATCTATGGGTCTCCACCTTCGATCAACATATGATATCTGACTGTCTTTCACTATATTTATCCTCTCACGAATCACCCGAACAATCTCTATTTATTTCTATAATAGTTACGGTCTGAGAATTGCTGACTCTCTGACCCTTGTCTAGCACAACAGAGAATGGAAAGTCAGCCATAAAATGCATGAAATGGAACCATACTGATGGTGGTTTGAATATTATTGTTGTACATAAACTCCACCAATAGTACGTGTCTCATCCACAAACCTCCAAAATTCTGGACACAAGAGTGTAACAAGTCTTCAAGAGTCTAGAAGGTTTTCACTTTCTGACCATCCATTTGAGGATGAAAAGTAGTGCTAAGGAAAATATGAGAACCAAAAGCATGTTGGAGAAATACCCACACCCTATAGGTAAAAGGGGGACCTTGAATAGAAATGATCATCCTTGGGACTCCATGAAGTCTCTCCACCTCCTCTAGATACTACCTTCACAAAACATCGACTGATCTTGACTACATGATTATTAAAATGTGGGATAATTTCGTCAAATGATCCACTACCTCCCAACTATCATCATGTAATTTCTGATCTCATGGTAAACTAGAATCAAAGTACATTGATATGTCCTCCCATTTCTAATGAGGAACATATAACAGTTAGAGAAGACCACCAGGAACATGCTATGGAACTCCTTGAGAACCAACGCATGCATCGTAAAAGTATAAAATATCATTCCTTTATACCACACTCAGTGTTGATCATCCTTAGACAAACCATACGGGACCTCTCCACAAACAACTTGGTCTCTCCAGACCTCCACCTCTAAATCCCCCAATTGGGACTCTCCCACCTACTACACCAGAGGTGACGAAACCTTCATCTAAAAATGACTACATCTGCCCCAACTTCTCAAATATAAAGATTTAATGCTGACAGTTTTTCTATTACTCTCCAGGAGTCACCAGATTCACGCACCACATAACTATGTGACATCTGACACAATGTATCATCTACAAAATTCCCCTCTATATGTGTTAATTATATTTCGATGTTTTATTCCAGTAGGAACTCCATCCACCGACGATGTCTCAATTTTAAGTCACATTGGAAGAAAACATACCTTAGACTCTTATGATCCAGGAAATCCACAAAGCACTCACCAAAGAGGTAATGTCTCCACCATTTCAGATAAAACACCATAACGGCCAACTCAAGATCATTGGTTGCATAGTTACATTCATGGTGATGTAACTACTAACACCCCTTAGAGATAGACGGTATTTGATGCATCCAAACATGGCATATCCCCTGATGCGATGCATCACAGAAATCATCAAACTGAACTCCTCGGCTTGAAGACAAAGAACTGAAGCACTTACTAACTTCTCTTATAGATACACAAATGCTTCCAAACACTGATCAATCCATATGAATTCATGATCCTTACTAGTCAAAGCCTTTAGAGGAGTTGCAACTCGAGAGAAATCGGCAATGAACCTCTTGTAGTATCATGTGAGACAGAAGAAACTTTTCCCCTCTAACAGAGTTTTTGGGGATTTCGAAGACACTACTACTTCAATTTTCGATGGATCCACCACTAATCCTTACTAGGATACAATATTCCCTAGGAAACAGACTTCTCCATCCCAAAACGCGCACTTTAACAACATCCCAACCAACTGATGTTAACGATGTACTCCGAAAATAGAGTGCAAGTGCTATGTATGCTCCTCCTCAGATTTATAGTACATAAGGATGTCATCGATGAAAACCAGCAAGAACTTGTCCAAGAACTCACATAAGACAATTTTCATCAATCCCATGAACATAGTTGAATCATTTTTCACATTTAATGGCATTACAATGAACTCATAATGCCCATGATGGCAATGGAATTCAGTATTCAGGATAACCACATCCTTCACACGCATCTGATGATATCCTGACTACAAGTCTATCTTTGAAAACCAACTCACACCCTTCAGTTGATCGAATAAATCATCAATACAAGGAATATGATAGTGATTATTTATAGTCACTTTGTTTAACTGACAATAATATACACACAACAACACACTCCTATCAGTCTTCTTCATGAATAAAAATTGTGCACCCCACGGTGACACACTCAGCCAAACAAAACTCCACTATAATATACCATAAATATGTATAAGTATCTCTCGTAACTCCTAATGGTCACTCCAAAATAGAGATAAATAGATAGGATACGCTCCTGGTTGTAGCTCGATCCCAAACATGATATCTCATCAAGGGGGTAATGCTGCAACCTACTCTTGAAAGACATCAGGGAACTATTTTACAACCCTAAGAAATGCCATCAGTTGAACCTCTAAAGAACTCAGCATCATCTCAGCCATCATGGATGATAAGTAAGTAACACACATCTGACCCACTCAAGGGTTTTTCTCCCCAACAAACACCACTGGGTCTCAATCCACAACAAAGAACACAACCTACCTCCTGAATCAATCCACGATATCCTACACCAAATAAAAACAATCTATGCCAAGGATGACATCATATTGTTGAATTCATAAACATATGAATTCTCCCCAAGGGTGGTTCTTTCCAAAAACTAGCTTACAATCTCTACATACATCAAACATGTTCGCTCAACCTCTAATGGGTGTAGTCAATACCAAGGGAACTGGAAGCCACTCAACCTCATGTCCCAGTGCATGTAAAAGGTTATGTTATATGAATGAGGGTGTCTCTACTGAATCAAACATTGTATTCAAATAGGTTAAAAAACAAGGGTACCTAGAACGATGTCTGGATCGCCTGGAGCTATAAATGCTAAAGCATAAAGCCAACCACGACCACCTACAAAACCACTATGCGGATCTAAGGCTGGTGCAACCTACTCCTGCTGACTCGGTTGGAACTTTCTCAATGGAGGAACCTAGAGTAGAAACACTGTTGTATAATGACTACTCTGAAAGGCTGGGCACTCTCACTACTTATAAACTTGACCACCACAAGAAAAAATATCTATTGATACTGTGGAATATGCCTAAGAGTTGCTGCCCCTGAATAAACAAAATGCTGAAGAATGGGACCTACCCTCGGCCAACATGAAAAACATTTTCCCTGAAAACTGGGATCCCCAGACCACATCTCTACATTATGAAGAATCATGACGATTCCCCTCTCATGATGATACGGTTCTGGCCAATGTGCTCTTGATGACCTCTACCATCTCCAACACCTCAAGATATGTCTTCATCATAAATGGGGTGACCTAGCCCTGGATCTATGGATGAAAAGCCTCCTTGAAATGACATTATCTATCCTCCTTATCTAGTAACATGTCTGTAGTATATCGTAAAAGGATCCAGAAATGGATTCCATACTCCCACACATTGGAGATCCCATGTTAATGTGTGAGAAATGCTTATCGACTCTATACCTTCACAGTCGAAGAATGAAACTCAACTCCAAACTTCTCTCATAACTCCTACCATGAGATCACAGACTTCTCATGATCCCCAAGGAACAAGAAAAACCACTACCTCGTTGCTCCAGGATGTATCGTCAAAACCATGGAATCCAAGGGCTCCTTTTGAGCATGGATCAAACTAAAGCCTATCTCGACCTCCTACAACCAGAAATCAGTTACTACATCTATAATGGAGCCCTCATACTTCGATAGACTCTAGCACTGAAACTCATAGAGTTCCATCATCCATGTGTCGTCTTCATCAACCTTTACCCTACATCGATCATCTGGGTCAACATGTTGGACATCTTCTATGTGATCCTGGCGAGGATATCAACTTGGAGCCATAAATATATAATAAAAAATAGTTAGAGTTCCTAAACCTGGAATATGGAAGACTCAACATTAATTTATTATTTTTTTCTTTTATTAATTTTTGGTTAACATATCCCATGGTCTACCCATTCAAAAACATGCACAATGAAAAATAGTGTATGATCCTTTCCTATGTCTCTACCCGATAACTAGTATCACTTCATTTATTATAAATTTTAAACTTAATGTTTTTTACATCAGATCATAGGGTGTCCAAGACGCCAATATCTCAGCCGATCTCTAGTGTTTATATCACTTGCTAAACATGAATGACACTGTTTCCCTACCAACCCATGCAACATCACATATGACTAACTCCAATCTCCATCATATCTCTCATGCTCCCTCTGATACCACTATGTCACGACCCCCTCCCCACAAGGTGTACCCCTCCTAGACCGGAAATGTGAGAAGGGAAAAAATGACCCATCTGTCCTACATTTAGTATACCTCGGGTTAGTGACTAGCACATAGGGTATAGTAAGAACAGAAATGGAATGCTTTAACCTATAACAGAAAAAATGAGAAATATATAGATAAGATAGAAAACTACCAAAAAATCTCAGAGAGAAAAATAAACCAAATCCCTAGTACCAATATTTAATGTCACACAAAAATACTAAAAATAATTAGGGGAAAACTACAAGTACAAAAAGAAAGTAAAAAAAAAACAGAATCCATGAAGCCCAAATAGCTCCTACAACCCCAAACTAGTAGAAACTAGCATGATCTTCAACCTGATCCATGTGACCGGAAAAATAGTTATATAGACATATGGTGAGTATAACAACATTATAAATAGGATCCTCCCTGAAGCCTTTCATGAAAAAGTAAAGAAATCATGCTAAAGCACAGTGAACCACAAGTGAGACTAACTCGTCACCTAAATAGGAATACAAAGATCACAACCTCACCATGGATAATATCACCATTTAATGCAAACAAGTGTATATAATATAATTAAGAATATATATGGTACTCTATTACTACTTCCAAACTGGTTTACCACTTTTCCCCAACGTCGCATGTCCTAAAATTCTCTCTCCAAAACGCCTTGCCCGTAGACACATGGGTGAATCTCTACAACAAGAACCTTGTACATCAAAACCACCATGTACACACAAGAAAGTAACCACATAGTTTTTGGGAGCCACCACATCTCAGAAAATAGGTATCATATGTCAGGCATTATACCTCAAGCCCTTACTGCCCACAAACTGAGTAAGAATCCTCTAGTTATCACAACCTCAACATGTTACACCAATAATAGTCCATATGATATTATATATATAATATATTTGTGTGAATAACCAAAGCCATTATAGCACTCTACAAACATAATGGGTAAAATGAACTGATGTGCCAACTAACACATGTAACAACCAAGAGAAGAGAGCTTAGCCGAAGGGGGTAGTCAGTCATCCATCCTCCCACCGGAATATATCGGAAAACACCACCCCTTGGGCTCAGAATCTACGGGGTGCTAGTTTCCATAACAAATGGGGTGGAGAAGTGTGTAGAAGCACAATAATTATAAAATATAATATATCTCACAACCACACTATGGGAATAAACCAGTCTTAAACACAATTTTAGCTAACGTCTCTCGGACTCCCTTCTGCTACTTCTAAGACAAGGAATACTATAAGCACTCAACCATTTAAAGTGAATTATTACATTAATTCATTTCCTTTTTATCAGTTTAACATTATGATAATTAATTAGTTAAAATTTTATTAACAATTAACAATTCAACATTTAATTTAAATAACATCACACCAAAAGTCTGATGTCCCATTAAAATTGTAACCTTAGCATTGCATCCCAGCAAGATCCAACACCATGGGTTTACATCATTTATTCAATTATTTTTTAAAATAGTTACATTCCATATTCCATGGAATTTTAGAAATCATTCTATTCTACTAAACAAAAGGGGTTCAACATGGTGTGTAGATAAACTACCCATCGAGTCATTATCACTTATATAAAGAGCGTATAACCATCCTCCCTTGAGAAGCTAAACATGAAAATCATGTGGCATACCCCGAGTGTCTTCTCCCTTTTTGGAAGAAGGGTAATCAAGACCAGATGCATTAACCATTGGGGAATTTAAAGAAGATAAACAACCAATAAGAATCAGCAAGAATCCAAACATTCACATCCAACCCATTTTGTCATCCTTAGGTTCCTCGATGAGTACGGCAAGCATAAACCAATGAATCTCGCTACTTTAGGCATAAACTTAAGCCATGACCAGTAGGCCTCTTTAACCCCACTTATCACAACAACCTTCCAGGATCACAACACAAAACATGCAGTAGGAAAACAAACATTATATCAATTGGCTCTTGGACTTTAAAAAAGATACAGGGTAACTTAGAACCCTACAATGAATTATCATCTATCAAAAAACAAGTTATTTAATCCATCATGGATTAATGGATTTATTATTCATATGATCCAAATTCTGAAAACGTATCTACCAAGATATCACAGATTGATTAATCACACTTACTATATTAATTTGATTAACAAGAAATTACAACAAGAAGAATAAGAATCATTTGTATGCCTCTTTATCTTTAGCCTAATTATTATCAATTAATTCCATAAGTATGTTCATTAAAAACTCCCATCAATTATGAAATTCTAAACAATGAAAGCATAGATATCACACTATCTAGAAAATCTAGAGGTAGTAACATGTGATCAATATCAATTTATTTATCCGAATCAAATATTTATTAAGTCAATTGTGTTGTGATACTGTGGGATTAAACATTATAACTATAGAGTTTCTTGTAAAAGAAAAGAGAAACAATGGATCTCATACCTCAAATGTTTATTGATGTTCTTTATACGACAATGAGTCACACAACGGGTTACAATCACCTACCTAGTGACAACGGTATCCTTTCGAGGATGCAAGGATACCACCACACCATTCAAAACCCATGAAAATACCATTAAGAACATGGATATGACATTACAAAAAAGGGTGAGGGGAAAGAGATGGAGATGATCACAAAATAATCATGACCGAACATACCTTATATAGATGGTCAATCGATACTGCATGGTTGCACCAAAAATAGAGTGGAACTAATCCAAGGAAGAAAGATTTTTTATACAAGTCTTACGGTATAGAATGATAGGTTCGAGCATCTCACAGCCGAGAACAAGGAGGATAAACTATGGAGGAAGATATCTCATCCATTTAGAAGATTTTACGGAGAAACAATTTACGATACAATAAATTTTTCCATAAAATACATATCGCAATAACCCACGTGGTTTGACCACGTAAACGCATCCAGAGCCTTATGAAAGATTAATATATGTGTTTTTTCCTTTCTATCAGCATTAGATCCCTTAAAAAGAGGCTTTAAATGCATTTTAAGTCAAAGGAAACGTCAAAGGGGTGAAAATGTAGAATGATAGAAACATTGTTCATGAACATGAAATTTGGAAAAGGAAGTAGAGGCTACATTTGGAACCTCACCATTCTGGAAGCAAGGTATATAAGCGTCACCATTCTGGAAAAAATATTCTAAAACCACACCATTCTAGAAACAGTATTCATAAACCTCACCTCTCTAGAAAAACTGTTTATAAACCTCACCGTTATGTAAAAAATGTTCATTAACCTCACAGTTCTGGAAACAATGTTCATGAACTAAAAATATTTCAAAGGAAATATAGGCTACCGTTGGAACCTAATCGTTCTGGAAACACATTTCAAGAACTCAAAATTTGGAAAAGGAAATATTTGATACCATTGGAACCTCATTATTTTTGAAACATTCTTCATGAACTCAAAATTTGGAAAAAAAATATAGGATACCATTGGAATGTCATAGTTCATCTAACCTTGTTCATGAAAAAAAATTGGAAAAGAAAATATAGGCTACCATTAGAACCTCACCGTTGGAACCTCAACATTTCATAGTTACCCTAAGGTTACCATTGAACTGTTCACCCAAGGCTACCAATGACACTGTTCACCAATGGATACAGATGAAACTATTCACCTAAGGCTACCGATGACACTATTCACCTAAGGCTACCAATGTAGTGTTCTCCTAAGGATAACAATGCACTGTTCACTTAAGACTATCGATGAAACTATTCTCCTAATGCTATCTATGAACCTGTTCACATAAGGTTACTGATTCTATGTTCACCTAAGGCTACCAATGACATTGTTCGCTTAAGGCTACCGATGATCTATTCCTCTAAGTCTATTGATGATTGTATTCACCTATGGCTACCGATGCACTGTTCACCTAAGGCCACTGATGACACTGCTCACCTAAGGCTACTGATTCACTGATCACGTAAGGCTAATGATGAAACTGTTCACCTAAGGCTACAGTTTAACTTTTCACCTAAGGGTACCAATGATACTGTTCACCTATGGCTACCAATGCACTATTCATAGGACTATATACTTGAAAATTTGTGGGGAATAATTCACCTGTACACCCTGGAACACCTCAGACACCAGATTTTTGCAAAGTAATAGACCTGAGAGGTTCGGTTCATTACATAATGGATTTCTTGAATCATATTAATTGATATATAAATGTAGTATTTTATTTATTTTTTTTCATAACGGAGGCTGATTTTTTTTAAAAAATCCTGTTTTTGAACAAAAAAAAGGTTATATACAAATTGTCATAGTCGATGAAATGGTATTTCAAGGGATCCTGAATGAATAATTATTTTTTAAATCACAATGTATAGATGGCATCATACAATTAGTTATCTGTAATTGGAAACACCACCTATGATAGACCGAGCAATAATATATTGTGCTGATGTATAAAAAATGATATTTTAACTATTACAAGTATGAAAGTGTGAATTTATGATTCATTAACAATGAATGATATACTATTGAATTTTCCTGAAATTTAATACCTATAATTATCATGATATACATAATAATTATTAGGGATAGATAGGTATTTACTATCCCATCGTAATGAGGTTTACTAGAACCCCTATAGTATTGTGGCCCATGTGGGTGTGCAACTGAAGATGATAGGTTAGAGCCTCTAGTTGGTTATATAAATGATATGTAACAATTTAATGATAGATGAATCCACCTATGATAGTCTAGTATCACCTAACCTGAAGTTTTAAATGTTCCAATTATTTTATTTAACAAATTGTTGTCTCTATTTTTTTATCATCTCCTCCACCTAAATATCCCACATGATTAATTATAAACAATATTAATATAATTTATTTGTAATTAATTTAACTTATTACTATATAGTATTTTTATTTTATATTAACCATTAATCATTCTACCAATCTAATATTGTTATCCCAACCAAAACATTTCAGATAGATAATTTCTATGATATGTTATTTTTATGTGATTAAATTGTCAAAATTGTTCATATTTCTTATTGATAATTAAATGAGGTACATTTCTAATGATCAGTTTTAAAAATATTATATTTAAGTGTTTTTTTAAAAAATTATCATTTTTGGATGGTTTTTTAATGTTTCAAAAAAATATTATGATATTTAAAAATATTTTTCTAAATAATATCTTGAATTGCATTCATTAAAGTACAAAAAAATATTACAATCATATTTTCAAACTAGTATTAATGGTCCGTTTTAGTAATGGAATTTAATAGATACTTAGATCCTCGGTTTTTTTGTTCTCAATATAAATTCGATTACTTATAGCTATATAAATATATCCAGATAAATTATTTTTCTTATGTTGGAATTAGAATTTCTAAATTTTATATGAAGGGACCTTTTATTTTTCTTAATATTGTTATGTTCTCATGGTAAAAATTTATTTTCTCCATGTTTATGAAAAAATGGGATAAATATAGTTTAATTAAGATATAGATCCTAAATGCCTTAAAAGAATGTATAATTGTAAATCCATGAGTTCAATTTTGTGTTTACACATATTATAAATGAATATATAGTTCCAAGGTACCATATGAAATTATTACCATATATTAAATAAATAAATATCTTGTTTAATTCAATGTGTTCCTCTTTTCTCATAATTTAAAGGGTATCACATCTTCAAATTCACTTTAATGTATTGATACATATTGCATGGAAAATCCATTCCATAACAACTTCTACGATTTATTCCACTCATACAAGATCTTATGGCCTTCAATTATGACCATATTACGAATGCTTAAGTTGTAACCAATAAAGAACACTAAAGAAGATGTAATCATCTTACCCGACTCAATTAATGTTTATTTCATCATATAATTCAACCAAATAAATTGTATAAATCACAAAAAAATAATATAGAAAAAAAATATAAAAATATTTTTTTATGGTAAAATCATTCTTTTCCAGCCTTATATTGAATGGGAAATTAATGTAACACTCATGCCTAACATTAGACTATCGCCACCATAGAGTTATATAATTCAATTTCCATCATATTCATTAACAATATGATATAATGTTTCATTTTATGTTAATATATGAAAATTTAAATATAAATATTAGCCTACAATTAAATTGTCTTATATTTTGTTATTTCTTCCCATGATATGGAAAACTATAAAATCACATGTACATATATGTGGAATACCACATGTATAATTTGATATGATTATTTTTTATTTTCCCTTTTATATGGATTGTAACATAGATTTACTTTGTAGATTAATATAATATTTATTATTTAATAATTATTATGTAGTGGTGAGATATTATATAACAATATCATATCACATCCATCATAATGTGAAAACATAATTTGTGCATTTGCATATACTACAAGTATGTGATGTGCTGTAGTGGTAATTAATTTCTCATAAAAAAATAAATTTATAGTAATAAAAATGTACAAAATGTACAAATATGACACATATTACAATTTTATTAATAAGCATATATTGAATATAGGAATTAGGAAGATGTACCAAAACCATCAATCAAAACAATGCTTGGAAAACAGTCCAATTTTTAGATGAATATCAATTTTAATAATGAATTGTTAATAAAGGGATAATTATAATTTACCTAGTAATGATATATATAAATATATATCTTAACATCATTCCTTAATAGATTTATAAAAAATATATATTCACTATATTTTATGTTTTAATTCACACAATGAAGGACGGTCTTTTAGATGAGAGATTCTCTTCACAATATTTTTTATTGAGGAATATACTATATTTACCAATTTTATATTAATATAAACTATATGTATAAAATTTGATTATATATTTAACAATCATTTTTTTATTCGTTTTATTTAATGTTTCATTTGATAATATTTATTTTTTCATAGTCATTATATAATATAAACAACAGGATGGGGGATTTATGATACAATATCATTAGTTAATAGAATTGTATGTGGTAAATTTTCATTGAGGAAAATTATATAATCCATTTATCCTATACCCACTGTCATATTTTCAAGTCTTGATATTTTATGGAATTTAATATTTTATTATAATTTTCCTCCTTTTGTAACTAAAATTGTTATGCAAATATTTTTATTAAAAATTTAATTTAATTCTCTATATAGATTGGTATTATTTTACATTCAGAACATCGTTTTCAAGAATGTGTTCTAAATGAGTTTCATTTACCAATAGATTGAATATAGTATGTATTTTAATAATTATCAAATTAATTGAATTTCACATTTTCAGGAATTAATTAATCTTTAAAGATTTCTTTACCAATTTCTATAGTTATATTCATTGAAAATTTTATTCTTAATATTTCCAAATGTAATGGTTTTTAAATAGGTGATCTAAAAAATTCTATTTCCCTCAAAAAAATTTCCTATGATCAATTCAAGTAATTTTTCATTTATAATTACATCGTTCAATGTCACATATTCTTCAATGAGGATATAATCCAATAATGTCATCTCATTCTTTTCCCTATATGGTTCATGATGATGAATTAATTTGAATTATTCTATGAATCTTTTTAATATTCAATGGAAAAACATGATTATGATGAAATATTTCTAAAACATGTTTAATGATTAAGATTTATATAAAGATGAACTTATTTTTTAATACCGTGGCATGTTAATGGTATATGGTTTTTTAAAGGGTTGTTTTGTTATAGAAATATAATTTGTTGGGTAAATCATGATAAATTATTCGATAATTATATAATGTGTGAATTTGATTTATCTTTCAAAACATTATATATTAACCAAGATTCACGCCGATTTGACTATGAATGGTCCTCAGATCATTTCAATATGTTTATATGAGTACATTATTTGATATTATTAAATTATTTATTTATTATGTTACTATATATATTCTCACAAGGTTATAATCATTTTATTCTTCCAAAATCATATCCTTACGATATGATATCATGGATCATAAATTATTTTTTATGACTCTAGATTATAATAATATTTTACTTGTGATATGTAAAATTATAATTCAATGACTCATGATAAATTATAATTAATTTATTAGTTATGTCATATTTTTATAATGATGTTTTTCATACAACATTACTAAAATTTATGATAATATATTTATATATATATTTTTATTGAATTACTATGAATTTTAAAACAACCATTCACATATTTCCATTTTCCCTTGAAATGAATAAATCAATTAACTGGGTTGTTTATTATAATTGATCAATGATACAACATATTTGTCGGAGATAATTATGACTCATTATGAAATATCATTGTTTATATATCTATTCTATAAGGATGCTAATATAATAGGATCCCAAAAATTTTATATATGATAAATGTATTGAATACTCAAATAAGAAGTTTTAAATTTTTAGTATCGTTTTACTGTTTCACCTTAGTACCTATAAAAGAAGGATTTATTTAATTTAAATATTATGATTAGATATATTTAATGTAATGAAAAATGATAGTTAAATGTAATAGATAATATCTGATGGTTTTATAATATAGGAGATTGTGGGTTTACATAGCAATGAAATATTAATTGGATTCTAGGAAATTTATATGGAATGGGTATAGTTTCAACTTTGTGTGATAAATATGAAAAAGGTAGGCTGAGTACTGAGTCATTTTTCAATGCAAAATAATGGTTTCACATAAAAATATATTACAAGACTGGTATAGTTATGATACATTCTCTTGTTAGTCGGAATTATCGTTAAAATATGTTATGATAAATGATAATTACTGTATCTATAACAATAAATGATAATACATTGTGGTTTTAAATGAACATAAATCTTGATTGTTTGATGATAATGTTACACAATTAATACATCATATTATTTATTTTTATTAACAAATGATTTACTTATATGATTATTTATTTTTTATTCACACATTGTGATTTTTTTTGTGGTAATGGTTATAACAAGTTGAATTTTGTGAGAAAAGAATGTAACTATGGATGAAAAATACTTTTTGAAGATCCAGAAAATAACGTAGGAGCTATAATGTTGAATATAATTATAACACTAGTAATATATATTAATTTATATATAGTAACATAAACCAAAAGGAATTTAAAACCAAACCATATAAGAGGAATATAGAGGTTCATAAATATTATATTAATAAAAACTATACAGGTAAGATATTTATTCATCTTAAATGTCATTAATGTGTAAAAAAGTACCCATTGATATATATAAATGGAAAGAGACTGTGATATTAATAAATAATGTTAAGGGAATAAATAAATAATTTTTGAGTAAAAAATATATATTGATGATGTGAAATTTTGTAAATCATGTAATACATTTAATTTTTCAATTCCATATATATTTGGAAATTAGGGATTCATTAAATGAATGAATCTAATGGATACTCTTAGAACAATTGATGGCATATGAAATGTTTATCAATGAATGAAATCAATATAATAATGGCTCATTTATCCTATACAAGAGATGTGGGGATTTCATATTTATCTTGTAAAGCATGTTCCCTATAATTTATTTTTTCAAGTACATTTTGTGAAAATTAATGCAGTTATGTGAATTGATTTCCAATCTATAAACAGATTCCATGCTAATTTAAAGAATAAGGAAATTACATTTTAAATTATTTAACAATTTCTGACAATCAATAAGTGCGAGTTTATATAAGAACATAACATTAATATTTGTTCCATAATATAATGTCTAATAACTATTCATGATGGCTATATATCTCAAATGGTTTTGGAGAAACTCAAACCATAAAATATCCATCCTTTTTAAGAATATCAATTTTAATAACAAAAATCTTATACCTTGTATTGTTTATCAAATTGACCAGTTATGTGGAACTTAATATTTACCCACAATATTATTAAAATTTCACCAGTGAATGAACATTAAGGATTAAGTATAAAAATAGAAAAAGTTGAGAAATATTCTTGAGTTCAACAACGATTATTCTAGAATGATATGTTTGAGGAAAAATTTATTTATCCCATCAAAACCATATTTGGAGGTGTTTTTGGATGAAGCACAATTGTTTCATTATATATTAACCATGGAAATATAAATATATTATGATTTTTGATATAGCATTTCCTTTTGGGAAAACATTTAAAATATTTTATTGTATAAATAATGAAGTTTAGTTTTCATCATTTTATGTCTAATAGAGATAATTATAAGGGGATATTTTACACATTAAGAAAAATAGAATGGGAATGGGCAAAAAATAACAATGGATTTCATCATTGGACTCCACAATAAATTTGATGAAAAATGTTATTTTTCTTTTAGTTGACCGTAACTCCCAAAAAAATTACCATGTATTTGTTTTAGAAAAAAGTTATTTTTGGATTAAATCATACAATATATAAAACACCAGGATTAAATGAAACAAAATTCACTCATAAAATAATAATATTTGAACATTAATATTATAGCCAAGACATTAATTTTTTTATATATGAATATTACTAACCATATTATGAAGTTAATGTTATCTATTGATTAGAAATATAATATAAATAATTTAAAAGAAAATGAAAATTGTTATGAAATATATTTTTAAATGGTTGTTTAGTCGTTCTTCACATATATGTTTTGAAATAAATTTTAAACAAATTTTGATAATTTATTTTCTAATATTTAATTTTTTTAAAAATAATTATCATTTAAAAATTATCATAGGATGACTTTGTGAATTTTCTATAATGATCCATTTTTATGTTAGTATTGAAAATTCTATATATTAATCGAATAGTCCATTTTTCTATAAATAATATATAATGTTAAATTATATTCTAAATTATAGTTATCATAACATTAGTTAAAAAATATAAATATTTATCTAATTTATGTCATTGTATGCATTTCAAAATTTAAAGTTTTTTAAAAACACAGTTTTTGATATTTTAATATATTCTCTTTAATAACCCATATTATCATCTTTCTGTGGGTTTAATATTAAATTAAATTCTTCCAATTATGTGAATTGAATTTTTAAAAATGGATCCCATGTTTTTAATCAAAATAATTAATAATTTCTAATAATTTTAACCAATTTATTATCCAAAATTAAATGCGAGGACATTAATAGTAATATTTCATAATTAACATAAATATGGATTTAATAAGGTGTTAAACAAAAAAGAAAAGGGTTTATAAAGAAATAAATCTTTTTGAAACCCCATTTTTTCGGTATATATTTACATTATCCGATCTAAATTCATGAATTTCCCATTTTGGAATATTTTAAATAATAAAAACGTGGGTATAATTTCATATTTTAAAGAAATTACATTTGTGCTATGCAACACACTTATAAAATGTCAACACCTCTATATTCTTCAAATTTTATGAACAATTTATTTCAAAAAAAAACAAATACAAATTACCTCCAAAAATATATAATCAAATCTTATAAGTTTATTTTTTATATTCATCCTCTATGAATTTGGCGTAAAACAAATTGAGGAATCCAGAAAAAGAGGTATTCATATTGAGTAAGAGTTTTTATTTTATTTATTTATCCCCATAGTTAAATTTTTTTATTAATTGTTATGGAATAATATAATAAGTACCTTCCATTTACTATGATGTTGTTATAATAAGGTCATTCACTATAATGACTCGTCACTTCCATTTAATGGGTTACAAAATCATTAGATACGTGTATAGAGGGCTATGGCATCAGGAACTGATGTCAGTCTTTTTCTCAATATAACCTATCAAGGTTCTATATGATGATGGATATAAATTATATATATCGTATTTATAATTATAATATATTATACATCATTATGTTATGGCTGATGAAATAAAAATATTTATCCAAATTTCACATGGGGAGGCTCAAATCATTGATACCCCAAACACCGCAATGGGATGCAACAGGTAGGATATGCTATAGGGGAAATATTTATATCAAATTATTCCTATTGAATAATTATATCATATAAAAAATGTT
This sequence comes from Viscum album, assembly GCA_963277665.1. Lineage (NCBI taxonomy): Eukaryota > Viridiplantae > Streptophyta > Magnoliopsida > Santalales > Viscaceae > Viscum > Viscum album. The sequence goes on along the minus strand of OY728135.1, from coordinate 1,998,511,824 downwards.
TTTACATCCATTACAAAGGGCATGTGATAATGATTATTGAGTTTACGACAGACTACCTATTAGTGAATCGATGTCAAATGTCTATCAAAAATGATTTACATGGAAGGTGAAAATGATAATGTTAATGAAAAAATGCGATATACGTGGAATAAATATGTTTTATTGATAAATTTACCATTCTATTAAGATAATATATCATTTTAAATTTTACCTTTTTCACTCACATAATGATGATAACATCATTCGTTTACATGTAAAATACCACCTTCACAAAGCATTAGGACTCTCATTTCATCACCAAACCACATGGATGACTTAATTTTATATATGAATATATTTCAAAAATTATCTTAGTATATATGATATTATGATCATTCTGAAAAGGTATTATATTACTTACCTATATTCTATAATGATCGTTGGAAAATTGAAATTTTACTCATGCATACTTATGACCAATAATTTATTTAATGGTACCTTACATCATTTATTAATACCATTATTCATGGTTGGTATTAAAATAATAACTAATATATAAATACTATTTTTATTTATTTAATATTTTTCCTTAAAATATTAAATTATAAAATATTCACACGAATAAGAAAACTCCTAAGAAATAATAAATGATAATATGATTCAATTAAAAAAATTAATGAAAATAATGTTTGGTTTTCAATCAAAAGGTTATAGAATGTTATAAATGGATATAATTTGATATTATGAATATGATTTTTTTTTATATTTTAATAATATATATTTAACCACTCAAAATGAGTAAAAACAATTAATGAAAATGAAGTTTCATGTAAGGTATTTAATATCAGTTTTATTTCACTAATTCATATGACAATGTTAGGCACCAAATTTATTTTCTATTCTGTATATACTTCGACATTACATGTAATATCATTAATCTTTATTAATATATATTATCTTATGATTCAATATGAATTATTTAATAAAAGGTTATTTGACTTCAAAATTACAATGTGGTATAATTTACTATTATTCCAATTGTGATTGATAACATTCTCTTGAAGCAATAAATTATTTGATAAAATTGGTCAATTTAAATTAAATTTATTCTAAATATAAATATTATTGAAATTTTTTTTGACTATCACTGAAACCATATATAGCTTCTACATACTAATTCTTATTTGAATGTTAATTGATTATGTGGGGATAAATATTGATAAATTTGTATCCTTTACTAAATACTGATATTCAATGATAATGCATATTTTTTGTGATTTAAAATGAGTTTTAAATGTATGAGGAATTCTTTGAACCTATTTTTATTGGTTGGCCTTCACATTATAGAGTCCCCTGATGAGTTAGTGTGTATTACAATACAAATCAGTTTTATAAATAAAATATTTTTTTACAAACAGTATTCAACAATATTATAAACTATCATGATAGTAGGTGTAACATGTACCTAATGCATGATGTCCAAAAAATAATTTTTTTATTGGGAATTTTTTTATTATTAACCATGATATTTTAACAATTATATTATCTTCAAACGTAATGAGTTTTTAGATTATTGATTAAATATAATATGTTATAAGTTATTTACCTTTAATTTTTTATTATAGTTATTGATTAATTATATCCACTTTTTTACTTAATCCTTATTGAGAATTAAAAAAACAAATATTTTTCATTCCCATTTAAATGAAGAATTATGTTTTTAAAAATTTTGTAAGATTTTGTTCTTATTCATTTTTCACGGATTATGTTTTTTATCCCAAATACATTAAATGTATTTATCTAGTTGTCCAAAATTATTGAAATGATTTTTTTTTCAATATTTTATTCCTTTTATCAGGGTTAATGTAATATGGTAAACACCGACTATGGTACAAAAGTGATAGGGTCACAAAATCTGTTATTAAAGGATTTTTCATAGAAATATTCAGAAAAAATTTAAGAAAACAAATATTAAGGAATATAATCCTCTAATAAAATTCGATAATATGTTAAAAATCACATCATAATGTTATGTTAATGTATATTTCATTTTATATTGGTGTATTAATTGACCCATTTCAGTATAATATATGTGGATGTGGTTCTAGAAAATACATACCTAGTGGTATTTACTTTAAAAATGGTACATTGCATTGGACCCAACCACCTTTTTCTAAATAAAAATGTTCCCTACTAGTAACCAAGAATGAAAATCCTATGGGATATTCTTATTATAATTCTCAATCTCTTTAGAAAACATTAATTGTTTAAAAAACATTGATATCCCCAAGGAAACATATGTTTTTTATTATGATATTTTCAATTAATAATGTCTTAGTTTATGCTATTTGTTACACAAAAATTTTTATTATATATTATATTATAATAATCATAATTGTTTTAGCTAATCATGTATATTACATTGTTTAGGATTTTTTTTCAGGAAATGTGATGGGTATTAATACTTTTCATTAGTGTAGAGATTTCCCATACAAGGAATCCAATAATGTATATACAGGGACTAATGAAAATATGGTAATAATAGTGTGGATTATAATGGTAATGAAAAATAACTTTTCCATTACAGATAAATATTATACAAAGAGAGATTCTACTATGGTAGAACTCTTTATATAAAAATATATCCCAGGATTTAGTAAAAATTTTATTCTGATGGTAGATGAGATATGGATTATGTCTATAGAGAAGATATTTACAGCCTGAAGATGTAATGAAAAGGTCTTGGTTACACTTGCATCTTACTAACATAGAAGTGATTCTTATCCATGATGGTCATCTAACAAGAATACTTGGAATGAAGAAAAAATAAAACTTATTGAATGATAATATTTTTTGGATAAATTAGTCAACAAATACGTCCCCCATGCTCAACAAACAAAGATGATGAGAGAGTTCCTTATCATAATGAAAAAGAAAGAAGAATTTTTTAGAGTATATATCTTCCATAACATGTTTTTCACTGTGTTCTACATATTTCATACACAACACATCATAGAATATTACCTGTTTTATTGAAGGGATTAATCCAATATTCCAAATGGGGTTACTTTCTCAATAATTCGCATCATATAATAAAATTTTTTCATCTATTGAAAGTTGATGATGAATTAACTAAGTAATATTCCATTAATGGGAAGAAATAAAATAATAATACTTCAATGAAATCAATATAAACGGGGAAGAAAAGAACACAAGATTTTTCCTCCTGTGATTATTTTGGAATGAAACACTTGAGAACATAATTTAATAAAATTTATTTTTTGTTATGTGTGGTGAAATAATTCATTATTCTCATGATTCCAAGGTATTGAAAGAAAATATCATTGTACAATGATTCCAATATAAGTATATTAATAACTATGTAAGTTAATTCCCCAATAAGCAAGTTAATATATCTTATAATAATATTACGGGATCAAGGTTAATCTTATGTTATCGATATAAATGAAGTGTAATTATTTATTTCATTATTTATATGGATCCAATATTTAGGTTGTTGAATTGTTTTCATGATGATCATAACATTATTCTAATAACTATATGTACATCTAATGGATTATAATATAATTTTATGAAGGATTTGAATGTTTTCATTAAATTGTACAACAAAAAGTGATTTAGTGGAAAGTGTATCGCATTGGAAATCACACGATTGATGGAAATATAACCCATAATATGTTTCATATTTAGATATAATTATATTAAGATAACGATATGAGTGATATGTGTAATTAAAATTTGATAGTTATGAATTATTTTGATGAGATAAATGATATGATGCAAAACTCGATTATACTATCATTAATGGACGTAAAATAATTTTCTGTTTTAAGTAAAATTTCTAATAATCTATATTTATTTATATAATAATGAATTATTAATGTCTTAAATATGGTTTTATGGGAGTTTATATTATTACTATGTTTCATAAGATTGCATGATGATGGAATTCACATTTTTTGTGTGTAAAAATTAAGATGAACACAGTATTGTATGTCGGATTAATGGTACATTCAATTTTGAAATTTAGTTACCTTATTTATAAATCCTTGAATCATATTATTTTGTAATGTTTAGAGGGATAACTATTGACCATATGGTTAATGAATAAATTTGGATGAGTTTTTAGAGATTCATGTATTAATTCACCATTTGATGATTTATTCTTATTAGATAACTTGTACTATAGATTTTTTTACAATAAAAACTTGTACTCGATTGAATTGATTATCATTTTAATATGGATAAATTGATCGATTGAAAATGAAATTTAGTTATTTAATAATAAAAATTGATCAATTTTAGATGTTCATTTCTTGTAGTAAGTGATGAAGTGGAAATAGATCAAAAACAACGAATGGATGAAATTGATGATATAAAATAAAAGTATATCATTAAAGTATACATCCTTATAATCATATAGAATAAATAAATTAATGAACTCTTGTAAAATTATCATGAAAATTTTCCTTATAATCATCATTTATTATGATATCAATGTGATTGTAGAAACTCTGGTTAATGGATTTGTGGTCATTAACATCATCCTAACATTGATCTATATCACACTACTTCATTATTTTGTGTTAGTTTTATCTCACTTGTCTATGTTTTCATATCCCTAATTTTTTAACATATTTGTAATATAAATACCAGGAATTTCTGAGGAATTTTTTTCGTAAATACTTGGGAATTTTATGAGTCCACAGTTACTGACGGCGTGCGATTCTAAGGCCCGGAGTGCCTGAAATTATTTGTCAAGTTTTTGTTAAGCATAAATTAACGCGCATACGCAGATTTCCTAAAATAGTGAAATAAATATTAAACGATTACTCAGATAAGAAATCTGAGGCCACTACTGCACTCTAGATGGCGGTTTTACCCTAGCTGTGACTTAAGTTTAGTCAGCACGGGCATCCTATGAGAAAACTCAAAAATGGAATAACCATAAATAAAATAATTAAATATAGTTATTTTATTTTTCAAATTCTTATAACTAACAAATGGTTATTCTGATTAAAAATCCATGTCCACCGCTGATCATGTGAGGGTATTCTTTCTTTATGAAAATACTAACTTGGGTCGGTGAGGCCACTAGAGAATGTTAGTTTTTGGCCGCAAATAAAATAATTAAGTGACAATTATTTTATTGTAAAATTCATTATTTTTAAACAGTAACATGGATTGGAATCATGAGGGTACCGTTGTGTTCGTTGCGGCATGATTCACCGAGGAAGAGCCTAACCTTGACCTACCTATGTCAAGGGTGGATGATATTAATTTTTCTATATTTTTTTGAGGTAATTTTAGCAAATGTACGTTCGGAAATTTATATCTTTTGAACCGATGCTTGGAATAGTAATATAAGGACACCGAGGAACTTGCAGCGCCGATTTTCACTTTAAAGAGACCATTACTGCAATTGTGTTTTATCGAGAGCCGAAGTTATTTTTTTGAGATTCATAATAAATTAAATAAAAATTATTTGTGACATAATTCATATTTGGATGGAAGTTTAATCCTCCAAAGGGAAGTTGGAGGTGGGGCCCACCACCACATAACCTCCCATGGGAGGATTTTATGTGGTGGGGCCACACAAGATTAAGCCCCTCAACTTCCCTTGAACCCCCTTAACTCTTGGACTTACCATTAATGTGCCAACATACCCTTGTGTTTAATTTCTTGAATTCCTTTGAATTCTTGCCAACTCCATGCAAATAATTAAGTGAACCGACATAATTAATTTTTTTCCTTTTTTTATTCATTTGAATTCATTATGCCAACATTAAAATGGGGGATTTTATTCTTTTTTTTGGTTGGTATAAACATGTTGGGAGAACTAAGGAGAGGAGGAGAACTCTTGGACGAACACTGTCCTCTCGACGAAGAACACTCCACATCACTGAAGAATTTGATGCAACATCCCCTCCTTTAAACGAGGCAAGGAAAGTGAATTGACGCCGACGACATCTCCAACGACCTTCATCTGTGTCAAAGGAGATGAAATCACCCGTGAAGAACATCTCCAACGAGGAGTACCTCTTTTCCTCTTCTAACGTTGATGGGAGAATCCCGCTATTCTACGATGTCAGTCTTCTGTGACTCCGTCATTTAACAATGAAATCAAGGTAGGGGTCACATTAATGTTTGATTCAACCCTCTGTTCTACATCGTGAAATTGGTGGAAGGATATTATGATTGATATCAAATGACGAGGAGGGTTCATACCGCACGAACATGGCCCGACCCTCCCCTTTGATAATTCCATTTGATGACAGTGGAGGCGGAACCGAAACGGTGCGGTGTCGTTGCACCATGCTGGAAAATAACTGCATCCAGGAGGACCATGGAAAATAGAAGATGGACCGCGACCGGGAGGGACGCGGCAGATGAAGAGGCGCAACACAATTGCGCCACACTCTGGAACCAAAGGTTGCGGCCAGGTCGGGCTACGGTAGAAGTGGATTGACGTCGACGCATGGACCACGTGGAGGAAATCCACGGCCCTCTTCCGCAGGATGCTCTTGCTGAAGAACCGAACGGCTTCTACTGGACGGGCAGTTGGACCACGACACCTGCAATTACCGTGAAGAGAATATGCTACCCGTTGTGTGGGCCACTCGTGCTGGGCAGAATCGGCCGGCTTCAGCCAGCCTTGTGGGAAGTGGAGGCGCCGCTCGGCGCCTCCTAGAATACCGGACCGGCCAGGTCCGTGGGCCAGGTCTGCGGGTGGGCCACACACCACCGGGTAGGGAAGACCCCCAGTCGGGTCGGTCCCACCAATCTGAGTTGGGACGACCAGCCAACCCACTGGGCTTAACAGGCCGGGCCCGTTTTGCTTAAATGAAAATATAATCTAGACCGTGCATATGATCGGCGTGCTGTCTGAGGCACTGTGATCCTCACTATGAGGTGGTCCTTTTGCAATAATTTAAGTGAGTTTTGGAAAACATTGGAAAACAACTAGTTTTGGAATGATCGTAAATCCAACCGGGCCCCTCAAACGGAAAAGCCAATAACTCTTAGATCGAGCGTTTGAATGACGCAACGTCTGTCGCGTTGTGTTTCTTTTGACGAGACGGAACATCTGCATACATCCACTCAGGACTTCATAATTTTTTATATATCAAACCCTATGCTCGAGAAGCATATCCTCCCGGAATCGAGCGTGTTGTGTGCGGGACCCCTAGAGCTGGCTGCGACTACGTCGAATTCTGAACTGGAATCCTGTGTGGGTTTAACAGTGATGAATATTGTACTAGAATCCTCCATGGGTTTGATGATGATGAAAACTATACCAGAATACTATGTGGGTTTGACAGTTCTGACAGTGTAGCTGGTCCTATATCCTATGTGGGTCTGACACCTTAGATAAATCAGTGACTACATCTGATAATATCTATTACTCTAGAAATAGCAGGACTGTATCCTATGTGGGTCCTACAGCTTAGACAAGATAGCTGTACTGTATCTTGTGTTGGACCGATAGCTTAGACGAGATAGCTGGATTTTATCCAATGTGGGTCCGACAAATTCAACGAGATAGTGGGACTGTATCTTGTGTGGGTCTGACAGCATAGATGATCCAGTGCCTACATCTGATCATCTATTTCTCTCTAAAATTGTTGCATACCTGTGTGAGCTGAGTCTTGACATTCAATAAATATCATCTTAGTGATTTAATTTACTTCATTTATTGAATAGTTTGTTCTTGGGCTCGATAGTTGGAGCCGGACTCTGATTGATAACACAGGTATATGTATGGGCATATACCTATTTAGGGTTGGTTGATACTTTGTGATTGTATCTTTACTTTACTATATGGTCTATCTTTGTTAGATATTAGATACCTTGAGGATATTGGGGTCCCTACTAAGTATCATTATAATCACCCCTGCACGGGCTTTGCCCGTACCTCATTGTGTTGGAAGCAGACGACAAACAACACTGACCGAGGCAGAGTGTACGAGGACTGGACAATACTGGTTGGAGGACCTCACGACGAGTTGGTACTCGGAGGAGACGGATAGACATGGAGCTATGATGAGGCTATCTGTACCTACCCTTCAGGTAGGATCTGTGTTAGACAATCCAGAAACCGCTAGATACATTCTCGTTGATTTCCCCTTTTTAGTTGTATTTGTTATCAGTTGTATTTGTACATTACAGTTGGGCTTGTATTCTGGAACCCTTTACTTTCAGTACACTTGTTATACATCTTTTACATAGTATTTTCTTATACATGTACTATGGTTGTGTGTGTTTATGTTTTCTAAAGGCAACTCCCTCCCAGTAATAGGTATTTATGCCTTTGGTACCAGTCGACATCCCCTGGCCTATAGAAGGTGGGATTGGTGTAGTTACGACACGGGCTATGGGGGATGGGTCGTGAAAAATTGGTATCAGAGGAGTCGGTTATTCCATAGAATATAGGACTCTCATCTGTCTTACTGTGAAGAAATATTTTTAAGAGTATTGAGTGTGGTTTTTAGTCCAGGGAGTCCAGTGTTGGTGCGGCCGCTGGCGTATCCATACACTCGGACCCTGACCTCTGATTCCCGACTCAGTGCTAAAAAACACTAATTCTGTGTGTGTTTCAAGAGTTTCCTTTTTGGTCAATTTGATTCATCTCACTGGGGATAACTTATTTATCATGGCGCATCTATTCCTTAACTGGATGCCACTACGAAGACAACAAGCTAGGGTTCCCGAGAGAGTACATGATGATGGCCCACCGAGCGATGAGGGTATGATGTAGGGCCCTCAAACTATGTTGGCACCTTCGGGTGGTGTTCCAGTAGATTCCACCAGCTGTATTGGAGGAAGGTTCATGGAAACTGAGGTAATTGCACGAGTTCCAACAGCAGGGGCCTTTGAGGTTTTGAGGCGAGACAGATTTCAGAGGCAACAGAGGACATGATGGGGGCGATTACCTGAGTTTTCTGTCTAGTTGAGACACTAGTAGAGAATATTTTGATCTTAAATACTAGTATTTTTTTAGTGGGTGACCATGAGGATGATCCGCAGAGTGATGAGGTTTTGGTACATAGACAGTTTTCCGAGATGGTACCTTCAAGTAGTCTGCCAACTATATCACTGCCTGTTGGATAACAGACACTACCGACAGTATCGGTAGAGGACACTTGTATGATTAGTTCCTTACATGTGTTTCAGCATCAGATACCCCTAAATTTGCAAGGTGAGCCTGACTCAAAGGTGTTTGAGGACTGCTTGAGGAGGTGTCTGAGAGTTCCCTTCATCATAGATAGTTTCTGATAGATTTCATGTCGGTTGTTGAGTACTCCTCAAGAAGTACCAACCATTCCTGGTACTCGATGAATAAGATGCCATCAATTATTCAGGGCTCAGACCTCTGAGAAAGGTGTGTGTAAGGATATCTGAGCCTTCACTTTTTTTTCTATGCAATCCTACTTATATTAGGGTGCTAGAGAGAACCATTGTGGTTAAAAGTTCATTGGTTGAGAGGAAACAGCCAGAGAATGTTAGTAGTTGGAAAGAATGAAAATGGCACTAACCTCAGAGACTTTAGCATTTAGAATGTTTTGAGAAGAGGATTTTTGAAGGATAGTTGAATCGACAGGTCGGAAGACATGGAAGCATTATTAGGAGAGCAACATGAGGTGGTGAACATTTCGACATGTTATAACCAGCCGCCATTGTAGTCCCCGCTAGGCTCAGGGAGATGGATGTCAGGGGAAGAGAATAGATTTATGCGGGCAAGGAGTGTGACCCAAGGTCTCTAAGAATGATTTGAGGTACGGTATGAGTCTACTCCTATCTTCTGTACCAATAGACATAGATACAAATCAACCATTCTGTCCAAGAATCTTGTCCCATACCTAGAGTTTCTGGTTAAGCCATCGACATGACCCTCACGTCTGGAGAAACCTTTGGGTGGATACTCAATAATCACACATACACCGACGGTGTGATCTAAACCTTGAGATGAGAATTTCGGTTGGTACCTATTGTTGGCAACATCGAGGCCATACGACGTTAGTTTAGGTATGGACAGGGCAACCACAGTTCATATACAGATTGACTGTATTAATCAAAAAGGTTGAGATTTATCTACAATGTTGGGATGACGTTTTCCTTAGTTAGAGAAAAATAAAACCCATGAATCACATGTTTATCTCATGGATAGGAGGGTGTAGTCGATCACTCTTGAATCGACTAGCCTTACCCTCGTGGCAGTAGGAGTATTGATTTTTCAGTTCAAAATAAGAGTTTCAAGACATGGGGAAATCATTTCAAAATATGTTTCCAGGATAACCCCCACCCCCAAAGGATAGGGACGTCTTCTTTAGATGGAGTTTTAGTAGATATAGTGAGGATTAAAGTGGTACTTTCTTGGGAGCCACCCAGGAGTGTGACGGAGGTGTGATGTTTCCTAGGATTGGCAGGATACTATCGAAGATTCATTCCATTCTTCTCCAGAGATAGAGTAGCCTATCTACAGTCTCATAAAGTCACTCTTCCCCTTCATCAAAAATTCAGGGAGGCGCAACATGGGGATGCATACTACGAGACATGATGTGCTCAGATATCCATAGGGCAGGCACCTAATTGATTTTCTGAAGGTGGGGAGCACATCATTATCTTCAGAGGACGTACCATAGTACTAGTTGCACATTAGGAGGATTTTTTGAGATATTTCCGAACAACTTCTTTAGCGGTACATCCCAGAGTCGAAAATATGTATGAGAATATTTGATGACAGCACTGGTGGCTAGGTATGAAGATGGCAGTTGTAGAGTTTGTCACACGATGCCTCACTTGTCAGCAAGTGAAGGCAGAGCACCAGGTACCAGCAGGCTGGGTTCAGCCTTTAGAGGCCCCAGAGTGGAAGTAATGTCAGATATCCATGGGCTTGTGATGGGTCTTCCATATACATCTTGGAAACTGAGACCTCTTTAGTATGAGGATGGAGACCACGTCTTACTACAGGTCTCACCTCGATGAGGTCTACGAAGATTTGGTCAAGGCAGCAAGTTATCACTGAGTTCCATCGGACCTTTTCAGGTCTTAAACAGAGTTGGCGAGGTGGCATACTGCTTATCTCTTCCTCCTCAGTTTCATTGGAGAGAAACGCCTTTCACGTATCCCAGTATAGGAGATACATGCACAACCCTTCCTGCATCATCGACCATGGAGAGCTGGATATCGATGACGGGGCGACATTTACAGAGGTTCTAGTGGAGATTGAGGATCGACATGAGTAGGTCCGATATGGATGGTTGATACCTCTTGTGGGCGATTGTTGGTAGCACAGTTAACTCCAAGAGAGAAAATCGGAGCGGGAGGCTCAAATGCGAGTTCAGTACCCACATTTGTTCCCTTAGTTCAAGTTATAGCTTAGGGGACGTAAATCCCAGAGGTGTGAAGAATGTAAAGACCCGTAATTTCTGTGGAAATTTCTTTCATAAATAAATGGGAATTTTATGAGTCCACAGTTTTTAAAAGCATGCGATTCTGAGACCTAGAGTTCCCAGAATGATTCTCTGAAGTTTTGGTAAGCATAAAATAATGCGCGTATGCAGTTTTCCTGAATAAGTGGAATAACTCTTAAATGGTTACTTAGATCATAAATCTGAGGCCATCGTTGCACTAAGTATTGAGGGTTTACCCAAGGTGTAACTTATGTTTAGTCGGTGCAGGCCTCCTATGAGAAAACCTGAAAATGGAATAAAAATAAATAAAATAATTAAATAAAGTTACTTTATTTTTCAAATAATTATAACTCACAAACGGTAAGTAAGATTATAAATCTATGACCACTATAGAACTTTTGAGGGTATTCTTTCATTAAGAAGATACTAACATTGGTCGGTGAGGGACACCAGAAAATGTTAATTTTTGGCCGCAAATAAAATAATTAACTGAAAATTATTTTATTTTAAATTTCATAACTTTTAAATGGTAACACAGATTGGAAATAAGATGGTAACTTTGGCTTCTTTGAGGCATGATTCACCTAGGCAGATCCTAACCTTGATCGGTGTGGGTCGACGTTTTCTGATATTAATTTTCCGAAATTTTATTCATGTACGTTCAGTAAACGTATTTTCGGAATTTTATATCTTTTGAACCAGTGCTTGGAATTGAAAACCAAGGACATCGATGAACTCGCAGCGCCAGTATTTTTTTAAGATGACCTTCACCGCAGTTGCGTTTTATAGAGACCAAAAGTTATTTTTTGGGGGATCTGTTATAAATTAAATAAAATATAAGTGTGACATAATTTTGTTTTGGATGGATGTTTAATCCTCCAAAGTGAAGTTGGAGGTGGGGCCCACCCCCACATAACCTCCCATCGGAGGATATTATGTGGTGGTGCCCAGATGAGCTCATTCCCCTCAACTTCCCTTGAACCCCATTAACACTTGGACTTCCCATTAATGTGCCAACACACCCTTGTGTTTAATTGCTTGAATCCCTTGGAATTTTTACCTACTATTGGCAATTAATTAAGTGAACAAACTTCAATAAAAAAAATTTGTGTTTTAATTTGTTTGAATTAATTATTCCAACATTAAAATGGGGGATTTTATTGTTTCATTTTGGTTGGCATAAAGTTGTTGGGAGAACAAAGGAGAGGAGGAGAACTCTTGGAAGAACATCATCCTCTCGACGAATAATGCTTCACGTCACTGAAGAATGTGAAGCAACTTATTCTCCTTCTTCAACCAAGGCATGGAAAGGGAAGTGATGCCCAAGAAATATACAATGACCTTTATCTGCGTCAAAGGAGAAGACGTCACCCGCGAAGACCATTGCCTACGACGATTACCTCTTTTCCTCTTTTGAAGATGACGGGAGAACGCCGCCATTCTACCATGTTTGTCTTCCGTGACTCCATCATTGAACACCGAAATCAATGTATGGGTTACTTTAATGATTGATTCTACCCTCCATTTTACATTGTTAAATTTGTGGAAAGATGTGCCGATTAATATCAAATGACAAGGAGGGTTCGGACCACATGAACACGGCCCAAACCTCCCTTTTTTTCTTTCCATTTGAGGACAACATAGGTGGAACCGAAAGGGTGGGTTCCGTCACACTGCACCAGAGAATAACTGTGTCCAGGAGGACCGGAGAAAATGGAAGAGGAACCGCGGATGGGAGGGCCGTGGTGGATGAAGAGGTGCAGCGCCGTCGCACCAGGATGGGGAACCAAAGGTCGCGGCCAGGCCGGCCTGCGATAAAGGTTGACCGGCGCCGTCGTGCCGACCATGTGGAGGAAATCTGTGGCCCATGTCTGTGGGCCGCTCGGGCTGAAGAACGGGCCGGCTACTACAGGCCGGGCAGGTGGACCGCGGCACCCGCAGGTGCTGCGTGGAGGCGTTGCGGGTCGTTCGCTACGCGGGCCAAGTCCACGGGTGGGTTGTGCTCCACCAGGTCAGGCTGACCCCCAGCCGAGTCGGACTCACAAAACTGGGTCGGGCCGACCCGCCAGGCCATTGGGAATGATGGGCCGGGCACGTTTCGCTTCAACGTGAATATCTTCTAGGCAGTGCTTCCAATCGACGGGCCGTCTGCGACACTAGTATCCTTACGACAATGCGGTCATTTTTTGATAAACTATGTTAGTTTTGGGCAACTTTGGAAAACATCCACATTCGGAACAAGCGTAAATCCAACCAGGCCCTGGGAATGGAAAAACCAATAACTCTCAGATCGGGAGTCCGATTGACACACCGTCTACCACGTTGGGTTTCTTTTGATTATACGGAACATAGGGATATATAAACTCATGAATTCTTGATAGTCAATGTATTGACCCCTATGCTCAAGGAGTGGATCCTCTCGGAATAGAGCATGTTGTGTGCGGGAACCCTAGAGCTTGCAGCGACTGCGTTGACTTCTTTATCGGAATCATGTGTGGGTTCGACAGTGAAGACTACCATACTGGAATCCTTTGTGGGTTCAATGATGATGATAACTGTACCGGAATCCTGTGTGGGTTTGATAGTTCTGACAGAATAGCTGGTCCTATATCATGTGTGGTTCCGACAGCTGAGATGAATAAATGACTACATATTATCATCTATATTACTCTAGAACAGCTGGACTGTATCCTGTGTGGGTATGCCAGCTTAGAAGAGATAGATGGACTCTATCCTGTGTGGGTCCGATATCTTAGTCGAGATAGCTGGACTGTATCTTGTGAGGGTCCGACATCTTAGACGAGATAGCTTGATTGTATCATGTGTGGTTACGAAAGATTAGCTGGACTGTATCCTGTGTGGATCTGATAGCTTAGTTGATCGAGTTGCTACATCTGATCATCTATATCTCTCTACAATTGTGGAATACCTATGTGATTTGAGTCTTATCGTTCAATCATTATCATCATATTGATTGAATATACCTATTTTGTGGAATGGTTTGTGCCTGGGATCGACAGTTGGAGTCGGTCTCTGATTGATAACTTAGGTATATATAAGGGTATATACCTACGTAGGTTTGGTTTATACATTTTGATTATATCCTTCCTTTACTGTGTGGTTTATCCTAGTTGGATATTGTGAGACCTTGAGGGTCTCGGGGTCCCTATAGAGTATCATTATGCTCACCCATGCACGGGCTTTGCCCGCACCTCGTTGTGTTAGATTCAGTTGACTGACAACACTGACTGAGGGAGATTGTACAAGTACTGGAAAATACCTGTAGGAGGACCTCATGACGAGTCGGTACACAGAGGATACAGATAGATATGGAGCACTGAGGAGGCTATTTGTACCTACCCTTCAGGTAGGATCCGTGTTGGATGATCCAGGCGCTACTAGACACTTTCCTGCTGTTTACCCATTTTTAGTTGTACTTTCTTTCAGTTATATTTGTACATTATAGTTGGGCATGTATTCTTGCACCTTTTACATTCAGTACACTTTTTATACAGCGTTTAATTTGTATTTTCTTCCGCTTGTACTCTGGTTTTGTGTGTTTACATTTTTTAAAGTCTACAACTTCTCAGTTATAGGGATTTACACATTTGGTGCTAGTCTCCAGCCCATGGCCTATAGAAGGCGGTCTTGGGGTAGTTACGACATGGCCCCTGGGGGAAGGGATGTGACATGTAATCATATGTATTTTTTATCCCATGGGACCTTCTCATTCTCCTTTCTCTCTTCTTATGAGGATGTTTTATTAAACATTTTATGATGTGGGGTGTTTAACAAAATGTATTTTAAAATATAAATCCATTAATTACATGGATCCTATTTAAATTATGATGATGCATTTTATTTAAGGTATCTATAATTTTACACCAAATTAAAATAAAATTTATTTATTTTATAATAAATTTTATTTTTCTGATACCTTATCAATCATGAAACACATGGTTTTATGAAAAAGAATACTCAATTAAAATTATATTATATAAACATTAACATTATAACCATGGTATTGAATTTGAGAATATTTTTTTTACTAAATAAAAAAATTAATTTATTGTTATCCAATGATAATAAATTAAATATTAGTCATTAAAATTTAAAAAAAATAATTTTTATAAAAATTAATTGTTTCTAATGAAATGTTTTTGCATATTTTTCACAAATAAATTAATATTATTTTTTCAATTTTTTGAAATTTATTTTTAAAATAATAGTACAATTTTTAATGAAATGATCAAAATAATATTATGGTAAATTATTGGGATTTTTTTTAAAGTTGTATTTTCAATAAATAGTGAAAAATTATTCATTTAAAATCAGAACTGCATTTTTGTTTAAATAATTTATAATGATACAATATAATTTATTTTTATTTAGTGTTTAATTACATACAATTTGTATCCATTAATACAATTCATTTCATTTCAATGGTTTTATATTGATTTTTGATCCAAATTCTTTATAAGCTATTGAACATTTTATTTTAAACCACTCGTTCTCATCATGTATGTGATATATATTTTAAATTAAGTTGTGACAATTGAATGAATTGAATTTTCAATTTTGTATTCCATATCTTGAATCTAAATTATTTATAATTCATAACAATACCAATTTAATGTTTTACCCATTTGAATAATGAAAATAATAAAATTTAGTTATCGTGGTTAAGGAAACATTTTATTACAACAGGTTAAACTAAGAAGATGTGTGTTAAAATGACCAAAACACTTAAATAACACCCACTGTATATGTATATTTAGACTGTAACCTTTATATGATAAACATTAAATTATTTTTAATCTTTTTTCAATAAACAAATATGTAAATGATTGAATATTTTAAAAAAATTACATGTGTACCACTCAACTCACATATAAAAGGCCACCCACTCTGTCCTCTTCTTCACTATGTCAAGCCAAATTGGCTCTTCAAGTACATTCCCAAATAACATTCAAAATCCATCCTATCATCCCTCAAGCAATATTATTTTAAAAAAATGATTATTGGAATTCTTTTTTTCAAACCTAAAGAGTATACCTAAAGAATATATAATGTTCTTCAACAACATTTTTATTTTATTTCCTTATCCACATCCACCAATTATTTCTAAAATTTGTTGATATAATAACCACAGTTTATTACACATAAAATGTTGTTTTATTAAGATTATAATTTATTAAATCCACCAATACATCCACCAATGTGTTTCAAAATCATCATTTATGTGAATGGTGGACTTTCATCTCTCGAACCAATGTCATTCATTATTCCATTACCATCTATCACAGTTGGTCATGATGATGGATATAAAGTATATATATGATATTTATAACATAATTATAACCTTTTAATAATAATATCATGTATATCTTTTTTTACTATCCTTTCCCAAGAGGATATGATAACATCACACTTGTCAATGGTGAACAATTACCTCACGAATCGTTGTGACTCATCATTCACTATTTCATTAAATAAAATGAGATAAGGATAAATAAAAATATATGAAATAATTGTAAAAATAAAAATGATGAAATATATATCATTAATTTATTATAATATTTCATTTTATTTTATTCATTTTCAGGCACTTGATGATTCTATCATATTTCATATATGTATGGACTACCACCTTCAAAAAGAGATGTAAATATCTTTTCAATATAATGCCAAATTTAGGATACATTTTTATATTTAAATAAATTATATGGTATCTGTGAATTTAAGAATATCCTGGATTGAAAACCATTTACATAAATTATTTCCATATTGATCTTTTGAAAATATAAACATTACTCATGCATATGTATGACCTCCCTTCCTCATTATCTTAAAACACTTCATTTATCAACAACTACATTAATGGTTGTTATTAAAAGTATAATTAATTTATAAATATGATAATTATTTCATGATTACATTTCTAGAGGCTATGCAAGTATATAAAATGCATAAGAACTAGATCATTCATTACAGGGCTTAAAAAATAAAACAAGGGCATTAACGAATGAAATAATAAAAATAACGAAATATTATTAAAAACTAGGTGATAATATGTCAGTAAAGGATCATATATGATATTATAGATATTAATACTGTTATTTTATAATTTAATATAATGTTTTAAACCACTATACTGGAGTATAAATCATGTTTAAATATTGTGAAACCTATGATAATGGATTTAATCTAAATTTAATATAATTAAGGAATATAATAATGTTATAAAAAAATTTATTTTATATATAAAATAAACATCCTTTAAAATTCAATATATTTATTCAAAAAAAAATATTGGTATTTTTTCAATTTTAATTATTTCATTATAAGCTATTTGATATGAAAATTACCATGCGGTTAATGTTATTTTTAATTATTCTGTGACTAATAACATTTACTTTAGAAAAAAAATTCATTATAATCATCTAACATTATACATTATATTTTTCATAGAAGTACATATTATTGTATAATGGAAATTTCTAATTTCAAAACCATATACCATTCTCCCATATGTTGTGTTCTTCAAAATTTATTTATTTAATTGAGTAAATATTGTTAAATATGTTTCCCTTACTCAACATAATTAATTAATGATAAGGATCATATTTTATTAATTAAATTATGGTCTTCTATATATGGATAATATTTTACACCTTTACTGGCAGGTTGGATCCTGAAATATATATCCCCACGTTGCATTAATAGGTCTAATGAAACAAATCATTTATCCATGTTAAATAGAATAGTACGTGTCATTTTAAACTATCTTTTGAAGGGTCTTAAATGAAGAATATCATGTTCCTAATAGATGGAATCCATAAATTAACCATTTCCATCATAAAAATACTAAATTTTTTATACATAGTTATCTTCAAAGTAATATTATATATTGTTTCAATCTACTCTCATATTGTTGAGTAAATTGATTGTGTTATACTTTATTTACCCTTCCATTTTCATTATGCATACATATTCATGATTGATTCAACATCACCTATCCCCAATAGATCATTTAATCTCACCCTTATTTTTCCTATAACAATGTTATGCAGTAGATATATTTTGATGATTTTCTGGGATTAGTATTGTTTTATATTGATTTATTTTGTGTTATATTTTCTATTCCCAATGTAAAATGGGAATCATGTTTGGGTCTGGTTCTAAAAAACTACTAAATTAATTATTCCTTCAGAATTTGATTCCATATATTGATTCCAATAAAAAATGTAGAAACTATCTTTAGGATACTATCGCCTGGGTCACTATATTGATTTCATTAAAAATAAATTTAATTTAATTACTATTATAGTTTATTCCCTCATTATAATCATTCTAGCATACACATTAAGGAGATGTAAGTATTTCTTTTAATAGAAAAATAAATTTATGTTTGTTGATAGTAAATAATTATCGTAAATGTGGTG
The DNA here is from genome assembly GCA_963277665.1 of Viscum album. Classification (NCBI taxonomy): domain Eukaryota; kingdom Viridiplantae; phylum Streptophyta; class Magnoliopsida; order Santalales; family Viscaceae; genus Viscum; species Viscum album. The sequence continues at coordinate 1,998,492,965 of OY728135.1, read as the reverse complement.
GAATGTTATTCAGAAATATATAAGTGTTGAGTAAAAAACTACCATAACAAATCATCCTTAGAAAAATTTCTGTTTTGAGTATTACATTCATACCCCATAAGATATATTGTGTTAATTTTCTATGAATGTCGAAGGTGATAATGGTCCACACCTTTATTTTATTACATTTTCATTAAAAAAATTCATCCACTAAATCGTTCATATGAAACCATAATAATCTCTATATTTAAGGATTTTAACATCTCAAATATAATTGTAAATGGTCTGTGAAATATAGAAAATTGAATCTGTGAATGATGATAAAATTGTATGGAATTTTTGTGTTATTAAATATCACAAAATGGTACGTTAGAGTCAATAGAAATTATTATGATGATAGACACTTGTAATATACGATGTTAGATTTTGGTAAAATGTTTTATCATCAAAAATATTCTTGTTGGATGGCATTGAGATTTATAAATAATGGTATTTTTATCCCTAGGTAGACAATTCCATTCAAAATTTATAATAATTTTTAGATAGATTAAAATAAAATAGTTTTTTCCAATGAATACTAGTAATGTAATGGTTGTCTTCCAAGTATCTCACTTGTTTAAGTACATAATTAATCATTTAAACTATTAATCACAAAGGTAATATTTCAAGAGCATGTTCAATATTACGAGGAATATTATTTTTGGACTATGGATTGATGTGAAATAATTATTTGGAATAAGATAACTCAAACAGAAAATGTTTTCAGGTGAAACTGTAAATTTGATAAATTTATGTGGGTACCTTAGGATGTTTCATGGAATGCGTATACTTATTTATTTTCTATGGGAATTGCATTTTTGGGAAAAAATTATAACATCAGTGTATAAATTAATATTTTAATACTTTAAGTTATGACATCATTTAATTAATTTGATGTGTTTTATATAGTTCTTTACACACAACATGGAGTGTAAATGAATCATGATATAAAATTGAAATCATATAATTTAAATTTAATCTTATCAACCATCGAGCATATTATTATGTGATAATATGTCTAATAAGTTTCTTGAGGACTATTTTTACACCATTTGAAAATAAATTCATAGGAAATAATAATTTTATAATAGATTATAAAATTGTTTGTTGTATAACAAAGAATTTTGTTTGGATTACTATTTTTTATCTTCAAATGTGAAAACTTCTTAATAAATTTACATTAGAAAAATTATTGAATGATTTTAGTGAAATTGTTATGTTATATAATAACTCATACATATTAATATTTATGTATTTGTTTCTATTATTATAAAATATATTTTATTCAAAAAAATTATTGAGTTTTGTGTGTGATTAATATAATTAATTTCATCTAATATAATTTATTTTTTGGAAAAATAGACATCATTATTTAACTCAACATGAAATAATAGGCTCACTAAATATTTTTTTTGGGAATTTTCATAGAAGATTTATTTTTGATTTCCTAAGGAAGAATAATGATTTTTATAATATTGAAACTTATTTGATAAAAATATTTTATTAAAATTACCTAAAAATATTAAAATATAATATGTGACCAAATATAATTTATATAGAATATATTGATTCTAAATGATTCAATTTTATTATGGAACCCATGTTTTATTTTTTTGAACAGAGGACACATTTTATTTAAATTAATAACTATTGTGTGTCTATACTTGTAATGATGTTTTTGGATGGTTCCATTCTATTTAATAAAAGTCCAAATGTTTATAAAAAACTATTTTATTATATATAAAAAATAAAATTTTAAAAATAAACTTTTTTACTTGATTGTAATGTAATATTTTTTCACTTAATTTTGTTATTTCAAGATAGATAGATTTCTGTTTTATTTGAGTTATTATATTAATGTTAATATATACGACCAATAAAAATTGAAAATCAAAAAAAATATATTCAAAATTTAAAACCGTCATGTTTTTTTAATAATTATACATTTAATTAATTCTATATGATATTTTCATCACGGTAAAAATTATGCTACCAATGTTTTGTTTGTAATGGAATTAATTTTGATTACCTTGGTTTTATCAATTAAAATGTTTCAGAAACCTATCAAAATATGATTGGTCATGTTTAACATTAACCTATCCAATATTATCTGTGAATTTTTTCTTCAATGGTTCTAATTAAGATTATTATGATAGTTATTATAATAAAATCATATATGCAATTAATAGTGTATCCTTTCCCTCTCTAAAAATATTACACAACCTATTACAATTTATTTACAATGTTTCCTCACTCAAACTAGGAAATTCCATACCATAATACCTTCATATGTTCATTCCTTTATCATATATCATAGGTTCTTCCCCCCATACAATCCAAGAATAATTTATATATGATAAAATGAAGGTCACTAAATGTATAAGTAATCATCTTAACACAAAAATTTCAATATATATATCTTCTTCTACATTATATAAATCCCATTTATCGATATGAATATTAATAATCCAAAATCAAAAACATACATAGTTGTTCTTTTGAATTTAGATAAATGTTTTTACATCCTTCGTGTCATATTTTAATGGATTGTATCACTTGTGAGTATCTGTGAACTACCACCAACACCTAATGATATGTCTTATTTTCCATGACCATCATACCTTGTTTGATTTTTTTATTCATTCAATATTTATATTTTATATATCTGAGAAATTAGTCTTCCTAAATTATAAATATATTTTAACTTATTAACATTCTATTTATTAAAATATTATAATGTATCTCATCCATATGTGTGGGTTACTACATCCATGAAGCAATGTGATTCAATTATAATTGAAACAAAAAATGGGTAGTAATAAATAAAAATTTAATAAAACATTTCATATTTTTTATATAATCATGTTTATATAATGGTTTTATATTTTATAACTTTATATCATTAGAGTCATAAATAATTAAAAGCATCTCCCTTTCACATGTATGGCCTACCAAAAAGTGATGTAAGTCATTTATCATCCACTATTTATATAATTAGATATAAAACTGTATATCATGAAAAAATATTATTAATATGGAATGAATAATAATATGATAATTAAGAAATGATGATTCAGGTATATGTAATAGAACCACCTAATGGAAATATTCATAGTATATATACATGTATTTTCTCAAATAATGTTTTTAATGAATAATTGTTTATAATGTTCTAATTGGACTTTATGAAGTTGTCATTTTTAGTAATATATATTTTTAATATATATATTACTATGGTCATTTTTCTTATAATATATATATTTTATACTAGATGCTCTATCATATAAAAAGAAACATTATACATATGGTAAGATTCATTTATCTCACTTTTTTTCATTGATACATATTATGTTCTCAAAACATGTTTCATTCATGGGAATTATATATAAACCTTTTTATATATTATACAATTCAAGCATTAACATTCATGGTTTATAAATTTTTATTTTATTTTAATTATCTTAAGTGCATTTAATTTTTTCAATGATACCACTTTGGTAATAAATTTAACTTACAATACCATTTAATTTTTGTATTGTTTGTGCAATATTTCAATTTAAGGAAATTATCTATTACATATCTATAAAACATCATATATTTTCCACTATTATAAATTTTGTGAGAGTATATTTTTTTAATATAATTTTATAAAATTTGGTAATGTGAATGATACAACAAATTTTATAAATATGTGTATCATAATTTATTTCATTATTAAAAAATAATTTATCTCCCATATCCATGTTTTATGAAATCACTCCAAAAAAAATTATAAATAATTTTTTTTTAAAATATCTCTTTATAGAATTTATATGAAATTCATCAAAATAATTATTATTTTTATCTTTCACAAGATTGAATAACGGAGTGATAAGAATCATTAATTTAATAATTAGGACAAAAATAAAATTTCCATCGATCACGACAACATGATTATCCAAATTATATATTATTTTATTTTTTATTGCGTTAAAAGAAATGATTATTATAATATTATAGTAATTTTTTTAATTTCATTTAATTTTGTTCATAATGAAATGTTTATTTTTCTCATGAATTATTCTAGAAACATTTTAAAAAAAAATTTCATCTAAGATAATATTGTTTTTACTTTACATATGATTCACGCCAGAGATAATATGATGATACAATAAATTATGTTATATTGATGCAATATTATGATGATGTTAAATTTATGATTTTATAAATCCAATTGAATTATTATTGGTTATATAAGTTAAGATGAATTATTTTTAGAACATGCTACATTAACTTGGTTTATAGTTAGATAAAATAAAGACTGCTTTTAGGATGTTTTGGAAAATTTCTAGTTTCTAGTTATTTGATATGTTGGTGTTTTATATCCTGAAAATTAATTAGGAAAATATCGATAAATCCTAAGATAAATATTGTATTCATGAACCAGATTTCATGTTAACAAAATTATGGGATGACCTAGATTCATATGCAAATGTTTAGGCATGGAAAAAGATTCAACATTATATATTTAAGTGATGACATGATTTCATGTCCATAATTTTATGAGAGAATCCATTATTATTTCAAAACTTTTACAATTAATAATTAAAATTATAATTCAAAATTCAATTTGTTTAAGAAATTATATCCTATATAATTATTGAATGTTTTTATTCCGTACTCCTAGGTAATTTTTTCTTTTGAAATGAAAAATCCTAATTCTAGGACACATGTTTAATGATATTAAGTTTATTATGTATGAAATTTTCATATTATGGTTATGTAAAAATATTCACATCATTACATAATATAATTGATATATATATATAAATCCTTTTTACCCATTTTGAGTTTCTATGCTCACCCTTCCTTATATTTTAGTTTTACACATGTTTTGAATAATGTTTTAAACAAAAAAAAATATAATATTAATTCAATGTTTCATTAATTTTTTGAGAGATGATTCAAATAAATTATATATTATATTATTGTTTTTCATGTCCGCAATTATAATATATCATTATAATCCCTTCAATTTTATATCTATCATATATATTGACTATTTTTTCAAAATGAAGTAATATTTATAAATACCATTCTATGGTCACCTACATTATATATAAATTTTTTGCATTTGGAATTGAACTGAACAGGTAATAATGGAAACTATATTCTCCTAAATTAGTTTCCTAGGATGATATTCTTTGATATACCATAATTAAGTTACAATGTAATGAATGGGTGGAATAAATTCTTTGATAATGATTAAATAAGATGATATAATAAGATAAACTCATGGATACTAATGTAACCTTGGTAATATAAGTAAAATTTCAAAATTTTACAAATTATATTAATTTATTTGATGTGAATAGTTTTCCTTGTTAGAGTTATAACAAATAAAATAATGCACGATAGTCATTTTTATGTAATCTCATAAGACAAATTCTTTATAGGATAAATTTATTGTAAAAATATGATTTTATCAATATCAACATCTATACAAATATAATTTACTAAAAATAAAAAAAATTCATAATTTTTCCATAAATAAGAATTTCAATATAACCATGCTAATGATATATAATTTGTGTTAAAAAACACCACCTTGAAAAATACTATAAAATATGTATGCAGGCATACCATGTGCTTGAGAACATCATCATAGAAATCATTAATCATTCTACTGAGTGGTTAGAATTTTTACTACATCAATTATTTTTAAGTATTTAAAAAAAATCCATTTAACAAACTGGCATTGACCCATAGTTATATGCCCTTTTTTGTAATATTATTTTAGTTTAATCATTACATTTGAGGTCCATATGAATAATTTTACATCAAAATTATGTAATTATGAATTATATCCATTAAATATTGTTTCTATGAGAACTAATAGTCCTGAAATTAGGAAATGAAAATTATACATTGGAAAATGGGTGTTTATATTAATAATATCCATTAATAAAAATATTTTACAACTAATCTTCATAAAATTTATGATTTTTTCTTCTAATTTGGGTTTTTTTACTTATGAGATTTATTAAATTCAATTATTTTATCCACAAAATCATCCACCATGATAGAATTTGATGTGTGATTTCTTATTAATATATACTTTTATCCATAAAAAATATTGTTGAGAAGAAACTAAATGAGGATCAAAATCGAAACATTACGAAAAACTTCATATGAAGAAATAAAAATGTTTCTTGTGGAAAAAAATAAAACTCTCTCTTTTTTCAAATCATGGATACACTAATTTATAATATGAAAAAATAATGATCTCATGATAGGTTTATTTTTCTAATCATAGAAATTGATGTTGATTAACCCTCTCAAATGTTGAGTAGTTCATCAATAATCTATTATTGAATATCAATAGTATGTAGATGAATTAACAACATATTTTCATATAATTTTATTGTACATTGCATTTAACAATTGGGAGTCTACATATTCTATTTATGAAATATATCCTAGGCTTTGATGATTAAAATATAAAAATACATGGAATATCACCATAAAAAATAGAACATCATATGGTATATACACATAACATTTTTTTCTTAGCTATTTTACATAGTTAAATTTCATACCTATGATTTGAAATATTTAATAAAAGATGGGATCAATAGACAATGCACTATTATTTAATCAGTTATATATTTTTATGGTTTGGAAAAATCATTTTCTTGTAAATCAAAAGTGATTAATGAGATCCGAGGAACTACTACATTAAATAATTTTTTTAGAATATTTCTTAAATCCATATTGGAATCTTAAATATAATGTATATAATGTACAAGTCTTTCTTTCAAAAAATTACATGGTCTAATTTGAGTGCCCTTCATTATATTAGACGTGGTTTCATGTGTTTTTTATTTTTAATGTAGTATACACCCATACATTTTATAGTAAATAATGTTGATTTACTAATCAAAAACATGGGAAAGGTTGTGTTCATAGAGTGAATTATAGTAATTCATTAATATATTTGAATACTACTAACATTGATAATATTAGTAGAAAAAGTACTCCAGTATAATAATGTGTCATATTTTAACTAATATATTATAACCTATATCTTGAAAAATTAAAATGAATTCAAAATTAGACCCCTCATATCCCAATAATGATTTTAATCATAATATCCCCAAGAGTTTCAACTTAGTATTATAAAATCCTTTGATTTTTGGATCAAAATTAGTCAATACAGCACAATTATTTCGTATATAATGGATGATATTGGGAATACATATGTTATTCACTAACGCATTATTAATCATGTATTAATAGATATTGATTTTATTATTATTTATTATAACCTAAAAGAGTATGATATATGGAAACAATAAAAAAATATTATCTATAATATATCTATGTGGTTGAATCATCCCATTAATTTACATTATCTATAGGTTAAATATTGATATCTTTAATATTTCCCATGGATTTTGGGCTAGATAAATAGTTTGGGAAACGTTTTATTGGAACCTAAATGATATGTAAAATTTTTTATAGTAGAAACCACAATATCTCCACATTGTTTTGAAACTATTGTTTGTAAACCATGAGAGAGAATGAAGATTGATTTTTCTCAATTGAATAATTTATATATGGGAATATACCCATTTGTTATCCCCACTCAATCTTCTCTATCTATGTATCTATAAATGTAAATTCACTTTATTATAAGAAACTCCATGGTGGAATCTGATCGATTTAATAGTGGGGTTCACACAGATTGAAAATCTATATATAATAATGTATTTTATTATTATCTTAGTTTAATTTACCTAATAACCTAGGTCAATAGTTTATTTTGAAAAATTAGTTTCATGGTAATTGTTTTTTAAGTTGAGGCATTTGGTTGTTATGATTTCTTATTCGACTCTTGATGTATATTATAGTGTCAAACATCAAAGATGACATTCACATAATGATTGGGTTTGGATATTCCATTCTTCATTATTTATTTAGTCCATTATGTGTAATATTATTACCTTAAATGTGTATTAAAACATATGAAATTATGTATACATTTTTATAATTATTTTTTCTTCAATTTTTCCAACAGTTTGGTGGGTATTTCATATGAACAATTTGAAGAATTCTAATGTGCAATGAGATTTGGTATTAAAATGTATTTTTAATTAATTTTAATTTTTAAAATTACATTTTTATTTTTTTAAAAAATTATTGGTTCATAATTATTATGGATAATTGTTAATTTGTGGTGTTAAATTTTTATTGGTATTACATTTATAAAAATGAGTTTTTTTTCTTTTATGTTGTTTTATTATAATTCCTTCATTTGATTGGTTGGTTTGATATTTAGATGTTATTTATGTGTTTTCTAGAATTCAATTTATTTAAAATTCATGTTTTTAGGTGTATATCCAAATTCAATTCATTGATTGTGTTTTTTAAAATATTTTTTTTCCATTTTTTATGTGGATGCTAAATGGGTTTGAAATGAATATAGAATTTTTTTAATTTTTATGTATAGTATTAAGGACCAGTGAGATCCATTTGTAACATTATTTTATTGGTTTATAATTACATAAGACATAGACACATCATTATCCATTTCTTATGTATGTATTCATGTATTAATGAATAAATTAAATATTTTTCTTATTATTTTGTTTTAATTTGTGGAACAATAATTAATGGCCTTTGGGGGAGGTTCTATGTATTTGATTGAATATCTTTATTAACATTAGTCGATGTGATTTTCAGGACATGTGCATTTTCTTGATACTATTTTACTTCTATTATATATAACATGAGATGTTATAAGAAACTATGTGGGGAGTCATGGGACCATACCTATTTAGATTGATATTAAAAAAATTGGTTCGCAGCCACCATTTTAAATTTATGTCCTAGATATGGTGTTTCAATGTATGAGACTAGTGCACCAGACTAGTGTGTGAAATAGCAAGCCTACATTTGGTTCCACTTTTGAAAATTTTTGTTCATCCCATTTTTGTATATGGTTTTTATTTATAATATGTATCCAATTTTATTTAACATTTTTTTTGTATTAATGTTTGTCTTAAAATTTCTTGCGCCTATATTGATGCATTCATCATTTATTATTTTGGAGATATGATATACAGATTTCCTTGTGTTTTTATTACCTCTTATTGATGGATTTAAAATAATTTAATTTTATATTAATTACCACCTTCATATAATTATGTTTATTTATGCATTTAAATTGTGTATTAAAGATTTAAAGAGTGATTTTATTTATATATGATCTTTTTGAAATATTGGATTTGAATAATTTGTAAACCCATGTTAGTGGAATATTATTGGAAGAAATTATTAAATGGAAAGAGAATATGATTCATTTTTCATATTAAATCGAATCAATTTTAATATTATGAGATAGTTTTTAAAAATTAAATTATCTCATTATGATCTTTTTTAGGAATGTTTTGTGAATTTTGTGTCTTTTAATCAAATATTAGGAATTTTTTATTTTTTTATGGTGACTAAAATTTTTTTATATTAATTTAAAAAACTATACATGGTATCATTATAAACGGTATATAATGTATTCATAGTCCTATAACACTATAAAATGGATCATAACATACATACTCTCATTGGTAACTATGTAATATTTAGGATATCTATAGGTAACTAGGTTTTTTATTACATGAAAATTTTCAAGCTTGTTCTATTTGGATGTGGGTGATTGTAAATACAGTAGTGACTCAAAATTCAATTATTTATATTATGGGTTATCCCCATAGTTCGTTTCTCTAGTTTATGAAATATATTGACTCATCCTAACCTCTCTATGTCATTTCCCAATTTTTTATTTTTTTTATGGTTTCAGAAATAATTTAATGAAAATGGTTTAATTTCATTGAAATGGGATTTGGAAAAATATATTTATATGACTAATTTCAATTTATTACATATTTTTTGGTTCTTGTTTTAAAAAATATTATTTAGTAAGGAATAGTATTCCAATTTTTAGATAGCTTATGATGGGTTCCCAATTCGAACATGTTATCTATCATGATATTATTGAAAGTGAAATTTTTCATACATTTTCACATGAGATTCCTTAGATCATTTATCTATATTGAGGCGATGATGAATATTTTATGGGAATTAGGCTGAATGTCTCTAGTGATAGGCCATGTTGATTTATTATGGTTCATTATAAAATGTCAATAAATTCATCTTCATCTATAGAGGATGATGGTAGACTAAAACATGGATCCACATAGCTTTACTGGATGATGGTATTGATTTCCAATATATAATGTAAAATAGTTTGATCTCATGTTTACATGGGTGGATATATTTTTTTCATTATAATTTTCAAGTAATTGTACTTTTTTAATGAGATATATTATTTTTTATTAATGAAACATTTGATTTTTTGAAATAACTTCAGTGATATCTCTAGAAAATCAATACAGCAAAGTTAACTTTTTGGGAATACATGATAAAATGAGCAATAAAGCCATAATTAAGTTTGTTTGAAACTATTTATTCTGTCATATTATGTTATCTTCATGGTTTTTATATAGTCTAGAAAAATATATGGTCAAGTAGTGAATAGTACATTGAAATGGGGTTTTTATTATTTTACCTCATTTGGTGCTTTTTAACACTATTGTATTTGTTGTAGATTGTTCATGAGTAATCAATTGATTTTTTATATCTATATTATATTGATTAAAATAAAAATAAATGTTTTTATAACAAGGTATTTTTCGGTTATGATAACAATGGTATATGTGTTTGATGTTATTTTTTGAAGTGTTTTTTAGAAATATCACATTTCATTTTATGTCGATGAAATTTTTCATAGTCTCTATTGGGTTTAATGTAAAAAATATCAAGGTATAAAATTATGGTGAATTACATGAAATGGTATTACATGAATGTATATCTAAGTAATGGTTTTTTTACGAAATAGTAAATTATTTTTGTGTTTGGGGGGGAATTATTTGTAGATGCAATATGGGATATAATTCCTTAGATGATGGAATAGTGGTTTCTCCCTGAGTGGATGGTGATTTAATTATTTGAGATATTGAAACATGACATGGGGATTGGGTGTGATAAATGGTAAAAGTAATATAATATGTCACAAGGTCTTGGTGGATGAGATGATATGTTGTAATGAGGTTATGGTCTGTGCAAGGAGTTGTATAAATGAAAAGTTTGAAACTGGTAGGGTTCCCAATTAGGGTTCTCATACAGGAGAGGGTGTAATGGGAGTGAGAAATGCACAAGAAGATACTTGGTTAATGAAGAATGTTGTTAAAAAAAGTTCCATAGTGGGTGTTGTTATGGAATATTGCGTGGGTTGGTTGAAGGTGGCAGAGCGGTTGAGTCCAAGAAGAAATATTCAAACGGTTGTTGTTTGTAATCATTTCAAGTTCCTTGAGGTTGATGACTCACGACATGAATTTGAGGGAGGTATTATTACTATTATGGAGGTTCCCTATATTTGGATAATTTTTGAATTTCACCATAATGGTCTATTTGAATGTGAGGGAAATGAGTTCCATTTTTCACATGTTGTTAGAGAGACCACTCGTATGTGGAAATGGCTACTTCTACGGGATTATCCATAATAGGTTGACCTCACCTCAGATTTTCATCATGCTAACCTTTGTTACATGAATGATGTTACCTCTCAGGACATTGACTGTAATTAGGAGATAGAATCCATTGATGGATAAAAGGGAAACATAAATGGAGGAAAGACTAATCCTAATTTCTTACTCCAATAGAGACTCAAACAGTAATGAAAGATATGACGATATAAAACTAGGGATAGTAAGATGATGTAATCGAGTAATCCACGGAATTGCACCTGAGCTCAGTAGATGTTGTCACAAGAACTATTTTGTCTCTCAATTCTACTGAAGAGGAAACAGCAAAAAAGATTCAGATATCATTACAGATTACTCTTAATAATAATAAATATTACAATATTCTCAATTATAACCTAATGTTAGTTAGATAAGTCAATAGTGAGATTATAATATTTTAGGATAACATCCAGTCCTAAGATAAAATGGAATTTTGGATTTGAGATTTTATAATGGATGAACAAAACCCCCAGAAAAACAATATCTCATTGAAATATATCTAGGAGTCTAATTTTTGTTGACTAAGTTTGTAATTTAATGTTTCTATTATTTCTATTTTGGATTAACTTAGTTTTCTCACTAATACATTAAAGTGATTGATAAGGAAAATTGTAATTTTTAGTCCATGTAAAATTGATTTTTATTATATAGAGAACTAATATTTGTGGGACTAAATGTTTTTTTTTCTGAAAATGTATCTTAAAATGTAAATTTTAATAACCACATAGTGATTTATTGAAATGAAATGAAAGAATTTTAGGATCATTTAAATTTTTTTAGAGTGTTTTTTCTGAACTAGTTTGGTTTTGATTTGTGACCGGGTATACCTTTTTTATTTACAATGGATTGATTATATATTCATTCTCTCTGGTGTATTATTTTGTGATCCATTGAATGAGATTGATGATTTCATAATTGAATCTATTAATTATAAATTCTAGTGATCTATATATTTTCTTACAAGCCTTTGTTTCATACCCTACATCCAATTGTGTTTTATGGAAATGATAATGAAGGAATTTTGATCATAGATTAAATTTTGTGAAATTGTATTCTCCAATGTTTTGTCGAGATCCTAGATTTTATGGATGACGAAGAGTCTTGATGTGGCTGAATATTTAATCAAGAAACATATAATTATTGTATCATCTTGGTTAAAGTCCACAACTTCTTTATTTTAATGATGTAGTCTAGATTTTTAGGTGAACACTGTCTACACAAAACCAATACTTTTTTCCCTGTGGATATAATAAAGAATCATTTACTCTATATTTTTTTATTTAGGATGTGGTAATTTCCAGATTGATGTAATTAATATGTGTTTATTAGGGAACTCATTTAGTGAAATATTCTGATTAATATTTGGCTAGGAATGATTCGTTTTTCGTATAGAAATCCACTGATAATATGAAGATGGATGGGTTTGTTAAATTGGGCATTCATCAAAATCTCATGCTAATTGAGATTTAGTATATCCATTCCACAATTGTGGAATTGATTTTAAAAAATATTATTAGTGAGAAATTATTTGAAGGGGGAAAATGGATATTGATACCTAGACCTCATCAGGTGTAACTAAGGGATATTTGAATAATGTTAAGTGCAAGAGTAGTGGTGTTGTGGAATATAAGTAATCTCGTGATATTTCGATGCTTTCTCCAACAAATTTTAATCTATAAGTGTGTTTAAAATGTAGGATGTGTAATAAAATTTGGAACCCTTTTATATAGTTATGAGAAATTGACAGTTGATTGACTCACATGATCATATATAATGATTTTTCATGGAGAATTTACTTTAGGTGATATCATAGCTCCAAATTTGAAATGACTATTGTTTTTTGAATATTCATCCATAGTAGAGTAAAAAACCAAATTTTAGATAATTTATGTAAATTATTTATTGGATTCATTTTTTCTGGATATTTAATGTCATTTATATCTAAGGTTTCATATATTTTAATAGATGAAAAATAATATGGCCTCTTGTCCAGGGATTTATATTTTCTCATACCAACTTTAAGTAGGTGTTTTCTAGAATTTTAGATTATATATACCATTAATTAATGTTTTCTGATGGATTTTGGGTGGATTTATTTGTTTTGGGTTGGTTTATTAAGGCTATGATAATTTCGATTAAAAGTAGAGAGCTACTAGTAGGAACACATATTGAGACCACCAAGAGTGGGTGATTTAAAATCCAATCCTCATGTAAATTCTTGTATTATCGCATGACCATATGCAAATATTAAGTCATTAAATATTTTTTTATGTTCATGTATAGTGTTTTTAGCTTATTTAGTGCAGTTATTTATCTTGGTTGCTAAGAATTGTGATATTAATTGGTGTTTTCAAGGAATATACCTCTTGTGGTGTTCATATGCACTCTTATATGGTCACATGCGGCATGTTGAATCATGAATTCAAAATGATGATCTTCTATTTGGGTGTTTCTATATATTTTTTTATCATTTTTGGTGAAATCATAATTGTAGTGAGAAATAAATTTGGTCCCAATTTTTTTTCCATATTTTCATGTTTTTTATTTATGGGATTAACTGTTTGTGGAATCTCGGTTTTTTTGTCTCATGTACCCTTGTATGTTTTTAGGGTTTTGCGTCTATTTTTTTTTATTTTTCTATCTTAATATTGAAGGTCATTTTTGGAGTTATGTAATTTAAATTTATTAGTAATATTGAATTATTAATGTATAGATGGATTGTTTCCCCTAAAACTCATCCTTTTATAGAACTTTTTTTAAATTTTAGTTCATAATTTTATTTTCAATCATTGATTATTTTGGATCATTCTTTAGAGGAACAATGGTATGATGTTTCGGCCTCATGCTCTGAATTCTTGATTTTTTTATTGGGATGTGGCCTTTAATTTATGTAACACTTTTAGTTATTCATTAATTAACATTACTCTTACAGAATATTTGAAGGGAATTATGGAAGAATAAACTGTCATGTTGGTGAGAATTTCTATAAACATAAATTCAATATTCAAACATATATTAATGTTGTTTATTTTATTGATGAGATTTTTGGCTCCTAATGTGAAAATTTGATTAAATTTAAAATTTTGAAGTGCCTAATAGTTTGATTATTGGTTTCATAAACTATAGTTCCTATGATGTTTTGAAAATTAATGACTTCAATATTAATTCATATTTTGTTAAACCATTTGGCCATTCTATGAAACCATCTCATTATATGGAATTTTCATAATTTTATGTTTTTTAATTTTTTTATACTCACATGATTATCCCACCAAATTACATTAAGACCACGTATGTTTATAATGATTCTTATTAAACGTACTAAATTTTCTATGATGTATTATTAGTAAAATAATTGTGGATTTTATTTGGATAAAAATATTAGAGATTCTCTTCATTTAAAATATTTTTTATTCTATATTTTCTCATACCCTAAAATTTTATTTTTTCTGGTTATATTAATTTAATGGTTATTTATACTATATAATATTCAATTTATTTTTCGAAAGGGCAGTAGATACTCTATCTATGAATATTGACATGGATTTGTTTGAATGTGGAAAGCTCATATCAGTTGAGGTAGGTGTTCTATTTCATTTCCTTTTATCAAATTGTGCCATAGATTCTTGATTATTTAAATTCTTTTTAAAAAATTTATTATTGATTTATATTATATCAGTATTGGTTTTTTAAAAGTAATTTAATGATTGTGTGTGGATTTCATATTGAAACACAACTAAATTTTTTAGTTCGATATAATATTTTATCAAATGGTTTTTAGGAATAATTTTTGATTGATAAAATTCCACTAACAGTTCCCTATAATAAAAATTATTGGATATATAAGACTTATAACATTAATATTTTATATTGGTGTGTTAATGATTTAAGGGATATCCGTGTTTTAAAAATTGGTTTATTCTTCTCTTGATATTATTTTATGATGATGTCATTATCCACTAGTTCATCATGACAATATGATGTTTTTATGTGTCTTCAAAAAATACCATGTTTTTAGGTTTTTAATGGTTATTTCCAAGTTGGATACATTGATAACGATTTGGTGTTTTGTATTATTTCCATTATGTTGGGTTTAGATTTTAAATGGTACCCAAAAGGCAGTACCAAAATGGGGATTTATATTGTATAAAGATATGTTTTTGAGGACCCATTGGGAAAATTGTTTCAATTAATGTGGTTTTCACAATAGATGACTCTCGTTATTATCATATTCTATAGATTATACTCTTGCTTAAATGTTTAAATTAATTTTAAATCATGCTATGTGTTTTGGGTATATGTTATATTAGTGGAGGGTATATCATAGATGTGTAAGGAAATTGAATGTTTTTCATTATTTCTATTTGGATATGTGATTTTCATGAGAATGAAATTGGATTGATAGACATCCACATAATTCCACTATGACATTAGTTACCATATGCTACAAAATTATGAGTCATTATATGTGGGGTATTCTTGTTGATATTTAAATTTCATTAAGAGGGCCCTATGTGAATTAGATTCTATTTCTGTGTTCAACCTATGATACTAGGGAGAGTGATTTGAATGATAAGTAGTGTGATATTTAACATTCTAATAGTATGATGTTATTTATTATTTATAGTATTCATTCTTATTTTTCTTATCGTATAACCTCATGATAATAATCTCATGTAATTCCTATTAACTCGTTATTTTATTACATGTTTATTATCTCATTTCTAATACTAGTATGATTACTTTGTTATTTGTTAAGGAACATTTTTGTTTTTTATCTTGATTTTATTATTAATATAAAATTAATATTTCATTCATTGTTTTAGATCATATTATTTTCCTATTTTTTATTTTAATTTTTATTTATGAATGTGTTGTCTATTTTAAAGTGTAAAATGGATTTATATATATATAATACAATTTTTTTGACGTGATCATTAAAAAAATTAAAGCCATGAGTTTTTTTTCTACAAATATGTTTAATTTACAAGATATTGTTTGACTCGTTTGTTTTAAAAAATATTTTTTTTCTTATTTAATGTCTATGTTTTTCATTGAAATAATATGGGTATGTCCACACTGATGAATGTTTTATAAATTAAATGTTTTTTACAAAAAAGATATATGGTATTGTGGTATTTATTTATTTTTACTGATAGTGATATGGAATAATGTTTTTTTAATACATTAAATCTTAAGGAATTAGTTTTTTTGTAAAAGTATTATAGTTTGATAATGTAGGAATCCACTTCCCTTTGGATAACATCATACATATTCAAATTGGTTTGTATGATTAATTATTGTTGTTTGTAGAATCCCATGTTATTTCATATAGGATGTGTTTTTACCACATCGCATTAGAAACAAATTGATTTTTTCAATAATGTTGACTCTAGGGTAATGTTGTGATTTTGGCATTTATATCATTAGTTTTTTGAACTAGTTTAGGTCTTATTTATACCAAACTCATAACCCCTACAACCCCTATATTTTTTATATCCATTTTCATTGTTTTTTCTAGTTAAATTTTATAAAATTAGATTCATTTATTTAAAAAAAAAATTAGGAATAATTTAAAATAGGTAAATTAAAATTATGACCTATTTTATTGTTCTATTTTAGAAAATATTACTTATTATCGTAAAGTTATCCAATTCATTGAGATATCATGTGGGTTCCTAGTCCAATAACATTGTTGATCATTGTTTCATTAAGGGTGAAAAAAACCACGCGTTCCCTTGGGATATTCTAGATGTTTTATATAGCATTGGTTTATCATGAAAATATCATTGTATTTTCAGAGGACTGTCTTGGGTGGCCATTCATGTCATCCTAGTCTGGTTAGATTCTAATATTCTCTTTTATAAATGTCACTGGATCCCTAACACTAATGAATATAATTACTATAACTTCGATAAATGAGTATAATTAATTTTTGTAGAAGACACTTAATATAGAAAATCAAGAGGGTTTTATAATGACTAATATAGGGGTTCTCATGTTCGATACTAATTTGGGGATTTATAGGAAAAAATTTCATATAATATTTTTGTAATTATTCTATAACAAATTATACTATATGAAATCATCTTATTCTCCATCCCATTAAATCATTTATGATAATTTTGAATTGATTCCTATTTTAATTAAAGATAGTTTAAAATTAGGGATATTATATTTTCCAATGGGATGGGATTAATATAATTATTCTAATATAATTTCTCATTAGGATACTATTTTTCAACCAATCGATCGAACATTTTTACTGAACTATGTTGATCATTGGAGGGTTCATGGTTAGAATAAAATTCATATTGTTCTTTATGATAATGGTCTTCGTGGAAAATGATTCACCTAGATGATATATTTCTATAATAAATTAATATCCACCATTCATGGTCATATACGAAGCATATAAATTGGGATGATTGTCATTTATCATGTGTCACATTATGGGATCACTTTTAAATATAGTGTTCCAAAGATATTACTCCATGTAAAAAAAATACTTGATTGGAAGGTATGATGGGTTTTTGTAGGTGGGTATAGAAGTAATCACATCCACATACATAGGATATGTATAAAATTATATATATATATTAGTATATAAAACCCTTTTTAGGAGTTCATTCGGGTAGGTGGTGACTTAATTCGGTTAGGGATATCTAGTAAAAATATTTATTAAGTAGATACTCATGTAGATATAGATGGTTGATTCTAATGTGGTCGAAATTGTCATGTCTATTCTTGACATCTGGAATGAGTCCCTCGAGGGTATTATATATGATATTTTCCTATATTAAAAACCATTATATAAAAAATATATATAATTACAATGTTGTGGGCTAATATTTTTTTTAAACTAGATTTGATCAAATTATTGAACTCTACTAAAATAAAAATATCAATTCCTTTATGTTAGAGGAATTATGATGGAGGAAAAAAATTGGTTTTTAAATTATAATTATACACAAAATATATATTTTCCTTTGATTTTTTTGTAATTATGTCGCATTATTTCTTATAACACATTATTCACATTATCCCAAATTATCTTTTTCATTTTGAGTCTCAGTATCATTAGTTGTAATCTATAATGTGTACATTCCATTATTTTATTCATTGGTAGAAGAATCATGATTATGAAACCAAAAAAATATATTTTTGGTGTTTGAATTTTAGAACCATCATCTACTTGTTCAACAACCATGATTATAGATCCGATGAAAGAATTATTATTATTATATATATATATATATAATAGTATCTATAAATTATACATCCACTAACAAGACCATATATGTTTTCCCTTTTGATTTTTGATGACGAGGAAAATTCCGGAATTCATATAATATTTTCTACAAATAATAAACAAAATAATTTTTTTTACTCATTATAGATAATTTATGAATCTGAATCCATTGGAACATCAAATGATCTATTGAAAAAAGTAAATTAGGGAGTGGTAATAAAATTTCCCAGTAATGGATTTAAAAACTAGGATTAAAATAATTTTATAAATATTGTTAAAACACTATTTTCATATTTTTTAAATCGTTATAAAATATAAATTATTTGATAAATACATTTTTAAAAGATATATCATGTGATTCTAATTTTTTTGAGAAAAAAGAAAATAATTTCAATGCCATTGAAAATTAATATCACTTTCAATACCACTTATTGTCATAATATAATATCAATTTAAAAATTCACAGATTTCACTATGATAACATTAAAAAATATATAAAAATAATAATTTTGTTATCATATATAATTATTTTTGGGGATATATATGAAATCATTGAAGTCGATAGAGGTTTCAACTTTCATGAAGTGTCCCCATAATGCTATGGTTTCACACCTCATTCTTAATCATTACATTTGATACATAAGTGGTGAATTTTTTAAAAATTTCTTCCAGTGTCTTAAATTCTCATTATAAGAACACTATATCATCCTTTAAAAACTAAATAATTTTTCATAAATAAGAATATATTTATAAAACTCAAGAAAAATGTTTAATTATATTAAGAAATCAGTACACTTTAATATAAATTTTACAAAATCCATTATTTATAAAAAATTCCTTTTAAAATATTCATTAAATGTAAGTATTCCTATCATATATATTATTTTACATTCATCAATGAAATTTCATGGATTTATGTATTTTATGGATATAAATATGATAATGAATTGAATTAAAATAAATAAAGGTATTTTTTCAAAATTAAATTATAATATTAATTCAAATAAAAATAAATATTTTATAGAATTAAATTTTTTTAAATTATGAATTTGAGAATATTAAATTACATTTAGTAAAATAATAGTTTTTCAAATATAAAAATAATTACATTATAGTAAAAATAATCTCCTTATATATCGAGTGTTATGAAACTAAATATAAAATCATTATATTTTCTTATTTTTGGAAACAATATATGCTGAAGTGTTAATTAAAGATGTGAAAAAATAATTTTATTGTGTTAATCATTTATGCTAAATTAATTATTTTTAAAGTCAAATAAATAAATATATTTATTGTTTTCAATATAAAATTTCAATACACATTATGGGTTTTTTAATCGAAACATTAAAATATAAATTTAAAACATTTCCCCTAAGATGAATACAGTTTTAAAAAACACATGAATTTAGGGATTAGTAATTTTTAAAAAATTATCTCTTAAATAAAAATAATATGGAAAATATATACCCCTAAAATAAAAATTTATTTAATGAAATTAATTTTAAAAATTTATAAATTAGAACATCCCTTATCTAAATCCATGAAAAAAAATTGATGCACAGGGTTCAAAAAATATAGAAATATAAGGACCGAAAAAATTAGGGAGGTTGGTATGGGATTTAAAATTTTTAAATAGATATTATAAATATATATACATATTTATGATAGGATATGATGTCCTAGGAAATTTTGAAAATGGGTATTACTATTTTTTAATAATGAGTAGAAAGCGACATTACTCGTTTATTTGATATATTTTAACTCAATGCTTATGCATCAAGATGGAAATTATAATGGAATTTACATTATTTTGATTTACACTAATATATATATATATATTCTTTTCATCGGTAACATAACATGATTTTAACATTTGATTATTTATTTATATACATATATGATTATTCAGGATTCACCGAGCATCCTTGGGTTGAATTGGAAATATTGAATCTCACATGATGTATGGTATTAATTGTAGTATGAAACAATCTAAATCATTTTTTATATACCAACAGAATTAATATTTTCATTAGGGGAAAATTATAGTTTAGGTATGGTGTTTCTTGCACCACAGTGTGTATGTCATTCACATTACCATTTATTGTTCCCAAAAAGTAGAGGGAAACATAATAATGAGATAAAATATTAATAGGTTTAAGATGAAGATGGAAAAACCAAGCCTATCCAAGAAGACAATGATTTATGTGATCGGACTAGTCGAATTAAGTTGATAGGAGGGTCCTGATATAAATGTATGATTATAAGTGATATTGAATAGTACCCACATGCATTCTTTATCATCCCATTACCTTGATCATGTTTACCTTCCACCTTATCTAAGTTACATTTTGGTTGAAAATCATTTTATGTGATTTTTTTCAGATTAATATAGACTGTAGAATAGGTACATCCTGTTTATATTATCTATATGTCATGTACCAAATGATGGTTGCATGTTATCGATCCGGATATCATGTCTTGAGTAGGGTGAACATTATTTGAACTAGTAAACACCATGTACGTGAGTTACATGTCACGTACCTAAGATACAAATCATGCCTTTGTTAAATATCATTTTTAAATAATAGGTGATGGGTTTTTCGGCATAACATATCCAACATGGACTAAAAATAGTAACCATGGGGTACATGTCATGGCTGGACCCACATATAGTTTTAAAATACATGATCAGCAGTTCTGCTCTGTTCATTTCATTTCCAACCTCATGCCTCTGAAACCTAGACCCTTCATTGGTGTTTTTCAGAGGCAACCATCGTTCCAGTTTGATCGGATAAGCTTTGGATTGTTTCTTATCATGTGTTTTTATTCCTTGAAACTGATCCTCTCTGGTTTTCTATCATTATTCAAGATCTTCTCCTTCACTCCATTGAGGTTTTAATAAATTATCTTGGAATTGATTGATCGATTCCTCGTGATGTTAGATATTTCATAAAGGATGACTTTAAAGATCCCTTTCAGCTTTTCTTTTCATTGATAGGTTCCATTACTATTGTTATTCTTCAGGAAAGAGGTCAGTGGTTCTGTCTTGATTAGTCAATTTGATTATTCTTAAACTGATTGATTTATTTCAACTATTGATTTAAATTCAATTTCTATTTTTTTCATAATATAATATGGCCTGATTCCAGTGAATCAAAATATTTGTTATGGTGATGGAACTGATATTTGAAAAAAAACCCCCCAATTCCATTGAATTGGGGAGTGTTTAGGGAATTTGGTCGATTTAAACTCTTGAATTTCAATTGTGGATTTTATGAAATTTTTTTCACTTAAATTAATGTATTTTATTGTTCAAAAGAATTTTCAAATGGATTGATATGGTTTTGAATTGGATTTAAACATGTGAAAAGGGAAAAACATGTTTTGTTAGAAACCTAGTAGTTTTATATTATTAAAGAAGCATGTTTTGGATTAAAACACTTTTTTGTTTTGAATGTAATGAAATTGAAATTTCATAAATCGAAGAATGTAATTTTTTTTATTTTAAGGTATCTTAAAACATGTTGTTCATAATGTTAGAGAACAATAAATCCTTAGGTTGTTGGTGAGTTATTTGGATATACTCTACGGAATTACATCCTTCTAAAATAGAACTGTGGTGGGTCCCATAAAAATTGGATGGTGATGAGTGGCCTCTAGCCTCTATTAGGGGAATATAAGTATTCTTATTTAACTTGTATCACTTTGATCGTAGTGAATACAATAGCTGGATAATACTATCATACCTTTTAGTAGATTACCATGTTTCTCTCTTGATTATTTATATTAGAGAAATAAATTTAATTTAATGATTTTTAACTAGTTACAAGGCTTCTAAATTTATATAATTAGTTATAGATAAATGATTCACATAATAAATTTTTTTATAAATATTCCCTATCTTGTAAATAAAATCATATAATTTAAAGGATGTTTCCATCATATTGAAACTCTTTAGCATGTTTTGTTTAAATATGTTTTTGAAATTACAAACAGTAAAATATTGAATATTGAAAACATTTATTTGGATAATATATATTTGAAAAATTTTATAGAATCATTAGTGGTATCTAACTAGGATTAGGGTCACACAATACGTTTTCCTTCAGGTGTTTTACACTTTTTTCTACAACGCTCAAGCAAATGGAAGGGATCTCTTGGAGGTGTATCCCGCTATAGAGCTTTTGATCTGTAGATTTGTATGCTTAGAGAATTATGGTATTTAATCCTAATTTTGTACTTGTGTTTCAATGCTTTGGATTTATAACTTTTTGTATTCTTGTACCTTACTTCTAGTGGGGTTTTCTATTGATTTTCATTATGATGTTTTTTTTCATTTACTTCTACATTCTTATGGCTAAAATCAATCCCACTTTTATGTAGTAAAATTATAGTTACTAGTCATTGAACCATTAGGATTGGTAATGCCTTTTGGTTTAGGTCAGGACATGCTTGGTTATCAGATTAATATGTTACCTGAGATTGTTCATGAAAAAACCATATCATAGGGATACTATTTAGATTTTGTCTTGAAGTCAGTATGCATTTTTCTAATCGTTTATGGACTTAAGAGGTAGTTTTGATTGAGTGACTAGACATATCTCACCATAATGAACATTAAGTCTCCATTTGTGGATTTTGAAATACATATTGTGGAATAGTTCTATCCTTTTCCATATAATGACTTGGATAGGTTGAAATCAGAATCTTATTGTTCCTTCTATAAGGAATATTTTCTCTTATTACTAATTTTGAGTGTTAATATAATGACATTACTTATTGTTTCATAATTTTGTGCAGCATAATTCTTATAAGAAGTCATGTGAATCAGATATAGGAAAAAGATGTTACTAAACCTCAACAAGAAAGTCATGTTGTTGATTCAAATCTGGTTAATGTGATTGTGCGAACTGTCCTTGCTCTGGGACATGTATCATATCCAGTTCCCGTTCAGGATCTATATATGGAGCCTCATGGTTATTTTCATTAGAATCATTCTCAATATATCATTCTCTAGAAACCCATAGTATTACAAATCTATTCAGATCATCAATATTTTGTGGTATGGTTAGGGGATATGTAATGTATTTTTGAGATCTTGGGGACACATAATGTTATAAGAGTGATGTGTACCATATTTATGCTATAGGGACAGAGAAATTGATTGTCGGACACAATGGTGATAGCAAGAAAACATGAGGTCTTAGAATGGAATGACTTCAAGGTTATTTTCACCAGTCCTTTCTATCCAGAGTCGATGGTATCTGCTAAGGTTGTGGAGTTCTTCAAGTTTGAGCAGGAAAAAAACCATGGATGAGTATTAAAATCGCTTTTCTAAAATGGTGCAGTTTTCTCCTGAGATTGTTTTTAATGTGAGCATGAAGGCTCAATAGTTCAAGTTGGGACTTTGATCAGTTATCCATTATCATGTTTTCTTTCTAATTCTTCCTACTTATGTTGATGTGATGTATAGGGAAATGATGGTTTAGATGGACTTGGATAGCATGTTAGGGTTGGCAGGAGTTCATTTTTCTCCCAATGGTCGTGTCAGTTCAATCAAAGGTAAACTTAATCAAGATGATCCAGAGGGAATTTTTCAATGGGAGAGGCATTCCATACCTCCTACAGCTCCAAGTGTATGTTAATTGACATGATATTACTGTGGAAAGATAGGACATTCTAGGAGGGTTTTAATTAAGGCACCTTATAACTTTAGCTCATGAAGATGTTGATATAGTTTACATATATTCTTCAATCACTTCACTACTGTGCGTGGTGGGATTGGATCATCATCTCCTCCTAAAATTTCAGGGCAATCAAATGATTCACTGAAAAAAAGGTTCTATCCATATGAATCTAGGACATTGATACTTTAAGTAGTTGAAGAGTCTCCAGAAGAAGAAGACAAGAGTCCAGTGACTGTGAGAGGTACCATTACCATTGCTTCATCATTAGTAATCACTCATTTTGATACTGCTGCATCTCACTCATTTATATCAACATGTATTGGTAATCACTTAATCTTCACATGGATAAATTATCTTGTGGAATGGATATTTCTTCACCCCTTGTTATGAATATAGATATGGGAATCCAAAGTCATTCATGTGTATTATCTCTATCATATGTAGAGCTGACTTGGAGCATTCTGGTTCAAAATATGAAATCTAATGATGTCATATTCAGAATGTATTGGCTTATTCCGTCAAAACCTGAATTTATTTTTATCTTCAACATGTCCACATTACTACACCTAGTAGAATACCTCTTTTTTTCATGAAGAATGGGAACCATAGTAGAGCACATCCTGGACTTCTTATAACGAGTTGGGAAAATTGATATCATGTTTTCTTTTATCCTGTATCAAGATTCAAGGGATGGTGATCTTCGTCCAGCCATCATTGAGTTTTTTGATGTGTTTATTTCCAATTTCAATATTATGCCTCTAATGAGAGAGGTTGAGTTTTCTATTGGTATAATGCTTGATACTGAACTAGTATCTATTCCCTCTTATTGCATTGAACTGGATGAGCTAAAAGAGATGAAGTCTTATTTTTATGATCATCTAGATAAAGGCATTATTCATCCACATGTTTCATCTCTGCCAGCATCAGATCTATTTCCGTAGAAGGCTGATGGATTTCTTCACTTATGTGTTGATTATGAATCGATCAATTGTGTAATGATAAAGAAAAAATATTTATTTGCACATATTGAGAATTTTTTTATCAACAAATTGGGGATAAGTGGTTTTCAAAGATCAAACATCGATCTAGTTACCCTCAGTACATAAAAAAGAATCTGAAATTTAGAAAACCTCCTTTCAGAGCTGGTACGCACACAATGAGTGCCTTGTTGTGCCTTTTTGTTTAAAAATGATTTTTTAGTTTTTATGGACATAATTAACATGATCATCCATTGGTATCTTCATACCTTTTGTTACAAACCACGCTTCCTCGGTATGTTTCTCTTTGAATAATGCAATAGCTTTCACGGTACGCAACATCGACTTCTTGTACACCACAACAAATCAGACAAGACAGTATGAATTGTAGTACCCAATTTATGAAGATTTATAAATTTTATTTTTCAAAATGGAGTTCAATTTCGGGTTTGGAATATAAAATTTGTTTAGTGAGAATTATTGGTATTTTTCTGAAAACATTCCTTTTTTTAATAGTAA
Organism: Viscum album; assembly: GCA_963277665.1. NCBI lineage: Eukaryota > Viridiplantae > Streptophyta > Magnoliopsida > Santalales > Viscaceae > Viscum > Viscum album. The sequence goes on along the minus strand of OY728135.1, from coordinate 1,998,466,888 downwards.
AAAAATAGATTTGTTTTTTTAAATCGCCTTTTTATTTTAATAATTAGTTATATAATTTAAATTTATTTTATGTAAAAATAGTTAAATAATAGATATATTTTTTCAATGCAATTAATTGGATTCTATTTATAATAATATTAGATGTGTAAAATTTTATTGAATTTTTTAATGCCTTTTACTCACCTTTTTAACACATTTTCAAATTTGCCTAACATGTAATTTTATCAATTATGTGTATAGAATTTCAAAAATCTGAGTGACACCATTGAAATTAGTTAGTAAAATGTTGTTCAATAAGATGAAAATTATTTTTTGTTGAATAATAATTATATATTTTTATTTACCACGGTTAAAAGTAAATAGTGTAATTAATGGTAAACATGATATTATATTTACCTTAAAATAAGTCCTAATTATATTGGATAAGTGTTTTTTTTTTGACAAAAATAAACCTTAGGAATAAAATATGATCCACTTTAAAACACTTGGATTATATAATGACAATTATTATTATTTTATTAAAAGAGGAGTTAAAAGTGATAAATTCAATATTTAATAACTAAACTATTTTTAATACAGGGTAATACATAAGATAAATTTGACTATAAATATTTATTAATAATATAAAATGATTAAAAAAATATTGGTATTTTATTTATAATTTTTAGACATTATATAATTAAATTTATTTATGACCCAGTAATTATGTTGTTATTTCCTTATTAATGAATGATTAAAATACTTCATATTATAAAATTTAAAATAATTTTAAATTAATATTGTTATGTATTACAAAAATTTTATAGGTTAATATGACCTGTTAGGGTTGATTAAATACTTTTTTTTCTAAATGATAAAGTTTTTAGGACTTTCACAATTACCAAATACATAATCATTTTAAAATTGACATAAATGTGTTTTTAATAAATAATATATTATTAATTTATATAATATTCGTAAAACTTAAGGATCAGCCATAGGACTTAGATAAGATTAGATATATCAATAATAAACCACTTAGGGTTCTCTTGGCATTTTATAGTACGTTTATTAACAATTTATTATAAAAATACAAGAATACATGGTAAAAGTTATACTATTTAAATATGAGTTAAATCTAAACGATAAGGTTAATATGGTGACTTAAATATGTCTATAACTTATTAGTAGAGTGGTATTCAACCCATTCATACCATATCCTCAAAATAAATCATTTAGGAGCCATTATAAACCGAATAAGACTTTATAATAAAATAATATTTCATGTTTTTTCTATAGTGACCATGGCCTCTCTTATAATAGGGAACTTCCCCTTATCTTAATTTTACAACCCCGAATCCATTTTGATTAACCAACACCTACTAAAATCGTCTTCCAAATACCATCACTTAATCTTATATTCCTTACATTGATCATTAATCCTACATAAGGAGCCCTTTTGATCAAATTAAAAGGCAGCACATGAAGAAGAGGTAATAATTTCATGACGTCTTTTAATGTTCTTTTCTTCTTCCACTTCATTATTCTTTACTATTTGCATGCCAAATAATATATCTGGTACCTTATACATAAAAATATATTATTATAAATATGGTAAAACCCTATTCATTATTCTATCTATCCTATGAATGAAAAAGTCACCAAATGTGCATACATACGTCTTACCATATTCACATCGTGGTGTAGTTTTTTATTCAACACATAATTATTTGGATTAGTATAATAATGATTATAATTGATTTAAATAATAAATATAACAAGTAAATGATTCTTTATCTATGATATACCATCTTATTATATAGGTATTCACCATCAAAAGAATCATATTGTCGCCCATGCGTACACACGGATTACCGTCTCCACGAATGCATAAAGATTAATTCTCCATTGTATCCATTGTAGAATAATTTTCATTTTATGAATAAAAATATTTTTTATCAACATAAAATAATTATGGATATGAATCAAATACATCCCATCCATAAAAAACATAACTTACGTAGAAAAACATATAATGAAAAATGAATTAGTTAACACCTGAAACAATGATACGACTGAAATATTAATAAATGATCCTATATAATATCATATTTTTTATATGGTTCTATTATAATTTAATAATAATGATTTAATTGTTATACCAGAGTTTAGCATACCTTCAACCAAGGATAATTAAAACTGAAGGGTTAATTTTACAATCTCTTTAGTATCCAAGGTTGTTTATCCATGACTATATACATGGACCTCTTTATCATCCACATCTATGTTTCGTAAAATGTATTTGAAAATAGATTTACAATTTCATATAATATATTTTATTGTCATTTATAAACTTTTTTTAGTTTTTATAAATTGTTTTGAAAGGAATCATTATGTCGTTTTCAAAACAAGGTACATTATGACCTTTTCGAAAAATAATGTTAGAATTTTTTTAATGTAAACGGAGGGTGAAGATATTTTCCGCCATTATAACACCTTAGATACTCCCTTTACAATATAATAAGAGTATTTTCAAAATAAATGTTATTATTTACAATTATGTAACATTTAAATGATATCAAAATAAAAAGATACATTTCTCTCAAATAGTTTTGATTTCATCTTTGTCAACATACTTTGATGGATTTTACACGTATTTGATGTTTATTTATTATGATACATTCTTCAAAAAAGTATTGATGGTTTTCTAATATGTTTGACTATGGATGTGAATATTTTATACTATTCATGGTTTATAGTTAAATTATTAACATTTTGGATCCTAGTTTCAATATGAATGTTAATGTTATGTTTTAACATTTTCATATGGGGAATGCATTTGACTTGGTATGTGATGGATGGGGCCCGGTATAGCTCTTTGATGCATCAGTTGGACTAATTAGGAAAACTAATATCATGGCACAAGGCCCTGAAATACATTTTGTTTGTAGTCTTGGCACTATGCCTTGACTAGGTGATTATGATGTCTGGGATTTTTCATTATCTCATTAAGAAATCAGTTATTGATATCAAATGTGATTATTCTACTAGTAGAATATCAATGTGAATAAGTAAATGAAATTATTTTATTTATCTTTTCCATATTATCTTAATGTTTGTGTTTAAAATTCTTATGTTTTTGTCTTCTAAATTGAATTAGATGTTTATATTTATTTCTGAAATTTTCTGCTAATTGTTATCCATACTGAACACATGAGATCTCAACATTCATATGTTTAACTTTTCCCAGGATTTGAAGAAGTAAATTATGATTTTCATTCATGAATATTCTAATGGATATGAGTGTGTTAAATGGAGACACAATGTTATAGTTGTTCCGTTTCACAATTTAATGTAAAACATATGTATGTATCTAGTACTTCCTTTTCTACTAATCTAATCGATCTTTTGAGATGATATCTCTTGTGATCATTCAAATGTTATGTAATAATCTACTGACTCTGGGTAACTCGGGTTGGTGTGTTATAGTTGGTATCATAGAAAGTTTAGTAATAACCATGGAAGATATCTTTAAAAATAATCTAATTAGAAAACACTAACCAATGATATACATTGCGGATTATTACCGAAGAAAATCCAAAAAAATTGGAAATGTAAATATTATTTGGTTTTTCTGAGAAATATATCCATGTATAGATTCGAGTATGTAGAGGTGGCCCTCGCAAAGATTTACCTAGGAGTGAAAACTCTGACATAGAGTTTTGGGCTTGACCTGGGGTATCCAAGTACATGACTACATACCTTTTTGCACATTGGGTTATGACACACGTAGGGATAATCATAGAAAAAATAACATTTTATTTACAAACCATTATGATTGAATTATCAGTAAAAACCTCTTCAATGAATTTTTTTATTATTATAGATTATATTCATACTATTTTCAACTTATATTTGGTATTTTACTAGTTTGAAATTATGTATTCCAATTAATAATCTAATCTAGTGTATTCCATTTTATAGAAATGGCACTTAGTGGAGTGTATGGAAACTATATCAATAAACATAATCCATGTATAGATTTACCTCCTACTCATGATAATTATAGTGGAGCTGGTGATGGAATTGGTGCTGAACAACATATAACCATACTAGGAAAACTCACTTAAGTTATGAATAATAACTTTACATGTATATAGAACCCAAATCCACAACATGGAGGATCAATGTTTGACCCCCTGACGAGGAATCCACCACCAAAATTAAATGGGACTACAGATCAATTTTTAACTGAGAATTATAAAAGTTTCATATAGAATATATTTCATGATTTCGGGAGTAAAAAAAGGGAAACATTTGGCTTGGCAGTTTTTTACTCATACAAGTTGCAGATCAATGGTTGTCACTGATTCGAAACATAAAGGAAGATGAAAAAGTATCAAAAATAAAAAGGAGGTAGTTTTAAGAGATTTTCATAGAAAAATAATTTCCTCGTAAACCATCGAGCAGATATGGAAGGGAAACTTCTGAGTATGATGAAAAAAAGGATTATAATGTCACCAAGTATGAGGTTATCATTACAAGGTTATTAAGGAATACATTAAATTACATATGTAACCCAAGGAGTATGATTAATTTATTCATTGATGGGATAGCTCCATTTCTCTTTCGAGCATTAGTCTCAAAATCTTTCTCATCGTACGGATATACTGTCTCATTTGCTATCAAGATAGAAAAGAAATTCTCTATGTATTATAACTTTAATGAAAAGAAAAAGAATTAGGGATATTCTGAACACTCTTGAAATGTAAATAATGGGAATAAGAGAAAATTTTAACTTCCATCCTATAGTAAATGTGGGAAGAAACACACCAGTACTTTCTTGAAGGGAATGGAAGTCTGTTTCAAGTGTGGTGAAAAAGCCACCAAGCTCTTTATAGCAAGGGAAAGAAAGAGGATATCAATGTTGAATTATACAATTGTAGAGAAATGGGGGCATTATTTAAATTAATTTCCTATAAAACAAGGATACATATCTCATAAAAGGCCAAGGGAGAAAGGACAATTGTATGGGTTCATTACTACTAAGGATAAAGCTCAGAATGACGTGGTGGAAGGTTATTTAATGGTTTCTTCAAATTTATCCAATTCATTATTTTATGGTGGACCATATCATTGTTTCATATCTTCCAAGTCTCATTAAGGAATTTAGATATTTATATTTCTTTATAATAAAGGATTTATCAGTAAAAACTACATTGGAAAGTATCACGGAATCCATGTTTTGTGAATTAGTTCCTATTAGGTCGTATAAAAGTTCTTTATCTGATAATATCATCATCAATCACATGATTGAATTTGATATAATCCTCTGTATGAATTGGATTTCAGGCCATGATTTGAAAATTTATTTTAAGAATAACGATGTTACAATTTTGTATTATGATAAGTAGTACATTATCTTTAGAGAAAAAATGTAACCATTTTATTTTTATCAAGATCAAAATCTAGTAGCTCAACTAAATTAAATTATTTGGGTGGAAGAGAGTGAAATAAGTATGGTTGGGGAAATAAATGTTCAAATAGAGTACATACCTATTTAGAATGAAAAGTTTGATGTGTTTCCATAATATTTTCATAGACATCCACCAGAATGAGAAATTGAGTTTTCCATTGATTTTATTCCACTTTATTTTCCCATATCGAAGAGCCCTTATAGATTCTCCACTGGGGTATTAGTGGAAATAATGAATCAACTAGAGTAATTTAGTAATAAAATATTTATTCACCTTAGTTTTTCTCTGTGGGGAGCCCCTATTATTTTTCTTAAGAAGAAATATTGATCTATGAGGTTGTTCATTGACTACATCAATATTAATGATATAACAATGAAGGACAAGTATCCCTTACATGGAATTGAAGATTTTTTTCTTTCCAAATCATGGATCTCAATATTATTCAATGATTGGACATTGATATTGATATCATCAGTTGTGTGTGTATAGATGGAATACATTCCAAAATCAACATTTCAAACCAGGTACAGGTATTACGAGTTTAAAGAAATGCCTTTGGAATGACTAATGCACCCTCTGTTTTCATGGATCTAATGAATAGAGTTTTCTAGGAATATATTGATGTCATTTTAGTGGTATTTATTTATGATATATTTTAATACTCCAAGATATATGAATAAAAATAAAATCAGTGGCGCAATATTTTAAAGGATTTAGATGAAATAAATAATATGGGATGTTTTGCAATTGTCAATTATAGCTTCTGTAGATTTTGATTTGTGGTAATATTATCATTAAGGATTGAATCTCATTTGATACATAATAGGCAAAGGCCATCCATGAATGACCAGAACCGACAAGTTTAACTGAGGTACACTGTGTTATTGGTTTAGTGGGTTATTATCGATGTTTCGTCCAGAATTTTGCATGTTTGGATATCCCATTAACCATGCTCACGCATAAATGGGATAAATTTGTTTGGAAAAAAAGAGTGAAGAATATTTTTAATAACTTAGTAAAATATTAGTAAATTGTAAAATCATGACTCTACCATATGGGAATAATGGTATTGTTTTTTGTATAGATTCTTCAAAGAATGGACACGGTTGGGTCCTTATGTATAACGATAGAGTTATTTCATATGCATCAGGAAAACAATATATTGATGAACAAAACAATACCACTCAATATCTAGAGTTAGCATATGTAATTATTTCTTTGAATATATGGAGACACAGTCTATATGGTAAAAAATATTAGATTTATACCGATCAGATAATTTTTTATGTATATTTTCTCATAGAAAGAACTCAACATGAGGTAGGGATGATGGCTTGAACTACTCTAGGATTGTTATAACACTATACACTACCACCCGAGGTAGGAAAATATTGTAGAAGATGCTTAGAGTAAATAGGGTCATGGTGTTTTGAAAAATATGACAGTTGAAATGGATCATATGTTCATTGATCTAGTAAAGATGTATATGGGAATAATCATGGAATGTTAAACATTAATAAATTTTTAAATGGATTCCAAACCATATTTACTATAAAGGATAAAACGTTCTCAGACTAATGAAGAGTAGTTTCAAAAGAAAATTAAATCAGTGAATGATGGGATATTGATTTAATTCGTATATGAAGATATTATTTTGATATTTGGGAAGATAATTATTGTTACTGATATACTTGATCAAAAAATGGAATTGTTGGTTGATGCTCATATATCCAATTTCTCTATACAGCTTGGTAGCACTAAGATGTATATATATTTGATTGAAAATTTTTTGTGGGACAACATGAAGTGGGAGATTTATAATTATGTTACAAGATGTTTGGTTTTTCATTAGTTTAAGGATAGAAGACAACATCCTAGTGGATTCATTCAACCACTTCTCATACCTGAATGGAAATAGGATGATATTACGATGTAATTTTTCATGGGGCAACCAAAAACTTCTAGATAGAATTATTCAATATGGGTTATTGGTGATCATCTTACCATAGTCAGAACATTTTCTTACTATATAAAAAGATTAACCTCTTGAACATTTAGCACGACTATATATTAATGATTATAATACATCATGGAGTACCACAATCAATTGTTTCTAATCGTTATCCCTATTTTACGTCAAGATTCTGGAATAGTCTTCAGAATGTACTAGACAGTGAACATCGATTAAGCACATCCTACCACCCTCAAACTGATGGATGTTCAGAATGGACTATTCCAACCATAGAAAACTTGTCGAGATCTTCATCACTTTACTTTCAAAGGATGAAGGATAAATATTTACCTCTGGCAGAATTTTCCTATGATAATATCATCCATTCAAGTATTCTGGTGGAACCATAAGAAGCATTATATGGAAAACGATGTTGCATAACAACTTGTTGGAATGATGTTGATGAAAGAAAACTCGTAGCCCCAGAATGTTTTGAGGAAACAATATAAAAGGTGAAGATTATCCAAACCCACATCAAAGTAGCTCAATATTTGAAAAAGAAATATGTCAATAACCGAAGGAAGGATTTTGAATTTCTAGTAAGAGATTGTGATTTCATGATGGTATATCCATGTAAGGGTGTTATACATTTTGTTAAGAAAGTAAAATTAAGTCCCATGTACATTGGATCTTTCAAAATTATAGAATGAATTGGAGTTGTAACATACCATTTGAAAAGGCATCCAAGTCTCTCCAAAGTCCATGATGTGTTCCATAAATCACTATTGAGAAAATAAATGCATGACCTGACACATGTACTCACCTATGATGATATAGAACTAGAACATGTTCTATCTTATAAGGAATATTTTGTGGTCATTCTGGATACCAGAGAACAAGTGTTGAGAAACCTGATGACTCATTTGTTAAAAGTTCTATAGAGAAACCATAGGACGGAAGAGGAAATGTGGGAACCCAAGGAACATATGATGAAGAACCAGTAGAATATTTTTATGCATTAGTATTATATATATTTTGAGGAAAATATTATTTGAAGGAGGAATGAATGTAACACCCCCATCTTCCACAGTACGTTTCCCCTTGAATAATGCAATAGTTTGTGCAGTACACAACATCATGTTCTAGCACACCATGACCAATCCAAGTAGTCGTTAAGAATAGTAATACCCTCTTTTGAAATTTTATAAATTTTATTTTTCCAAATGGACTACAGTTTTGGGTTCGGAATAATAAAATTATCTAATGGTGAATATTTGTAATTTTTCTGAAAACATTCATTTTTTATGAATAGTGAAAAACAATACGTTATTGATTAAAACCGACTTATTATTTAAATAATTATTTATTTTATTTAAATTTATTTTAGCTCAAAATAGATACATAATACCTATGTATTTTCAATGTAATTCATTGGAATCATTTTATATTATGATTAGATGTAAAATATTTATTGAACATTTTAACGTCTTTTACTCACCTTCTATGCACATTTGATAATTTGCATAAAACGTAATTTTACCACTTCATTAAACTGAATTTCAAAAATCAGTGATACACGGTTTATATTAGTAATTAAAATTCATTTACATTAGATGAAAATAAGTTTTGGTGATTATTAACTTTTAAATTTTATTTAATCTGATTAAATGAAAATAAGTCAATTAAATGTAAAAATGGTGTTATAATTACCCTAAAACATTTCCTAATAAAATTGGATAAGTGTTTTTTTGTTCAAAATAAACCTTATGAATAAAATATTATCCTCTTGGAAGAACATGGATTAGATTTGGACATTTAATATTATTTTATATAATGAATTGTTAAAAGTGTTAAATTCAATGTATAATAACTAAACCATTTTTAATATATGGTTATACATAAGAAAAATTTGAAAATAAATATTAATTTAAATAATAAATGATTTCTTACACATTGGTGTTATATTTATAAATTTTTGATGTTAATTAAATAAATTCATTTATGACACAATGAAGATGCAGTAAATACTTTATTATTGAAAGATTAAAATAATTGATATTATAAATAATAAAATAATATTAAATCGAGTGTTATTAATATTACATGAATTTTTTAGGTTAATATGACATTTTATTGTGGATTAAATAATTTTATTAAATGATAATTTTGTTACAGCATTCCCAAAAACCAACTAGTAAATAGTTACAAAATTGACGTAAATGAATTTTTAAAACAAATACTATATTATTAAATGATATAATATTTCAAAAAATATAAGGTTATTCCAAAGTACATATATATGTTATGATATACTAATAAAAAAACCCCTTGGGGTTCTCTTAGATTTTTATAGTATGTTTATTAACCATTTACAATAAAAATACAAGAATACATGGTGAAATTTAAACTATTTAATAGTTATATATAAAATATAAGGTTAACATAGTGATCTAAACTTGTCTATAACCTATTAGTTGAGAGTTTCCTGACCCATACCCACCTTATTATTTAAATAAATCCATTTGGATCCATTATAAATTGTATAATATTGTATAAAAAAATATTTCATGCTCTTCCTAAAGTGACCCTCACCTCTCTTCTTAAAGGGAACTTTCCCTTATCGTAAATTAAGAACTCCAAAAACATATGGCTCAGAAAAAACCTACCCAAATATCATCCCAAATACCCTCACTACAATCTTGAGTCCTTACTTTGACCCAAAATCCATCATAAGGAGAACTTTTGATCAAATCAAAAGGAAGCACCTGAAGAAGAGGTAATAATTTCATCACATCTTCCAATGTTCTTTTCTTCTTAAACTTACACTTTAATTTTTTTTCCATACCAAAATAATCCAGTACCCTATATATACTGTTATGTTATTATAAACATGGTACAATTTTATTCATTAATCTATCCATCCTAAGAATCACAAAGTCACCACATATGCGTATGTACAACTTACCATCTCCACATCGTGGTGTAGTTTTTTATTAAAAACATCATTACATGGATTAGTATAATAATGAGTATAATTGATGTCATTAATTTAAATACCATGTTAATGATTTGATATATATGATATACCATCAATTTACCAATGTTTTCACCTTTAATACAATGATATTGTCGCTCGTGTGTATGTTTGAATTAACGTCTCCACGAACGCGATGAGAATCATTCTCCATCATTATCATTCATGAATAATTATCATTTTAAGAATAAAATTAATGTTTAAAAACTTAATATCATTCTGGATATGTATCAAATATATCCTATCTATAAAAAACATGACTTAACTATAAAAACATATATAGGTCAATGAATTATTTAACACCTGAAACAATGATACTATATAAATATTATCATAAAATCATAAATAATATCATATTTATGTATATGGTTCATGTTTAATTTAATATCATTGATTTAACTATTATACAAGAGGATAACGTACCCTAAACCAGGAAAAGTACATTCTAATGGTTAGTTTTTTAATCATTTTTTTATCTGAGGTGGTTAATACATGAGTATCTACTGAGATGTCTTTATCATCCACATCCTTGTTTCTAAAATATGTCTTTCAAAAAAATCTATTATTTCCTAGAATAAGGGTTAATTTAATTTATAACCTTGTTTGACTTTTTATAAATTGTTTTGAAAGGAATATTTCTATCTTTTTCAAAACTAGGTACAATATGAAATTTCGTCAAATTAAGGTAAGAATTGTTTTAATGTATATAGTCGTTGCATCTATTTCCGTAGTTATAACACCTTAAAATCTTCTATCACAAAATTATAATAATATTTTCAAAATAAATGTTGTCATTTATAATTACATATCCTTTAAATGATTTCAATATAGAAAGATATGTTTCTCTCAATTAGTGTTTATCTTATCTATGTCAGCATCCTTTGATGGATTTTACACTTGTTTGAAGTTGATTTATTTTTATAGCATCTTCCATATTGTATTGAATGTTTTGTGATATGTTTGACTATGAATGCTTTATTTTTATACCATTCGTGGTTTATCATTAAAGTATCAAAATTTAGTATGATAATTTTAATATGAATGTTTATGTTATGTTTCAACAATTTCATATGAGGAATGCTTTGGGCATAGTAAGTGATGGGTGGTACCCACTATATCTCTTCAAAGTATTAGTAGGTCTCATGAGACAAACTAGTGTCTTCGTACAAATCCTTTAAAAATTTATTATTTTTAGTCTTAGAATGTAGCCATGACTATTTTGTTATTATTTCTGACATTATTCATTCTATAATTATAAAATTTGATATTGATATTACATGACATTATACGACTCATAGAATATCCATGTGAATATGTAAATGTCAATATTGGATTTATCTTTACCATATTAGGATGATATTTATGATTAATAGGCTTATTTTTTGGCTTATACATTGCCTTAAATATAATTGCTAATTTATGAAATTCTCTTCTATTTTGTTATCCTTACTGAGCATATGTACCCACCCGTGTCTTATGTTTTCTTTTTCCCAAGATGTGAATAATTATATTATGATAGACCTGTAAGAATATCCTAGGGGATATGAGTTTTTTCAAAAAATAAAAAATGTTATAGTTTTTCAATTTCATAAATTAATGTAAAACATATGTAAGTATCTACTACGTCCAAGGCTACTAAAATAATTGGATATTCAAGACTTGATCTCCTGTTATCATGAAAATTTTGTGTAAAATTGCACTGACACTAGGTAACGAGGGTCTGGGTGTTACAGTATTGTGGTAGTATTTGTTGATGACATTCTTGTTTACTCCTTATGTGAGGAGGATCATGTGCAACATCTGAGAATATTTCTAAATCTTCTTAGAAATCGCTGCCTTTTTACAAAGATTTCAATGTATGAATTTTTATTCAGGATGTGAAATTTGCGGGACATTTGGTGACTGAATAGGGTGTATTTTTTGATCTTGAAATGTTGAAGGTTATTATTACATGGGAGAAACCATGAAATGTCTTCAAGATTCATATCTTATTGGGATTAGCTATATATTATAGTTGGTTCATGAAATATGTCTCGAAGAAATATTCACTGATGACTGTTGTACCTTGAAAGAGGGTAGTGTGTTCATGGAATGATAAATTTCAGAATTCTTTTGTACTAATGAAACATATTTTTACTATATCACTAATGTTGATTGTTCCAGAATCCCGGAATGGTAATGTATTCCTTTTGATGCATTAGGATCTAAATGGGGTTGTGTTCTTATGCGGGGTGATCATGTAGTTGAATATGGATCTCTTCATCCAAGGCCACATGAGAATAATTATCCTACCAACAATTTGGAACGAGTAGATTTGATGTACACACATAAAAGTTGGAAATACTAACTTTTTGGTGAAAGGAATATGATGTATTTAGACCAAAAAATCATGAGTTATATCTTATCCCAATAATATTTTAATCTTTGGAAGTGGAATTTGGTGGATTACCTTTAGTTATTCTACTTCTAAATCAACTGTATTCCAGAGAAAGAGAATGTCATTTCTAATGAATTGAGTAAGAAAATTCCAACATAGGTAGTGAAAAAATATTTAGAGTAGTGGAATTAGATAGCACTTTTTGAACATTTTTATATTGGAGTCATGGATAGGAGACTTAGGATTCTTTAGCTAGAGTTGAGTTTTAATATTAACTTCTCTAGATATTTCTCCAAGGCCAACATCGTGATAATGAGTTAAGTGTAATTAGATAACCCATTTATAGTGGGTAGATAATTTCACTTTGGCCATTCTCAAAAATTTTTATTCTATGATATCAGAAGAACTTGTTTGTGTCGTTATCTACATGGAAGGATGTGATTGGATATTTCCATAGCTCTCAGTGGGTTGTCCACCTGATAACCAAAAAAATGCTCTATGACTTGAGGCGGGAGTTATGGTGGATTCAAATTAGACGATACATTTCTGAGTTTGTCTCTCATTTCTATACATTCCATAATGTGAATGTTGAGCACTAGAAATCATCATCTTTGATTGAAACACTTCTAATAACTACTTGAATTTGGGTTTAGATCACTATATATTTGTGGTTGGGTTACCTCGTACACAAAGAAAGAAGAATGTGATATGGTTCATCATCGGTAGGTCGACTCAGTTAGCTCACACTATACCTATTATTGATACAACCAAATTTGGGGATTTAGGTGATCTATATGTTAAATAGATTGTTTATTTTCTTAGTGTCATGCCTTATATTGTCTCTGATAGGGATTATCAGTTTACTTATCACTTTTGGAGAGGCCTTTAAGATGAAATTGGAACCCAGGTTTGTTTTAGAGAAGTCTATTTTCCACAGTCATATGGATAGATAGAAAGGGATATAATAATTCTTGTAGAAATGCATCACCCTTGTGTCCTTTTCATCAGTGTGGATTGGGATGATTAAATGTGGATGTTTGAGTTCTCATTTAATAATAATTACCAATCCTCTATCAAAATGGACCCTTTTCAGGCACTGTATGTCTGACATTGTAAATCCCCATTATGTTGGTAAGAGGATGGTGAATGTTATTTGTTTGGACAATGCAAGGTGAAAAAGATGAAAACAATGATTCAGATGATTCTTCAGAGGATATTCACAAACACAAATCCGATTTATATCTTATGTTGATTGATGTCATGGACCATTGGATTTTTTAGTTGGTGATTAGGCTCTAATAATGGTTTCACCTCAGTTGGGTCATTGATATCTTGCGATGCAAGGGAATATTTATCCTTTCATTTTTGGAACATTCAAGTTAGTGTACATGGTGGGGAATTTTTCTTATAACTAGTAACTTCCACTATAGATAATGTTGATACATAACATGTTCCATGTATCATAGTTGAGAAAGTAACTATTGCATTCATATCCTGTTTTCAGCTTGTGTGATATTTAGAATGATACTGATTTATCTTTGACCGAGCGATTAATGAGAATATTTGATTCTGAGACCAAGGTACTTTGTGGGAGGATGATACTTCTTGTTATTGTTCTATGGTTGTATGGTGCTGACAATTTAGTGATGTGGGAAAGTGAGACACTGATGAGAGATTTGTGGCCTCATCAGTTTAGAATGGAAGTTTCATCAAAGGCTTTGTAGGGGAAGAATTTTTTTATGGTGGGGTGGTTGTAACATCATGATACCATGATCTGGTATGATTTTCATCCTTTTTATGTTTTATTTCAGTTAAAAATATTTTTACGGTTTATTTCTACATATGCTGCAGACTGCAGAACATGTACATGTCATAAACCTAAAGTAGACTTCATATACATTATTCTAGATGCATTTCGTGGACTAAGAGATCATGTCATGAATGTGAAGATCATGTAATGATCTAGTACACATCGTGTACTTGAGGTTGAAATTGTGTCGGGTTTAAATTTTAATTTTTATTCTTAGGTGACATGTTTTTTGGAATAACTTTGTCAGTGTGGACTACCCGTCGTGATCATGGGGTACATGCCATTCCCTGCCTCCGTCTAGTTTTAAAATTAATGATTGGTATTTTTTTATACATTTTCATTAAAAACCTATTGGATCTCGACCCGGAACCATTCCTAGGAGTTTTTTAGAGTATCCCATAATTTTTGTTTGATCAGATATACATTGGATCTTATCATCGCTAGTGGTGCGATTCTCGAGTCAGGTTTCTCTCTTATTTTCTCTTCTTCTTGAAGATCCACACATTATCACCTCTTGGATTCTAAGGTGTCTTATAAGAATTAATTGATCCATGTCGTGAGGTTTAGTATCATTCTCTAGGTTTTGTTTCAATATCTCCTTATCCTTCATTCTTGTTTATGGGTTCTTTTTCAAGTGGTGTTCTTTGGGAAATAGGTAGGTGGTTCTGTCCTGATTGGCCAATTGGATTATACCCGAATTTCATTATTTATTTCAACTTTTGATTTAAAACCAGTTGCTCAAATTTTCTATCAATAAATAATAATACCTGATTATAGTGAATTGGTCAATTTGAAATGGTTTTGGCATGAATGTTTGAAAAACAACCAACTCCATTTAATTGGGGTGTTTTTATATAAATTATCCACTTTAAATTGTTGAATTTACAATATGGATTTGATGATATTTTTTCAATTAAATTGTATAATTTAAATGCAAAAAAGATCTGTTAAAAGGATGGAATTGGTTTTGAATTGATTTTAATCTTCTAGAAATGCATAGGAAAATATTTGATATAATCTATGTGGTTTTATCTTGTGAAAGATGAATCTTTTAGATTAAAATCCATTTTTGTATTAAATGTAAATAAATTTCATTTTAGAATTGGAAGAATGAGATTTATTGTTTTTTAAGAAGTATTAAAGAATGTTTTAACCATGTAGGATCACATGAAAGTCTTAGGTTTTTGGGGAGTTTATTATATACACACTATGCTATTATAACATTATTATACATACAAGTGGTGGGTCACATCCTTGATGGGACGGTGAAGAGTCGCCTCTGGATAGTGTCAGGTGGATGTGGGTATACTTGTTTTTTTATCCCTTATAGAGTGAGGAATCTGATAACTATTTAATAATATCATACTATTTTGAAGATTACCATGTTGCCAACTGGTTTATTTATATTTCAGATATAGGTGTTTTCCAATGATTCATAGAACTGATTTACAATACTAATAATTTTATATAAACAATTTTATATAAATTTTTTACATAATCCATTGTTTTAGAAATATTTCATCCCTTGTGATGAAAATCCTATGCTTTAAAGGAATTTTTATTCATATTGAAACGGCTTATCATGTTTTTCTTAAATATGCTTTCGAATGGATAAACCTATTAATTTATAAAATTGAAATCTCTTGAAGGGATAATCTATATTTCAGCTATATTTTGAATTCATTGGTTATATCCAATGGGGAATAGTCTCAATCCCTAATTTTCCCTTCGGGTGTTTTTAGGCATTCTCGTTCAAGGCATGAGAAATGGGAAGGGATCTGTAACATCACGATTCCATAAGCCGCCCAGAGGGGCCCCATACCTGGTTGGTAGCATGGACTCAAGCACATTACCACAAATTCCAAAGGCATCCGACTAGTGGCGAGGTCATTGACTGTGATATTGGGGAAACTATTCCCACATTGGCGTAGTAACACAACGAATGTATAACATATTTCAATAGAGGAAGAAGAAATCTGACCATACAAATGTAACAAGAGGAAGACTATAAGTAATAAAGACTGTGCACACACACACACACACACACACATATATATATATATATATGATACATGATACATATTTCTTGGAAAGAATACAAACAAATCAAAATTTTGGAATACATTAGTAAACCAAAGTAGAAAAGAAAAGAAAGTAAATAGCTCCACTGCATCGCAAGCCATATCTTGCTCACATGCTCCCCAGTTCCATGACAATCATGTACTAGAAGTAGAAGGGAGTTTGACCTTATCTAGACTTGCCACAATATAATCTATTTGGGCCTAAAAGGATGACCCAAACATGGTGTGAGATGAATCAGAGTAGGAAACTACCAAAAGATCTGTGCCTAATAGTTAGTGAATTTATATGGAAGGCAATAAACAAAATTAAGCAGTAAACAAGGAAGTTCACATAGTATCAATCCTAAAAATTCAATTAAAATCATTTTAAAATATCAGGTATGTAGATAATAAAATGTTGGTAACCCTATGGGACATACTCACAACCTAACCCCTCTTGTTCATCTAAACAAATACATGATACCCCTGAGGAATTACTCACATCATAACCCCTCTGTTTCAGCTTCAGTAAAGACACTCCGAGGAAGCACTCACTATCAATTACACATGTGGTCTTGTATCAGTAACTAGTAGGCACTCTGAGAAAGCACTTGATGTCCAATTCCCTACATGGCATGTATCGAGCCAATACAAACACTCTAAGTGAGCACCTATTCTTATCCCCCTATAGTCTCACAATGTAAAAGTAAACATACACTCTGATTAACCCCTCAACATCAATTATCTCTATGGTTAACTACACTGGGTTCCCACAACCCTATATAAGATAATCGTGCACTAAGATACATGGAAAGCAATGTAATCATCAAGAACTACTTGGATAAACAATCCACAACATTTCATAGCATGTTTGAGAATAATTACTACCTCGTAACAATACTAGGAATGAAACAAAAATCATCATAACAGGAAAGGTAGATAAAACTATAAAAACAAGAAAATATGCGAAAAACCTCCATATAATGGAAAACTTAACCCTATTCATAAAACATTAATCTCTATCTCAACAAAAATGGCATAGAAAGATATTACCGGGCTACAAACCATAAACACGCAGTACCCAATTATTGTGTATTGGGAACTTTTTCCCATAAAATTCAAAGACTAACTACAAAAAGGCCCAAATCACCTACCTCGGCTTCATGAGATAGATATAAAAGAACTTCAGGCTCTCAATAACTTTAGAACTCTGTAGATCTAGAAAAACAATAATAATATTCAATCAAAGATAACTAATGAGATAGGAGAAATCCGAATATGAGGGTCAAGAAGAAATGAAAATTTGCTAATGGGATTCCAACACAACCAACAAAAGTATAATCAGAGGACAGATGATGAGTCAGGGGCATAGAGATGATTTTTCATCATAAAGATGCTCTGGAATGAGATAGGTGAAGAAGAATATGGTGTTGTCCATCAGCTGTGATCCCAACCCATTTAATGAAAAAAAGTACATGATGTGTTCTTTAAAAGTACACGACATGTTCTTGCCTTTTCCAGCCTCCAAGTTAGGCTGTCTCTAGGCCACCACACAAGGCCTTGTTCTCAGCCATTACCAGGCCATTACACTGTCACCCGCCGAAACCGAGTAAATGACATGTACTTAAAGTACACTACGTGTACTCTTGAAATATCCAAAAATTCATCTTTTTCAGAAAAAAACCAGAAAAAAGACTTGAAAAGAAGATCTTGTTTCTTACAAAAATCATTCCTTAATGAAATTCATCCCCAGATTTCCCTAGAAATGAACTGTATAAGAAGAAACCTCAAACAACTCTGAGCACTGTGATCATACATCGGCTTTCCTCTCCCAAGTCTCATCCTATACTCACTCATGCTTCCATAAAACTCATACTAGAGGAATAGAACATTCGTGGAGAACATTCACACATCAATCAACAATCTTGATAGGATGCTCATCGAAGGATGATTCCACATCTAACTCAAACTCCACGGGTTGGAAAACATGAGATGGGTATCAGAAGTAACGTCGAATATGAGAAACATGGAGTACATCATGCATAGCTTGGTACCTCTAAGGAAACTGCAACTGAGAGGCAACTTGCGCTACTCCATCGAATACCTCAAATGGTCCGACATACCTCGGTGAAAGCTGACCCTACCACCTATTCCACATGTGTCCCAAACTCAGTGTGATACATAGGAGAACCAAATATATGACCTCGATCTCTAGAAGTAGTCTCCAATGATCGTTATAAGACTTCTGTCGTGACTGTGTAGTAGCCATACTATTCCAAATCAAATCTGTCTTCTCCGTTGTATCCTAAAAAAGACATGTTACCAACATATCTCCCTCACCTGCCTCCAACCAGCATAATTGTGATCGGCATGGGCTATAATATAATACCTCAAAAGGTGCAATATGAATATTTTCATAAAAACTATTATTTTAGGAAAACTCTACATGTGGTAAGTGATTCTCCCAAGAACCTCCAAAATCCATGATGTTTGCTCGAATCATGTCCTTAGTCACATGAATCGTATGCTTGGACTAGCCATCTGTCTGGGGATGGTGAAATACAATTAGAAGTACATGTGTACCCAAAGCCTTCTGAAATCCATACAAGACCCGAGATGTAAAACACACATCTCTGTCTAACACAATTGATTGTGGAACCCCAAATAATGTACAATATCTCAAATGTACAACCTCCAATTCTCGTTAACACTAATGGTATCATTGATCGACAAGATGTGAGGAATCATTTTATGTCTATCAATGACTACCCATACTACATCATTCACTCATGGTGACCTTAGAAAACCTGTCACAAAATCCATTGCAACATCATTCTTGTTCCTCTTAGGAAAGGGTAACTTCTGCAAAATCCCTGATGGATGCAGATGCTCCAACATCACCTGCTGACTGGTGGAACACCTCATAAACAAACAAGAAACATCACTCTTTATACCTAGACATAAATACTGATGCTGTAGATCACAATACATATTCCTGACTCCAAGATGAAATGTCCAAACATAGGAATGAATGTTAGGAATTATCTCTGCACATAATTTTGAAGGCACACACACATTCCCATGAAAATTAATGATCCCATCCTCACCCATTGTCCATCCAAGAATAGGGTCCTCTCTAGAAAATCTCTCTTATAGGACTACGCCTTATGAACCTTATAGATTCCTTATTCAAACTCGATCAATAAGAGTAGAGGTAATATCTATAGAAGATAGAAATGTCTTCTCCTATCTGTCATGAACCTCCAAATGCATCACATCGAATAGAGCCATATGTTACCACTCACTGCTGGCCTCACGAAAAACATTTATCTGAGTTATCTTTCTCAATGAATCTGCCACTGCATTGCTTTTCCTAGGCATGTAGGCAATCTCAATATCAAAGGACTGATGGTTCTTAGCCCACCTTCACTATCTAAAATTTAGATCGGGATTGATGAAGATATACATGAGAATTTTTTTGTTAGTGAAAACCACAAAATGCTCTCCTAAAGGGTACTTTCTCTAATAGTGTAAAGAATGAGTGGAAACATCCATCTCGAAATCGTGCGTCAGGTAATTTCTATCATTTGTCCTTAACTACCGAGACCCGTGCGCAATAACTCCTTCTCCAAGTATAAGCACAACTCTTATCCCCATACCTGAAGCATCACAGTTAATATTTTAGCTCTCGCCCAAATCAGAAAAATCTAGTATTGGTTCTAAAGTAAACCTACCTATAAGCTCGTGAAAGGCTGACTCATAAGAATATGACCACAAGTTCTTCACACCCTTCTTAGTCTGCCCCATCAATGGTGAATCTAGGTTTGAAAAGACCTGTATAAAACATCTATATTAACCAGCCAGCCCAAGAAAACTCAGTACCTGAAATAGATTCATAGGCTTCTCCAAGGAATCTATTGATCTCACTTTATCAGTGTCAAATAATACTATTGTCTTTGAGATAACATGTCCCAAGAGGTGAATCTGGTCCATCCCAGAGTTTCATTTTGAGATATTAGCATATAACTGATTCTCTCTCAGTGTACCCAAAACTATTTCAAGATGTGTATCATGGTCATGTTGTGTGAGAGAGAATACGAAAATATCATCCATGAAGACTACCATGAATAAATCCAAGTATGTATGGAACACTAGATTCATCATTTCCATAAAACTGTAGGCACGTTCGTGAGACTGAATGACATAACCAAAAACTCATATATACCATACCTACTCCAAAATGGTATAAGAGTTATATCAGATAGAATAACATGAAATTTATGGTATCTGTACTTCAAGTCAATCTTTGATAACACCCAGGCTCCTCAAAGCCGATCAAATATATCATAATTCCTCAGCAAGGGATATTTATTTCTGGACATCAACTGATTCAACTTCCAAAAATCACAAAACATCTAAGGGTACTAACCACCTTATCCGCAAATAGGATAGGAGAACTCCAAGGAGAAGTACATGGGTCTGATGAAAACAATTCCATGTAACTCCTATAACTACATCTTGATCTCATATAACTCTGGTGTATCCATCCTATAAAGAGGAATTTACAAATGTGCCACTCTTGGAATTAGCTCAATAGAAAATTCCACCTATCTCTTCAGAGGAAAACTGGAAAAGACTTCTAGAAATACATCCATGAAATGATCAACCAGTAGAGGAAACTCCAACTGTGAAGTCCACTAGTCATCTAAATATAGACTAGCAATATAAGTTATAACACCTCCCAACCCATAATGCTTGGTTCCTGATCTACTCTCCTGGACATCCCACGGTCCCTTATGAATAAATGATCCGCCCTTAGAAGGTGTGAAACTCAACCAATGACGTTAGAAATTGACAACATCAAAGAAGGGAAATAACAACTCCATTATGATAATGACATCATAGACTCTAATCTCTATGACATAATGGTCCCATAGAAACTGACACACACCAACCTTGATAGGGCAGTCCTTGACCTAACTTATACTAGTCGTTATTGTCCCCAATGGTGTGTCTAACATCATGATATCAATAGATGAAAAGATACAGAGCCCATGCCTCTCTAAAATAGAAACATATATTATTATATGGGTATCCCCTATATCAAAAAGCACAAAAGCTAAAACTGAGGTAATTTGGATCGTACCTCAAATTGTAGAGGGTCCAAGATCCTGGTCCTGCTGGGTCTACACCATCACAAATGTATGGCCTTCACCACAACCCTATGACACTTCTTGACCACTCTGAGTTGATCCCCCATGTTTTCACTGAAAGCCATGTGACTGGATACCATGGCCGCAACCTCCACCTCGGCCTGAACAACTGGATGAAATTCAGTTCCCAGCCTAGTGAGAAACTGGTGGTGTTGCTCCTAATCGCAGAGTCATAAAGGAACCCATGTCACCAGCTTCTAGTGAGAAGAACTGACAAAATCTCTGAAGATTGCCCATCTTGATAGAAGATCAACAATCCATTGGGTCTCTCGAGCAATGTGGCCTTGTATTCTGACTCTTTATACACTTCTATCACACCACCTTTCTACCAAAAAGTAGTGTCCTACCACCTTGGATCCCCATGTGTTGGCTCCCTGCGGCGCTTCCTGCTATCAGTAGGAGGGATACCAACTTTAAATGTTGTACCACCAGGGCTCCCCACTCTAGAATCCCTCATATTGTGCATTGTTAATAGCACCGGGTTGACTATAGATGTGATGGAAGTCAACCTGAAGATGTTCACCTAAGGTCTATTGTCGTTCTTGAGACCATCTTCAATCCTCCTCGCCTGAAATAACTCATCTCTTCCTGGGATAGGCATGAATCATTGCATCTCAGTGAAATGAGATGAGTACTACATGACTTAGGGAGTACCCTACTCCAGACTCATGAACTCTCGGGCATGATATGACCTCCAAGTATCCAGGTAGAATTAGTCATTGAAGAAATGTTGTAAATCATACCATGCCGTAACCAGCTCGTGTACAACCCATGATATCACATCCCACCATCTCTTGGTGGAATTGTGAAGCACATATGTAGTGAGCTTCATACTTTTCTATGAAGGTGTATCTTGGCGGTCGAAGATAGATTGAATGGCTTCTAACTATGTCTCTACAGCCTTAGATCCTCTATCCCCTATGAAGGTGGGAGGATGCAGCTGCTAGAAAACCCACTTCAACTCTTCCTTAGAAGGTTAAGGATGCGTTACTACTCATATGTTCTGCATAAACTTCAAATATATCTCTCAGTACTATTCATGAACAACCATGTCTGTAATGATGCATGTTGGAAAGACTGGAACAGCTAGAGGATCTACTAGATGTCCCTAATCATCTATATCCGGTTTCTGATCACTACCCTGTAACTGGAGAACAAATGGAGGATGTATCAGTTGCATGATTCTTCAAGGTCATGCGCAGATTGTATATCATGATTAATAGGGACTGAATCATAGAAATGTATGATGGGTACCAGAGAAAGAATGCATTAATGTTTTCCAAAACATGGATACACGGCCTGTATAATTCCTACAATGTGTTTCCACTTAAGCCTTCACATGGGTGTGTACTTTTTTCATCCCATGTCGTGTAACACCCCATACACATGACGTGTTGTACTAACACACCGCATGTACTTGAATCTTTTGTCCCTGCTTGATATCTTATACATGTCTTAGAAACTCAGTTTCCCGAGAACAAGACTACAAGATGAGTTAGTTACAAACACATCGTGTACTAGACGAACTTCACTGACCCGTGTTGTTAGTTACACAGCTTGTAACACGGTTGATTCTATGGATCATGTTTGTGCCAGACATAGCGTGTACAAAAAATATTTCACCGACACATGTTGTTTTTTATATGGTCGGACAAATGGTTTACACTACACAACGCGTTCAATCATGGCACGTGTGTGTATAACTTATGTTTTATCCATCTGTGTCGTTAATAACAAGGGTGGACACATGTTCTACACAAAAGGACTTGTACAATCGGTAGGCGTCATGTTCCACCAATGATTTCCCAACCCTATGCCTCTGACCACACATCCAGTGACATGGTTATAGACTACACGATCTTTACATATATAACATGGATTGTACTTAATAAAAATAGTTCCTTCCCAAATAGTAGGGCACATGTCTTGTGTTCTTCCTTACACTCTGTTTATGTTAGGTTTTTCTGTATAACTAGACTCAAAAACTACTTTGGAACGCATGAAAACCTTGAAAAGAACATTGATGTTCCAAATTCTGATCTGCAAGGGCCCATTCTCGCCGTGAATAAATGCATGGAATCTTATAATAGTCATATACAAGAAAAAAGGCAATGATCCACAAAATTCTGATACATGGGTTCCCATAACACCTAAAGAATCAATGTTTGGTGTTCATTATAACAAAACCATACATAATTCAATACCTTATCAAAAACAGGTATTCTATCAATGAATCTATCAATACAACATGAATTTCTAACACAACATACATCAAAACATAATGAAATCAATAATTCACCCTAGATGGTATGGAATGAATGCATGAAATGTGATCTCTAGAAAGTTCATATATGATGCATGAGATGGAATACCCTCATATCATTAGGTTGCATCATAAATAGAACTTCAATAAAATCAACAATAATATCACAAACCATGTGAATCACCCAATGATGAAACTAGTTCCATTGTAACAATTGAAAAACCAGAACAATTCTTGTAACGAGGTAAATTTTCTTTTCCTTGTACATAGGTTAGCTACTATTAGGAATAACTTATTACCAAGTAAATATTCTATTATATCCATGTCTATAGTCTCCAAACTGTAAGTCAAGATGAAATTAATTCCTTTGATAAATATTTGTAACGTCTTGATTTCTGAAGCCGCCCAGAGGTTCCCCATACCTTGTTGGTCATATGGCCTCAAGCACATTTCCCGAATGACAGTGGCTGCCGACTAGCAGCGATGGCCTTGGGTGTGATAGTTACGATACTATTCCCTCATTAGCAGAGTAACATAGAGGATGTAAAATAGTTAGCAATCGAAAAATCATTAATCCTATCATACAATAGTAAATGGTGGGAGACTATAAGTAATAACGAATGAAAAAATATATATATGATGCATGATACTCATGTATAGGAAAGTGCCCAAACAAATCCAAATTTGGGAATACAATACTAAACAAAAATAAAAAAGAATAGAAAGTAAATAGGTCCACAGTATCTCAAGCCTTATCTTTGTCCCATGCTCTCTAGCTCCATGAAAATCATGTACTTGAATGAGAAGGGAACATTACATTATCTAGAATGTAGCAATATAACCTGTTTGGTAAAAAAGGATGGCCCAAATATAGTGTGAGATGAAACCTAGAAGAAACCACCCAAAGATCTGTGCCTAACAGTTAGTGAATATATGTGGCCGGTAATGAACAAAATGAAGCAGTAAACAAGGAAGTACACATATCAACGGTGCGAAAAATTCAATTGCATTCATTTTCATATATCCAGTAAGAATCTAATCAAAAGAAGGTAACCCTATGGGATGTACTCATAACATAACCCCTCTAGTTCTACCCAACAAACACAACCAACCCACTTGGATGTACTCAAAGTCTAACCCCTTTGGTTTACCTTTAGCAAAGGCACTCTGAGGATGAACTCGTCGTCAATTCCCCTTGTTGTCTCATTTCGGTAACTAAGTGGCACTTTGAAGAAGCACTCAAAAATCAATCCCCCTATGGCCTATATTAATTAAAAAATAGACACCCAGAGGGAGAACATACATCCATCCCCCAATGGTCTCACAACATAAAAGAAAATAGACATACTGGAGAAGCCCTCAACGTCAATTCTCCCTATGGTGTACTGCACCAGGAATCCACATCACTATGTATGTCAATCGTGCACAACAATACATAAAATCCAAATTGAAACACAATTACTACATGGATAAACAATCTAAAACATATCTTAGCATGTTAGATAATAATCACTCCATCCAAACAATACTAGACCTGGAAAACAAAGCAGCCTAATAGGCAGGGTGGACCAAATAGTAAAAATATGAAAATATGGGAAGAACCTCTATAGAATGGAAAAATTAATCCTATTCATTACTAATTAACCACTATCCAAAAAAAACAAGGCATAGCAGGTAATAACATGTCTAATTCCATAAACATGCAATACCCCTTTCTTGGGTATTGGGCACTTTTTCACATAAAATTCCAAAATTAACTACGGATTGGAACAAACCACCTACCTTAGTGTCGTGAGATCGATATATGTGAACCTCATTTCCTGAATCACCCTATAACACCATAGATCTACAATAATGTAAAAAATGTGTCGTCGATGATAACTCGTGGGAGAGAGGAAATCAAGAGGTGGGGTTCACGAAGAGAGGAAAACTCATCTTTGCAATTCCAATACAACTAATGGAAGTCGAATCGGTGGACGCATGATGAGGTGTGGTCTCAGAAAAGATTTGTGGACGTGCATACGCTACTTGACGATACATGCATGGAACAAGACGGTTTTGTCTATCAAATACGACCTCGGTCAATTTAATAAAAAAAAGAAATCACCCACCGTGTTCTTTAAAAGTGCATGGCATGGAATTGCCTTTTACAGCCTCAACTTTAGGAACTCTCTTGGTCATCACACATATCTATGTACCCATTACCTAGCCAGTACTCGATCACCAGAGACAACTAATTACATGACATTTACTTAATGTACATGGCATGTACTCATGAAACTTCCAGAAACTCTTCTTTTCTTAAAAATCCAGAAAAAAAACTTACCTGAACAAAAAATTTGGGTTCTTACTTAAATCATTAATGTTGGATGCATCTATTGAGCATTGGACATGGTGTGTTGTGTCAATAGGGACATTGGGTATGTTATCCTAATTTGGTAAATGGGATTCAGAACTCTAGAATTATACCTTTTTGTATTGTGGTACCTCACTCCATGTGGATTTTTTTATAAGAATTCTTTTTTGGTTTTCTATTTCATATACATTCTTATGGAGGAGAACTTTTTTACATGAATGTTGACTGTTGTATTGTCCTATTTTTCGCCCTGTGTGGATCAGGAACACCCTTCAGGTTATGTCAGGACCAACTAGATTATCAGGTTACAAAGTTTCTTGAGATTGTTCTTGACACATCCATCCCAATACATGGTTTTAGAGGTTCCAGGTTCACTTAATAACTCAATAAATGTTAGAAAACAGTCAACTATCTCTTCAGGGTCTGCTTCATGACACACATATACACACATTCTTCACGAATCACAACTCTAGTCACTAACCCAATGAAACTCTAACCACATTTAATCCATGTACCTAATGGAACAATGGTAACACTCTATCTTACCATGCGGGCTCTTGGCACAACCATGAACTCATTAGTTAGTATTCCACAGTGAAGATTGATGGGTTGACCTGGATGCCCACCCATGTAGTGGTGAATAGGTACTCATTTGGACCAATTGTATGACACATTTTTTCTACTTATTTAGTTTATAATTAATTATTTATTGAAGAATATTATTATTCTATAATTAATATATGTTTAAAAATATTTCAACCTTATATTATTAATATTTGTATATTTATATTAAATTGAATCAAAATTTAGGTTCACATATTAATACTAATTGTTAATATGAACACTTATTATAAGAATAATATTATTATATTTTAAAAATACAAAACTCAAATAACAAATGACTTAAAATAAGAGACTATTTGAATTTAATTTTTTTAATATTAAAAATTAAATATCCAAATATTTTATATTTAAAATAATTGTTAATAATTAGTTATATTTATTAAAAAGTCTCATAATATCTTAAATTATATTCATAGATATTATTATGAAATATTAACATTGTATTACAAACACTATATATAATTTAGTTTTTAATGACAGTGAAATTTAGTTAAATAATATATCTATATATATATATTAATATATTTTCATTGATATTGAATTTATATTTTTATATATAAATGGAATTTGTTTAGAAATATTTAAAAAGAAATATTTTTATATTTTCAATATATGGGATTAATTTACAATGAAAACTTATTTTGATTAATGACAATCACTTCATGAAATATAATTTTTATTTAAACTCATTTTAATTTTTTTAACTAAAAAATCATTTTACATTCATTAATGAATGAAGAAAACTATGCTTACAATTTCTTGGTAGTTAAAATTCCTCAAATACTAACTGAAATATGATTCCTCTTGTTTTATTGTGGGGAACAAGATTTAGATAGACACATTTTTCTCATGATCTTTTGTAAAAATGTTTTGCTCAAATTTGTTTAGAGGGGAAATATTTATGGTCTTCACCGATGAATATAATTCACTGATAATCTTATTCTTATTAAAATTTTATGTACATTTATATCCATCTGAAGATCAATCAATAGAAAATTTTCAATTTCCCATGGCCCATACCTTCGTTATATGTTATTTTTTCCACAATCTAGACATAGTTTCCCCCCTCTACCTATCATTCTCATGGAAATGATTTTTGAGGGTTAATTTTGTGGGAATTGTATAAAATAACCAATAGGTGTAATTTATATTCATTTGAATGGATAATGTATCATGAGAAACTATGTAGATCATTTGATTGATTCTTACCATAGTAAATGAAGTAAAATTTTTTTATATGGGGTATATATTGGGATTCGAATTCACCAAGTTCATGAGTTAATGGATAACTTATATTTTCCACTACTACATCATAGAATACCCATGTATATTACTATAATAGGGTATTGGTGGGGTGAGGGTTCCATAATTATTAAATATTAGGTTCTTTCTAGTATTTCACCAATGGAATCCTGCACTACAACCCACTTGATTTTGGGGAATAATTCATGCATGTGTTAGTGTTTTTTATGTCGTGATTCAAGGGATATTTCAACTAATGGTGGCATTATTATAATGGAATTTTCCATCCTCAAAATAAAATTTTATTAAAACTTGTGTATGGTATGATATAATAGAATATCAATACCAATATCCAAATAATTGTTTCATTTCTAATTCGTAGAGATGAAATTTTTCTAGTGGAAATGAACGTTTTCTTTTGTAATTCCTGTGACTATGACTAAAAAAATCGAAGATGTTTCAATACATATTTCTGATGGGAATCAAATATTTTTTAGTGGGGTAAATTTTTTTCTCTCCATGTTATCACCATCCTCTACAGTGCATGTCAGTTGATATACATGCAATTAGAATGTTTAGTGAAATCAAACCATTTTGGAATGAATGGATGATATATCTATATATCATTCTCAACACTTTGTGTCTTACGACTAATAGTTTTGTTACGTAATAATGATAGTATATATATTATATTTATTTATCATGGTTGACATACCATTATATGATATATGTATTATATTCTTAGATATGTGATGTGTAACCTAATATATGTTTTTGTAATGTCATCATTCATAGATACTATCCCCTGAATATATTTCTAAGAGACGTATATGGGACATAAAATGAATCTATTTTTATCTTCATATTGTAAATTAACTATGTATATAACATTTATATTATCAACTGAGAAGGATATTTCTACTTAATATAAATAGAGATGTATTACCATAATTAACATATTAGTGAATATATGATTTCCCAAAATTTGTTATACATTGTTAGTGAACTAGTAGTCCAATGGAGGTGAAGATGTTATACATCAACTAAAAATTTCTCCTTACTGGGATAAAATTTCACTAGTTTCTTTTGAGGACCCTAATGATTCTAGTCTTGAACACCAAATTTCCTTTAAATTTATGGCATGTCTCTGGATGCCTATGTATATAGATGATCCTTATACTTTTATAAAATAAATAAACATGGAGAATATTCACAATGGAAACCATGATTTTGACCCCCATGGTTATATATATATATATATCTATATCATCAATTATTTGGGGATTTCTATATTGACATGATTTTCTGTAGTATTGATAAAAATTGTATAATATACAGTAGGGATGTATTTTAAGCTACAATCTCTCTTTTCCTCGAGGAGGTACCTTATATTTTTTTAAACAAGGTAGATTTTTATAGATATGAAATTCATTATTATTTATTATCTAGTTATGAGGAGTACATTCACCTCTCACAATGAGAGGTGAGTTTTGATGAATGGTCACCATGTTTCCATGGTGAGGACTATATGGAAGGCACTCAAGGGATCACCTATAGATATTATAATTATATAATTATATATAATACATAAACGAATAAAAAAATATTAAATTTCAATTAATGAGACAATAAATTATTTTCACAAATTCAAGATATGATGAAGTTACTCAAAAGCATATGAATTGGTTATTGAAGACATATTATCCAACAATTGTATTATAATATTCACACTCTCATATTTATTCATTTATACTCTCCATCATGTGACTGAAATTTTTTTCATGGAATATATATCTTGATATGTTGGGTAACACCTAAGAAACTACCATATTTAAATTACATAATGTCATATATCATCCTGATACTAGACTGGAATATAATCATTTTTTCTTGAATCATGAATATGGTTTTTTTCATTTAATTCGGTGGAATATGGGCCCTTTTATATGTAACTATTTATATATTCTAATTTAATTTTGTATACTATGTGGTATTAGGAATATGTGTCCTCACCAATATTTACAATGAAATATTTCAGTGAGATTTTATGTTGTTGGATAAGATTATGACCTTCCATGACATAAATAATGAGATGTGTGGTAGAAGAAAAGTTGGAATGGTTATGTGGTATGGATCATATTCATCATTTATAGTGGACTGACATTCTTAATGATAGTGTAATATGTTCCCACTCTTGAAAAGCTCTCCCACTATACCAATTGGCTATTCTTTTTGTGGGAGAGGGAATATAATAATTTCCCTATTCATCGCCATGATATATTGATGGTGGAATTTCATTTATAATTTTATGATATACTGACAATTTTTAATATCTTGATTTTTTATATAACTCTATTCAATGTACACCATCATAATTGTTTTTATTTCCATGTCGATACTGTAATATTGGGTCATTCTTCAATTGTAATTGGGTTATATATTCACCAATTAAATAAATTTAATATCAAAATATTTAAATGGTAATAATTTATAGACATTATAGTTTAATAATTATTCATATGTTTTTTAATTATTTAATCACCTTGTATAAATCAATTTTATCTTATTTGTATAATTTTATGATTTTTGGTGTGTATTGAGCTTTAATGATAAAATTGATTAACTCTGTAAATTTCATAGTTTTCATTAATATTGTTTCTAGGAATATCATTTAAAATTTAGATTAAAGTTTACTGATTCATTTTTGGTTTTGTTCCATTGTTTATCAGATATAATATATTCTTCTGGAGAAATATCCCTTTTGAATTCTGAAAGCCCAAAAAAATATATCAATGTGAGAACTCTTTTGGGTTTAAGGAATATATCCTTCCTCATTCCATGAGTCATATCTCAAGATACCGAACATAAAATTATATGATTTTAGATGGGTTCAAATTCCAATTTGACAAGCAAGTTTAATATTAAATTTTAAGGACACGTAATTTCAATTAGGGCATCCTTGTACCAGTCAAAGATGGGTCGGTTGAATAGTATTTAGCATCCCGAAAAAGACAGTTCTATTTTTTCGATCATAACTATTTATACATGGGTCCAATTTCCCCTAAATTTCACGGGTAGTAATCCAACATCATTCCTCAAATCATACAATAGGGGACCTTGTGGTGATTTATCTATATGGTGGTCATAACTAAAGAATACATATTTTGTACATATTTTAGAGGAAAAGGTTTATGGTCATTCATTTCATTAATTTATTATTATTATATTTTTAATGCCTAAAAAATAACCCTTCTTATATATTAACCTTCCCATGGTGGCGTAAATATTCTATGTGATTTGGTAGGTTAGGTTTTATCTTTTTAATGTTTTAGTTCTTTCATTTGTTTGAATTAAAACACTCTTCCTTCTATATTTTCTATTTCAAATTTTAAAAATTGTTTTAAATATCTTCTGTGATT
Source organism: Viscum album (assembly GCA_963277665.1). Classification (NCBI taxonomy): domain Eukaryota; kingdom Viridiplantae; phylum Streptophyta; class Magnoliopsida; order Santalales; family Viscaceae; genus Viscum; species Viscum album. The sequence goes on along the minus strand of OY728135.1, from coordinate 1,998,435,083 downwards.
ATATTTTATTTTAGACTATATTATTCACATTTCATTGATAAAGGATAAAAATTTACCTCCACTAAATTCTAGGCTATATACGACAGAATAGATCTGGTCTTAGTGGTGAATTATTGGGTGATCGTCAGTACATATCATAGGTGTAGTTATTATTTTTCATTGTTTGGGATTAAAAACACCATGTAAGGAATTTATTAAATTATTTTATGGTATTTTTTGCAACACTTTCACAAAATGAAGGAGAATATACCAAAATAATATCTTGGTATGGTTTATTCTCCCCATCACAATTGACCAAAGGAGTGAGAGGATGAAATCAGGAAATCTCACTTTAATCAGCTTAGTATAAAACTATTTGATTAATTATAAGTATGATAACATTGAAATTGAAAAAAACCCTACCTGATCACCAAATTAATATCTCTATTTTTAATCACATGCATTTTCAATTTTATTTCAATATTTTTTCCAAAAAAATAACATTTTTAGTTTTTTTCTAATCCAAAATAACCACATATTGATTATTTAATATTAATGTGAGATCTTGATTGTTGTGTGTTCCACTATAGAGACCACCTACATTAACCACTATTCTACATTTTTACTTAGGAAATAATTTCTTCCACACCCCATGAATGGCATGTGTCATACATGGAACTATTGTCGAGGATTTATTTCTAACTATATAATTGAATGTATTTGACTCTTTTCAAATTAAATTATAAACCAAAATTTTTCTGTCGTGATGATTTCAAAGGATTATTTCACAATTTCAGGGGACCACTATCTTCTTGTGGAACAAATAGGTTTGGCATATTATGATATATTTATGATAAATGAAAATTAAATAATAATAGAAAAATTCTATAGAATAGTAAAACTATCATCTAAATATGTTCGTGCATTTATGGATCCACCAGAACCTATGTATGGGAATGAGGAGGTCATTAAGATAATATTTACAACTGAGCTACATGTGGATTATCAAAAAGATCTAAATGGATTCTATAATGAGTGTGAAGAATTACTAGATCCCCTTATTCATTGCAAAGTATAAGATACATAAACATTAAATGAATAAATCACAAAAGGGATTATATTTTATGAAAAGATAGATAATTATGACGACCCACATTAATAATGTAAAATTATACTATAAGAGGAACCTTCTACTGAACAATCAATTAATGATGATCAAACTCAGGGAGGTAATAATTTCATAGAAAATTTTAATTCCGATTATATAAAATATGAATTGATTATTACCTCCACTTATTATAAGTTTCTTAATTTGGCCTACAATTTTATTATCTTGGTGGATGAGGAAGAAAATTAAGATAAAAATCCTAATGAAAAAATGGAGCTCCCTAAACATGATGAACACATATTTGAGGTTCTTTAGGAAGATATCAAATTGGTTTTTCCAATAGATAAAAGAAAGGAAATATTTTTTACATTGAAAGGGATGAATAGGAAATTGATTCATAATATTTTCATTTTATTCAAAATTAATTACACTCTGATTCTCCCATTAAAAATTCTATTCATGCAACATACCTTGAGAAACAAATTGATAATGATGAAGTGGTTGTGAAAGTGGTAACCATGAAATAGGAGGAGTTATTCTTTATCCTAATACCACCATTCATGATTCATCCCATTTTAATGGGGTGGATATGGAATACTATAAACATGTAGTCCTAAAAAAATACATTCATGTTAGAATGAAGAAGTTCCGGTTGTTCATATTATTGAAACTCCACGCATCATGAGATTGAGGATAACCAACATGAATTCCCCATCTGGAGGAAATCAAAACCTAAGGCCCACATAGGAAATTAAACAAAGATCTAAATTTAATTTCACATTCTCAATATTTTATTATATTTTATTGAATTTATAATGTTGTTTTCTATAGTTTTTTTGCAGGTTTTTAGTGTGTAACACTTATGAGCTTAACACAGCATTCCATTTAAAATAATTCAGTTTGAACCTATCCTTTTCAAATTTTTTATTGATTTGATTAAAATAAATATATTAGTACATTTTAAATCAATTATAATTCAATTCTCACATTGCATCATTTTGGTGCATGGGTGGGAACCTAAGGGATCCTTTGTTGTTTAGTATTTTAACTAGATTTGTTTTTCTGTTTTTTATTTGTGTTTTTCAAAAAATAATCATTTTTAAACTATTTGAGTTAAAGTGATTATAATTTCATTTAGTGAAACCAATTTAAATGAGTGAATCAATTAATCCAATGAAACTAAGTTTTAATTAATACTGAAAATGAATTTGGTTAAAGACCAAATATTAAAAAAAAATTGGGTAATGTAATTTAATTTTTTAATATCATTCCACATCTCCCTGGTTTGATCATTGAAATCACATTCTCTAATGACATTAGAACCTATTTTTCATTCTTTTTCATTTATCTCACATCTATATTGAACCAGAAATTTCATTATTAAAACATAGTTTGATTTATTTGTATAAAAACATGAGTGTTTGAGGTACTTGTGAATTAAATAATTGAGCCATCTCTTTGGTTTTAACTCCCCATATTCAAATAATCCTTTTATTATATCAAATTTTTCATATTAAAACCATACATCTCTTAGTATCCATGAAAAACCTATTTGGTTGGACACATTATTATACAATTTTCACTATCCAACTTCCTCATAAAGTGAAATTTCATGATTTTGTGGAACACAATTGTGGGGGAAGCTATATTTTATTGTGCTACCTCATTTTGTGATAATTTGGGTGAAAATAAAATGTTGAATATATTTTATTTCTACTAAAATAATAATTATTTTGAATGTTGTAACATTTATAGGTAAATCAATATATGTGTTTTTATTCTTTGTAGAGTTTCTAATGGATGATGAAAGTTGTGCCTTATATGGGGAATTCATGAAAAATTATGTTTAAGAATATTGAAATGTTTTATTCTCAAATATTGAACTGTATGAACATTTCAATATTATTCCGGATGATAAATCTCATTTTTTACTAGGTGGAGTGAAGCGAAGACCATAATTAAGAGAAAATTAGAATCATACAATTTTTAATAAAAAATGACCCAAGCACTCCTTATTCTTCTTCAAAAATATTCACATCTAAATCCTACCAACTAAAAGTCAAAAATAACCTAAAATTCATCATGGTAAACACATGTCCTGGATTCACATCGGGTGGAGATGTAGGGAATTTATCAATCCTATGGTTACCCTTTTATGAGTTCGGAGGGGATAGACATTGCTGAGAAATTATCATTAGTTTGATAAGAGAAAAATGAAAAGTGAGGAAAGTGTTTTATGGGCATGGGATGATAAATGATTTGGGAATATATTTAATTATATTAATAAAGAACATGAAACAATGGGTTTTGATGAGTCGTGATATCTTTTGTTTCATGGTATTGAATTTGCGTATCTCATCGATTTATGTTTCAAATTTTCTTTGATTTTATATTGTTATTTACTTGATACCATTCCAAGTGATACGTGTAGAGTAATTGATAGAGATAATATTTTAATAATTATTCTATGTAATTCCAATATTTTAATCCCTTAAAATTAATCAATTTGATATTATTGGTATACTTTTATGATTTTTGGTGTGTTTTGTCTATAAATGTTAAAACTGGTTAATTATATAAATTGAAAAGTTTTAATTTAGCTATGTATTTCAGGTCTAACATTTAAAATTTTTATCTATTTTTTGTGATTACTTTTCTTTTTCATCCATATTTCATTACATACAATATATTTATCTGGATAAAGAGCAAATTAAAACTCCAAAAATAAAAAACAAATATATCAATATGAATACTTTTTCTGGTCGGTAGAATCAATGATGCATCCTACTATGATGATGATCTAGAGAATCTAATTTCAAAATTGGATAAATCTAGATGGGATAAAAATCCAAATCGACGAGGAGGTTACACATTAAATTTATTGGATAAATGATATCATTTAGCCACCCATGAACCAATAAAAGTGGGGTCTGTTGAATACTATTTATTGACGAAGAAAAGTTCGATATTTTATTTTAGACATTACTCTTTCTATATGGTGACAATTGCTATGAAATTTATAGGGTTTCTACCAAAAATCATTCCTCACATATTATAAGAAGGTACATTGGTATGATTTGAGGATATGGTGGGAATAACGAAAGTAGCATTATGGTGGAATAATTCAGGAGGTGTAATTTGATGTTCATTATTTTACCTATTTTATTTTTACTCATTTTTTAATTCCATCAACTTCCCCCTTTATATAAATTAACATTAACATAGTGGTGTAAATAATATCCATGATTTTTGAATGTTATGGTTTTTTCTATTCTAATATCTAATTTCTGGAATTATATTGAATAAAAAGTCTCTCCCTTATGTAGTTTTGGTTTCAAATTGAACAAATGGTTTTTATTATCTTGTGAGATTGAATGAGATTTTAGATTTTGTTATTAATATTGACTTGGTAAATGATAATTATCTCCCCCACTAGGTTCTAGTCTATATATTAGGGAATTTATTATCTCTTAGTGGTGAATTACTCGATAATTTTCATTACATGTGGAAGGTGTAGTTATTTTTCCTAATTGTTTGGGATTAACAAGACATGATTGGGAATTTCCTAAATCAATTGAAGGTATTTTATAAAACTGTTTCACAAAAATAATGAGATAATACCAAAATAAGATATTGGTATGGTTTACTCTCACTATCACCATTGACCAAAGGAGTTAGAGGAAGACATCATGAAATATTATTTTAATCGGATTAGTAGAAGTTGATTGGATTAATTGGAACTATGATAACATTGAAATAGTAAAACAAACACCAAACTGATCACCAAATTCATATGTACATTTTTAACCACATGTATTTTCAATCTTCCCAATACATTTCTTCAACTATATTCCTTTTTTAGTTTCATATTTTTAAAAATAAATGAATTAAAATAACAACCACCACTCCATTCATTAATTTTAAGGTGATCTTGTAATTGTTGTGTGCTCCTCTCTGGAGACAACCTAGGTTAACCACTTTACCACATTTTAAAATAGTAAATAATTGTTTTTTACAAACCAATTGTAGGTACATGTCAATCATGTGTTTATTAATTAATAAGGTAATTGACCAATTTTATAGTGGGATATCCCAAAATTCTCACCATAATGAATGTTGAGTGAATGTTCTTTCAATATGAGTGGAATTAGGAATATAGGTCTGCTAATTGACATATATTTATTGTATCTCTTTTAATTTACTCCTCATGGGAGCCTTTCTGAAAGAATATATATTTATCATATCAATTTTGAAATATCCTTACATTGTTTTTAACATAAATATATATCAAATTACTTGACAATGATCATAGGGTCTACTGTCTTGGTAAACTAGGTACAAAAAACTAAAATCATGGAACTAAAAAAATATTTCTTTATAAAATCTTCATAATCTTCTTCTGACATCCTTTGATCCATTAAATACTCATAGGATAACATGTAGATAACATGAACAATGGGATGATCTAAATGCTCAGAATGGGATTAAATATAATAATAAAGCTCAGAACATGAGATCAAATTCATGAAAAAATTATATAGAAATGAAAAGATCATGATTAAACATTAGGAATCATAACTTATAGAACATGGGATATTATATTCATAGAATCATAGTATTATTTAACAAATATAAAATATATATTTAGGAATATTCAAGGCTCGTTGCACGTAGAGTAACAGGAGTCAAGGCTAACAACCAAGACAATTTCACATGGATCATGTGTCATGGCTAACCGCTATGCCCATATCACATAACGTCTCAGGAGAATAAAAATTACCCAAAACATTGTTGCACTATCTAGGTTCATCCATCAGATCCATTTCATGAATATGTTTTTTTTAAATGAATCATGTATAATCAATCATAAATTAATATAAGGGTATCCATATATAGGACTGGTCATCATAATCATTTCATAATTAATAATAAATTGGTATTTCATACATGTGTTCATGAGACAAAGGAATTAAAATATAAATGGAGGTGCCTCGTACCTGGTTGGTCACATGGCTTCAAGTGCATTTCCTCGAACGCCTGAGACTAGCAACTAGAATCAAGGGCCTTGGGTATGATAATTGGGATACTATACCCTCCTTGGCATAGTATCCCAATGGAAGTAAAATATATTGCAATAGCGGATGCAGTAATTATACCATACAATAGTAAACAGCAGAATACATGAAGTAATAATGACTGTGCATATATATATATATATATGATAGATGTTACATATGTCTATGAATGCACCCAAACAAATCACAATGCTTGAATATAGTACTAAATCAAAGTACAAAAGAAAAGAAAGTAAATTTCTCTACAACATCAAAAGCCTTAGCTTGGTCCCATGCTCCCCAGCTCTACGACAATCAATTAGCTCATGTAGAAGGGTGCATAAACTTATCTAGACTAGAAAAAATATAATAAGTTTGGGCCAAAAAGCATGACCCAAACAGTGTATGAGATGAATACCAGTAGGCATCAGCTCATAGATCTGTGCCTAACAGTTAGTAAATATATATGGTAGGCAATATAAAAAATGAATTAGTAAAAAAGTAAGAACACATAGTAAAAATCCTCAAAATTCAATTGAATGCACTTTAAAATATCACATAAATAGATAATAAATAAGAGTTAAACCTCTGGGATGTACTCCCATCCTCACCCATGTGGTTCAGCCAAACATACACAAGAAACCCACTATGAAGTACCGACAGTCTAACCCCTCTATTTCAGCTTTAGAAAAGAAACTCTGAGGAAGCACTCACTGTCAATTTCCCTTTTAGTCTCCTATAGGTAACTAATAGAAAATATGAGGAATCACCCAACATCTGATTCTCCATGTGATTTGTATTGAGGAAATTATAGACACTCTGAGGGAGAACATGCATCCATCCCACATATGGTCTCGTGACGTAAAAGTAAACAGACACTCTGAAGAAGCCCTCAACATTATTTCTCTATGTGGTCTACTACACTAGGTTCCCTTAGCCCTGTGTATATCAATCCTAATAAACAATAAATGGCATCCAAATTAAACCTCAAGGAATACTTGGATAAACAATCCATAACATATCATAGCATGTATGATAATAATCACTCAATCAAAACAATACTGGGCATGGAAAATAAAGAAGCCTAATAGGAAAGGTAAAGCAGATGGTCAAAAAAAGTAAAAATGGGGAAAACCTCTATAGAATGGAACAGTAAACCCTGTTCATAATCAATTAAACTCTATCCAAACAAACAGGGAATAACAGGCACTAACATGGTTAAAAACCATAAACATGCAATAACATGTTCTTAGGTATTGGTCACTTTTGTACATCAAATTCAAAGAATAACAATGGAAATGAACAAACCACCTACCTCAATGTTGTGAGTTCGATATTATTGATCCTCAGGCATTGAATCACCCAAGAACATTGTAGATCTATAAATAAATTAAAAACATTCAACCAAGGATAACTCATTAGAGAGGAGAAATAAATTGATAAGGATTAAGAAGAAAGGTGAACTCAACGATGTAATTCCAAAACAACCATCAAAGTCAAATCAGAGGACAGATGGTGAGTCAGGGGCTCGGAAAAGATTCCAAGTCACACAAATGCTCCTTGATGAGGTGGGTGTAAAAGAGGATGGTTTTTTCCATTATACGTGACCACAGTCTGTTTAATGAAAATAAAGAAAGTACATGGCGTTTAATTTCATTTTCAGGCCTTCTCTTTAGGCGGTCTCCATGTCACCACACATGGCCATGTACTCGGTTTTTACCCGGCTAGTACACAGTCACCCACGGAAACCGAGTACATGTCGTGTACTTAATGTACATGACCTGTACTCCTAAAATTAAAAAAAACAGATCTTCTTCTAAAAAACAACCTGAACAAAACATACCTGAAAAAAAAATTAGTGTTCCTACAAACTTCCACCCTTAATGAAATTCATCCCAGAATTTCTATAGCAAGGGTGCGTTGAATAATAAACCTTGAAAATCTCCATCCACTGTGTTCGTACATCGACCTCCTTCTCCCATGTTTCGTCTTTTACTCACCCATGAATCCATATATATTGTACCAGAGGAACATACTAGCCATGGAGAACCTTCCCACATTGATATACAATTTGAATAAGATTCTATTCGAAAGATGCGTCCACCCCTAACTCATCATCCTCAGGTTGGAAAATTAGAGGTGGGTCTGAGAAGTAATATCAAATATGAGAAATGTGGAAGACATCATGCATAGCCCGGTGCCTCTGAGGTAATTTTAATAGATAGGCAACCATCCCAACCTTCACTAAAACCTCAAATAGCCCAACTTACCTCATTGAAATCTTACCCTACCTCCTAATTCTCATGTGTCCCACCCTCAGTGTAACACGCTAGAAATCGAGATCTCTAACCTCGAACTCTATTGGAAATATCTGCATATCAGTATAAGACTTCTATTGTGATTTTCAGTTTCCATCCTCTTCTGAATAAACTCAATCACCTCCATTGTCTCATGGACATGAGGAGATCTCAGCATAGCTTCCTCTCCTACCTCCAACCAGCATAAAGGTTGATCAATATGGCCTACCATTTAAATTCTCAAAAGGTTCCATCATAATAGTTTATTGAAAACTATTATTGTAGAAAAAAATCACAAGTGTAAAGTGCTTCTCCCAAGAAGCTCTAAAATCTAGGATTCATTCTCGAAACATGTCCTCAAGAACCCGAATCATACGCTTTGACTGGCCATCTGTTTGAGGATGGTAAGATGCACTCACAAGTACCTGTGTACCCAAAGCCTTTTATAATCCCTTCCTCATCGGACAATTAAAACGTGTGTCTATTTCTGACACAATTGATTGTGGAACCCCTTGCAAATGTACAATCTATCAGATATACAACCTCCCAAGATTATCAACATTAATGATCTTCTTGATTGGAAAGAAGTGGGAAACCTTCCTGAGTCTATCAATGACAACCCATATGGAATAATTCCTTCATGGTGACATCGGGAAACCAATCATCAAATCCATCGCTGCATCATTCCACTTCCAATTGGGAATTGGTAACTGCTGAAAAATCCTTGATGGTCACTGATGCTCCACCTCCACCATGAGATAGGTGGAACACCTCATGAGAAAACCAACAACATCACTCTTCAAACTAGGCCACCAATACTGAAGCTGTAGATTACGATACATCTTCGTTACACGAAGATGAAATTCCCCAACTATGGAATGAAAGTCCCACATAAGCTCTTATCCTATGCCTGATGGCACCCACACGTGCCCATGGAAATGAATGTTCTCATCCTCTCATATTGTCAATCGAGGAATATGGTTCTCTCCTAAAATAATCTCCCGTAGGACTAGTCCTTCTGAATCAAATAGCTTCCTCATTCGAACTCGATCAAGAAGAGTAGAGGTAAAAAATACAGAAGATTGAAATGTCTTCCCATATCCGTGGTTCAACTCCAAATGCATCTTAGAGAATAGATCCATAAGCTACCACAAACTACTTGCCTCCTTAACTGTATGTATCTGATTTCACCTACTCAACACATCAACCACTGTCTTGCCTTTCCTAGGTGTGGAGGGAACATACAAGTCAAAGGACTGATGGTATTCAACACACCTTCACTGTCTCAAATTTATATCATGCTGAGTGAAGATATACTTGAGAATTTTGTGGTTGGTGAAGACCAAAAAATGCCGACTCTAGGAAAACTAGTATTCGTGTAGAAGTCGCCCTCCCTTTCTGCTCCAAAAGGATGACTCACAAGAAACAGACCACACGTTCTTCTCACCGATATTATTCAAGCATGTCAGTTGAACTTATTGGCTCGAAAAGACCTTTATAATATTTTTGAAGTAACAATCCATCCCTAGAAAACTATGTCCCTCAATGATGATCTTAGTGTACTCCCTAGACACTACTACTCTCACATTCTCTGGGTCTACTAATATTGTTGTCTCTATGATAACATGAACTATGATGTGAATCTTTTAAATAAAAAAGTGGAATTTTGAAATAATTGCATATAAATGATGCTCTCCCAGTGTACTCGGTTCATCAGCACCATGAAAACAATAGGAGCATTCATGAGGCCGAATTACATAACCACATACTCGTATAAACCTTACCTAATCTGAAATACTATAAGAGGTATATCAGATGGTCTAACGTGCAAGTGATTATATCTGGACCTCAAATCAATCTTCGAGACCACATGGTCTCCTCTATGATAATCTAATAAGAAATCAATTCTTGAAAAGGGATATCGATTTTTGAGCGTCATCCAGTTCCACATCCAATAATCCACACAAATTATAAGGCTACTATCCTCTGTCATCATAGCTAAGATAGGCGAACCCCAAAGAGATGTACTGGGTCGAATGAAAACCTTTTCCTGCAAATCCTCCAATTGCTTCTTCAGCTCCTATAACTAGGGTGTAGCCATAATATAAAGAGGAATGGACACTGGTTCCACTCCTAGCATGATATCAATAGGAAAATCCACCTCACGCTCTGGATGAAAACATGAAAAGTCCTCTAGAAAGACATCCCTGAAACGATCCACCAAAGGAAGAAACTCCAAATGTGAAGTCCCCTAGTCATCTGGATATAGACTAGAAATATGGACTATCACTTCTCTCAACCGATGATGCTTGTGTCTAGATTCACTTGACTTGACATTTCACTAACCCATATAAAGAAAAGATATGCCCTCTAGTGATGTGAAACTCACCCTACGACGATAGAAATCGACAAAATCTTGGAAGGGAAAAAACCAGTCCATTATGAGAATGACATCATTGATTTCCATATCATGGACAAAAATAACCCATAGAAACTGAAACCCACCATCCTGGAGAGGGAAAACCTTGAACTTACGTATTCTAGTCGTTCCTGTCCCTAATGGTGTGTCTAACTTCAAGATATCCACAAATAAAAAGATACAGAGACCAATGTTCTCCACAATATAAATAGTTAAAATTCTATGTAAAGCCCCCGTATCAAAAAAGGATGAAGCTAAAACTGTGTAAATTAGGATCGTACATTAAACTGTAGCGGGTTCGGCATCCTACTCTAGCTTGGTCTGCTCCATTGAAAATGTATGACCTGCACCGCAGCCCTTAGACCCTACCAGACCACTCTGAGCTGATACACGCTGTTGTTGTTGAAGGCCTAGCGACTGGCTACCACAGCCAAAAGCTCGTCCTCTACTGGAAATGATGGAAGAACTCAACTTCCAATCTTGATGAGAAACTGGAGGTGCTTCTCTTGAATGCATAATCATAGAAGAACTAATGCCACCAGCTACACGTGAGAAGAACTGATAGAAGAACTAAAGATAGACTATATTTCTACATGATTGGCACTCAATTGGGTCAGTCAGATAATGTGTCCTCGTATTACCTCTCTTCCTTCAATTGTAGCACACCGCCTTGCTACCAGAAGAAGTGTCCCACATCGTTGGATTCTCATGCATTGACACCCTGTGGTGCTTCCTACTGTCAGTAGGAGGGATACCAACTCGAGATGTCAAATAGACTTGGATCACCACTCTAGAATAACGTAGATTGTGATCCATGACTAGTGCATGGTTTACTATAGAAATGATGGAAGTAAACCTGATGATATTCACCCACGGTCAGATGTTGTTCCTGAGAAAATCCTCAAATTTCCTCCCTGGAAATAAATCATCACCTCCTTGGATAGGCATGAAGCACTGAAGCTCAGTGAAATGAGAAGAGAACTCCATCACTAAGAGTGTACCCTACTCCAGACTCATGAACTATTGGGAACTATAATCCATCAATGTCTTCAAGTGGAAGTACTCATAGAAGGAATTTTGTAACTCATCCCATGCCATAACCTGCTGGCGTCCAGCCTGTGAGATCACTTACCACCATATCTTGAAGGAATTTTGAAGCATATACGCCTCAAGCATCACCCTCATCTCTGGAGGTGTCTTCAGATAGTCTATGATAGATAACATGGATTCTAACTATGACTCTGTAGCCTGAGGACCTTCGTCCCGAGTGATGGTGGGAGGATTCTGCTGCTGGAAAACCCACGTCAACACTACCATAAAAGGGGCAGTATGTGGTACTCCTCAGATGGTCTGCATAAACCTCATAAATCCCTCTTGGAACTGTGCGTCAACACCCATGTCTGGAATGATGGCTACTGCCAAGACTGCACGATATGGGGAACTGCTGATAGTCCTTTATCAGCTATATCTTGTGTTTGATCACTATCCTATAACTAGTAGACAATCGGAGGATGTCTCAATGGCATGACTCTGCAAGGTCAAGCGCACACCTTAGATCAATATTAAAATAGACTAAATCTATTATGTGTATGAAGTGACAAGATAAATAAAAAATTCAGGTTTTTAAAAATAGTGATACACGGAGGGTATATTTCCTACACAGCGTGTCCCCTTAAGCCTTCACATGGGTGTGTACTTTTGTCAACCCAGTGCGTGTAACATCCCATACGCATAACGTGTTGTCATAACAGATAGAGTGTACATGAATCCTCTTTCCTTTCCAGAGTTATTCTACTTGTCTATGCCATAATATTTCTCTATAAAAAGACTATATGGTGTGGTAGTTATAGAAATTATGTGTACTAGATGAACTTCAATGACCCGTGTTTTTAGTCACACGACCAGTTACATGACTGACACTACACAACATATTTGTGCCAGCCACAGTGTGTACTAGAAAGATTTCACAGACCCGTGTTATTCTCTACATAGCTAGATACATGGGTTACACTACATAGCATGTTCAAGCATGGCACAACATGTTTAAAAGTTGTTTTACCCATCTGTGACATTAGTCACATGGGGGGACACGTGGTCTAAAAAACACAGTGTGTACAATCGGTACACAGAATGTTGCACCATATATTTCCAAATCTTGTGTCTCTTCCCACACATCCAGTAAGATGGTAAGATACAACACTGTGTGTACATACTATACATTACCTATACTTAGGAAAAAAAGTTCCTTCCAAATTAGAAGGAAACGTGGTGTGTATTCATCATTACACACCATTTATTCTAGGTTTTTCCGGATAGTAAGCCTCAGAAAGTACTCCGAAAACAAGGAAGACACTAAAAACAACATTAAAACACAAAATTACGATTCATGAGAACCTATACTCCCCGTGAATCAATTCTTGGAATCTTATACATGTCATATACAAGAAAAACAAGGCAATGATCCACCAAATTCTGATCCATGGGGACCCATAACACATCAAGAACCAATGTTTCAAGTTCATTTTAACGAAACCTTACCAAATTCAATACCATATCAAAATCAGGTATTCTATCATTGAATCTATAACAACAACATGAATATCTAACACAAAAACTATCAAAACAACATGCAATCTGTAATGCGCCATAAATGGAATGGAAGGAATGCATGACATGTGATCCCTCAAAAGTGGCTATGTGATGCATGAGATAGAATACCCTCATCTCATGTGGTTTCAATAGAAATAGAACCTCCATAACATAAAAAATAACTCCAAAAAATATGTGAATCTCACAATGGTGAAATCAAGTCAGCTGTAGTAATTGAAAACCCATAAAAATTGATGTAAAGAGGAAAATTGAATTTTCCATGTACACAGGTTTGCTACTCCTGGGCACAGATTATTACCAAGTAACTATTACTTCCTATCCCGAGCTATAGGCTCCAAACTGTAAGTCAGGATGAAATGAATTCCTATGATACCACTTTATAACATCCATATTCTGGAAGCCGCCTAGAGGTTCCCCGTACCCGGTTGGTCCCATGGCCAAAGTGAATTTCCACGAACGCGAGAGGTTATAGACTAGAAACAATGGATTTGGGTGCGATAATGGGGAGACTATGTCATCATTGGTAGAGTAGCACAACAGAAGTAAAATAGATAGAAATATAGGTAGTAGTAATCATACCATAAAAAAGTAAACAACGAAAGACTAGAATTAATAACAAATGAGAATATATATATATATATATGACTAATGATACATATATCTTGGAAAGCATCCAAACAAATCAAAATGAAGTAATATATTACTAAAGAAATTTATAAAATAAAATAAATAAATAGATCCACATCATCGCAGGACATACCATGGTCCCATGCTCTCCACCTCCACGATAATGATGTACATAATGTTGGTGGAAGTTTTCGCTTATCTTGACCTGCTACAATACAATCTGTTTGGTCCCAAATGCATGACTAAAAAAAGGTGTGAGATGAATCGCAGTAGGAAACCAGCCAAACAACTGTTCCTAATAGTCAGTGAATATATATGGAATGCATTAAACAAAATGAACCAGTAAACTAGGACGTACACATAGTAACAATCCTACAAATTCAATTGCATTAATTTTTATATATCTGTTAAGAAGCTAATAAAAATAATGTAACCTTCTTGGATGTACTCATAGCCTATCCCCAATGGTTCAACCAATCAAACATAGAAACCCTCTATAAAGTAATCACATTCTAACCCTGCTGGTTCTTCTTTAGCAAGGACACTCTTAGGAAGCACTCACCTTCAATTCCCCATGTGGTCTCATAACAGAAACTAATAGGTACTCTGAGGAATAACTCAACCTCAAATTACCCCTATAGACTATCTTGGGGAAACAACTAAATCTCTGAGGGAGAAAATACTTATATTCCCTCTATTGTTTGGACACGTAAAAGTGGACAGACTTACTGAAGAATACATTAACATTAATTCTCCCTATGGTATATTACATTGGGTTACCACAACCCTATGTAATTCAGTCGTGCACAATGTTACAAGGAATCCAAAGTAAAACTCATAAAAAAATTGTCTAAAAAATCCACAACATATCATAGCATGTAAGATAATAATCCGTACATACTAATAGTACTAGGCATGGAAAACAAAGCAGCCTAACAATAAAGGTATATCAAATGGTCAAAACAAGAAAACATGGGAAAAACATACATAGCATGGTAAAATTATCCTTATTCATAAAAAATTAACCACGATCCAAAAAAACAGGGTATATCATGAAATTAAAGTGCTATAAACCATAAACATGCAATACCTCAATCATGGGTATTGGGAACTTTTGCACATTAAATTCAAATATTAACTATGGAAAGGCACAAACCACCTACCTCGGCATCGCGAGATCGATATAAGTGAACCTCATGACTTTTATCACCATAGAAAACTGTATATGTACATAACTTTAAAAACTTACAACTGAGGATAACTCGTGAGAGTGGAGAAATCAAGAGATAAGGTTCAAGAATAAAAGAGAAATTACCAACATGATCCCAACGCAACTGATTGATGTCGAATCCGAGTATGGATGGTGAGGAGGGGGCTTAGAGAATATTTTCGGCTATATAGATTCTCATGGATGAGACGAGTGAAGAAGAAGATGGTTATATCTGTCAGACGCAACCCTGGTCCGTTTAATGAAAAAATTTACACGACATGTTCTTTAAAATTACACACTGTGTAATTTCCTTTTCTAGGCCATGCTTTTGGAAGTTTAATAGTCACCACACAAATCCTTTTACTTGGCTGTTACCCATACAGAACATTGGCACTCACGAAAAATGAGTACACTGCATATACTTAAAGTGCACAGCGTGTACTCTAGAAATTTCCAAAAACTGTTCTATTTCTCAAAAAAATCCATAAAAGAAAAACATACCTTAAAATAAGATCTAGGTTCTTACAAGATTAATTGGATTTGGATCTTTCTATTGAGCTATGGACATGTTGAGTTGTTTCCATAGAGACTTTGGTGGTGTTATCCTAATTTATTTGATGGGTTTCAGAACTCTATAATTTATGATTTTTTTAATTGTGGTGCCTTACTCCGTGAGGAATAGTTTTTGATATGAAATCTTTTGTGTATTCTTTTTATTCTTCATTCTAATGATAGAAAACATTATAACATGAATGTTGAATGGTGTAAGGTTCTAGTTGTTGACCAGTGGGGGTCAAGAATGCCCTGTGGGTTACGTCAAGGCCAACTTGGTTGCCAGGTTACTCATTTACCTAGGATGGGTCTTGACAGATCCATCCCACTACATAGTTTTAGAGGTTCCAGGATCTCTTAATAACTCAGTCCATCTTTGAAAACAATCATCCATCTCATCAGGGTCTGCATCATGAAACACCCATACACAAATTCCTCATGAATCACACCTCTAGTCACTAACCCAATGAATCTTTATGCTCATTTAATGCTTGTACCTATGGGAAATGTGCTAACCCTCTATCTAACCATGTGGGATCTTGGCCCCACCATGAACTCATTATTTATCATTCCACAATAGGGATTTACGGGTTGACCTGGCATCCCACCTATACAATGGTGAATAGGTCGTACGTTAGACAAATTGTTGGCCTCATTTTCTCAATAAATTTAGTTTTATTTTTTAAAATTTTAGTAAATTATTATCCGATTATTAATCTAGGTTTAAAAATATTTCAACCTTATATTATTATTATTAGTAAACTTATATTCTATTTATTAATATTTTAGGATTACATATCAATACTAATTGTTAATATAAATAAATATTATAAGAATAATAATATTAAATTAAAAAATTATCAAACCCAAATAAAAAATGATTAAAATTAATAAAGTATTCAAAAGTATTTTTAAAAAAAATTAAATTTACATATCAAAATATATTATATTTGAAGTAATCATTAATTACTAGTAATTTTTTTTCAAAAGAATCCAAAATCTGTGAAATAATATTCAGAGATATTGTTATGATATATTAACATAGTAATATCTACAATATATATATTATAGTTTTTAATGAGAAATGCATTAAGTTAAATAATATAATTATATATACATATTAATATATTTTCATTGAAATATATTTTATACTTTTTATATATAAATGGAATTTGTAGTAAAATAATTAAAAGGCAACATTTTTATAATTTTGAATATGTTGGATAAATTTATAATTAAAAATTATTTTATTAACTAAAATTACATTATGAAATATAATTTTTATTAAAACTCATTTTAAATGTTTTAACTAATAGAAAACATTTTACTATCATTAATGAATGAGGAAAACTATGTTTACAATTTCATGGTAGCTAAAATTCCCAAAATACTAACTCTAATATGATTAATCTTGTTTTTATGTGTGGAACATGATTTAGATAGATACATCTTACTCATTATTTTTTATATGAATGTTGTGCTCAAATTTGTTTATAGGGGAAATATTTAGGGTCTTCACCAAAGAATATAATTCACTAAGAATCATATCCTCATTAAATTAGTAGGAACATTATTATCCTTCTAAAGATATATCGATAGAAAATTTTCAATTCCCATGGTCATTACCTTATTTATATGTTATTTTTCCACAATGCCAACATGGTTATTCCTCCTCTACCCATCATTCTCATGGAAATACTTTTTGATGGTTAATTTTGTGGGAATTGCATAAAATATCCAATAATTGTTTACCCTATTTATTTGTATGGATAATATATCATTATAATCTATGAATCTCATTTTATTGATTGTTACTGTAGTATAGAAAGTAATTTTTTGTTAATAGGGTGTTTATATTGGGATTCAAATTCCCTAAGTTCATCAGTTAATGGATTGATTTTATTTTCCACTACTATGTCATAGAATACCCATGTATTTTACTAAAATATGGTAGTGGTGGGTTGGAGATTCAATAATTCATAAATATTAGGTTCTTTCTTGTATTTCATCTATAGAAACGTACACTGAACCCCACATGATTTTGGGGCTTAATTCATGCATGTGTTGGGTGTTATTATGTAATGATTATGTGGATATTTCGAATAATGGTGGAATTATTACAATGTAATTTTTCCTCCTCAAAATAAAATTTTATTAAAAATTGTTGATGGTTTGATATAATAGTCAATAAATTCCAATATCCCACTAAATGTTCCATTTATAATTTGTAGAGATGACATGTTTCTAGTAAAAATGCCTGATTTCATGTGTAGTTCCTAATACTATGACTTAACAAAAATCAATGATGTTGCAATACAAATTTCTAATGGGAAACAATTATCTTTTTAGTGAGATAAAATTTAGTTCTCACTATTAACACCATCCTATACAGTTCATATCAGGGGGATATTATCAATTATATTTTCTACTGAAATCAAATAATTTTGGAATGCATGGATGTTATATCTATATATCATTCCGAACATTATGTCTCATACTACAAATAGTTTTTTTTACTAAATTATGATATTAGAGTTATTATATTAATTTAAATGGTTTACATACCATAATATGATATATGTATTATATTCATATTGAAGTGATGTGTAATCTAATTTATGTTTCTGTTATTTCATCATTCATAGATTCTATCTCATAAATATCATTGTGAGAGACATATATGGGCCATAAAATTCATCCTTTTTCATCTTCTTATAGTAAATTAACTATGTATATAATATTTACAATATCAAAAGAGAAGTATATATCTACATAATCTTACTAGACTAGTATTTAAATAAATAACATATTAAGGTAAATTTGATTTCCCAAAATCACTTCATCGTAGATAGATAACTAGTAGTCCTATGGAGGTGTAGATATAAAATATCACATAAATTACCTCTTTTATGTGATAAAATGTCACTAGTCCCTTTTGAGTCACCCGATTATTCTAGTCAGGGACACCAAATTTCATTTAAATTGAGGGCATGTATAGGGTAGTCTATGAAAATGCCGAATATTTATGCTTTGATGAAATAGTTAAATAATGTGAATATTCAAAATGGTAACCATGAGTTAGACCACTATGGTTATATATATATATCATTCATTATTCAGTGATTTCATTGCTGACATAATTTTTTGTAGTAGTTTTAAAAATTGTATAATATACAGTATCGATGAATTTTAAGGTGAACTCCTTGTTTTCATCGAGGAAGTTATTTATATTTTTTAAAACATGGTAGATATGTATAGATGCTAAATTCATTCTTATATGTCATCTAGTTATGTGGAGTACTTCCACCTCGCACAATGAGAGGACAGTTTTGATGAATGATCACCATGTTTCCATGGTGAGGGAAGATATTGGAGACACTCAAGGTATCCCCTATATATATTATAATTATAGAATTATAGATATTATATAAATAAATTAAACAATATTAAATTTCTAATAATGAGATAATAAATTATTTTACAAATTTAAGATATTTTGAAGTGCCTCAAATAAATTTTAATTGGTCATCGAAGACATATTATCCAACAATTATACTATCATATTTAATATATTAAATTTATTCATTTATAATCTCCATCAAGTGAATGAAATATTTTACAAGGAATATTTATCCTGATATGTGAGGTAACATGACATAAACTAACATATTTGAATTAGATAATGTCATACTTCTTCAAGATACTGAACTAGAATACAAACATTTCATTTTTTGAAGTATGAATATGGATGTCTTTTTCATTGTAATTCTGAGTAATATGGGATCATTTCTAAGTAACTATTTATATATCCTAAATTAATGATGTATATTTTTTTGTATTTGGAATATGTGTCCACATCTATATTTAATATGAAATATTTCATTGTGATACTATGTAGTATGATGAAATTTTGACCTTCCATGACATAACTATTTAGATGTATGGAGGAACTCAAGTTGGAATGGTTTTTTTGTCATTATCATATTCATCAATTATAGTGGACTGATATCATGAATGATAGTGTTATATGTTCCCACTATTTAGCATCTCCCCAACTATACCAATGGGCTAATGTTTTGGTGGAATAGGGAATGTTGGAATTCCCCTATTCATTAAGATGACATATTGATGGTGTCCTTTTACTTCTAATTTTATGATATAGTGAAATTTTTTCTTATATTAAATAGTTATATAGGTCTATTCGATGTTCCCCATCATAATATTTTTATTATATTTCCTAGTCGATATTGTAATTCGGGGACATTCTTCAATTGTAATTGTGTTATATGTTCACTAATTTACTCCATTTAATATCAAAATATTCAAATTGTAATAATTGATAGACATTATAATTTCATAAATATTAATATTTTTTTTTGATTATTTAATTCTCTCATATAAATCGATTTTAGCGTATTTGTATAATTTTATAATTTTTGGTGATTATTGAGCTAAAATGTTCAAATTGGATAATTCTGTAAATTTAATAGTTTTAATCATCTTGTATTCTGATCATATCACTTAAAATTTGGATCCAATTTGAGTGATTCCATTTTAAAATCCTCCATGGTTCATCGGATTCAAAATATTTTTCTGATGAAAGATCCAATTTGTAATCCAGAATCCCTAACAAATATGTCATTGTGAGAACTCTTTTGTGTTTAAAGAATATATCCAACCACATTCCATGAGGCATATCATTGGATACCGATTTTAAATTTCAATGATTTTATCATGGTTTGGAATCCAACTCGACGTAGAAGTTACATTTTAAATATTATGGACACATAATTTCAATTAAGGAACCCTTGTAGTAGTCAAAGTTTGGATGGTGGAATAATATACATCATCCATAAAAAGTCAGTTCAATTATTTTGATCATAACTATTTCTACATGGATCCAATTGCACATAAATTTCAAAGGTAGATTTCCATATTCATTCCTAAAATCTTATAATAAGTGACTATTCCCTGATTCACTAATATAGGGGTCATGAACAAATAATACTTATGGTGTACGTATTCAAGAGGAGAATATTGTTGTTCATTATTTTCATTCTTTTCGTCTTATTAGTTTTGTAATGTCTACAACTTCCCCATTCTTATATATTAACTATAAAATGGTGGGGTAAATATTTTTTGTGATTTGGGAAGGATTGGTTATATTATTTTTAATGTTTTAGATTTTTCATTTGTTAGAATAAAAACTCTCTCCATTCTACATTGTGTGGTACAAATTATAAAAATAGTTTTGATTATCTTGTATGATTATATTTGATTTTAGATTTTATTATTCATATTTATGTGATAAAGGATAATTATATACCTCAAATAGATTCTATAAAATATATTATTGAATAAATTTGGTCTTAGTTGTGATTTGTTGGGTGATCGTTAGTACGTGTCAGAGGTGTAGTTCTTATTTTTTATTGTTTGGTATTAACAAAACCCTATGTGGAATTTCCTAAATCATTTTATAGAATTTTATGAAACTCTTTCACAGAATGAAAGAGATTATACCTAAATAGTATCTTGGTATAGTTTATTCTCACCATCACAATTGACTAATGGAGTGAGAGGATGTAATCGTGAAATCTCACTTTAATCGGCTTAGTGTAAAAGGATTTGATTAATTAGATGTATGATAACATTTAAATTGGAAAACAGATGACAACATAAAAACCAAATTCGTATCTCTATTTTAAATCCCATGCATTCTCAGTATTTATTTCAATAGTTTTTCCTTTTTATCCTTTTTTTAGTTTTTTCATATTCAACAACCACCACCACTTTATTATTTAATTTTATAGTGATAGATTGATTGTTGTGTGTTCTTCTCCAGATACAACATAGGTTAACCAATGTTCTACATTATAACATAGGAAATAATTTTTTTCCACACCCCATGAAAGGCATTTTACATACATGGAATTATTTCTGGGGTTTTAGTTCTAACATTCTAATTGATTGTATTAACTATTTTCAAATTAAAAAACCCATAATTTGTTTTTCATGAGATTATCTAATGATTATTTCATTAATTCATGGGATGTCTACTTACATGTTTAACAACTAGATGAGTCTTGTTATTATATAGTTAATATTTAAGATAATAAAAAAGTCATAAAGAATTAAGTAGAAAAGTAGAACTAGCTTTTGAATATGTTTGTTCATTTATGGATCCACCAAAACCTAAGCATGGGACTGAGGAGGACATGATGAATGAATGGACTACTTAAGAACATGTGAAGGATAAAAAAGATCTTGATGACTTCTAGCCTGAGTATGAAGAACTAATATATCCCGTTATTAGTTACAATTTAAAAGATACATAACCTCTGAATAAATACACCACAAAGGGATTAGATTTTAAGAAATGATGGAGCATTATGACTACCTAACTCAATATTGTTAAATTTTACTAAAAGAGGAACCTCATACTGAAGAATCAATTGATGCTGGAAAAACTCAACAAGAAAATATTTTCATTGAATATTTTAAATATTATTATATTAAATATGAATTGATTATTACCTCCACTTATTATAATTTTTTTGATTAGGCCGAAAATATTAATGTCTTGGTGGATGATGATGGAAATTAAGATACTCATCATAATTAACAAATAGAGCTCCCTAAACATGATGAGCACATATTGAAGCTTCTATTGGAGGATATCCAAGTGGGTTTTCCTATGTGAAAATAGATGGAATGCATTATAATTTGAAAGGGATGAATTTGATATTGATTCATAATATTTTAATTTTATTCAAATATAATCACACTCTGATTCCCCCATTGACTATTCTCTTCATGCAGCATACCTTGAGAAACAACTGGATAATGTAGATGTGGTTGTGCAAGTGGAAACCATGAAAGAAGAGGAACCATTCATTATCCTATCAACAATATTCAAGATTCATCTCATGTTAATGGGGTTGGATTTGGAATACTATATACATGATGTCCTCAACAAAAAATAATACATTCATGATTGAAGGAAGAAGTTATGGTTGTTCATATTATTGAAACTTCACCCACCTCCAGATTGGTGATAACCAACTAGAACTACCCATCATGAAGCATTCAAAGACTATGGACCACATATGTGATTAAACCAAGATAAATATTTATTTTCCTATTTTCATTATATTATATTATTTTATTGAATTTTTAATGTTTTTTTCACAACATTTGGTTGCGGGTTTTTATTGTGTAACACATAAGAGCATAACTCAACATTGCACTTAAAATAATTCAGGTTGTACCTATCATTGTAATTTTTTTTATTGATGTGACTAAATTGAATATATTATTACTTGTTAAATAAATTATAAATCATTGATGACAATGTTTCATTTATGTTGTGGGTAGGGAACCTAAGGGAAAATTTGTAGTTTAGTATTTTAACATGTTGGTTTAACAATTTTTCACAGTTTTTTTCTTAAATATGTTTGTTTTAAAAATACTTCAGCTAAAGTGATTATAATTTCTATTTTTTACACCCATGTAAATTTTTGAATCAACTTATACTAGGAAACTAATCATAATTGAATGTTGATAATGACATTATTTCTAGAACCAAATATTTAGAATAATTTTGAAATGTACTCTAATTTTTTAATGACATGCCACATATCACTTCTTTTATCATTGAAATCAATTTCTTGTAAGGATTAAGAACATATTTTCATATTCTTTAGATTCATCACACCTATTAAGAGAACCAATCCTTGATTTATTTTACCATAATTTTACTTTTTTATAACAAAACATGAGTATTTGTGGTACTTGTGCTTCAAATTATTGTTCAATATTTTTTTAACTCCCACAATTATAAACATCCTTTTATAATATCTTATCATTCAAATATAAACCATGTATTCCATAATATTCATGAAAAACCGATGGGTTGGCCACATTATAATCTAATTTTCACTATCCAACTAGCTCATAAATTAAAATTGCTTGATTTAGTTGATCTTATGTGTGAGGGATGATATATTGTATTATGCTACCTCATTTTGAGATAATTTGGGTGAAAATAAAATGTTAATGGGATGTTCTTAATACTAAAAAAATAATTGTTTTGAAAAATGAATCTTTTATGGATCATTAATTATCTGTGTTTTCGTACCATTCTAGAGTTTCTAATAGAGGATGGAAGTTTCTCCATTTATAGATCATTTACGAAAAATTATATATAACATTCTTGAAACATTTTCGTTTTAAATATTGAAATGTATGAACATTCCTGGATTCATCAGTTTGATAGAGATGATTTTCTACTAGGTTCAGTAAATCCAAGACCATAATTAAGAGAAAATTAGAATAATACAATTTTGAATAAAAAATAATCCAAGCCCTCATTATTCATCCTTAAAAATATTCAAATTTGAGTCCATCCAATTAAATGTCACAAAACAAACCTAAAAATTCCTCATGGTAAACACATGTCCTGAACTCACATCAGGTGTACATGTGGGAATTTATCAAGCCTATGGTTACCCTTTTATGAGTTTTGATGCGATATACATTGCTGATAAATTATCATCTGTGTGATAATTTAAATGAAAACTAAGGAAAGTATTTTGTGAGAATGGTAGGATAAATGAAGTGGAAATATATTTAATTATATGAATGAAGAACTAAAAACATTGGATTTTTTTGGCATTATATATTTTTTTTCTTGGTATTGAATTGGTGAATCTCATCGATTTATTTTTCAAATTTTCTTTGACTTGATATTTAATTTCATGTCTAGGATTACAAGTGCTAAATGTAGAGTAATTTATAAGGATAGTATTTTCATAATTGTTTTTATTTATTTAAATTTTTTGAATCCCTTATAATTAATCAATTTGATATTTTTTTATACTTTTATGATTATTGGTGAGTTTTGATGTTAAATGTTAAAACTGATTAATTCTATAAATTTAATAGTTTTCACTCACCTATGTATTTCAAGTATAACATATAATATTTTGAACTATTTTATTTAATTACTTTTCTTTGGCTTCCAAATTTAATGGCATAAAAATATTCATTTAGAGGAAGAGGCAATTCGAACTCAAAAAATTCAACAAAAAAATTTATCAATGTGAATACTCTTTTTAGTCGGTAGAATAGATGCTACTTCCAAATATGATGCAGATCTAGAGATACCAACCTCAAAAAGTGGATTATTCTATCTAGGATCAAAATCCAACTCGATGGGGATGTTTCCCTGTAAATTTAATGGATAAATGATTTCATTTAGCCACCATTGAACTAGTAAATGTTGGGTTTGTTCAATAGTATCCAATGATCATAAAAAGTATAATATATTATTTTGTCCGTTTCTCTTTCTAAATGGTTCCAATTTCTATGAAATATAATGTGTAGCAACAAGACATAATTCCTAACATATTATAATATGGTACGTTGGCATTATTCGAGGTTATGGGGGGAAGAACCAAAGTAGAATTTTGGTGCAAATATTCAGGATGAGAAATTTTATGTTATTTCTTTTCTCTATTTTATTTTCATTCATTTTGAAATTCATTCAACTTCCCCCTTTATCTAAATTACCATTTTAACACCCCAAGCTTCTACAGTACATTTCCCTTTGAAGAATACAATAGCGTGTGTTGTACGCAACTTCGAGTTCTAATACAGCACAACCAATCAAACTAGCCATTACGAATAGCAATACACACGTTTTAAAATTTTATAAATTTTATATTTCAAAATGGACTTCATTTTTGGATTCATAATATCGAAATTATCCTTGGATGATTTTTTTGGTTTTTTTCTAAAAACATTCAATTTTTTATGAATAGTGAAAAACACTATGTTATAGTTTAAAACTGATTTTTTTAAGTAATTATTTATTTTATTTAAATCTATTTTAGGCCAAAATAGATACATATTTCCTATATATGATCAATGTAATTCAATGGAGTAGGTTTATAATAATTTTAGATTTATTAAAATTTTATTGAACGTTTTACCGTCTTTTACCCACCTCCTAGAAATATATGCAAATTCACATAAAACATAATTTAATCACATATATGAGTTTAATATCAAATATAAGAGAGACATGGTTGATATCATTAAGTAAAATGTGGTTTAATAAGATGAAAATATTTTTTGTTGAAAAGTAAATTTTTAATTTTTCTAACGATGGTTAAATATAAATAGGGTAATTAAGGGTAAAGATGATATTACTATTACCCTAACACATGTCCTAAATCAATATGTTTTGTTTAATTCGACCAAAAACAACTTTATAATAACATATGATCCTTTTGGTCCACTTGGATTAGATTAGGATATTTATTATTATTTAATTCAAAGAAGAGTTAAAAGTGTTAAATTCAAAGTTTAATAACTAGAACATTTTTAATATATTGTTACACATAAGATATATTCGACTATAAATGTTTATTAGAATGATAAAAATATTTTCACTACATAATTAATTTTTTTTATTATGTAGACATTAAATAATTTATTTTTTTATGACACAATGATGATGTAGTAATTACCTAATTAATGAAGTATTAAAATAATCTATATTATAAATATCTAAATAAATATTATTTGAGACTTTTTATGAATTACACTAATTTTCTAGGTCAATATGACATTTTAGGGTTTGTTACATAAATTTTTTTCAAAGTAATAATGCTTCAATTAATGTAGAATAAACAAAATACCAAATAGTGTCAAAATTGACATAAAAGAGTTTTAAAAAAATATATTATATTTTTAATTTATATTCTATTGAAAAAATTCTAAGGGTCAGCCAAAAGACTTATATAATAATAGGTGCATCATTACTGAACCACTTGAGGTTCTCTTGTAAGTATATAGAATTTTTATTAACCATATGATATAAAAATACAAATAGACATGGTAAATGTCATACTATTTAACTAAGAGTTAAATATAAAATATAATGTTAATATAGTAACCCATACCTGCCTAAAACCTTTTATTTGCGTGTTTTTTGACCCATCAACACCTTAAAATTTAATTAAATCATTTTGGATCCATTATAAATGGAAAATGATTTTTATTATAAAATAATATTTATAACATTTCCTATGGTGCCCCTCACCCCTGTTATAAACGGACACATCCCCCTTCTCTATAATTTACACCTTCGAAGCCTTTTGGCTCGACCATCCACTACCCAAATACCTTATTAACTTTACTTGCTTAATCCTAGAGGCATTCATCTAGTTATAAATCAAACCATTAAAGGCCTTTTTATCAAATCAAAAGGAAGAACCCAAAGAAGAGGTAAATATTTCATCACCTCTTACAAGTTCCTTTCATTTTCCACATCCTCTTTCTTTGTTATTTACATTATAAAATAATTACTACAATATATTATATATTCTATGATTTTATTATAAATATGGTACAACCATATTTATTACTCTTTCCATTATTTTAATGACATGTCACCATACATGCGTACGTATTGCTTAACGTCTCCAGGTCGTGGTGTAATTGTTATTCAATACATCTATATTTGGATGGGTAGAATAATGATGTGTAATTGATTTAAATAATAAATATAACATGATAATAATTATTTATATATGATATAAAATCAAATTATATATTATTTTAATATCAAAATAATGACATTATCCCTCATGCGTATGTATGGATTACCATTTCCACCAATGCGATAAGATTAATTCCCCATCATATCCATTCAAGACTAATTTTAATTAAATGATAAAAAAGAATTTTTAAATACTTAATATCATTCATAATATAAATAAGATACATATTATCCATAACAATCAATACTTACATAATAAATAATATTATGGAAAAAGAATCAGTTTACACCCGAAATGACTATAATATTAAGATATTATTAACAAAGAAATGTTAAAGGATCATATATGATATCATATTAAGATATATGATTATTTTATAATTAATTAAAAATTATTTCACCATTATACAAGAGTTTAACCTACCCTGGAACAATGAAAATTACAAGGTAAGTGTTAATTTCACAATCACATTATTATACAAGGTTGTTTATACGTAATTATCTACACGGACCTCATTATCATCCACATCCTTGTTTCTTAAAAATTTATTTCAATTTTTATACAATTTACTACATAATGGGGTAAAGTCATTTATATCCTTTTTTGACTTATATAATATGTTTATAAAGAAATCTTTCTGTTGTTTTCCAAAGAAGGTCCTTTATAAATTTTTTTAAAAAATTAAGGTAAGAACGTTTTTTTAAATTATACGTTGGGTGCACATTTTTTCCACCATTATAACATCGTGGAACCTTCCCTTACAAGATTATAAGAATATTTCCAAAATGATTTTTTTATTATATGATATCAAAATAGAAAGATATATTTCTCTAAACATGTTTTTGATTTCATCTATGTCGACATCCTTTGATTGATTTTTAGCTTATTTGTTGTTGATTTATTTTGATACAAAACTTCAAACTTGTTTTGAAGGTTTTGTGATATGTTTGATAGTGGATGTTTTATTTTTTCACCATTCATTATTTATGGATAAAGTATTAAAAATTTTTATGCTAGTTTTAATATGAATGTTTATTTATGTTTAAACCTTTTAATTTGAGGAATGCATTGGACTTAGTAAGTGGTGGGTGGAGCCTGCTATAGCTCTCGATTCTTCTATAGGTATCTTGAGACAAACTAGAGTATGGGCACAAATCATTGAAAAAATCATTTTTGTATTATTGGAACAAGGCCTTGACTATGAGGTTATGAATGTCTATAATTATTCATTGCATCATTATGATAGTGGCTATTGATATTGCATGTGATTATTCGACAAGTAGAATATCCATGTGAGTAAGTAAATGACATTTTTTTGATTTTATATTTTCTATATTATGCTTGATTTCATGTTTAAATGATTTTTTTTAGTTTTATACATTGCCTTAAATGTTTATGCTTATTTATAAAAGTTTCTGCTATATTCTTATCCGTACAGAGAATTTGAGCTCACCCCTTTCTATGTTTTATTTTATCCTGAATGAAAATAAGTATATTATGACTGATCTATAGGGATAGTCTATGGGATCTCAGTGTTACCTATGAAAACAATGTAGTTGTAGTTTTCCATTTTAGGATGTAATGTAAACCTATTGTATGTATCTAGTACTTCCAAATCTACTAATCTAATCGTTATTTTGAGACATGATCTTTTGTGATAATTCCAACGATAAGAAATAATTCACCAACTATGGGATTATAGGGTCCAGGCATTATAGTTGGATGAGGGGATGTTTAGTAAAAACCATGTAAACTAGTTTTAGATAAACTCTTGTCAGAGAACATAGCCCTAAGATAGACATTGAGGATTAGTGTAGAAGAACATCCAAGAATTTTGGTATTGTAGATATTTTCTGAGATTTCCATGAAATACATCCCAGTCTGGATACGAGCAGGTATATTCGGCTCTAGCACAGATGTACCTAGGGGTAAAACCCGAAAACATCGCTTTGAGCAAGACTCGAACGAGAACTGGTTAACGACAACGGGCCTTGCGGCACTCTTGGTTACGAAATTCCTGAGGGATATTCTTAGGATAATTGTTATTTTATTAACAAACCATTATGAAGGGATTATGATTATATACATCATCAATGAATTTTTTTTATGATTATGGATTATACAGATCAATTGTTCAATTTATGTTAAGTGTTTTACAACTTTGGATTTATGTATTGCGATTCATAATCTAATATAGTTTATTCCATTTTTTAGAAATGGATCCTAGTGGAAGGAATGGAAACCATATCAATGAACGCAATCCATATATAGATTTCCATCCTACTCAATATAATTATAGTGGAGCTAGTTTTGCAACTGGTGATGATCATCTAATAACCATAATGGGAAAACTCACTCAGGTTATGAATAATATCCTTACCCGTATAGAGCACACTGATCCGCAGTGTGGATGATCAATGGTAGATTGCTTCATGAGGAAAAAAATACTAACATTCAATGGGGATAAAAATCCAATTTTAGTTGAGAAATGGATAAATTACATTGAGAAAATACTTCATGCCTTGGGGAGTAGCAAAAGGGAAAAAGTTTTCATTGCAGTTTACCGCCTCACAGGAGATACCGATCAATGGTGGTCATTGATTCAAAAAAAAGGAAGATGATTAATTATTAAATAAGGAATGGGGGAGTTTTAAAAAATTCATTGAAATATACTTTCCTCATTAACCATCGAGTGGATATGAAAAGATGATTTCTGGGTCTGAGGCAATAGTTGGATGAGAATGTCATAATGTATGAAGCTAACATTACAAGGATATCGAGACATGGTATAGATTATATAGGTTACCCATGAATTAATATTGATCTTTTCTTTGATTGTTTAAAACCATTTCTCTATAAAGAATTAGTCTCAAAATCCTTCTCGTTATACGAAGACATTGTCTCATATTATATGAAGACTAAAAAAGAAGTCTCTAATTCATTCGACATTAAAAAGAAGAAAGAGAAGAAGAGATTTGCTGAAAACTCTGGAAATGGAATTAAGGAGAAGAAGGGAAATATTGAATATCAATCCTATAATAAATGTGGGAAGAAACACCCTATAACTTTCCTGAACGAAATGGGGGATTGTTAAATAGTGGTGAAATAGGCCACCATGCTTGTGATAGTAAGGGGGAGAAAGAAGCTGTCAATGTTTTATGATACAATTGTAGAGAAATGGGGCATCATGTGAATGAATATCCTAAGTGTCATGGGATCTTACCTCAGAAAAGTCCAAGGTATCATGCCCAAGCTTATGTTATCACTACTACTGAGGTTGAAACTCCAAAAGACGTAGTGGAAGGTAATTTAATGGTTTCCTCATGTTTAGAAAATGCTTTATTAGATTCTATATCATCACATTTTTTCATATCTTATAATTTTTCTAGGAAAATTAGATCTTTCCAATTTGATTTAACAAGGTACCTGTCGGTCAAAACTTTTAACGAAAGTATCATTGCAACATTGGTTCATGAATAATCTCCATTAGGGCATATAAATGTTCTTTATCTGCTAAACTCATCGTCATAACCATGATTGAATTTGATATAATCCTCGGTATGGATTGTCTTTCAGACCATGATGTGAAAATGTATTGTAAGAAGAAGGAGGTTACAATTTATGATGATGATAAGAAGTACCTTATCATTAAAGCATAAACATCATCACCTAATTATTATCTAGATCCACCTCAGTAGCTCAACTAAATTCAATTATATGTGTAATGCCCCGGGCCCAGGTTCCACTCAACGGGTGCCCTGAACCCGGTTTTCCATAAGACGTCATGCGCATTTCCCCAAATGCCAGAGGCTGCCGACTAGCAGCGAGGGCCCAGGTCTAATAGTGGGGAAACTATTCCCTCATTTGACAATGTGTAGTGTAGCGGAATAAAAAATAAAACATAAAACAACAGAAGAAATAAACCATACAAAATTTAATTGAACAACTGCAGGGAAATACAACCAACAATATTTGGATAATGATGGAACATGTCTCATGTTCTATGAAAATAGCCATATCATTATAAACAACAGTGAAATAAAATACAATAAAGAGTACAGAAAAACAAAACAAAATAGTAGGTATCATCGCGAGCCTAAACTCGGTCCCATGCTCCCCTACTCCTCAACATTAATCAAGTACATGTATAGGGACTCTTGCCACTATCCAAACCTGCAGCAACATAATCTGTTTGGGCCAAAAAACATGACCCAAATAGGATCTGAGAAATAAATCCCAGTAGGAACCCACCAAAGGCCTGTGATCAACTGTGTGTAAATCATGCAACAATATTGTGCATCAGCTAAATGTAACAAAGTAAGAAGTACTAAAAAGTAACTAACTTAACCAGTTATATGGTAATTTTAATATCATTTTAATCATTTCAGTTAATGATCGCCACAATGAATATTCTATGTAAACAACCAATATCCTTAGACACATATAATCCTACCCTCAGGTAAAATGAATCCAACACAAGAATCTACCCACATGAATAAGGATATTCCCCACGGGCGTAATAAGTGTCGCCCACAGGCACAGAATCAACTGCCCCTAGGCACGGAAGAAGTTTCCCATAGGCTAAGTAGTACAGTGCCCACATGCTAATCACAGCACTACGCTCAAGATAATAGGTAATCGGGCCATGCCCAATATGTAAATAAGCAGTACACAAGCAATTCATCTCAAGGAAATTCTATTATCATTACTTTAAAGGCATACCCTCGGGCATCCTGGCCAAACGGCTAAACAGAGGAATACACCCCTGGGGTGGTCCTGGATCCAAGAAACTATCCCAAACAGAATTTTATTATCACTATTAATTACCTATTCAATTCTAGGTATTTGAAATATCTATTCCCTCAGTGCCACGACACCCCAAATATGGTTTCGTGGCTCAAAAAAACACAAAACGCACAACAGTTGGAATATAAACACCAAGCCAACTACCTTTAACACCAACAAACGATATATGAAAACTTTGAGTCCAGAAAAGCCCAAGAATGACGTAAATATGACGTGAAAGAAAACTCACTAAAACGCAAATAACATTCTTTAGAGGATGAAATGGAAAGAACTACTTAAGGAGATGGATGGGCTTACCTGTTTGTTTCCAACGAGATCGACAGAGGCGGCATCGGATTCCCGGTTCGCGATCAATGGATCCGAGAAGATTTGGTCATTCACACATTATCTATAGTCCGGTTCTAAGACTTCCCTATGAACAAGGGAGGCTACTGCCCATTTTAAGCGAAAAAAACCAAGTACACGGCGTGTATTTCCAAGTACACGATGTGTACATCCCATTTTTTGACTTTTCCTCTGGCGGTATCCTGAAAGCCTAGAATTGTTCATCTTCTAGCATGACTACACGACGTGTCAGCATGAGTACACGGCGTGTGATATCGAACAGGTGGCCACCTCCTTACTATTCACCTACCGACTGACTACACGGCGTGTAAAGGACCACTACACGGCATGTAGTCGGTTGCTACACCATTCATTGCCGACATGGACACACACCCTATGTACTCATCTCACGCGGCTAAAACTACAAGATGTGTGGATAAGTACATGGCGTGTACTTCCAAAATTTAGGATTTTTCCTCATTTTTATTATTTTCTGCAAAACACTTAAGGAAAAGTGAAAAGAAGAAGCTCGTACCACAAAAATAAGAACGAGGTTCTTACAAACACCCCCCCTTAAAGAAATTCATCCTCAAAATTACTTTCTAAGGGTGGTGAAGATATAACTATGAAAAACTCTGGCCACTGATCACGTACATCGGTCTCTCGCTCCAAGGTTTCGTCTTGCACTCGGCCATGCTGCCATTGCACCCGTTCGAGAGGAACTGGCCGACCTCAGAGAACCTTCTTGCTCCTGTCAACGATACAAATCAGATGATATTCAAAGGACACATCTATCTAAAGCTCAACCTCCTCGGGTTGAATGACGTGAGATAGGTATGAATGATAGCGGCACATCTGAGATACATGAAAGACATCGTGCATGGCTCGATATCTCTATGGGAACTACAACCGATAGGCATCTAGCCAGACTCTCTCTAGAATCTCAAATGTCCCCACATACATAGGTGAATGTTTACCCAATATCTTGATCCACCTATGTCCCAACTTCGGAGAAACACAGAAGAAAACCTGATCCCCAACGACGAACTCCAAGGGTCATCTGCGGCGATCAGCATAAGATTTCTGAAGAGACTGTACGGTAGCCATCCGCTTCCAAATCAACTAGACCTGCTCAGAAGTCTCCTGCACGAGACGCAGTCCCAGTAAGGCTACCTCACCGGCCTCTAACCAGCACAAGGGTGATCGATATGGCCTACCATATAGATCCTCGTAAGGTTCCATCTTGATAGTTTCCTGAAAAATATTATTATAGGAAAACTAGACTATGGGTATGTGATTCTCCCAAGAGCCCCCAATGTCCAGGACGCATGCACGCATCATGTACTCAAGCACATATATCGTACACACTGAATGGCCATCGATTTGAGTGTGGTATGATGTGCTCAGAAGCACATGTGTATCCAGTGCCTTCTGAAAACTCTCCTAGAAATGAGACATAAAACGGGCATCCCTTTCTGAAATGATAGAACGAGGAACCCCATAAAGATGTAAAACCTCTCAGATATACAACTTTCCAATATCGTCCACACCGAAGGTCTCCTTGATCAACAAAAATTGAGCTACCTTCGTGATTATGCCTAAAACAGCTCACACAGAATAATTGCCTCGATGTGACCTCGACAACCCCATCAAGAAATCCATCACGACATCATCCTATTTCCACTTCGGAATGGGTAAATGTTGTAATAGTCCTGCTGGTCTCTAATGATCTACTTTCACCTTCTGACTGGTGGAACATCTCGTAACAAAACCAGCTACATATCTCTTCATACCCGGCCACCCATACTGACGTCTCAAGTCACGGTACATCTTGGTAACCCCAGGATGAACTGTCCAAGCTAAAGCATGAAACTCATGCCTTAGCTCTTCGTGTATATCCCATGGAACCCACAATCATCCATGGAAATCCAGTACCTCAACATCACTTACCATCCACCTAGAATGATGGTCGCCAATTTCCACCGACTCTCGTAGAACTCGACCTTCTGAATCAGATAGGTGTCTCATACTCACTCTATCCAGGAGGGTAGAAGTCATAGCTAATGAAGAAAGATAGGTCTTCCCCTAACTGTCATGCACCTCCAAATTCATCTCAGAGAACAAAGCCATGAGCTGCCACTCACCACTGGCCTCCTGCACTACCTGAATCTGATTCTTTCTGCTTAGTGCCTCAGCTACTGCATTACCTTTACCAAGTGTATAGGTAAGCTCAATGTCGAAGGACTGAAGGTATTCAACCCATCTCCACTGTCTCAGGTTCAATTCACGCTGAGTAAAAATATACTTGAGACTTTTGTGGTTCTTGAAAACCACAAAATGATCTCCCAAGAGATAATGTCTCCAACAGCTCAATGCATGAACAACTACAGCCAACTATAGGTCATGCGTCAGGTAATTCCTCTCATGTGGCCTCAACAAGTGAGACCTGTATAGAACAAATCGATCGACCTGCATCAACACTACTCCTAGACCAATAACTGATGCATCATAGTAAACTGTATAGCCCATTCCCTGCTCTGGGAGTATCAGGACTCGTGCTGATGTCAACTCCCCTTTCAGCACCTCTAAGGCTGTCTTGCAAGATTCTGACCAAATGAACTTCACACCCTTCTTAGTCAAACCCATCAACGGCGCTGCTAAGTGGGAGAAGTCATGTATGAAGCATCTGTAGTAACCAGCCAGCCCTAAGAAACTATGTATATCAAACACGTACTTAGGTTGCTACCAAGAAACTACTCCTCTCACCATCTCTGAGTCTACTGCAACTCCTGCCTCTGAGATGATATAAGTCAGGAAGTGAATCTGGTCTATCCAAAAGTGGCACTTTGAGAGCTTAGCATACATATGATGCTCTCTCGGTGTACTCAATATGATCTCAATATGGATGGCATGGATGTGTCGAGTGTGAGAGTACACCAAGATATCATCCATGAATAATACCACATAAGAGTCCAGATAAGGATGGAACACACGATTCATCAGATCCATGAAAACTGCTGGCGCATTTGTTTGTCTGAATGGCATAAACATGTACTCGTACAGACCATATCTACTCTAAAAAGCTATAAGCGGTATATCCGATTATCTCAGGCGTAGTTGTTGATATCCGGATCTCAAGTCAATATTCGAGAACACTCATTCACCTCGAAGTTGATCAAAAAGATAATCAATCCTTGGAAAGGGATATCGGTTCTTGACCGTCAACTGGTTTAGCTTCCGATAATCCACACAAAGTATGAGGGTACTATCCGCCTTCTTAGAAAACAGGAAAGGAAGACCCCAAGGAGAAGTACTAGGTTGGATGAACCCCTTTGTCTGTAACTCCTCTAACTGCCTCTTGAGCTCCTGAAACTCGGGTATAGCAATCCTATAAGGAGGAATGGACAACAGTGCTGCCTCTGGTACAAGATAAATACAGAAAACCGCCTATCGCTCCGGAGGTTGACCTGAAAATTCGTCTGGGAAGTCATCCCTGAAACGATCAACTACTGGGGGGAAATACGTCTGACAGGTCCCCTGATCCTCTAGATATAAACTCGCAATATGGGTTGTGACTCCACCTATCCAATGATGCTCTAGTCCAGATCAACTCGCCTGAACATCCCATTCTACATTGTATAGAAAATCTCTGCCCTCTAGTGATGTAAAACGCACCCTACGATGATAGCAGTCTACAAAGGCTCGAAAGGGAACCAAACAGTCTATCCTGAGAATGATGTCATAAGCTTTCATCTCTAGGACATAGAGGTCTCATAGAAAGTGACACCCACCAACCTCAAGGGGCACTCCTTGCACTGACGCACACCAACCATTCTAGTTCCCAACGGAGTGTCTAGAGTCATTATAGTAGAAGAAAAAGAAATAAAAAGCCCAAGGCTCTCCACAACGGGTAAGGATATGAAACTATGCGTAGAACCCATATCGAAAAGTATTGAAGATAAGACAAAAGTTACTAAAATAGTACTTATGACAGTCGAAGGTGTGTGATCCTACTCCTGTTGGGTCTGTTGCATTTCATATTCCTTCCCAGTGCTGTAGCCCTGCGACACAGACTGACTACACTGAGATGTCCTGCCCTACTACCTCTGAGATCCTGGTGTATGGATACCACGACCACGACCACCATCTCTTCCTACACGCCCTAACGTATTCCAGTTACCCATCTAGTAAGAATCCATTGGTCCTGCTCCTGCACGCGAAGCCTGCACAAAACTCCTCTCACTAGACACTGGTAGAGACACCCTACAATGGAGCTGCAGATGACCCATGCTACTGTAAGATCGACACTCCACTGGGTCTCGTGAACACTGTGGCCTCTTGTGCCCATCTCTACCACACTGGTATCATATGACCTGGCCATCTGGTTCATTCTTCTGACTGGTACTACCACCCTGGGAGAAGTCCATCTCTCTCTTCTCTTGCTAGTAGAAATAGTACCAGTAACTGGTGCGGAACTGCTCTGGCCTACACCACTAGATTCCCATAGGTTCCAGACTGTAATCAGCACCTGGTTCAAAATAGTGTGTACATAGGGTAACCTGAAAACATTCACCATCACTCAGATGTCATAATGAAAACCATCGTCAAAACTTCTGGCTCTCACTGTCTCAACACCGACCAGAATGGGTGCAAAGAACTGATGTTCGGTGAAACGAGTAGAATAATTGATCACTTACATAGCACCCTTGTAACGCCCCGACACCAGCTTCCCAGAGTTGGTGAATTACTTCGTAACATTGGCATGATCACAAAAGATCAAGTCTCGAAAGACCGATTAGTTTAGTAGCCTGGGAAACACTAGATACATTCATAAGACTTTCATTACATAAAAAAGTAAACAAACTACAATAACATGGTCTTTATAGTCCACACTCATATCCCTTTCTGACTACCCCTGCAGGTCATTCATAAAATACTTCTTCACATCCTGGAAAAATATTAAAACTTTGAAAGGGGTGAGCTCAGATGCTCAGTAAGGTTAACAATATAGCGGAACCTTTAATCAATAAACATAATCATTTAAGGCAATGTATAACTAAAACAAAAGCCTTTAAACTTGAACTTCAACATAATATAGCAAAAGTAAAATGAGATAATGCCATTCACTTCTTCACATGGATATTATAATGGTCGAATAATCACATGCAATATCAATAACCACTTTCATAATGAGGGAATGTATAATGCTAGACATTCTGAAACATTTTGTAAAGGCCTCAGACAAGATGTCTAAAATTATTAAGGCCTCGGCCAAAACCATAAATCAAATTGGGAAAGGGCCTTGGCCAATTCCACGTCTAGTTGTCTCATGAGACCTACCGATGCATCGAGGAGCTATAGCGGGCTCCACCCGTCACTTATTAAGTCCAATACATTCCTCATATAAATAGGTTTAAACATAACATAAATATTCGTATTAAAACTAGCATATGAAATGTCAAAAATTTCGCCATAAACTATGGATGGTATATAAATAACACATCCACAGTCAAATATTTCACAAAATGTTCAATGGAAGTTTTGTATCATAAATCAATTTCAACTAAACTTAAAACCCATCAAAGGATGTTGACATGGATGAAATCAAAGCTGTTTGAGAGAAATATCTCTCTTTTTTGAAATCATTTAAAAGTCCCATAATTATAAAATAACACATTTACTTTGAAAATATTCTTATAAGCTTGTAAGGGAAGCTTCGACGAAGTTATAATGGCGGAAAATAGCTGCACCCGCCTTATAAGTTTAAAAAACATTCTTACCTTAAATTTGTCAAAAAGGTCAAAAAGTACATTGTTTGGAAAACGACGGTAAGATTCCTTTCAAAAACGTATAAGGGTATAAATTACATTAACCCATTTTCCATTTAATAGTAAAAATGTTTTGAAAAACATATTTAAGAAACATGGATGTGGATGATAACGAGGTCCTAGTAGATAATTATATATAAACAACCTTGGATAATGAAGAGGTTGTGAAGTAAACCCTTACCTTGTACTTTTCCTTGGTTGGGGTAGGTTAACCTTTTGTATAATGGTGAAATAATTGTTATTAAATTATACAAGAATCATATACATTCATATGATATCATATATGATTATTTAACATTGCTTTGTTAACAATATCTTAGATTTATTTGTTGTTTAGGGTGTTAACTTACTCGTTTTCTTTTATATGTTTTGTTACGAAAGTCTTGTTTTTCATGGATAGGTTGTATCGTATTCATATCTATAATGATATCAAGTCCTTAAACATTATTTTTAAATCATCACATGATAATTATACTTGAATGGATACGACGGAGAATGAATCTCATCGCGTTTGTGGAGACGGTAGTCCG
Organism: Viscum album; assembly: GCA_963277665.1. Classification (NCBI taxonomy): domain Eukaryota; kingdom Viridiplantae; phylum Streptophyta; class Magnoliopsida; order Santalales; family Viscaceae; genus Viscum; species Viscum album. The sequence goes on along the minus strand of OY728135.1, from coordinate 1,998,396,172 downwards.
TACGTACACACGAGCGACAATATCATTATTTTGATATTAAAATAATATATAATTGGATAGTATCTCATATATAAATATAGTGACATCTTAATGGCCACCTTTGAAGGTGTTATATGAGTGTTGAACAATCATCGTTTCGTGAGGCAGAAATTCTCCATCCACAGAAACCGTATGTTCTTTAACCATTAGATGTAGGTGTGTGTAAGTGTAGCTCGAATCGTTCTTATAACAACATCCTAGTATATTGAGGATACTGTTGTTGTTACAAAAGAAATGAATAAAAATATTTTAGGGGGTTGGAGAAGAAAAATAAAACAAAACAACATTAGAGAAGACATTACCTCAAATCGGGTAACTCTTTTTGATTTGAGACAAAGGCTTCTTTGGGAAGAGTTCTGACCAAAGTGAGGCTTCTAGGAGTAAGAGGGGGAAGTTGGGAGAGTATTGGGGCAGAGTTTGGCCGAGAAAAATGGCTTGATAGTGTGAATATGGTGGTAGAGGTGGGGGCCTTTTATAAGATGAGAGGAGGGGAACTCTTGGAATGTAAGGAAATTTTACATTATTATACAATGATTTTCGGATTCTATAGGTAAAAAACTTATATAATTCATGGATAAGGTGATAAGGGTTCGAAATATACCCATCCACTAGTCTTTGGACAAGTGTAAGCCTTGGATTGTAAATTATCTTTTCATTTTATTAAAATCATTAAATAATGAGGTCATCGCTGCATCATAATGATGTCATAAATAATTTAATTTATTTAATGTCTAAAAATTATAAAAAAACTACTATGATGTAGGAAATATTTTTAGCATTCCAATGACTATTTATAGTAAAAAATATGACTTGTATAACCCCATGTAAAAAATTGTTTTAGTAAAACATTTCATGTTTGTGTCATTTTTTTACTCTAACATTAAATAAAAGGTATTTATGTCATTTTCCAACTAAAGTGGCTCCATGGGGTCCCCAAGTTGACCCATGGATTGTCTTGGTCGGCCATGGCACATCGAATGAGGGTAGGACATGTTTCAAGCTCATCTCATATTATTAAAACATTATTTTTACCTTAAACTACACTAATTATCTCTAATCGCGATTAAGAACTTAAAAGTTACTATTCACCAAAAATTATTTTAATATCATTGAACCACATTTTACTTCTTAATGAAAACCATGTATGTCGGATTTTTGAAAATCAAATCACAGAGCTGGTAATATTTCATTTAAACGAAAAATCAGTTATTTAACTACCACTTAGTGTTTTCACTATTCATCAAAAATTGATGTTTTTCAGAACAATGCCAACATTTCACCCTAAGATATAATTGATATTCTGAATTCAAAAATGATGTCTATTTTACAAAATTCCAAACATATAAGTTGCATTAATTAATTTTATAATTAATTCCTGTTGTCACAACAAATAGCGTGTTTTTAAGAAACAATTTATATCAAAAGATTGACAATTGTTCATGTCCAATTTTAAAGTGAAATTAATTCTAATGACCACCATTGGATAAAATGGTAAAAATATATTCTAATTATACTTTAAAATCACTAAATAGTATAAATTATCACTATAAATTCTTTTGATTAAAAAAGTTGTTTATAAGTATTTTTCACTATTCATAAAAAATTAGAAGTTCTCAGAAAAATACCAAAAAATCAACATAGGCTAATTTCGATATTCCGAATCCAAAAATGAAGTCTATTTTGAAATATAAAATTTCTATAATTTTAAAAAGTGGTTATTACTATTCATAACTGCTACTTTGATTAGTTGTGGTGTGTTAGAACTCAAAGTTGCGTACAATGCAAGCTATTTCATTATTGAATGAGAAGCGTATCATGGAAGCTCGGGGTGTTACATTCTCCCCTCCCTCAATAAATTGCGTCCTCGCAATTTGAAATTTTTCTTTGAAAATAAAAGGTTGAAAATTGAAAATACCTTTGTGGAAAACCCACATTGGAAATAAGGTTAATAAATATATAACATTAAAAGAAAGAAAGATAAGTACAATGGTTACCCGAGATAGCCCATTCTAGGATTCTATGAAAATATGGATATGGAGGAGAGAAAAACCATCAAGGTCTGATAGAGAGTTATAGAAAATAGGATTAGGAGAATGTTTAACTACAAGAAAATCACAAACTTGTGATTGGTAAAATGATCATTGATTCCCCAGTAGGAAAAGTTAACCGACGACATTTTTGTTTTGAGTTAACTTTTAAAAAGTTGAGGAATTTATTTAGGAGATTTACTAAGAACGTAAGGGAATATAAATTCTTGTCATGTAGACTTCCATTCTTTAATAAATTTTTACCACAAACCCATCTTTCACTCTAAAAGGTAATACAACTCAAAAATATTCTATTTATCCTAATTGTATAAGTTTCCAAATATTAACACATACAATTTAGATTAGGAAAATCATGTTGTAATAACCAGGGACTTCCTATAGGCTAGTGGTATTAAATAATGACCTGTCGCACTATGATTGTTGGTTCGATTCCTGCAGCTTTGTCCGATGCGATGGGTTATGCCCCACCATGCATGTTGTCCTTTTCCTAAAACTATAGTATTATAATATTCAAAAGTAATCATCATAAATTTTTTAACCTTAAACAATACTATCCAAAGATCAACTTAATCCACTCCAACCTTTATAGTTATCCAAAATACCTATGTCCAGACTTTCTCTAAAAGGTCTCTTAATTCCAAAATCAATTTATCAGATTCCCCAAACAAAGTAATGTTTCTCTTATTGTCACATACTAAAAATATAATTACCTTCATCATATTAAAAACATACTAAAATCAACAAGTACTGCAGTACAATCCTTATATATATATATATCAAATTATTCTAATAACCTGAATATAATCCATGAGTCCAAAAACACCAATACATTAGTTATTCTTCTTCAACTGTAGTAACATGATAAGATTTTCCTTGATCCATTGGCCTTTTCTGAGGTAAGTTTCCCTGAGGCTTAGGACATTCATTTTAATAATTCCCCATTTCCCTACAATTATAGCATTCAACATTGATAGCCTCTTTCTTTCCCTTACAATCACGCGCCTGGTGACTTTTTCCCCACATTTATAACAAACTCCCATTCCTTTTTAGGCAAGAACCAGGGTTATTCATCCCACAATTATAACATAATGGAAAATCCTTCATTCCCTTTTTCCCTTTATCTGTCTCTTGTTCCATCATTCTCTTCTTCTCTTGCTTTACTTTCTTGTCATAAGACTTCGAGAATTCCTTTTCTGTCTTGATAGCACAAGAGACAATATCTTCGTTTGTTGAGAACGATTGTGATACTAAAGCTCGACGGAGAAATGGTTTTAACCCATCAAAGAAATGATCAATCTTACCTCTTGGGTTTCGTATATAATCTGCAGCATACCTTGCTAACCTTGTAAAGTTGGCCTCATACTTTGCGACATTCTCATCCTCCTTTTGTCTCAGACTCAAAAATTGCCTTTCCATATCTGCTCGATGGTCATGTGGAAAGTATTTTTCTAATAAAAGATCTTTGAACTCTCTCCATTCCATACATGATACTTCTTCATCTTCCTTTGTATTTTTAATCAATGAACACCATTGATCGGCATCTCCAGTGAGGCGGTAAACTACCGTGATAACCTTCTCCCTTTCGCTACTCCCCAATGCATGAAATATTTTCTCTAAGGAGTTTATCCATTGATCAACTACTAATGGAGTTGTACCTCAATTAAATGTTGGTGGTTGTTTCCTCATGAAGCGGTCTAACATTGATCCTCCACGTTGCTGATCAGGGTCCTCCATACGAGTAAGGTTATTATTCATAACCTGAGTGAGTTGTCCTAGTATGGTAATAAGTTGATCAGCACCAGTTGTATCTCCAGATCCACAATAATTATCTTGAGCAGGAGGTCAATCCCTACACGGAGTGCGTGCATTGATACGGTTTCCATTCCTTCCACTAGGAGCCATTTTTAATCAATGGCATAAACTATATTAGTTTATTAATCAAAATACATAATTACATACTTGTAAGATTCTTAACTGAAATTGAACTATTTATAGATATAATCCATAAAATGTTTTCTTTGAAGAAGTATATACTCATAACCCTTCATAGTGGTTTGTAAAGAAAATGAGAGTTATCCTAAGCATATCCCCCGGGAGTGTCATTACCAAGAGTGCAGAAAGGCCCGTTGATGTGCACCAGTTCCCGTTCGAGTCTAGCTCAAAGCGGTGTTTTCGAGTTTTACCCCTAGGTACATCTGTGCCAGAGCCGCCTCTACCTGCTTGTATCCAGACAGGGATGTATTGCTCGGAAAACTCACAAAATCTCTATAACAACAAAATTCTAGGAAGCTCTTCTATACTAATCCTCAAAGTCTATCTTTGGTCTATGTGCTCTAATCCGAGTTTATCTAAATCTAGCTTCCAAGGTTAGTACTAAACTACCTCTGATACCAACTGTAACGCCCCGACCCCAGCTTCCCAGAGTCGGTGAATTACTTCGTAACATTGGCATGATCACAAAAGATCAAGTCTTGAAAGACCGATTAGTTTAGTAGCCTTGGAAACAATAGATACATTCATAAGTCTTTCATTACATAAAAAAGTAAACAAACTACAATAACATGGTCTTCATAGTACACACTCATATCCCTTTCTGACTACCCCTGCAGCTCATTCATAAAATACTTCTTCACATCCTGGAAAAATATTAAATCATTGAAAGGGGTGAGCTCAGATGCTCAGTAAGGTTAACAATATAGAGGAAGATTTCATCAATAAACGTAAACATTTAAGGAAATGTATAACTAAAACAAAAGCCTTTAAACTTGAACTTCAACATAATATGGAAAAACTAAAATGAGATAATTCCATTCACTTCTTCACATGGATATTCTACTGGTCGAATAATCACATGCAATATCAATAACCACTTTCATAATGAGGGAATGTATAATGCCAGACATTCTGAAACATTTTTTCAAGGCCTCGGCCCAAACGTCTAAAATGATTAAGGCCTCAGCCAAAACCATAAATCAAATTGGGAAAGGGCCTCGGCCAATTCCACATCTAGTTGTCTCATGAGACTTATCGATGCATCGAGGAGCTATAGCGGGCTCCACCCGTCACTTATTAAGTCCAATACATTCCTCATATTAATAGTTTTAAACATAACATAAATATTCGTATTAAAACTAACATATGAAATGTCAACAATTTCACCATAAACAATGGATGGTATAAAAATAACACATCCACAGTCAAATATTTCACAAAATGATCAATGGATGTTTTGTATCATAAAACAAATTCAATTAAACATAAAACCCATCAAAGGATGTTGACATGGATGAAATCAAAGCTGTTTGAGAGAAATATCTCTCTTTTTTGAAATCATTTAAAAGTCCCATAATTATAAAATAATACCTTTACTTTGAAAATATTCTTATAAGCTTGTAAGGGAAGCTTAGACGAAGTTATAATGGCGGAAAATAGCCGCACCCGCCGTATAAGTTTAAAAAACATTCTTACCTTAAATTTTTCAAAAATGTCAAAAAGTACATTGTTTGGAAAACGACAGTAAGATTCCTTTAAAAACGTATAAGGGTATAAATGACTATAACCCATTTTCCATTTAATAGTAAAAATTTTTTGAATGGAATTTTTAAGAAACATGGATGTGGATGATAATGAGGTCCTAGTAGATAATTATGTATAAACAACCTTGGATAATGAAGAGGTTGTGAAGTAACCCTTACCTTGTACTTTTCCTTGGTTGGGGTAGGTTATCCTCCTGTATAATGGTGAAATAATTTTTATTAAATTATAAAAGAATCATATACATTCATATGATATCATATATGATCTTTTAACATTGCTTTGTTAACAATATCTTAGATTTATCATTGTTTCGGGTGTTAACTTACTCGTTTTCTTTTATATGTTTTGTTACGTAAGTCGTGTTTTTCAGGGATAGGTTGTATATTATTCATATCCAGAATGATATCATGTCCTTAAACATTATTTTTAAATCATCAAATGATAATTATACTTGAATGGATACGACGGAGAATGAATCTCATTGCGTTCTTGGAGACGGTAGTCCGTACGTACGCACGAGCGACAATATCATTATTTTGATATTAAAATAATATATAATTGGATAGTATATCATATATAAATATAGTGAAATCTTAATGTCCACCTTTGAAGGTGTTATATGAGTGTTGAACAATCATCGTTTCGTGAGGCAGAAATTCACCATCCACAGAAACCGTATGTTCTTTAACCATTAGATGTAGGTGTGTGTAAGTGTAGCTCGAATCCTCTTATAAAAACATACTAGTATATTGAGGATACTGGCGCTCTTACAAAAGAAATGAATAAAAAGAGTTTAGGGGGTTGGAAAAGAAAAATAAAACAAAACAACATTAGAGAAGACATTACCTCAAATCGGGTAACTCTTTTTGATTTGAGACAAAGGCTTCCTTCAGAAGAGTTATGACCAAAGTGAGGCTTCTAAGAGTAAGAGGGGGAAGTTGGGAGAGTATTTGGGAAGAGGTTGGCTGGGCAAAATGGCTTGAAAGTGTGAATGTGGTGGTAGAGGTGGGGGCCTTTTATAAGAGGATGGGAGGGGCACTCTTGGAAAGTAAGGAAATTTTACATTATTATACAATGCTTTTCGGATTCTAAAGGTCCCACACTTATATAATTCGTGGATAAGGTGATACGGGTTCGAAATCTACCCATCCACTAGTCTTTGGAAAAGTGTAAGCCTTTGATTGTACATTATCTTTTCATTTTATTAAAATCGTTAAATAATGAGGTCATCACTGCATCATAATGATGTCATAAATAATTTAATTTATTTAATGTCTAAAAATTATAAAAAAATACTATGATGTAGGAAATCTTTTTATCATTCCAATGACTATTTATAGTAAAAAATATGACTTGTATAACCCCATGTAAATTTTTTTTAGTAAAACATTTCATGTTTGTGTCATTTTTTTACTTTAACATTAAATAAAAGGTATTTATGTCATTTTCCAACTAAAGTGGCTCCATGGGGTCCCCAAGTTGACCCATAGATTTTCATGGTCGGCCTTGGAACATCAATTGAGGGTAGGACATGTGTCAAGCTCATCTCATATTATTAAAACATTATTTTTACCTTAAACTACACTAATTACCTCTAATCGCGATTAATAACATAAAAGTTGCTATTCACAAAAAATTATTTTAATCTCATTGAACCACATTTTACTTCTTAATGACAACCATGTATGTAGGGTTTTTGAAAATCAAATCACAGAGGTGGTAATATTTCATTTAAATGAAAAATCAGTTATTTAACTTCCACTTAGTTGTTTCACTATTCATCAAAAATTGAAGTTTTTCAGAACAATGCCAAAATTTCACCCTAAGCTATAATTGATATTCCGAATTCAAAAATGATGTCTATTTTACAAAATTCCAAACATATAAGTTGCATTAATTAATTTTATAATTAATTCCCGCTGTCACAACAAATAGCTTGTTTTTAACAAACAATTTATATCAAAAGATTGACAATTGTTTATGTCCAATTTTAAAGTGAAATTAATTCTAATGACCACCATTGGATAAAATGGTAAAAATATATTCTAATTATACTTTAAAATCACTAAATATTATAAATTATCACTATAAATTATTTTGATTAAAAAATTTGTTTTTATGTATTTTTCACTATTCATAAAAAATTAGATGTTCTCAGAAAAATACCAAAAATTAAACAGACTAATTTCGATATTCCGAATCCAAAAATGAAGTCCATTTTGAAATATAAAATTTTCTATAATTTTAAAAAGTGGTTATTACTATTCATAACGGCTACTTTGATTAGTCACGGTGTGTTAGAACACGAAGTTGCGTACAATGCAAGCTATTTCATTATTGAATGAGAAGTGTATCATGGAACCTCGGGGTGTTACAACCCTACTGCAGATTCATGAACTCCCGAGATCTATCTTCCCTCAACGTCTCTGGAATGAAGAAGTATTAGAATACTGCCTGAAAATATTCCCACGCCATATCTCAGTGATGCTATGACTGGGTGGTGACATTGCACCACCTCTTGGCGGAATCACACAGCATATAATCCAAAAGATTGACCCTCCTCCCTGGAGGTGTCAAAAGATTCTTGGAGATAGTCTTCATAGACCCCAGCCAAGACTCCACAGCCTGTGGTCCACCATCCATAGAAAACATAGGCGGATGCTGCTGATGGAATATACGAGTCAGCTTAGCCATTGATGTAGAAGCCGGTGGTGCTCCTTGAAAGGTCGGCATGAACCGCATAAAACCTTCATGGAACTGCACCTCTGCACCTGTGTCTAGTATAACGGCTGGCGCCGCATCTAGCTCTACTGGAGGATCCACTGGTAGCCCATGGCCCACCATCTCTGGAGTATAATCGTCGCCGCTCTCTTGGAAAACAACACATGGAAGTCTAGCTGGCATGACACTACAAGGTCCAAAGAACGCCGTAAATTCAAGATTATCAAGACTGAAAGAGAAGGAACCACAATGGGAAGAAGGGGAATAATGAAATTCAAGATTTGAAAAACAAGAATACAAGGCGTGTTGGCTGACTACACGACGTGTACTTGACTTCTCTTCCCCTGCCCGGGTCCTTCTACACGGCTAAGCCACATGGCTCCCGTTTAGAAAAACTACACGGAATGTATATAATCTAGATGGTGTGTATGGTGTAATATTCGAACTACCCGTTTCGTTTGTGACACGGCCGACTACTCGTCTTGACACTACACGACGTGTAACACCCATACACAACGTGTACACCACCCCGATTCCCAGCCACATGGCTATGTCCACACAGTCTTTCCTCGGACGAGACTACATGGCATGTCCCATAGGTACACGACGTGTACTAGACAAGCTCCATTGACCTGTGTTGTTAGTTACACGGCCAAATACACCTCTAAAACTACACGATATGTTCTATATACACACGGCGTGTACACGAATGGTTTTCCTCGACCCGTGTTAATAGTTACACAGTCGGTTCCCTCGGTCAGACTACACGGCGTGTTCCACAATGGACACGATGTGTATGTCTTAAGGTCTCCTTCTTCCGTTTTGTTAGTTACACGGGCAGACTCTGGGTCAACACAACACGGCATGTATATCTGGTACATGGCGTGTTTTACCCCGGTGATTCCCTACCCCGTGTCGCCGCCCACACGATTTGTGACACGAGAAGAGACTACACGACATGTACTTAGGATACATGGCGTGTACTAAAAAAATTATTTTTCTTCCAGAACAGAAGAACATACACATCATGTATAAGGTACTACACATCGTGTATACTGGGATTCCAGATAGTATTCTTCAGAATGTTCTCCTAAACCCAAAAAATTCTGAAAACCAGAACCTAAGTGCCAAATTCCGATCCGTGAGGGCCCATACTCCCCGAAAATCAAATAATTGCATCTTATATGTGTTATAACACAATTAAACAGATAATGATCCACCAAATTCTGGTCTATGGGGGCCCATATTCCCCAAAAACCAAATTTTGGCTTCCATTTTATCAACAGGCTCTCACAAAGAATACCCTATCACACAGCAGGTATTTTATCAAAGAAACTATCACAATATCCTGATTTTCTAGCACAATTACTATCACAACATCATGCAATTTCTAATGCACCTACATGGAATGGAACGATGCATAGCATATGATTTTTACCATGTGCCTACAAAGATGCATGAGACGACATACCCATATCTCATCGGGTTGAAACTAAATTGAACCCATATATAAACTATAAACATCACAATCCCAAGTGTGTCACCAAACGGTGAAAACAAATCGACTGTAAAATTTGAAAAATCAGAATAATTGAAAAATATGAGGTAGACTTGATTTTCCCTATACACAGGTCATCTACGCCCAAGTACAACTTATTACCAACTATCATTCCCGTCATATTTCTGACTACGTCGCCAAATAGTAAGTCAAAGAAAAGAAACTCCTCTGATACCACTTCGTAAGGTCCTGGGCCCGGGTGCCACTCAACGGGTGCGCGGAACCCGATTTTCCACAATACCTCAAGTGCATTTCCACAAATGCCAGAGGCTACCGACTAGCAACGAGTGGCCAGGTCTGATAGTGGGGAAACTATGCCCCCATTTATCAAAGTGTAGTGCAGTCGAATATGAAATAAAACATACAATAGTGGAAGAAATAAACCATACACAATTTAATTTAACAACTGCAGTGAAAGACAACCAACAGTATATGGATAATGATGCAACATGACTCGTGTTCTACGAAAATAGTCAGGGTATGTTACAAAGAAGTACAATACAATAAAATAACGAGTACATCCAAAAAATACAAAACAGCTTGCAGCATCGCGAGCCTAAACTCGGTCCCATGTTCCCCTACTCCTCAGCAGCAATCAAGTACCTATATAGGGACACTTTCCCCTATCCACACATGCAGCAACGTAATCTGTTTGGACCGAAAATCATGACACAAATAGGGTGTGAGGAATAAATCCCAGTAGGCACCCGCCAAAGGCCCGTGCTCAACTGTTTGTAAATCATGAAACAATAGTGTGCAGTAGTAAAATGCAACAATGTAAGCAGTACATAAAAGTAACTAACTTAACCAGTTATATTTCAAATTTAATATCCTTTTAATAATTTTAGTTGAATTATCACCACAGTAAGTATTCTAGGTAAATATCCAATGTCCTCAGCCACATAAACTCCTACCCCAGCTAATGGAGATCCAACACAAGAATCTACCCACATGCATACGGATATTTCCCACGGGCATAAGAAGTGTCGCCCACAGGCACAGAATCAACTACCTACAGGCACGAATGAAGTTTTCCACAGGCTAAGTAGTATAGATCTCACATGCTAATCAAAACATTTCCTTCATGATAACAGGTAACCAAGCCATTCCCAAAATGTAAATAAATGACTCACAAGCAATTCCTCTCAAGTAAATTCTACAATCAATACTTTAAAGGCATACCCTCGGACATCCTGGACAAACGGCTAAACAGAGGTACGCACCCCAGCGGTGGTCTTGGATCTAAGAAACGATCCCCCACATCATTTTATTGTCAAAATTAATAACCTATTCAATTCTAGGTATTTAAAATAGCTATGGCCTCAGCCACATGACAACCCATATATGGGTTCGTAGCTCAAAAACACAAGAAATGCACAAAAGTTGTAAAATAAACACCAAGACACCTACAATTAACACCAACGAGCGATATACGCGAACATCAATTCCAGAAACGCCCAAGAATGACGTAGATCTGACGTGAATGAAAACGTGATTAAATGAAAATAACCTTATTTAGAGGAAGAAATGGAAAGAACAATGTAGGGAGATTTGATGGCTTACTAGAGTGGTTCCAATGAGATTGATAGAGGAAGAATCGGATTCCCGGTTCGTGATCAAAAGATCCTCGATGATTTGGTCATCCCCTCCCGAGATCTCATCCGGTTCTAAGCCTTCCCTATGGACAGGGTAGGCTACTGCCAATTTTAAGGGAAAAAAACGAAGTACACAATGTGTATTTACAAGTACACGGCGTGTACTTCCCATTTCTTAACTGTTTCTCTGGCGGTTTCCCACCATCCTGGCACTATACATCTGCCAACATTACTACATGTCATGGCTGCATGAGTACATGGCGTGTTCTGTCACACAGCTGGCCACCGCCTTACTATTCACTTGCCGACTGACTTCACGGCGTGTAAAGGACCACTACATGGCATGTAGTCAGTTCCTACACCCTTCAACACCGACATTTCCACACGCCCTGTGTACTCATCCCACACGGCCAAAATAACACGACGTGTGGAAATGTACATTGCATGTACTTCCAAAATTTAGGATTTTTCCTCATTTTCCTTATTTTATGAAAAACACTTGAGGAAAAGCGAAAAGCAGAAGCCCATACCTCAAAAATAAAAACCGGGTTCTTAGAATTTGGGAGAAAGAGAATGAAATAACTATGGGTGTGGAATATAATGCTCCAATAGAGGATCTACCTATTATGAATGAATATATTGATGTTTTTCTAGATGATTCAACTGGACATCCTCCATAATGAGAAATTTAGTTTCATATTGATTTAAATCATGGATCGAGGCTAATATCAAAGACCCCTAATAGAATGGACAGTATTGAATATGTGGAACTAAAGAAACAACTAGAACAATTGAGTTATATGGGATTTATTCTCCCTAGTGTTTCTCCATGGGGAGCCCTATCCTTTTTGTTAAAAAGAAAGATGGATCTATGAGGTTGTGCATTGAATACAGGGTGATCAATGCTATAAAAATAATGAACAATATCCCCTACTATTCATTATTGATTTATTTAACCAACTTCATAGATCTCAATAATTTTCAAGGATTAACCATCGATGTGGATATTATCAGTTTTGTGTGATGAAATAATACATTCTGAAAACAGTATTTCGAACTGGGTATGGGAATTACGAGTTTACGGTAATTCCTTTTGGTTTTACTAATGCACCCTCTATATTCATTGATCTAATGAATAGAGTTTTCAAGGAATATCATGATGAAATTGTAGTTGTATTTATTTATGTTCCTATATTATAATCCAAAATCTATGAAGATCAGGAAAATCACTTGCACATTATCCTTAAGACTCTAAGAAGACACGAATTATATGGGAGGTTTAGCAAGTGTGAATTATGGATTTGGGGGATATCTTTTCATGGAAATATTATCTCTAATGATGGAATATATGTTGATTCTTTTACAACTAAGGCAATCAAATAATGCCCAGCACCAATGAGTATAACCAAGGTTCATAGTTTTTTTGGTTTATTAGGTTATTATTGGCATTTCATCTGGTAATTTTCTTGATTTAATAACCCATTATCCAAGATCACATGTAAAGGGGTGAATTTATTTTGGACAAAATAATATGAAGAATGTTTTGATGATTTCATGATAAGATTAGTCAATACTCCTATATAGACTCTACCAATAGAGAATGACGTGTTTGTTCTTTATAGTGATGCATCAATTAAATGACTTTGTTGTGTACATATGATGAATGATAGGGTTATTGACTATGCATCATGATGGTTAATAATTCATGAGCAAAACTATCCTACTCATGATCTTGAGTTAGCAGCTTTAGTAATTGATTTGAAGATTTTGAGACACTATCTCTATGGTGAAAAATCTAATATATATACCGATCTCAAGAGTTTGAATTATATTTTCAGACATAAATAACTCAACATGAGGAAAAGGAGGTGGCTTGAACTACTCAAGGATTATTATTGCACCATTCACTACCATCCAGGGAAGGAAAATAAGGTGGAAGATTCTTTGAGTAGAATAGATCATGGAGTTTTGAACAGTATGAGAGTTGAAAGGTATACTATTTTTATGGGTCTAGTAAATATGGATATGAGAATAGCCATGGAAAGTGAGACATCAATTCCTTTTCAAATGGTTGCAAAACCATCTTTATTAGAAAGGATAATCTGTTCTCAGACCAATGATGAAGAGTTTAAAAATAAGATTAAAGCTGTGAATGATGGGAGATTGAGTGACATCATATATGAAGATGGAATAATGAAATTTGGGAAGAGACATTGTGTTCCTGAAATTCCTGACCTCAACAGAAAATTTCTGGATGATGATCATACGTCCAATTTCTCTATACACACTAGGATCTCAAAATAGTATAGGTATTTGAATGAAATTTTTTTTGCGACAACATGAAGAGAAAGATTTCTGATTTTGTGTCAAGAGGTATGGTTTGTCAATAAATGAAAGATGGAAGGCAATAGCCAGGAGGATTCATGAAACATCTTCCCATACTTGAGTGGAAATGGGATGATATTATGATATATTTTTTCGTCGGACTACCAATGACTCCTATAAGGAATGATGCAATATGGTTCATTGTTGATCATCTTACCAAGTTAGCACATTTTCTTGTTATATGCTTTGATTTACCACTTGAATGATTTACAAGACTGTATACTAATGAAGTTCAAAGACTTCATAGAGTACCACTATCGATTGTTTTTTATCATGATCCCTGTTTTACATTATGATCCTGGAAAAGTTTTCAGAAATCCCTAGATACTAAACTTCATTTTAGCACTGCCTACCACCCCCAAACTAAACGAAAATTATAATGGACTATTCAAACCATAGAATACATGTTGAGATCTTGCTCACTTAACATTCAAGGTATGTGGGATCAATATTTACCTCTAGTATAATTTTCCTATAATAATAGCTTCCATTCGAGTATTCATATGGAACTATATGAAGTGTTATATGGAAAACCAACACTTAATTAATAGTTTTTAAATTATTTAATAACTCATAAAAATTTAATTAAATATTTATGACTTTTAAAAATACCGAAACTTAATTAATAATTTTTTAAATTTTTATTTATTTATACTATAATATAAATATATAACATGAACACTTATAATATGGTTTCAGATTATTAATACATTCATTGGTGAGGTCACAATTTCCTTGGAATGTTTAATATTCATTCATGTCATATTACTATTCTAAATTTCAATTAATTATTTCATGGGTATAAGTTCCATTTCTTCTTGATATACATTTAATTATACTCATTCACATTTTATAATGCATGTATTATGATATATATGTAATATTTTGTGATTATAAAATAATAAATAATTATAATCATGAAATTAATATTATAAAAAATGTGTCGTTATAGAATCTCTTAAGTGGACTCCTCAATAATATCTTGATGATTTGAAAATTATAATTTTTAACGATGTTGCTGATTGGATGGATAGTATGAAATATGTTCTGTGGTTGTGGAGAGGTCATGAGGGATATACACTTTCATATTATTAATATATGGGAGTTTCATATCCTCGGTTTCATGGGAGAGACTCTAAATGCAGTTTCACGTGTAAATGTGTACCACTAGATTAACTATTTCCCACTATTATTGGTTAGTAGATCAATAGGGAATGATGGTGTAGAGATTGTCCAATGTAAACAACATGGTGGGGATACAAATTTTTGTGGTGACACATATTTATTAATGTTTCCATGACATCTTGTGGGAGTACTTGATTCATTCACACTATCTCAAACGATGATGAGGTTGTTTCATTTATATAATCCAAGGCATCATTGATTCCATTTTTATTTGGATTGAATGGTGAATCTGGTATATGAAACCATATAATGATTATCACGAAAAAAAATATGAAAACATATTTATGTACCATCTGATGTTAGATTATTATGTATACATTATTTTTATATTTAAATTTTTACTATCATCTTCATGCGAACAGACATAAAATAAATTATAACAGGTTCCCTCCACACTAATTTGGTGTTGACATTCTCGAGTTTCCAACTACAAGATGTCACTGAAAAATTATTTATGAAACTATTGAATTGGTTTTTGATGAAAATATAAGAGGTTAGTATCATATCATCTTTTTAAGGGGAGTTAGTTCATACTCACAGTCTTTCTCATATTTTTACATCATATATATGTACCCATTCCAAATCCAATCATGTTACTCATTACGAATATGCTAATGATCAGATCAAATAAGTGTGTCCATTAGAACACCATAATTTTTTTAATATTCCCTACCAATAGGAATACACATATATAATATGGAGGTTCTAAATAACTGGTACAATTTTATCCATTTTTCTAGTTCTCTATTCTCTATTAACTTTCATATAATTAAAATTTTTCAGTTCTTTATTTGTAGGTGCAGAAGAGTTTTCGTCTTCTCTATAGGTGAAGGTTTAAGGTTTTTTGAATAAATTCCATTAAATGGAATTACCATATATTCCTATTATGGGAATCAATATAAACATAGTTATGTTATACATAATGTGAAATGTTATATTATTAATTTTAAAATGTCCTAGCCTAGGTTCTCCATGGAAAATGGTTACATGACCTCTGGTGCACCTCACCATAAGCATGTGCTAACTAGCCATGATGGTCTAATAAGTAGATCATGGGGAAACTACACTAACATTTATCAGAGTAACACAAATGCGGAAATGGTAAAAAACAGATGAATGATATATAACCATAATGAGTACAATTACATAAAGAAAATCATATCAATAAATAAAACATCTAACTAAAACAATATTCATTCAACGATAATGTATGTGCTGAGTGTCTAAAATGAAAAAATTAAATTTTAAAAATACCCACGAAGGTCCTGATCAACATCATGTTTCCTCATACTTTATACAACCCAAAATTAGTTATATAACATAGGTCATTCACTTTTTACTTATCCCTCAACAACAATGTCTATACAGATATGAATTCGTAAGGTTGAATGGTGTGTGAGTATAACCCATTAATCCACTACTAATGATTTTTAAAACTTAACTACTATATAATTGTCTAAAATTATTATAAATAAGTAGTTTATCATATTATTATATATTGTATTTTTAAACAAAAAACCATCAGGTTCCCAAGGACACCCGAACCTCAATACTCGATTTGGCTAGTTCTAATGTCTGAACTAACCCCAAGTGATTTAGTTTTTTTGAATTCCATGTTATTATTCATCAACACTATTTATATTGTATAAAATAAATAAAACATGAAAATAAATATGACATAATAATTATTCACTTGGGTCTCGTACTTCAACTCTCAAATGAGAGTGTGAAAAAATAAAAAAAAAGTGTTTTAGGAAAAGGGGGAAGCTCACAAGGTAATTCCCCTAGAGCAACTCCATGTGTGGCATGGCCCTATGGAAATCAAAATGGAAGCTCTCATATTATTTCTATAAACAGGATCACAAAATCCTTCTCAGCATGCTCACATTCTCTATCGTAATGGGTTATCATAATGCTTCTCAACATTCCATCATGGTCCTAAATAATTACTATCTCAATACTTGACTATCCCATATACTACTCAATGCCAACATAATCCAAAATCTATCCATTAATTAATTTATTTATTCATTCCTCATATAAATTTCCAAAAATTAATTCTATAATTATTTAATCAACAAAATTCAATAAATTAAATAATGGTTATCTAATCAAACAAATGTATATTAACTAACCAAACGATTAATTTATCATATCAATATAAAATAATTATCCACATAATTAATAATTTACATCAATCCCCTTAGTTGATTCAACAATTAATCTGAACATCATATCCACTAATAAAGTCAAAATTTAATTAACCATATTGTCTAACAATTAATTCAACAATTATATAATCTATAATAATTTAAAATTAGACTAATTAATTCACCTATTTTTTTTTTCATTTCATAATTTATAATACTAAAATTTTCCCCAACAATTTAATATTCCAAATTCAACAGTTTTTTATTTTTATACCTGATTCACCAATTAATTATCTGAATTCCAAAACTCATTTATTCAAAAAATCCATTAATTTCCACATTAATTATTATGAAACATTAATTTATGTAAGGGGGTTATTTTAATTTCTGAACAACTCTATCAAAAATACAAAATATCATATATGAAATAAAAATCAATACTATAGTATTTGAATTTTATACCACCTCAAAAACCACTAATGTACAATCATGCAGTGATCATTCAAAAAATTAAGTAGCACAATGACACAAAATGGGTTCAGGATCTTAATACTACCTCAATGTTAAAAAAATAATTTTCTATTTAATCTATATCTATATCTACAATCCAATATATAGATATAAAATAATAGGTATAGATCTAACAAAGTAATAATAATAACTTCCCTTAATGATCGAGAATGATGTGATATGGTCATGAAATAAAGCATGATATGATCCTATTACTAGGAGAGGTGAGATCATCAATCCATGATTTGAATCCTCGAGAAAAGTGTTCAGACGACATGAGAATCCCTCTATAAATCGTCGAAATCATCAAAAAACATAAGTGTCTAAGTTTGGGTGGAATGCGGGATGTTTCAGTGGTTATGGTGGGTTTTAAACTAATTTTTGGGACATTAAATATATAATGCATGGTATCATATTCAAGGTCATTCCTAGTTCCCTAAATATTATCGTATTATTTTAGGGGTCCTCAATTTCCACTTTCAGGAGTCATAGTTTGAAAACCCATGGGTCTACCTTGCAACTCCCTACTATCTAGGGTTATATGGTTTGTTGGGATGGGGCACAATGTTTTCTATAACTATGTTCCAACCCCACACAACACTCATTCATTCACTTTTTTGAAAATACTCCCAAATACACCCCATGGTAAAAACCAATAGAAATTTAATTAGTAGGAGGACAAATATTACATGTAAACATACATAGAACAACTCCAAAATGGTCATGATCATATAATATCCCCACCATATAACATATCATCCTCGACATACAATCTATCAATAGAGGAAAAAAAATATCAGGTTATTAGGCCTACCTATTTGTTAACCTTTACCATGATTCCTCATGCACACATCCAAATTGGTATAATATGAAAACTACCAGCATGGTCTTTTTCCAGTTTTTTTAACTATGATACAATACAAAAATAAAATTCTTCTCAAATAATGAATCATCCAATCGCTTAAAATCGACAGTATCGGTCACATAATAAGTTTTTGGATAATACCTCCATAGTTTTGATAAATGTATAACTTTTTTTATAAAACATTATCAATGTGGAAGAGCTAATCAAATCTTTATCAGCATGATTCTCTCTAAAACCTCATATATTTTGAAAAACATAGGCACCAGTAAGCCCTTAATTTGTATCCCATGGTTGACACATCAAAGAAAACCCCAAAGGAAAACATGATCACCCTCGTTAAATTCTAGAGATCATAGATATCTAACTTTACATGACTTCTTTCTACTCCGAGATGTATCCATACTTTTCCAAATTTGTTGAACCTCTTATGTTGTATCCTCCATGAGACTCAGTCTTAACAAATAATACTCACCTGCCTCCATCTAGAAAAGAGGCGATCTTCATGTATACCATAAATATTCTCATATGGTTCCATTTTTATAGTTTTATCATAGCTATTATTATAGGAAAAATCCACTAAATCCATGTTCTTCTCCCAAGACCCACCAAAGTCAAGGGCACATGCTCACATAATATCATCAGGAACCTATATATTTCTCTCAAACTACTTATTTGTCTGTGGGTGGAATGAAACATTCAATATTAAATTTATATCGAGTAGTATACAAAATCCCATCTAGTTGAGTGATGTGAAGTGCGATTCACTATTTGAAATTATAGTCTATGGCACCCCTTGTAGATGGAATATCTACCAAACATACAAGTCTCTTAGCTGCTCTGCTAAGAAAATTTCCCCTATAAAAGAAGAGGACTATTTTCGTTAGTTGAACTAAAAAATCCCATATAACATCCTTCATCCTTTTATTCTTTTGGAGACCCACCATAAAGTAAATTATCAGGTTCTTTCACTCCCACCCTAGAATGGGTATCATCTCTTGAAAACATCCACATTGATGATGCTCGACCTTCAACTTCTGATAAATGTAGGATTCTATCATGAACCTTACTATTTTTTATTCATTAATGGAAACAAAAACATTAATCATATATCACTATACATTTTGTCCAATCATGTATATACAACCCACATTGAGTAATTAAATTCACACATGATATCATCTTCCACTCTTGTATGTAGAACAACCCAATTCTTGACATAGATGACCTCATCATCCTTTATGATCCGACCTTAAGGTGACTCACCTCCATCCTGGTTTTCCCTCGAAGATGACCATTTTTGGACTTCATAATACCTATCCTTGATTTGGCTTATAAGTGTTGAATCTTTTGATACATAGAAGAGAGTCATCTGTTTCTGACTCTCTTCATCCACCATAAGAATAATAGAATGAAAAGTCCCTATCTTATACTCATTAATGTAATCCTAAACTGTATGAGTATGATTTTTCCAACTAAAAGTATTAGATACACTATTTCCCATCCCATTAATATATGTTACCTCAAAATCTAATGAACTGATATACATAAACCATACCCACTAGTGGAGAGTAAAGTTTCACTATGAATAGAAATAATTCAACATCCTACTATCTGTATAAAAAATAATTTTTTATACCAATTGATATTTCCACCAACATTACATAGAATAAATCACAACCGCAAATTCATGGTCATGTGATTGGTAGTACAGTACATCTTGCATTGACTTCTGAGATCCATATTCCAAAACATGATCTCTCGGCATCAACGTAGATCTGTTTATGATCCCTAAAGAGTTAGAATACGCAATTTACTCTTAACCTGTCTTATGAAGGATCAATATCGATGCTGATGTCAAATGATTCTTTAGATTATAAATTCCCTTCTAACATTACTATGACCAATCAAACATTATCCCTTTTTTCTCAATCATGAATGTGGTACTACCAAATGGGAAACATAGTAGATGAATCTATGATAATATATTTATATCCCAAAAAAATGTGGAAACTAATTACTTAATAGGGATACTCCCTAGATATCAATTATTGAGCATTACCTTGGCCCACTACCACATATTCTTCTAATATGTTGGTACCCATAATATGTGCTTCATTAATCCAAAATGGACAATTAGATAGGTTGGAATATGGAAAATTATATCTCAGTGTACTTATAGAAATATAAAGATGTTTGGAATGATCATATTGAGTCATCGAGTAATCCAATATTTCATCCTATAACACAACCATAAATTGATCTATCTGCGTATGGATGAATATGTTCATTATGGGTATATGCACTACTAGGGTGTTCTTAAACCCAAAAACCATTAAAAAGAACTCATTAATGATATACCTTTTTTCTGAATGAAGTCCTCAGTCTACCATAAGTCTATACTCATAGCTAAGTTTACCCTAATCTAAAATCTATCTTTGAGAATACACCTGATCAAAAAAACTGGTAAATAATATCAATGATTCATTGATGTGAATTAGATTCATTTTGGTAATCCAATTCAACTTCTTCTAATCAATAAAAAAGGGGAAAAAATCCTATATTACTTTATAGAAAAATTACAATGTGGATCCCCAAGGATATGTACTCGGAAACATAAATCCCATATCCTCATACTCCTTTAACTGAGTCTTGATATCTTGATGCTATGTTAATGACATTATATTGGGTGGAATAGAAACTGGTTCAACCCCTACCAAGATCTCAATAGTAAATTCCATATTTTTCTTATGTCTTCATTAAAAAACATACCGAAACTATCCCACCACTGATGAATAGATATCATGTCTTACAACTCCATTATCTTGAAATAATCTATAATCCTAGGATGTGTGGTCTCCCAGTTATAGATTAATTTGTCATACATAGCCTTTGTTGATCTCCCACACTCCATGGTGAATATAATGGTCACCCATAGGTGATGTAACCATCACCCTACATTGGTAACAGTCAATGTAGTCTCATTAGGTGACTATCCAGTCCTTTACCATAATTAGGCTAATTCCCAATATGTATAGAATATTAAGGTCATTGAGAAAATGGTTCTCCCCATTCTTGATAGAACACCCACAATGTAAACAAATTTCACTAGACTATACACCCAATGTGGTATGTATCATCAATAAAAATGTCCAAAACTCCACCAATAGTCTCAAACTATTTATAGGTTTTTCAAATATATTGGAATGAGAAAAACCCATATCAAACAAGGAACATGATAATGTAGAATATAAATGATTAGTACATCTCATTGTCGATGTCCTAACCACATTATCCATGAATATAGCCAACACCACATGAAAACAACCTTCCCCTCATTCTTGTGACGTCGTCAGAGTGACACTCTAGAGGGATAAAGGCTTAAATGACTAAATTATATGACTTATGTCATCTAGTATTACATTTTTTAAGAGTCATCATGATTACCATGCATGGCCTAGAGTATTGTTCAGGATAGATGAAATTCTAGGATGTTCCCAAGGGTGTGTGTGAGTGAGGAAAGAGAACACTAGAAAGAATACATGTTGGTCTATGGGGTATTTATTTTTTATATGAATGTTGTGGGAACATGGTATTACCCTATGATAGTGACAATTATCTTCAAGGAAACACGTAGTTCATAGGAGGCATGGACACATCAACCATGTTATGGATGGGTGTATGTGATGTCAGTGGGGACCAATTGTTATCGTCATACTCCTCTGAGTTTCACCAGTCTGCTAATGTGGGAGCTCTTACGTATAAGCAACAAATCCACTACCTTTTCCACCTCAGCATGTAGAATAGTAATTTCCAAACTGAGATGATGTAGAATTTCCATTTCCTGCACCCATGTTCTATCATGCTCCCCCATCACTAAAAAATATGTTGGGTTCTTAAAAAACCTCTATAGAATGTTATTCTTTCCAAAAACTCGACACTCCACTAGTGGTCATGGTAATGTTATCAAAAGTTTGAAAACGTACCAAAATAGTGGGAAATCATATTGGTATGGTCCAATGTAACCAAACCTTCCCCCTAGAAATTGTAATTTCCACATATCTAAGAGAAATTATCATAATAATGTTTCCAGATCATAAAATATTCACCTTCATATTGTCTACTTCTAAAAGCATCCTTCATGTTCCCCTCTACCATGAAAACCTGATTCCCCTCTTCAGAAAAACAATTTATTCCCGACAATTTATACTTAGGGCATGATTTCACATTTAAGTCCATCCTGAATGTGCTTTTCTATAGTAGCCTCATCTCATTCCAAATCTAGAATAGAGTGTTGAAAATATATAAAGAGTATGTCATATTCCAACATGGAAATATACTCTAGATTCAACCCCATGAACAAAGTTACATTATTATACCTTAAGGAATATGGTTATAATTTCTCTAATAACCTCCCATTGGAGCCCTTCAATGATATATATTCAGCCTACCCTATCAGATAATGGAATTACAACAATAATTCAACTAATCTCTATAGAATATATTTATTCAGTCTGACACACTTCTCAGGAGGAGTCTCCAAGTGATCAAGTATAGTTTTTATAGACTCAATACCTGAATCATATCCCCTAAGTCTACCCTTTACAATAAAATTATGAAGTTGATTCCTCTCTAACTCACATTTCATGTCATAAATTCTCGTAAAAATCAGACCTGGGTCTCATTCCATGAATTTAATAAAATGAGAAAAGTTATCTCATAATTTCTAACTTGTTTACTCATCGGGCCCTATAACTGCCTCATTCTCCCCCACTAGTATATCGCCCCCATCTGTAACTTGATTTCATCATCTCAAATTGAATCATTGTGGAGGGATTAGCCTAAAATTATTAATACACACATTAGTACTCATAACACAACTATATCATATTTATATATTAAAAATAATATGAACTTGTCTCTTTACCAAATCATGCCTCATGGTCATAACTGATGCTTTAACACTATCATTAACCATTATAAACCTATGTCCTAGTTATCAAATAGTATTTTCATTTCCATATTAATTTTATAATTTATACATGGATTTATTCACATTTCAAATCATTAGACATATGTTTATAAAGTATTAGGCACCACATTGAGTACGTTTTTTCACAAGAATGAAATAACAGTTCTAGTTAAACAGCACCCCAAACCCCATATACCCATGCGTGCCTAAGAAAGTTTACCATCACAAAAAAATTATGTTTCATAGAATGTGGTATTCATACAAAAAATTCATGATGTATCAGGGAATTATTCAATAAAAAACATTATGGGAAAAATATTAACTTTGCACAACTGGTGCACAACCCAATGTGAAATAATATTCAATAGTAATTGAAAATAGAAAATGAACCAAACCCCAAAGGGTATATTAGGTTTTCCCCTTATAGGGTTTTTCAAATCTATTACAAGATATCATATATAAAGTTTGAGTCTTCATAGTTAAATATCTATATTTTACAAATAGTAAGAAGAAGAAAAATAAAATAAAATTTGCTTCCAATTCTACCTAGTAACGTCTCAACCAGGGTGCCAAAAATTGTTTCCCCGAGTTGGTCAGTCACATAAAATCATGAATTATTCCCTTTACACAATAGGTTTTCTATTTTTATATAGGGTCTCATAATAAAATCATAGGAAGACTATACCTTTTTATCATAGTAATAAACCATTATAAATAAAAAAATCATATATAACAGTAAAATGTACCAATATCTCAAAAAAAAAAATCACACCTGGAAATATAATATCCAACTAACATAGAATGAATGAAATGATTTTGTACATTTCATGTGTCTATAATGAAAATGAAGATAATGTCACTAGTTACTCCCATGGGGGTCTCAAACCACGTCCAGTTCCCTCATCAAAGGTCCATACCCAAATATTATATAAAATCTAATGTCATTTACCATATCCTATATTGTAGGAATAAAGTATATTTAGGTACCAATCACGATACCATAGTAGGGAGTGAGTTTAGGTTAGTCAGCCACCCCTAAAAAATGTCTAAAAAAATCTATTTAAAATTTTTGCTTGCATTTTTATGTTTAATTAAGATCAATGTATAAATGAAATGTTTATCACATTACTAAATACTCTGTATTTAATGGAATTAACCACCTGGTTCCCAAGGAATCCCAATACAATATACCGGCTTCAGATCATGCTACAGTCTAAAATATCCACATAGGATATCAGTTAGTGTAATTTTTTATTAAAATTAATTATAAAATCTATATTTGATAAAATACGTATAACATGAATATAAATCTAGAATGATAAATGTTCACTTATGGACCAAAATTTATTTGAAATAATTTGAGAATTACTAAATGAAACATAATTATTTTTTAGGTAAAGGGTAAATCTTACATGTTTGATCCCCTAGAGTATCTCCAAGAGTTCTCACATTCCCTTAGAAATAAAAATTGATGCTCTCACATTGTTCTTCTCAATTGGATCAGAAGTCCACTATTAATATGCTCACACAATCATTCTCAAAAATATCTAATGGTCCTTCAAAATAGGATTCCATGGTCCTTCTCAATAATTACTCTCTCACACACTTTTTATCCAATGTGCTACACCGTGACAAAGTAATTATAAATAATTCCATTAATTAATTAATCAATCCATAAATCGGATGAATTTCAATTAATTAAGAATATAATTAATTAGTCAGCACAATTCGATTAATT
This sequence comes from Viscum album, assembly GCA_963277665.1. Taxonomy (NCBI): domain Eukaryota; kingdom Viridiplantae; phylum Streptophyta; class Magnoliopsida; order Santalales; family Viscaceae; genus Viscum; species Viscum album. The sequence goes on along the minus strand of OY728135.1, from coordinate 1,998,370,872 downwards.
AAACCAACAATTAACTAATCACACCAATTTCCACTAATTAAAATAGTGAATAATTAATAACTTCATTTTACATTAACTAATTAAATGATTAATTAATCATTTCAATCATTTCAATTTATTCAATAATTATGTTATACATCTAATCCATTAATGAATTCTAAAATTAATTAACCATATAAATTATAATAAACAATTCAATAATTAATTAATCTATTAATATCTCAACTTCCAATAATTAAATTACCAATTAAATACTTTCATTTCATAATTCATCATTCTAGAATTTTAGCCATCAATTATATATACCAAACTTTATATTTCAATATATATATATATATATATAATTAAATAACCAATTAATTATATAAATTCCACAATACAATTATTCAATCAATTCCTAAATATACCAATAAATTTATTGACTAAATTTATAATTAAAATTTTGAAATTGGAATTTTTAAACCACAATAGAAATTATACAACAAGTAGATATGAAATCAATATCACGACTATGGGGTTTTAATTATATACCACCTACCATGATTAATTGATGAATTATTTCCCCGCAGAAATACCCAAAATTGAGAAACATAATGACAGATAATGGGTTGTGAATCTAAAACATAAACAATGGAAAAAAAATCATGATATCATAAATATTTATAATGATTTTAAATCCTTGACATATATCTATAATGTTAGGTATATACATAACAAATCAAAAAAAAAATAACAATCCTTAATGAATGGGAGAAGGATGGGAGAGAAATATGAATTCTTGTGGGAAATGATCCTATTATATGTAGAAGTGAAGAAATTTGATTCAGGATTTGAATCACAATTATTGGATTTCATACAACCATGGATATCTTTGGAAGTCTCTGAAGTAATCAAAAATCATATTGGTAAGAAGTTGGGTCGAATGATGGTTGTATCGGTCAATTTTTAGGATTAAAAAGTAATTTTCGTGCCATTTAAAATATCATGCATTGTTTTTCATGATATTGTGTCATAACCATGGTACTATTATTTTAGGGTTTAATCGTTTACCCTTTTAGGGAAAACAATTTGTCAAACGATGTTCTAGTCATGAAACTCCACACTATCCAGGGTTATACCCTTTGCTAGACTAGGGCACACGGTTTGCTCCAACTACTCACCAACCATGAATAACCCTATTTCCTTAATGTTTTCACAAAATTCACCCAAGAACTCCCCAAGGTGAAATCCAATCGAAATTAATTTTACATGACGCATTAGAGTACCGGTAATCTGCATATGAAAATTTGGTAAAGTACGATATTCAAAAATGATTAGGTGTCAAGGATATGAATGGTACCAACTATAGTTATACATCCATGATTAGGTGATATTACATTAATATTAATTCACCAATGACAATGTCCTTGTATTTTACTGTAATTTATCATGGTCCACATGGAAAAGGGTTTCATATAATGGTTGCTCTGGTTCTTGAGCATGATTGGATGTTTTTGTTTCTCCTTTTAGTAAATATCATCTTTTTGAGTGGTTGAAGTATGGATCATTGTTAATATTTATTAATGGATGGTAATGGAAGATCTCATGAAGAATATATCCCCATATTGATTGTTCATTAGTATATGTAATGGTGTAAAATATGTATTCACTTGAAATATATCTAGATAAATGGGTTTCTTAGTTCTTTAGTTATATAACATAATAATGATAAATGTAAGTCACTTCATGGGAAATATATCATCATTTGAAATAAGTATATAAGGATTATATTGACACCATTGACCCTCAAATATGGTAATCAAATTTAAATTTTAGTAGGAATAAAATAGGTCAATGACTGTGTAGAAATACATAGATTTTCGTATTATTAGTTCATGTGGTTGTGATACTTTTGTTTTTTTATGTTGAAATACATAGATTTTTGTATTGTAAAATAGTGACTATAGACATTTTTTCAAGTTTTATAAGATTAATTTATAGATATATATTGATTCAATGGTAACCATCATATTTTAATTCAAATTTATTTTATCCCTTGTGTAGAGTTTTATATATTAATTAATATAGATTTATTTTTTTTACCATTCCCATATTGAAATTTTTGGATTTTTAGATTTGAAATTAGTTTTAAGAAAAATATATAATTTAATGTTTTAATGAACTTTTTCATGAATTCAATAAAATGTATATTCATTATTTTATTTTCAATTTATTTCTTAATATTATTAAATGTTCTCTGTTACAATAGAATACAAATTATAACCTTTTTGAATAATTGAATGAAAAATTATGAAGAAATATTTTTTTATAATATATATTTTATTCTTTCCACTTTTGAACACCATAATCTCAATATTGTGAACATTTTATTCCCATTGTAATGAGGAAACCATCTTCAATTTTTTTGAATAAAGGTGGTTATTTTCAAATGAGGTTTTGAGGTCACAATCCACATCCAAATGGGAGTATTTAAAGTAATTATATAACTATATATTATTTGTAATTCATGATTAAATTAATATTGTTTATTCAATAGATTAATTATTAATATATTATCATATATAAATTTCATTTTTTATTTTGAAACCAGAATATTTTATTGAAACTATTTTGGGATATATATACCCTCTATAATTTCAATAGTAGTAAAAATGATGAAAATAATTTAGTTGGAAGGGATATCTTAATATTATATTCTATTTTATTCTTATTACCAATCAAAAGAACCATATTACTTTCCTACTGAATATCTTCAAACATATAATTATATAGTCAAGAACAATATTTTCTAGAAAAAATTTGAAATGGTTTCATAAACATTGATGATCACTGGTTTTTCATCATCTCTCACAACATCCCATTGTAATTTTTCAAAACATTTTCTCAATATTATAAATTAATGAAAATTTTAGATTAATTGATTTTTTCTGGTTCAAATATTACGTTTTTATGAGAAATAATATTTATATTATGAATTTATTAACAATATAATAATTAAAATTAATTCATTATATAATTATTTTTATGATTAAATTTATATAAAAAATGAGAAATTTTTTTACTCAGTGAATATTTTTCTTATTCTTGTACGTGGAAGAAAATGGTAAGGAAACTATAAGGGTTATTGAATTCATTAGAAACATCAATGGGAGCCCTATTTAAAATACGTAGTATTTTTGTCCCTTAAATTATGTGTGAGTGGTTTCATATCTAGGTGGGTTTTTTGTTGAATATATTCACTTATCAATGTTATCAATTGTTCTCATTGAAGAATATTTGAAAAATAACGAAATATGAGGGTAAATAATCACAAATCATGGTAAAACGTTATGGTGACTCTAAATGAAATTACAAATATGTATTATAAATAGAATAATTACACATTAAATAATGTAAAAAATTTCAGTCATCTTATAAAAAGAGGGGGGTTATATTTTGTGTTAATTTCAGATAGTCTACTCAATTAGTGTTAGATATTTAATTTTATTTTTAATATTATGATATTGAACCAAACTATTAATTGTCATCACTAATCATAGAATTTATAATTTTTTTCAAACTGAAAACAAGATCTAGTATAATATTTTTTAATGATATAATTTTTTCCATATTTATGAATTGAATCCAATTAAGATATGAAATTCATCAAATTTTCTATAGTTATATATTTTTATTTTTTCCATATATTATATGACATTGAATATGAATAATTATTTTTATAAATATAATGACTTAGTTGTAGAAAATGTTATATATCCCCATTTTCTATTGTTTAGACCTAAAAATTATAATCATATTTGTTATTTTTATTATCAATTATAGAGGATAATTGATAGATTGAACAATTTATATTTCTGAGGACTAAAATGGGAACAAATATTTTTATGTAATGTTTTTCAAGTTTTAATGGGGAGATAATCCATGTTTCATATTTTTAAGACTTTTTGAAAAAATATATAAGTTTGGATTTATATTCATTTCTATTATAGATAACCTGGTGATATTAATTTTTAATAATTCAGCTGATATATTTTCTATTTTATTATTTTTATTATTTTTTGAGTTTGGAAGGATATTTTAAAAATTTTATTTATATATAATACTGATATAAGGTATTGAAAAAGAATTTAATTACTATTCCTTGAGCCAACCAATTTGGGGCCCACCTGGACAAGTGGTCATTTAGTATGATATCCCACGTCCACCAAGAATATGAAATTTTCTAGTGACTATCACCAAAAGAAATAAGAATTCATTGGTGTCCTCAGAAAAAACCCTTAGTAGTTATAAAATCCACCAATACGATAGGATAATTAAAAATATAAATGATTTAAAAGACTAGATATTAATAAAAATATTGATTTCTTACTCTCAAGTGAATAAAGAATAACGATACCACATTACGCTATCTGTATGCTGAGCCGCACCACCTCCTAGAACTTATTAGCCCCAAAAAGCATCATCTCCATTGTATAGGATAAAAAAGTTAACTATTTGGGACACTTTCATCATATACACAACCTGTGTGGTCCCAAGGGCCATTCATGGATGAGTATAAATACAACTAATAGGATTCATTGATAAAAAGAAAATAGGTATATATGTTTACATGGGAAATGGATATGAACCATACAACCACCTAATGATATCCATTTGAACTTAGTCATTGTATTGTTTTCAAAAAAAATCCTAGAATCAATGGAAAAAAAATAATCCTAGTAGACTATTAAAAACAAAAATGGATTGATTATCCAATGTGGGAGGGAATCACAAACCATCCACGTATACTATTTTATGACAAATCTCTACTAAACATTAACCATTGAAGAAATATTTGTTTAATCATTTTTTAGAAATTTCAAACATATTTTTTTGGGTCTTCTATTCAACTTCTTGTGGAATAAATAATCAGTAACAATGGAAATTTATATTCCATTCATCAGTGTTCAGAAAATGAAAAAATAAATTTGGTTGTTTATCGTTTAGAATGAGAAGATTACTGGAGGTGGAATCTAATTAGGAATACAATCCAAAAAGATTAAACTGACATCATGTATTAGGGAGAGTTTAAGGACATATTTTTCAATAATTACATTCCTTGTATTCTTTATATGATTATCATGAGATATTTTCTCTTATCTAGGAAAATTGATGATTATTTCACTGGTACCTATGGAACATGTGTTAAAGGACTTGTGAAGTATGATTATGGAATTATCATCCACCCTAAAAGTAAGGATGAATAACAATTAAGTGGAATAAATCTAATCTATAAATGGAACCATATAAAATAGAATTAATTTTCTCTAAGAAGATTTTGTGATGTAAAATAAATGTTGAAATGGAGGTTGGGAATATGTATCAATATAATGGTTTTGATAATAATATGAAAATGAAGTTCAACAGAAAATCAAAAACCCTATAGATTGGAGGAAGTGGTTTTATTTATTATCGATGTGTTGGAAGAAACTAGAAGGTAATTGTATTAAGGGGTCTAAAAACGTTTTATGTTGGGAAGGGTGTAACGACCCAATGTTTTATCAATGAAAATTCTATTTTGATAATTATGTCCTATAATCACTTGAAATAAAAACACAATGAACTAGTAAGTAGTATGTAATATTTAAATATAATATTTTCTCCTATGTGATTTGAATTTCTAAAGTTATACAATCATGGTTGTGATCAGTAGGATGTTTGGAGTCCGATAAGAAAAACATAATTTTTGGGGAATAGTAGACCTCACTTATAAATATTAACCCACCCTTATTAATAGTAATATGACCCTTATGAAAAATATATTATCTAAAAGAATAGTATCCTCACCCATGAATGTATAAATAAAATTTAGGCGTCTTATAAGTGTTAATATTACTATTTTAAAACTATTTGAATTCTTGTAAGTCATAAATAATAAACTAAAATTACTTAATTAATTCAAAAGAAATTTCTTTTTCCTAAATTATTTTAAAAAACTAAAAATATTATCTCTTCTTGTAATATAAAAATTTTATAAGACCTTATGTATCTTTTTAAAGCCTTATAAAATTAGTTACAAATTAAACTTCTATATTTTTCATGTAAAATAATTTTTAAATTGAAAATAAAATAAATTATATTTAGAATATAAATTTTGAAAAAATAAGTTTATTTTTTTATTATATATATCATATAATGGATAGGGTGATATTTTGGTGTTTTTCAAAAAATAATTAAATTTCAATGAATAATAAAATACAATAATTAACAATTAATGCTAAAACCCGAATTTCTGCCTCATGCTTGAGTCATGAATGATATAAATAGTTACTGAATTGAACTCAAATGAATATATTATTATTTTCTATCTCATAAAGCCATAATATTTTATGTCTTATGGGAAAATATAAACTAATGATTACTATATTATAGAACCCTCCTCACATCCACTATAAAACCCACCCCCACTCCCCTCTTCTCATCACACCTCTCAAGTAATATTTTTTTCCAAAAATTAACCCAGATCTCTCTCCATGATCCCACCCCATTTCTATTATCCATTTTAATCCTCAAAAGAAAAATTCTCTCCCCTAAAGTGGATTATAAGGAATATAGAATCAAGGGGTAAATTCTAATTTTCAGTTTCTTCTTTCAATGTCATTTCTTTTCATTTTTTCATTACTCACCCCCATTCACCCATGTGGTATGGTAAATGAAGTGACATAAATGTAATGAAATTTTATTATTATAATGTTATAGTAAAATATAATCTCTCCTTACATATCATATTAAACTGTAAATGAAAACACCATCTGAGATTTGTCGATTTATCACATTCAAGGACAGAAAGATTTCAATTTTTATTACAATATTCAATTATGGTAATGAAACAATTTTTATGATTAAAATGGACTGTTAAATATTTATTTTATCATATGTGTTTTTTGGAAACCTATTTCATATATGATGTGAAATATTAATACAATAAAAGTTACTTTTGAGAAAAATCACCAAATTAATTCAAGCATTTATCAACAATATATTATATAACGAATCAAATTCAATCCGAGAAACCAAATATAATTTAAAAAAATTATTGTTATGGTTGTTCAATTATGAAATATAACATCAATTCGAGGAGACCTATCAAATCATTCAAATGTATCTGACCTAGAATATAAGTGAACCGATCATTAAAACTATGGAAACAAACGGACCAGAACAATGAAATTGAACCACATAACACATCAAAAAATGCAATGACTGAACATAAAAATGTTATAATAAATATTTTAATTATAGAAGAGTTTCATGAATTATTAATTAATTAGCCTAATATTCATATTCATGGAATTAATATCAAGAGGAGGACACTATTATACTTAAGGTAAGGGATCCTCCCTATTTAACTTTTATTCAATAATGTACTCGGTGTTATTCCATTTTATGTGTAATCATTAATGATGAGGTATTATTTAGAACGTCCCCCCATTCATCCCTCATGATTTATATGTGATTATAAACACCTTCATATCTCATTATTCTCACTTAAGTACCCCTAATACCTTGTCGATTATCCATAAGGGATTCTACCCGAACAACCTTTGTTCCTTTGGGGTGTATTATTTTTCTTCTTCCAAAATTAAGTTAACATATCTTTTTATTTAAATCTAATAAAATTATTTTCAAATTTTCCAAACAGATTTATCATGAACCAGTCACCATTATATTTCAGGTATATTCATGTTTTTATGTGATTCCGTCCATAATACTTCACGATAAGAAAACATGTATTGAGGGAACATCCCAAATTATTACCCCATTTATAGTGAATATTATCTTCTGTTTTGAGGAAAAATTGACTTTTTAAATTCAGATCATGTTATGAAAACCTTATTGGTTCACATCTAGTTTTATATAAAACAGCATTCTCATTTCTATTTTAATGGCTCTATAGAATTATCCCTTAAACCGCAAAAAAAGTTTTAATTCAAAAATTTATTAAATAATTTTTATAGATGTGGTCCCATCTACATGAAATAAATTACCATGATACATGGCTATTTTTTCATGTGAATACCCGTGTTTATTTTAGCTCCATTATTTTATGGAAATTTTTAGGGTATGACCATTTGTTATTCTTTATGACATGACTGTGATATCCAATCCATTTCAAGGTTAACACTTATGTTTACTTATTATGTATGATTATTTATGTGGAATACATATTCATGAAAGATAATATGGGGTCACCATGAAAGCACTCTAATTCATTCGATAACGTTGAGTCTCATGAGACGTTATGTGTGACAGTCTTGGATGTTAGCCTTGGCATGGGCTTCCATGGGCGACAGTCTTGGCGAATAGACTTGGATTGTGCTACCATGTGCAACTGTCTTGGGGTTTATCCATGACTAATGATAATGACGTGTTATCTATTTCATGGAAATTAATATGACTCCATATTTATATGATTCCATGTTTATATTTAATGATTCCATATGATAATTTCATTTTTATATCCTCGTTTCATGTATTCTATAACATGTTCTAATGATTTGTTCTTATGGTAATTCCCTTATTGGGGTATTTTGATGATCAAGTTATTCATGTGTTCATAAGGGTAACCTATAGATATTTTTGATCATAATGAATGTTAGAAGATTATTTTTAATATTAAATAAATAATTGTTCTATTTAGATCCATGTTTTTATTTTTATATACCTAGTCATCAAATACACTCAACATTACATTCAAGATCATATTCCCTGATGTGTAATTATGTTAAAAATTAGGTACTGTTATTTGTAAAATGATACGGTCTCTATACATTTTATCAGAGGATGGAATAGTAATTTTTTGAGACTAGTTTCATTGAAATTAAGTAAGAATGTTAAGGATGAGACTATGTATAAGAAAACACCCCTAAATTTTTGTATGTATAGAGTAAATGGTTTATCTAGAAAATACATCCCTGTTTGAAAAAAACAGGTTGATATGGCTCAAACACAGATTTATCTAGTTGTAAATCCCAAAAACCCAGCTTTTTTCTTGACTCGAACGGGAACCAGTCCATGACAATGGACAATGACTCACTATTGGATTGACACTCTAAGGGGATATGCATTTCAAAATTAATGTTCTTAATATAAAACATTGTTAATGGAATAAAAAAATCCCATAAAATATATGTTATGAAATAGACCAAGGATAACCTAGATTGAAACATATGGAATCAAAAGTTAGGATATACATCCCCTTTAATAGTTTATCCATTTTTGTTCCAATTTTCCATTTTATTCTCAATATAAAAGTTTTCAATCCTTGTAATTGTATATTATTTTTCATCGTTTATGGAGGAAAATAGGATAACACATGCCAAAAATAAATGTGATTGTGATTGTGATTATTTCCCTTAAAGATACGCCCATTATGATGTAAATCGGTGCTCAAAACTTCATGAAAACACCAACTCATTTAGATCAAGTTACGAATAACAACTTGAATCATGTCGAACATCGACCTCTTTAAATGAAATATCATGCTTCTATTGAATCATTTGTGTGTAAAAGGCCTCCCATATATATTGGAGGCTTATATCCCCTCCTCGTGTAATAGTGGTTTGACTCTATTAAGATGATATTTTATGTCTTATTCTTCTTAGAAGAAGATAATGACATTTTTTTGGTCTGTCAATTTTATGGGGAAGTAGATATGTCATGGAAACTGATCAATAATACAATTCCCTAGAAAAAAATTACTCCGTTATATGGTAGGAATTCAATAAAATGTTTTCAAATAAATATTTTCCCCAAACACTCCAACTCAAGATGGAAAGAGTGTTCCTTATACTCAAGTTGAATGAAGATGAGTCTATTAGGGCTTATGAAACTAACCTCATAGAGAGTGCAAGGAACACCTCTTGCTTTCTCATGAACACTTAAATAAAATAGGGCCGCTTTTGTAGCATACTATAGATATGTCTAAGAAATGCATTGGTGATTCAAGTAATTGATAGTTATGAGGATATTTGTTTTATGTTCCGTCATAGTTGAAATAGATAACCGAGTATCTTACTACTATCGTGGACCTGGTGACAAGTAGAGGAAAAAATAAATATACTCTGGGAAGTCCCATTAATTAATCTCATGAAGGAAATAAGCACAATCACCCCACATGTAAAAATTGTGGGACAGAGAATCTTGGAAATTGTCTACAGGGAACCAGTAATTACATTAAATTTAGAATTCAGGGACATCTGGATGAAAACTGTAGATGGTATTTGAATAATCCTACTACTATGTGTGAATAAATTAAGTTTCAGATCAACACATAGCTTGTAGTGTAGTGTTAAAACTACAAGGAGCTTGAAAATTATGCGACCAATTTACATATACCTAGGGTTTTCATCGGAAATCAAAAAAATCCTTCAAGGCAATAAAAATGGTCTTATGTAATCATTTCCATTGAGGTGTAGTTAGAAAATGATGTGGTGATAGGTTTTCTAGTTATTCATTCAATAATATAGAACATACTATTTGATTATGATTCTACACATTCTATCATATCATTCATGTTTAGTAAAACTACTCGAACGCAACCTAAAAATTGGGAGGATAAGTTATCTGTGAGAATAAAGAATGTGAAAATTATTACAAATGTGGTTTATAAATCCTTCCGGATTAATGATTATAGACTGAATCCCCTAGATAATCACATATTACTTTCATTAGTGGAGTTCGACACAATCTTGGGCATGGACTATCTATCGTTATACAAAATCAACTTCAACTGTCGGGAAATAGATATAACTCTTAACATCCCGAAGCATCCTCCAATTATATACAAGTGTAAGAGGAAGATAAATCCCATTTAAATTCACTGTTTCATGTGTGTATTTTAGTTCCTTAGTATTAAAAATTTATAGATCAAATGGTTGAGAAAAATGAGAGATTCATGCCTGAAGACATGCCCATTGGGAGGGATTATAGTGAATTATTCCCTGATGAGTTACATGGTCATCCTATTGATCGAGCGGATGACTTCTCAATTGAAGTTATTCCTGGATCTCTTACAATATCAAAGGAACCTTATATAATGTCCACTATAAAGCTGGAAGAGCTATTTACAAAGTTACATGAAAATATGAAGAAGGGTTTTATACACTTGAGTGCTTCACCATGGGGTGTGCCAGTCCACCTTTTCAAGATGATGGATGGATCAATGAGACTCTACATTGATTTTCATGATCTCAAAAAAAATCATGATAAAGAACATGTATCTCATTCCATAGAGAGAAAACTTTTTTGATCCACTTCATGTGGCCCGTTATTTCTCTAAGGTGAAACTTCAGTGTGGATATAACATATTAAATTTTAGGAAGTAATATATTTCCAAGAATTAAATTAAAATAAGGTATAGACACTATGGGTTCATAGTGATGCCCTTAGGTCTCACGGATACCCAAAACAATTCATGGATTTTATTAATTGAGACTTTATAAATTACCTCAACAAATTTTTGGTTGTATTTGTCAGTGAAATTTGGATATACTCAAAGGGAATGGAGAAACATGAAGTGCATTTGAATATTGTGTTAAAGTCATCGATAAGGGAGAAGTTATATGAAATGTAAAATAATGGTGAGTTCATGGTGGAGAAAGTCTCATTATTGGGGTATGTTATCACCATGAAAGGGATATATGTTGACCCTTATAGGTTGAAGGAAACTAAAGAGGGTCCCAGGAAAACATCTGTAATGGAGATCCACAACTTTCTGGGTTAATCTGGCTATAATAGATGATTTTTTAAAAACACTTCACGATTTTCAAACCCAATGATCAAGCTAAAATGAACAGGCATAAAATATTTCTAGACTCAAGAATCTAAAGATTGTTTTATTGAGTTGAAAATGAGGCTAATCACTGTGCCCGTACTTACACTCTCAAAAAGTATAGAGCTCTTTATGGTGTATAGAGATTCTTCAAAAAATGGATTTGGCTGGGTGCTGATGAAAAATTATAATGTGATATTATGTGAATCAAGGAATCTAAAAATACACCAGCAAAACTATTATATGAATGATCTAGAGTTGAAAGCAATGATCTTTGGGTAATAAATCTAGTGGCATTATCTATATGTGGAAATTGTGAGATATATAATAATCACAAGAGTCGCAAATATATATTCAGAAAAAGGAGTGTAATAACCCCCAATGATGATGGATAGAGATCATCTAGAATAATTACTTCTAAATACACTACCATCCTGGTAAGTAGAACAAGGTGGGAGATTATCTAAGTAGAAAGGATCATCCTTATTTATTAAGGATGGAAATTGAAAAGGATCCAATATTCTTAAATTTTCATAGGATGGAAATGAGAATCCTGATAGGTGGAAAATCATCAATTTTTTGTCAAATTATTTCAAAAACATCCCTCATGGAGAAAATAATAGATACTCAATGAAAGGACAATTAAATATAGAAGAGGGTGGATCCAATTAAAAAAGGTAAATACTATGTGTTTAGGATTGATGATGATTGAGTTAGAAAATTGGGTTCATGATTATATATACCATATGATCTAGAGATAAATGAGGAGTATTAGAATAAAAAACACAGCCCAACCTAATCTACCCTCCCAAGGAGCAAAGTGATGTATCAAGATCTTTGATTAAACTTTTTGTGGGAAAATTTGAATAATGTCTTTGCTGAATATACATCAAAGTTACATGTATGTTTAATAGTTAAGGATGAAAGGCAGAATTCTAAAGGGACGATGAAATCACTACTTATACAAACATGGATGTGGGAGAACATCAAGATTTACATTTTCACAAGACTTCTAAGGACATATAGAGGAAACAATTCTGTTTTGTTCATTGTGGATTCTCTTATAAAGAAATATCACATTATTGTAATTTGGGAGGAATTTTAATTTGATCAACCATCATAGATATATATCAAATGAGTTTTAAGGGTGAATGGAGTACCACTATCAATTATACCTGAACTAGATCTGATATTTACCACGATGTTATGGAAGAGTCTCTAACATTCTCTATGCACTGGAATGAACTTCAGTATGTCCAACCATCATCAAATTGATCTCAAATCTAATGGAAATATTTATATAAAATAAGATATGGTGATGGAATGTTTTGTGGACTTGAAAAGAGTGTGAGACCATCATCATCCAAAGTTCTAGTTCTCCTATAATAATAGTTTCACTCAAACATCCAATTGGAACCATATGAATTCTTTTTTGGGAAAAGGTACAACGTACATCAATATTTTTGGATGAAGATGGTCTGTGTAAGCTGCTACAATGTGAAATGGTTGAAGAAGTGGTAGAGGAGGTGAAGAACATTTATCAACACATCAAGGTATCCCAAAGTCATCAAAAGAGTTAAGCCGAAAGATGTAAATTAAACCATGAGTACATAGTTAGAGATATGTAATTTTTATGCATATCACCATGGACTATGGTTATGAGGTTTGGGAAGAAAATAAAGATACATCCCAGGTACATCATCCACTTCATAAACCTTGATCATGTTAGATTTGTGGCCTATCAGCTAGAAATTCCACTTACCATGAACAAAGCACACGACGTCCTTCAAATATCCCTCTTAATGAAGTACATTCCAGATCCTTCACTTGTACTCTCTTTAGAGGTGGTATAGTTAGAGAATTGTACTTTATAAGAGGAATAACCGATGAAGATCTTGGATCGTAGAGATAATTTTCTACATAACAAAACTAATAACCTGTTCAAAGTACTGTGGTGGAACCATATATACGAAGAGCGAACATGGGGACTAGAGGAGGGAATGAATGAAAAGTACGTGCACCAGTTTATGGATTATAATGGAAAACAAAATTTCGAGGGAAAAATTTCATAAGGGTGGAATAATATAACAACCAAATATTATATAAATGGAAATTATCTTCTTATAATTATATCATTTAACCACCTAAAATCATAAAAAAATTAAATAATAAGTATTATGTGACCATTAATCATAATATTGTCACCTCTATGATTTGTATTTCAATAATATGACATATACTATTGCAATTAGAAAGATGTTAGGAGTCTACTAAGACAAACTTATTTTTTGGTGAATAATAACATAACCATATGAAAAGTATCCCACCCATAATAATAGTAATATTAACCTTATGAATATTACATCATTTAAAAGAATATTAACCTCAACCATGAATGTATAAATAATGTTGCAGCATCTTATTTGTGATAATATGACAACAAGAAAACTATTGGTATTTTAATAAGTCATAAATAAATAATTATAATTAATTGATTGATTTAATTTATTTAAATAAAAGGTGTTTTTAAAATATAAATTTTATGTCTTCTGGTTTATTGAAAATTTTATTAGACCTTATGTAATTTTTGATTGCCTTATAAACTCGTTTATAGATCTAAAATCTGCATTTTTCAATTAAATTATGATTTTAATTAAAAATTAAATTAATTATATAGAGAAAATTATTTTTGAAAAATAGAGGCCATTTTTAGATTCTATACATAAAAAATGTTTTTGGTTAATTTTTTGTATTTTTCATCAATACATGGCTTTTTTAGGAATAGTAAAATTTAGAAATTCACAATTAATGCTAAAACATGAATTTCTGCAACATTCTTAAGTCATGGTTCATGTAAATGGACATTGGTTCGAACTCAAATGCACATATTAATTTTTTGAGTCACTAGAATCATTACTATTTCTTGTCTTATGAAAACATAAAAAACTAATGATTAAAATATTAAGAAAATCCTCAACCCCTCCACTATAAAAAACATCCACACTCCCCTCTTCTCTTTAGTAATATAAATCCTTGTGCCTTCCCTAAAATGATTCCAAATATCTCCACAAGATCCTCCCTCACATCCAATATCCCATTTTCTCTTCAAAAGCCCATATCCTCCCACCTTATTAGGATCTTATGGAAGATTGAATCAAGAGGTAAATTCCTTTTTTATTTTCATTCTTTCATGTTCTTTTTTATGTTCTTATTTTCACACCTACCATCACACAAATGGTGTGATAAATACAATAAAAAACAAGTAATTGAATTATATTATAATATTGGGAATGTTTATCATAATCTCGTTTTACCCTTCTTTTTTATACTATAAATGAAAACACAATCCAAAATCAGTTGATTTATCACATTCAAGAAAAACGATTTTTAAATTCGCATTTTCATCTTCAATTATAGTCATGAAAAAAAATATGGTTCAACTAGACTATTAAATTTTTATTTTTTTTATGTGTTGATATATTATCCTTTTTCACACATGATATATTATAATGATATAAAAAAGTTATTAATAACCGAAATCACCAATTTAATTCATGAGTTTATCATTAGTGTTTTATATAATGATTCAACATCAATTATAGTAAAAAAATTAAATTGTAAACCGTTAAACCATATTGATGTTCAGTAATAAAATATAAAATATATTTTTTTACATAAAATATCATCGTACATATGTATCTTAACATGAATATAATCGAACTGAACATTAAAACTAAGGAAACAAACAGATCTGATAAAATAAATTGAACAACCTAACCCATCATTTATGTATTGAAAGAAATTAAAATTTTATACTCTATAATTTACATATATAAAAGGTTACATAATTATTAATTAATAATGTTAATTATATTTTTCCGCGCATTAATATCAATAAGAGGACACCATCATTCTTAAGATAAGGGATGCTCTCAGTTTCACATTTATTCAAAAATTCCCGCTAAGATATTCCCTTTCATGTGTAATACCTAATTATGGGGAATGATTTTTATCCTCCTCTATACTTACCTCATGATTTATTATTGATGGATAACCCCCTTCAAACTCATTATGCACTTCTATGTACAACAGATCTCATGTCAATAACCCCTAAGGGAGTCTATACGTACCTCCTTTGTTCTTCCAGGTTTCCATGTATTTCATTTAACAAAATGAGTTTTTCATATCGTTTTATGTGAATATACTAAATAATATTTAAATATACAAAAATAATTTTTCAATATCCTTTAATCTTTCTCTTTTAGTGATATACATGTTTCTAATTGATTCCCTCTTCGATACTTCCCGAAAAAAAATCAGTTTTGAGGGAACATCCTAATTTCATACCCATTATCAAGTGATCTATATCTTCTATTTTAAGAGAAGATTGTATTTATAAAATCATCATCATTTTTATTAAAACCTTCTTGGTTCACTTATGGTTTTATATAAATGAATTTTTCCTTTTCTATTTTATTGCCTCTACAGATTTATCTATAAAACCGCAAATAAAATTATTATTCTAAAATTTATTAAAAACATTTCATACATGTGGTCACTTATATTTGAAAGAACTGACCATTATACATGATTATTTTCCATTTTAAATGTACGTTTATATTTTAGTTCCTTGCTGTCATGGACAGTTTTATGGTAGGACCCTTTTTATGCTTTATGACATGATTATGGTACCCAATTCTTTCCATGGGTTACCCTTATGTCTATTGATTTTGTATGATTATTTATTTGGAAACATATTCATGAATATTAATATGTTTGTGAATGGATATTGCTATATTGAATTTGGTATGTTGAGTCTAATGTTATGTTATGTGCAACGGTCTAGGCGGATAGCATTGGTTGGTGCTACCATGTTTGACAGTCTTGATGGTTAGACTTGGCTTGTGGTACCATGTTCAACAGTCTTGGTGGTTAGCCTTGGCTTGTGATAAAGTCAGTTTTTATATTGATTCCACAATACTATGAACCCATGTTTATATGTTTCAATGTTTATATGTTATGATTCCTATTTTACATGCCATTTTTCTCATCATGTCATGCATGTTTTCCCATGAGCTAAAGCTTTGTTCTTAGGGTTATTTCCTTACTATGATATTTATCATATCCCATTGTTCCTGTGTTTCCTAGGTTACCCTAAATAGATGATTGAGCATAATGGAAGTTATAATATATGTCTTAATATTACACTAATTAAATGTTTTATTTAGATATATTATTTCAATTTTATGTAGCTAGTCTCCCAAGACACTAAAAATTATGATAATTCAATTGTAATATGAGGAATAATTATGCAAAACAATATGTAGTGTTATGTATAAAAGTTTAGGGAAACTATAAATAGAATTTAATTGAGATTTTGATTACTAAATATATGGTAATATGTTAGATGAAAATGATAATGGAGTGAAATATACATATAATGCACCACCCCCCAATATCAGTACATCAAATATAAATAGAATATTCATTTTATCAACCTCTACACAAAATATACTGTTTACAATGAAAAGTCTGTTAAGTCAAAAGTCTTCTTTTGGCTTTTACATCATGTTTTGGAAATCACAAATATATTCTATGTCATGTTTTGGAAATCACAAATATATTCTATGTCATGTTTTGGAAATCTCAAAAGTATTCTATCATATGTTTGTAAATAAAAAATTGTCTTTTATCATGTTTATCGTATCGTACGATGATTGATCGTACCGACCAAAACGTATCGTACTGACTCTGTCAAACGTATCGTACTGACTCTGTCAAACGTATCGTACTGACTCTATCAATCGTATCGTACTGACTTTGCTATTCAGATAATCATTATTTGTTTTGGTACTTTGTCAAAAACTCTCTCTGCATATGAATCGTACTCATGTTTTACATTTCTATATATCTCTTATCCTAACGAAACGATGTCGTTGAGTTAGTTATATACTAATCAAAACGATGTCGTGCTTTCTGTTTCAATATGACCGTTGGAGGCAATATGACCGTTGGAACCCGAGGCCTATAAATAGGAGGTCATTTAAAGATGAGAAAATACTGATGAACGAAGAGACTCTGTGAACTACGAAGATTCTAGAGAGAGACACTGTGACTTCTCTCATCAGCCTTGTGCGTCCGATCATCGTATCGAGGGCTTTCAAGTAATTGAAAGACAGAGGTGCCGATTACCTTCAAAATCGAGGGCTGCCGGGGATAGGCAGACAGACGAGCCGATCATCGTATCGAGGGCTGCCGGGGATAGGCAGACAGACGAGCCGATCATCGTATCGAGGGCTGCCGGGGATAGGCAGACAGACGTGCCGATAATCATATCGAGGGCTCACCAAGGTGTTGGTGAGACAGACCTTTTATCCTAGGTGAAAGGATAACCCTTCTCTTTGGGTTAAAAGAATTGTATTACTTTTACTTTTCCGCTGTTGTATTAGAAAGGGATTTGTATTGTTTCCTTTCTTTACTTATTCAATTGTAATTGTTTCAATTACAATCATTCCATTACATATTGTATTGATTGGTTCTATACGCTTTAAGGTAGAATCATTCATATTTGTATTACTCTGATTATTGTGTTCACCTTGAATACAATTGTTTTGCTTTACAATAGTATTACAATATATCATACCTTTTACATTCAATACAATTGTGGGTGTTTGTATTTGTATTAGTTTAAAATCTTTTAAACTAATCTCTTTGTTACTAAAACTCAAGGTTTTTAAAACATACAATTCACCCCCCCTCTTGTATTGTTCCATCTAATAGACTTTTATATCAACTATTCGATCCAACAATTGGTATCAGAGGAGGTTTTCCACTGATTTGTATTACTAGCTTTATTTCTTATTACTTTCTTAAATACTTACTACACTAACGTGTGGAGTGGAAAAGTTGTTTTTGTTATATTAGATGGCAGGAATGAATATCGGATCAATAGATAATCTGAATCCTTCTAGACCACCAATCTTTGATGGGAATGATTATGAGTATTGGAGAGATCGTATGAAGACTTTCGTCATCAATACTGGTGTAGACAATTTTATTTTGCTTACTGGGGGTTACAAAATTCCTGACAAAGAAGTTAGTACTTTCACAAATCAAGAGAAGCAAGAATATCAACTGAATTACAAGGTACGCAATACTTTATTATGTTCTATGACCAGGAATATATATAGCCAGATATCTTCATGTGAAGCAGCCAACTGTATTTGGAAGAAATTAGAAGTCACTCATTTTGGTACATCCAAAGTTATAGAAACAAGGAGAGCAATGCTTCGAGCAGAGTATCATGGATTTGTTTTTCCTTATGGAGAGCAAGTATGTAAAGTGCAACAAAGGTTTATGACAATTGTCAACAGCTTACAATCTATGGGAGAAAAAGGTCTTGATGATGAAGCTCTTGTTGATAAGATTATAGATATTATGCCAAATGAATGGGAGTCAAAAAGAACAGCTATTGACGAAAATAGAAAAGTTTCCCAGATTACTCTTGATGAACTCTTTGGAACTCTTCTACAGCACGAGACAAGAATGAAAAGAGATGCTGATTTCAATAAGAAGAAGAATGGGAATGGAAGTGTAGCTTTTGCATCTAAAGCTAAAACACCTGAAAGAGTTACAAGGTCTAAATCCAAGAATGTTGTTGTTTCTGATTCAAGTGATTGTAATCTTTCAGACAATGAGTTAGCTAATCTTGCTCGGAGGATGAACAAGATTGTGAGAAAGAAAGATTTTCAATATAGATTCAAAAAGAAAGATAGGAAAGATAGGAAAGATTCAGAGGTAACTTGTTATGAATGCAAGAAAGCAGGACATATAAGGCCTGATTGTCCTTTACTGAAGAGGAAAGATAGAAAAGAGAAACACTCTGAAAGAAACAAGAAAAGGTTTTATAAGACGAAGAAAGGCTTGAAAGCAAATGATACATGGAGTGCAAGTGGTAGTGATTCCTCAGATGATTCTTCAGAATATGAGACGTCAGGACAAAGGAATATTGGACTTCTAGCCAGACTACCAATTGAAGATCATTCTCTCATGGCTAAGGTACACAATGTTGAAGCTGTTACAAATGTCTCTTTAAATGCAAATTATGTTGATAATAAATATTATGAATCTTTAAATGATGAACCCTCATCATCAGAAGATGATACTTTACCTTCTTTTGAAGAAGTCTCTAGATTTGCTAAATTACTTGAAAATGAAAATTCTAAACTCAAAAAGAGATTTGAAAAAGCAAATTCTAGAATTTCTATTTTGACTAAAGAAGTATCAGATCTTTCTAAATATCTTGATGGGAAAACTTATGATTTTGAAAGTATTTTGAAAACCCTTGAGAAAGTCAAATCTGAAAAAGATAAACTTTCTAAGGATCTTGAAACTGCTATTTCAAAGAAAAACATTTTAGAGTCTAACTCTAGTTCTAATTCAAATGTTTTAGAAAACAAGAATTTGGTTTTAAAACTAAAGTCAGAGATTTTATCCTTGAAAAAGTGATTGTCAAACTTTACTCATGGAAAAGAAAACTTTGATAGGATGTACTCTCAAATAAGACCTTTGAGAAATCGTTCTGGTCTTGGTTTTACTTATTCCAAACCTGTTTTTAGTAATAACTATTTTGTTCCTCAAAAAACCAATTTCTGTTCCAAGTGTCAATGTGGTGGACATTGGAGAAGAGATTGTTCTCTTAACAAAACTCAATCCTTAGGATTTCATAAAGCTCATTTTGCAAAACAAATGTGGATTCCTAAAATTCTTTTATCTAATCCTTCTGGATCCAAACAAGTTTGGATTCCGAAAATCTAATTTTTTCTTTTTCAGGAAAACGAGAAGTGTATCAATAAGAACATTTGGTACATGGATAGTGGTTGCTCTCGACATATGACTGGAAACAAAGTTTTCTTTGAAAAGGTTATCAAAACAAAAGGTGGAAAAGTTACCTTCGGAGATAATGCTCAAGGAAAGATTGTTGGTATAGGTAATATCGTTTTTCTTGGAAAAGTTCTTATTTCAAATGTTTTGTTTGTTAAAGGTCTTAGGCACAATCTCATCAGCATAAGTCAATTATGTGATGAAGGTTACCTTGTGAATTTTAGAAATGATAAGTGTCTAGTTCACAATTCCAAGGATGAAATCATTCTATCTGCCCATAGGCAAGAGAATGTTTACACTATTAACTTAGAAGACCTTAGGAACCAAAACTTACCTTGTCTAAGTGTAATAGAAGACCAATCGTGGCTATGGCATAGGAGATTAGGACACTGTAATTTGAGAAACCTAATAAAACTCTCAAAGAAAGGACTAGTAAAAGGGCTACTGGATCTTAGATATGATTCTTCAAAAGTCTGTGATCCTTGTCAGTTTGGCAAGAAACATAAAACTAGCTTTAAACCAATTAATGAAGTTTCAACTTCTAATGCATTACAGCTTGTGCATATGGATCTGTTTGGTCCTTCACAATCTGGAAGCATTGGAGGCAAATACTATGTATTTGTTTTAGTTGATGACTTTACTAGATTTACATGGGTCTACTTTCTCACAAAGAAATCTGAAGCCTTTTCGTATTTCAAAACTTTTAGAGCCCAAGTTAAAAATGAGAAAAACCTACCATTGATAACTATTCATAGTAATCATGGTGGTGAATTTCAAAACTCAGATTTTGAAACTTTTTGTAGTAAGAAAGGTATTACTCACAATTTCTCAGCACCAAGAACTCCTCAGCAAAATGGTGTTGTTGAAAGAAGAAATCGTATTCTTCAGGAAATGACTCGAACCATGTTGAGTGAATACTCAATTGCTAAGCATTTTTGGGCTGAAGCTGTAAATACTGCCTGTTATACTATAAATCATGTTTTAACTAGACCATTTCTTAATAAAACTCCTTACGAGTTATGGACTAGCCGAAAACCTAAAGTTTCTTACTTCAAAGTTTTTGGATGCAAAGTATTCATTCTGAATACAAAAGAAAATTTACACAAATTTGCACCAAAATCTGATGAAGGAATCTTTCTAGGCTATTCCACAACCTCTAAGGCTTATAGAGTTTTCAATAAAAACACTTGTACTGTTGAAGAAACAGTACATGTAAAATTTGATGAAACTAACCCTTCTGTTTTCAACCAACCCAATCCTACATCCTCGGATGTGTTTTCTAAAGATGTTTATCAACCTTTGTTAGAAGAACATTCTGATAAGGAAAATGTTCAAGAAAGTGTTCCTGAAACATTTACCACAGAAGATTTTCTACCATATGTTGATGAACGGGTTTTACAAAACCAAAATCAATTGTTTCTTAGGAATCATCCCAGTGATAATATCATTGGTGATATAAATCAACCTGTAAGGACCAGAAATTCCTTAAGAAATGAAATAGAACATCTTGCTTTTCTTTCCCAATTTGAACCTAAAAGTCCAAGTGAGGCTTTAGGTGATGATGATTGGATCAAAGCAATGCAGGATGAACTAAATGAATTTGAAAGGAATCAAGTCTGGACTTTAGTTGAAAGACCTAAAGAAACAACTGTAATTGGTGTAAAATGGGTTTTCAGAAACAAGTGTGATGAAAATGGAATCATTGTAAGAAATAAAGCAAGACTTGTTGCTAAAGGCTATAATCAACAAGAGGGAATAGACTATGAAGAAACATATGCTCCTGTAGCTAGACTTGAATCTATTCGCATTCTATTAGCCTTCGCAGCATATTTCAATTTCAAACTATTTCAAATGGATGTCAAATGTGCTTTTTTAAATGGTTTTGTTCAAGAAGAAGTTTTTGTCGAACAACCTCCTGGTTTTCAAGACCCAAATCATCCTGATCATGTCTTTAAACTTACCAAGGCTCTATATGGTCTTAAACAAGCCCCTAGAGCATGGTATGATAGACTTACAGGATTTCTTTTACAAAACAATTATAGAAAAGGTACAGTTGATCCAACTCTTTTTATCAAAATGGAAAACAAAAATGTTTTGGTTGTCCAAATCTATGTTGATGACATCATATTTGGATCAACTCAGAAATCTTTAACCGATTCTTTTGCAAATTTAATGAAATCTGAGTTTGAAATGAGTATGATGGGTGAGTTAACATTCTTTCTAGGTTTTCAAATATCTCAAAAACCAGAAGGAACTTATATATCTCAACATAAGTATATTAACGACTTACTCAAAAAGTATGGATTTGACAAAACTAAAAGTATTAGCATCCCAATTGGTACCTCAAATACTCTTGATCTTGATGAAACTGGGAAACCAGTAGATCAAACAATTTTTAGAGGTATGATAGGGAGTTTGCTATACTTGGCAGCTAGTCGACCCGACTTGATGTTTTCTGTATGCTTATGTGCAAGATATCAATCTAATCCAAAAGAGTCTCACTTAAAGGCCGTAAAGAGAATCTTTCGGTATTTAAAAGACACTATGGATTTAGGACTTTTCTACTCTTCTGGAAATGATTTTGTTTTAAAATGTTTTTCAGATGCTGACTTTGGTGGTTGTAGAATGGATAGAAAAAGTACATCTGGAACTTGTCATTTCTTAGGAGATTCTTTGGTTTCTTGGTCTTGCAAGAAACAACACTCAGTAGCACTCTCCACTGCTGAAGCTGAATATGTAGCAGCTGGAAGTTGCTGTGCTCAAGTATTGTGGATGCAGCACACACTCACTGACTATGGTTTGAGTTTCTCCAAAACTCAAATTCTGTGTGATAATACAAGTGCCATAGCTCTTAGTAAAAACCCAGCACATCACTCTCGTGCAAAACACATAGATGTTAGGCATCACTTTCTTAGGGATCACACACAAAAAGGAGATATTGTTTTACAATTCATCGGAACGCAAGAACAACTTGCTGATATTTTTACAAAACCTTTACCTTCCGATAGATTTGAATTTATAAAACAGAAGCTAGGAATGATTACAATAAAATAATCATTCATATCTACTTCCTGTTTTACATCTCTCCTAATAGTAAGAAACTCCTCGTAGAAAGGGGGAGGACATTTCTTTATGTCTTTATGTTTATGATCTTTAAATATTTACTCTCTTTATATATGTTTCTTTCTGTTTATAGTATTGACAGTTTTATTGTTTCATTTTAAGTTTTCCTGTTTATCGTATTGACCATTTCAGTTTTTCTGTTTATCGTATTGAAATTCTTTTCCATCGTATCGTTCAAAAATTTTGTATCGTCCGATGATAGTATTGAAAATCTTTTCCATCGTACCATTCAATAATTTTTTTTTGAATCGACCGATGATGGTATTGAAATTCTTTTCCATCGTACCATTCAATAATTTTTTTTGAATCGACCGATAATGGTATTGAAATTCTTTTCCATCGTACCATTCAATAATTTTTGAATCGACTGATGATGGTATTGAAATTAATTTCCATCGTACCATTCAATAATTTTTGAATCGACCGATGATGGTATTGAAATTCTTTTCCATCGTACCATTCAATAATTTTTGAATCGACCGATGATGGTATTGAAATTCTTTTCCATCGTACCATTCAATATTTTTTGAATCGACCGATGATGGTATTGAAATTCTTTTCCATCGTACCATTCAATATTTTTTTGAATCGACCGATGATAGTATTCAAATTCTTTTCCATCGTATCATTCAATATTTTTTTTGTATTGACCGATGATAGTATTGAGATTGTTTTCCATCGTACTGCCGGTTAATGATAACAACTATTTTCCATCGTACGGTCCGACCATAGTAATGACTTTGTTTTCCATCAGCATCATGTTTTTTTTTCTTACGATTGTTTCTTTGATACTTACCAAATCCAGCAATCACCTTTTGTTCTCCGACAGGTATCTTTTTCAATTTTTTATTTTATTTTCTTTCTTTGTTTTAATCCTAACCATTGATCTGGTATTATCTAATCTCGACCGTATAAGTTCAACGGTCATCTCTTTTTTTGCCTATAAATACCCCCCTCCCCTCCCCAAACCCACATTGATTGTTCAGGAATTGAGGCGAAGCTCTGCTCCCCCAGCTATAAACAATCGTACGATCTTCTCAATCGGCATCATCTTTATGTCTCAATCCTCTGCCAACACTCCCGCTGAAATGTCTTCAAAGACTTTTACAGAGAAAGACTTTCACAGAGAAAGGTTAGTATCCCGAGAATTCTTCGATATGTACGATTCTACAATCAAGAGGATTATTTTGTTTCAAGGATGGGAACATCTTTGTGTGGAAAAGCCTGATACTCAAGATCCAGTTCTTTTTGATGAAGTTTGTCAATTTTACAAAACCGTGTCTTTCGACAAAGATATGACTATAAACTTTGCTGTGTACGATCGAAAATTATCCATGTCTGTGAAACAAGCGGCACACTTTCTGAACGTTTCTATAGAAGGGGATTCATTCTGTCCATCTCACAGACTACCAGAGGAAGTTGGAACGTTTAATAGAGAGAGTGCTGAAAAATCATTGTTTGTTGTTAATGAGGGAAAGAGGAAAGTTTATCATCTTTCACCGGACAATCGGTTTGTCACTTTATGGATGAAAGGTTTTCTTGTCCCAAGGAAAGGGGATAGAGAAACTCTTAATGTTTCTGATGTCTTTATGCTCGATTATCTTGTGAATATGTGGAAAGTGAATCTCATGGGATATATTTTTGAAACCGTCAAGAATGTCAAGAAAGGAGGGATTAAATCCCAGATAATAATGTATCCAGCCATCCTTACAAAATTCATTCTTGAGAGTATGAAGTTTTGTAACATTCCTTTGAAAGGAAAACCTATGGATTTGTGGCCGTCTTTCATTAATAAGAGTACGATGAAAAAGCTGAATGTTTGTTTTGATTCAAATTCAAAACTTTTTGTCAGAGATGTAGAAGCTGAATTGCCTGAAAATCAATCGGCACCTATGCCAGCCAAAGACAATCAATCCGCCGGTGTTACTCGAAAGTCTGATCCGCAGACTAGTTCAAAGCCGAAGAAGAAGAAGCCGAGGTACAGTAAGGAAGTTGTATCCAAATGGAGAAAGGACAAGGAACAGAGAAAAGAGGGTGATCCGAAGTTTGGTCTTGATCCTGCTGAGGCTTTTGCAGAAAGAATAAGGGTAGAAGAAACCCTTCAAGCTGAAAAGAAAAAGAATACTCTTTTGAAAAGAAAGGCTCAAGACTTTGATATTTCTAAAGTCTTGAAAGCAGTTGAAGATGCTAGTGCTCAACTAACTGTGGAAGTACATCAAGAACCCATCGTACAGAGTTTGCCTGAGAAAGAAAATGGAAAACAAGTGATAGAAGAAGTGGAAGTAGAAGGAGATTTTCTGTTAGAATTTCTTCAAAGTTCAAAGAAAAGTAGAGAGGAATCGCTTCAAAAGCTGAGCGAAGGTGTTCCACAAACTCCTCATGCCGATCAGGAAAAATCTTCGGACAGGATGTCATCTCGAGAAAAGCAAGATGCTCAATCTTCTCAATCTGATAAAGTAGTTGTCATTACTGACAGAGTGGAAGATGAAAGAAAAC
Source organism: Viscum album (assembly GCA_963277665.1). Classification (NCBI taxonomy): domain Eukaryota; kingdom Viridiplantae; phylum Streptophyta; class Magnoliopsida; order Santalales; family Viscaceae; genus Viscum; species Viscum album. The sequence goes on along the minus strand of OY728135.1, from coordinate 1,998,344,558 downwards.
AGAAAGAAAATGTGAAAGGGAAACAGCCAGTTGTTGATTCAAGCAGATCGTATGAACTAGCATCGTACGATGATGATACTGATTCAGAGCATACAATCTCTCTCAAGAAGAGTGATTACATTGTTCAAGTTTTGAGAAGGATGGATAAAACCATTCCTTATTTTCCGAGGCTGGAAGGAAAGATTGATTTTATCACTGAAAATCAGAGAAAGAAGTTTGGATCTGTAAAAGAATTGAGAAAGAAAGTCTTGTCTGTTGAAGCCGATCTGAAAGTTCTTTCGGAAAGCTCAATTGCTCATAAGAAAGCTTGTAATAAGATGACCAAGTGGTCATACAAAACAGAGAGCTCAATCAATGACCATGAGATTGCTATTGAAGATATAAGAAGGTTATCAAATGAGCTTGCAATTGCTTTCAACAAGCTTGATAAAGAAACAATTGAAAGGCTGAACCTTTTGTCGTCTCAAAGAGCCGATGTTCCTTCAGTGAAAGATTTGCAAGAGAGGATTAATGCTTTCCAATCTGAATTCTCGAAGGTTTCATCTTTCAAAGATGAAATGGTTTTACTGAAGAATCAAAATTCCGAGTTGTCCAAGGATAACAAGACTCTGTAAAACAGAATTGATACCCTTGAAGAAGTAATCAGAGTACAGGAGGAGACCATCAGAAATCAAGATCAGATTTTTGCGGATCAACAGGAGCTTCTCAAAACTCAGGGTGAATCAATTTCTGAAGACAAGAAGGAGATCAAGAAGATGAAAGCTGTGCTTCATGAGCTTATAAAAAAGGAGAAGGAAAGAGAAAACAAATGATTGTTGTATTTGTTTCTTTTGGAACTTGTTTGTTTTGTAATAACTCTTATAATCCTTTCTCTTTTGTCCATTGTCTTGTATTACTTCACTAACTCTTCCAGACAATTCGAGATTCCTCCTTTCTTTTTGTAAATCACAAAGGGGGAGAATATTTACAAAGCAAAGGTTGTTTTACAAAGGGGTAGAATGCATTACAATGCTCTTAAGGAAAATCTGAATACAATCCTTAGGAAAGTCATTACCTAAGGGGGAGTTAGTTGTATTCAATTTCTTATTCAGAAGAGTTTTCAATAACTCAGGGGGAGATAAGTTTTTCTTGTTTCATTTACTTTGTGTGTTTGTGCTTTCCAAAAAGGGGGAGATTGTTAAGTCAAAAGTCTTCTTTTGGATTTTACATCATGTTTTGGAAATCACAAATATATTCTATGTCATGTTTTGGAAATCACAAATATATTCTATGTCATGTTTTGGAAATCTCAAAAGTATTCTATCATATGTTTGTAAATAACAAATTGTCTTTTATCATGTTTATCATATCGTACGATGATTGATCGTACCGACCAAAACGTATCGTACTGACTCTGTCCAACGTATCGTACTGACTCTGTCAAACGTATCGTACTGACTCTGTCAATCGTATCGTACTGACTTTTCTATTCAGATAATCATTATTTGTTTTGGTACTTTGTCAAAAACTCTCTCTGCATATGAATCGTACTCATGTTTTACATTTCTATATATCTCTTATCCTAACGAAACGATGTCGTTGAGTTAGTTATATACTAATCAAAACGATGTCGTGCTTTCTGTTTCAATATGACCGTTGGAGGCAATATGACCGTTGGAACCCGAGGCCTATAAATAGGATGTCATTTGAAGCTGAGAAAATACTGATGAACGAAGAGACTCTGTGAACTACGAAGATTCTAGAGAGAGACATTGTGACTTCTCTCATCAGCCTTGTGCGTCCGATCATCGTATCGAGGGCTTTCAAGTAATTGAAAGACAGAGGTGCCGATTACCTGCAAAATCGAGGGCTGCCGGGGATAGGCAGACAGACGAGCCGATCATCGTATCGAGGGCTGCCGGGGATAGGCAGACAGACGAGCCGATCATCGTATCGAGGGCTGCCGGGGATAGGCAGACAGACGTGCAGATAATCGTATTGAGGGCTCACCAAGGTGTTGGTGAGACAGACCTTTTATCCTAGGTGAAAGGATAACCCTTCTCTTTGGGTTAAAAGAATTGTATTACTTTTACTTTTCCGCTGTTGTATTAGAAAGGGATTTGTATTGTTTCCTTTCTTTACTTATTCAATTGTAATTGTTTCAATTACAATCATTCCATTACATATTGTATTGATTGGTTCTATACGCTTTAAGGTAGAATCATTCATATTTGTATTACTCTGATTATTGTGTTCACCTTGAATACAATTGTTTTTCTTTACAATAGTATTACAATATATCATACCTTTTACATTCAATACAATTGTGGGTGTTTGTATTTGTATTAGTTTAAAATCTTTTAAACTAATCTCTTTGTTACTAAAACTCAAGGTTTTTAAAACATACAATTCACCCCCCCTCTTGTATTGTTCCATCTAATAGACTTTTATATCAACTATTCGATCCAACAAAGTGATGTCATCATCTTCTTAATCCAATTGAAAATGGGAAATATCATTCTTTACTTTTTTTTGATGGGTTCAATAATGACATGGTGAATAGTACACTTACTATCCAATATAGAATAGTTAATGCCCAATTTTATTAAGTATGTAATACCTCTTTCAAATATAATTAATTTTATAAGGGTACTAATGTTCCCCCCAATCAATTATATTTGGATTTAGTATTAAAATCCCCAAATTATTTAATTATTCCATGTCAATTCTATGATTTCACTATGGCTGGTTTCTGTGGAAATGTTCTTCTTGATAATATTGACATCCATCCATTTGATGAATTTGATTCCATGAATTGATTCAATTTCCCTACATAAATACCATATCAACTATTATGTATGTGAAATTATTCGTTATATGACAAACAAATATATGATCATCTTGAAATTTGATAATAGGTATGAATATACTATGGACATTACATCTAGCATAATGGCATTAATCCTCATATTGAAGGGTTTTTTATAAGAAATGGTTGGGGAGACACCCGATATCAATGTGAATCCAGTCAATAATAAGCTTATTTTCAAAAAAAAACATGATGTTGAGTTCCCAATAGATCTCATTCCTAGTTCCAAACCAATTTCAGTTACTCCTAATAGAATATCCCAAATTGAGATGAATGTATTGAAGAAGCCAGTAAATGAAAAACATGATAAGGGAATCAGTCGGCCAAGTGTGTCACAATTGGTTGAAAATGAATTTTTGTGAAAAAATAATTTTTGATCAATTATAATATTCAATTTTTTATTCTTGAACAAGAGGATTATCACGAACAGTATCGCCTTCCCCGTATTATTGACTTATTCAATGAACTTTGTATTTCTCAATACATTTCCATGACCGAACCTCACTCTAGAAATGACCAATTGAGGTTCAAGAAGTAAGATATATTCATAATGAAATTCCATACATGGTATAACACTGTGAATATATGTTGATTCCTTTTTTTTCATACTAATTCATTTAAAAAATCATGGTTTTGTCGAATATAGTATTTATATATTAGATTTTTCTGATTCGGTAGTCTTTATAGAGGATATTATTATTTATAAATGAGAAATTAATAGCATGATGACTACTTGATAATTGTACTAAATTCCCAAATAATTGGGAAACTATATTAAGAATTTCCACATTTTAAATTTCAATTACTAAATTTTCCATTTTTATGATTCCTAATCATAAGAGATGGTACATTGGTAGATCCTTCAATGGTGGGGAATACTGAATGTTGGCCCAAAAAAACATAGTGATAGAGATAAATAGATTTCTTGGTTTAGATTGAAATTTTCAATAGTTTGTGGACAAATTCTTCTTGAATATGAATTCCTAGGATCATGTTTACTCAAAAGGGAGACAAGTTCCTCTAGATAGATAAATATGAATTTAGTTTCAAGGAATTTAATATGATGTTAGTTAGTGAACCTTTTCATATATTACCCAATTGTGGGGAAGGGTTTTTAATCTATAAAGATTCCTAAAAGAAGGAATTGGGATGTTTTATTACGTAGAATGACATATATAGAGCATATGCAATGTGAAAAATGATGATTCATGAGAAAAATTACCCAACACATGATTTCATGTTAGTACTGGTATTAATGATTTGGAGGCATTATCAATATTGACAAAAGTGTAACATATATACATATATATATATATATATATTAAATATTTTTGTATATATTTACATAGAAGGAGTTTGACATCTCTAAGAGAGTATGGTTATATCATATAAATGATTGTGATTATGCAATTTATTACCATCCATTGAAATTTAACTCGTTGGATGATTCTTTGATCCAAATGAATCATGTTATCTTATACATGATAATTATAATAAATTATCCAATATTTTTAGATTTTTAATGGACTTACATTGAAATCCAAATGGAAGGTGAATTCATTACCATGTTAAATTAAATTCTCAACCACAATTAAATAGACGAATAATGAAGAGAAATAATAAATATGTGGAACTGTAGAATAATGTTAGAAATGATTTGAAGTTTATCGTTGATAGTTACTAAAAAATCTTTATGGAAGCATGAATGAGTTCCTGCCAAAATGGTTTTTTTGGGAAATATTAGAGAAAACTTGTATGTGATCATTCTTTATTCATCCAGATAATATGATGACGTATATGGATTTTAAATAATACTTCTTATCAAATGGAATAATGATATAAATCACAAATTTTGTATCTTGGTTCTTGGTATGTGAGAATGTTACGGATGAAAGATAAATTACTAAGTATATACTTCATCCATTACACATATTAGAATAAAAATTGGATAACATCAATATATATTTTATTATTAGGATATAGAACATCTAAATGGAATGGTTGTATATGGTTGGTTGTTTATTAACTCACCAATTCATCAAACAACATAGATATGCTAGAAAATTCTCTCATAATCATCTTTATAGGAGATACATTATGGAAGTCATAAGGCTAAATGGCGTAACACATTCCATTGTATCTAATTGGGATCAGACGATTACCTCAATGTTATATTGATGTCTTTAGCAATCTTTTGATGAAGAATTTAGTTTCATCACTTCATATCATCCTCAAATAGTTTTTCAGTATTAACAAAAAATTCAAACCCCAGAGAATATGTTATGAAAATTTTCTCTTGATTTAAAATGTGGTTGCAATCAATGCATTCCAATGATGGTGTATTCATACAAGAATATAAATCAGAAAAAAAATATGGGTAATTCTAAGCCTTTTCTTGAATTAAAGTAGAGCTACAACGTGTTGTAATAATGAGGGAGAAAAAATATAATTGAAACATAATATAGTTGGTGAAAGAGTCAAGATGTTCATAAAAATTACATATAATTTCATGATAGATTAATGTCAGTAGATATTTTACATTGATTACTATCAACATGTTCTAAAATATGATGTTGGGGAGAAAGTATTTGTAAAAATTTATCCCTAGAATATGTTAATGATTTTTAATGATATTTGGCAGAAAATATCAAAGTATATCATTCCATTTGAAATTCATTATTGTATTATGAAAATATTATATCTATTAGATATTCCATTAAATATATCTCAAGTCCATGATGTATTCCATGTAATAATCTTGAGAAACTACATACCATAAACTTTTGGATGTACTAAACATAGATGTCAGACTACTAGAGAATGATCCTTTGTGTGAGGAAAACAAGTTGAAATTATGTATTGTACTGTGAATTTTCTATGAAACATGAAAACTAACATGGTAAAAGCCTTTTTTGGAGAAATTATTGGTTCTAAGAGGTGCTATGTGAACTTGAGGATATGATAAGGAATATGTATCCTCGTATTGTTATTTTCACAACCCCTCCCCAACAAGGTGTACCCCTCCTAGGCCAGCAATTTGACAAGGGAGATAATCATCCCCATGTCCCACCTCTAGTAGGCCATGAGTTGGAAACCTGCACTGATGGAGTAGTAAACAAAAAAATGGGAATAATTACACTTTAAGATAACACATGAAAAAGAGAGAGATAAGATAGACACCATGAAACTCCAACTCAGATGGAAATATTTAAGAAATCCCAAGTACACATATGTAATTTCATGGAAAACTACAAAAACTGGAAGGGGAAAACTACAAGTACCAAAAAAATAAAAAATAGGTGCATCCATGAAGAAAAAACCACTATTGTAACCCCATTCTAGTAGATACCAAACTGATATCCAAGCTACTCTAAGTGACATGAAAACACAGTTTACAAATACATATGGTGAGTATAATAGTATACTCAATAGGATCCTCCCCAAAGAATCTCGTGAAAAATTATAAAAAGCTTGCTAAAGTACAGTGTACAGAAAGTAAAATTGACTCACCACATAACCAAGTATACAATGTTCCCTACCACACCATGGATTATCTCACCAAATATCGAATACAAGAGTATATAATTTAATAATCAATATCAAGGGTATCCCACTACTACTTCCCCACTGGTTTTCCATTTTTCCACAACCATGCACATGCTAAGTATCTCTCTCCAAAAGGCATAATCGGAGACACCGAAGAAAATCCACACTACATGCACCTAGAGGAAGAAAACCACCATCCCACATAAGCAATGCAACCCTACAGTTTTTGGTAGCCACCACATCTCATATAACATGTATCACACATCGGGTATTAAACCTCAAGCCATTATAGCCCATACACCGAGTAAGGACCCTCAAACTGTCAGAGCTCATACATGTTATACCTATAGTAGTACACTAGAATCTATATCCTGATTATATTTGTTTGAATAACCACAATACATTAAATTCCTATAACATATATATGAGAAAAACTAACCATTGTGACTACTACCATAATTAAATACTAAGAGAAGAGAGCAGGGACAAAGTGGGTATTCAGCCATCCATTCTCTCTCCAAATTGTATTGGACCCCCCACCCCACCCCTAGGGCTCAGAATCCCCAGGGTGTTAGAGTCCCTAATTGACATGGTGGATTACCATATCGAATAAAAAAAATACAGAATATACTATATCCCACAAAACACACAATTGGAATAACTGATTATTAGACACAATTACAGCTAATGTCTCTTGTAATCTAGTCTTCCACTTCAAAGAGAAGGTACCCTATAAGCACACAACAATTAAAACAATTAATTACATTACGTCATTCCCTTTCCATCAGTTTGACTTCATGTAAATTAATTTTTTAATCATTAATTAACCATTTTGAATTCAACATTAAATTTCATTAGCATCACACCTATAGTCCATTGTCCCTTTAAATTATAACCTCGACATTGTGTCCTAGCTAGCTCCAACCCCTTCGATGAACATCATTTATTAAATAATTTATTAACTAAACAATTACATTCCCATATTCTCTGGAATTCAATAAAAAAATTCTAATCTAGTATAAAAAAAGAGGGATTAACTCGGTGCGTAGAAGAACTACCCGTCATGTCTTTTCCACCAATAGAAATTGCATATTCCAAACATCCCTCGAGAAGATAAACACGGAAAACATGTGGCATAAACCACGTGTCTTCTCCCCATTGGAAGAGGGTATGCAAACCAGCTGCCTTTAGTTGTGGAGGATGAAAAGAGGATAAACAACTAATAAGAATATACATGCATCAAAACATTCACATCCAACACGTTTCATCGTCCTGAGTGTCCTCCCCGACACCCACATGCATAATCACATGCATCTCGCCACTATAGGAATCAACTACTACCACATCCCAAAGGCCTCCATGCCCCCACATATCCCAACAGACATGAAGGCTCACATTACAACATAAGAAACAAAAAATCAAACATCATATCAATGGGGATGTTGGCCATTAAACAAGAAAGAGGATAACACAAGACCCAAAAATGAATTATCTATTATCAAATAACAAGTTCATTAATCCATCTTGAATTAACCGATTTATTATTCCCGTGTTCTAACTATGGGAAACCAAAATAGTAATCCATCACAAATTTATTAAACATGCTTACTGCATCAATTTTATTATTATCAATTTACAACAACATCAATTGTATTCATTCACATTCCTCTTTATCGCTATTCAATAAATTATCAATTAATTATGACATTATGTTCTATACCAATTTCCATCAAGAATTAAATGCTAACCAATGAAAGCATAGATGTCATACTATCTAGAAAAACAATATGAAATAACATATGATAAATATCAATGTATTTATCCAGTTCAAATATTTATTATGTCAATTCCATTGTTATCTAGTGGGGTAAAACATGATTAATATATAGTTTCACATAAAATTAATGAAAAGAAACGAATCCCTATCCTCAAAAGGTTTATGATGTTCTTTAAATGAGAACGAGACACACAACAGGTTATGATATCCTCCCCCCATGAAAACTGTATCCACTCGAGGATGCCGATACCCCACCACTCCGGTCAACACCCAAGAAAATTCTATTGGGAACATGGAGATAACATTCCATAAAAAGGGAAAGGACAAAGAGGATGAGATAAACACAAAATAATGGAGATAAATCAAACCATATATCGATGATTGATCGATACTGCTTTGTTAAATTAAAATAGAGGGGATACAATATATATAGTAATGTATGATTACACAACTCATATGGGATGGAATGATAGGTTCAATCATATCATAGCTTATAAATATGAGAATAATTTAGAAGGAATTTATCTTGTCCCTTTAGAATATTTAATAGTGTAGCATTTTAAGATAGGTTGTAATTTCCATTAAAAGTTGATCGCAATAAACCACGTGGTTTGACCATTTAAAAAAATTCCGAGCCTTAGGAAAATTAATATAGGAGTTATATCATTTGAATCATCCTTAGAATCTTTAAAACAAGGATTTCATTGCATTTCACTTCAAATGAATCATCAAAGGGGAGAAACTATAGAAAGATGGAAATACTGTTCACAAACTGAAAATGATGTAAAGGAAATAGAGGCTACAGCTTGACCTCTCCGTTCTAGAAAGAATTTACATGCACGGGAAATATCGCAAAGGAAATAGAGGCTACCATCAGACCTCATAGTTCTAGAAACACTGTTCATTATCGAAAAATTTCACAATGAAAATTGTGGTTACCGTTAGACCTCACTATTTACATCACACTATTCATGTACTCAAAATATGGCAAAGAAAATAGAGGCTATAATTGGACCTCACCGTTTAGGAAACACAGTTCACAAACAGAAAAATTTGGCAAAGGAAATAGTGGCTACGGTTAGACCTCGCCGTTCTTGGAACACTATTAATTAACTCAAAATTTTGAAAAGGAAATAGAGGATACCGTTGGACATCACCATTTTGGAAATACAGTGCATGAACTCAAATTTTTGCATGGGAAAATAGAGGTAATTGTTGGACCTCACAGTTCTGGAACGTTGTTCATGAAGTCAAAAATCTGCAAAGGAAATAGAGGTTACTGTTGGACCTCACTATTCTGGAAACACTGATCATGAAAACAAAATTTGTAAAAGGAAATTGAGGATATTGATGATATTGTTCAGATAAGCCTACCGATGACACTGTTCACATAAGGATTCTGTCGCACTATTCAGATAAACATACCGATGACACAACTCACATAAGCCTACTATTGCACTATTCAAATAAGGCTACATATGACACTATTAACATAAGGCCGCCATTTCACTTTTCACATAAGCCTACCAATGACACTGTTCACATAAGGCTATCGTTTCACAATTCACAGAACTAGAAATTTGGAAGAGTGTGGGTGATAAGTCACCTTTACCACCCGAACACCACAAAAATAGATTTCAAAAAGGTTGTGTACTAGAGAGGTCCAAGCCATAAAAATTATATTATAATGATTATTTTAAAGGTATACATCATTTTATGTGGTGGGGGAGTATATAAGTCTCATAGGTTTAATGAAAAAGTTTTTTGATTAAATTAATTTTTATTTATGTCATATGATTCATGTTACTCCATGTTAGTCATTTTTTATATTCCAAAACATGGTAATATTGTACAACACACAACTTCTTCATGTATGTGTTACCTGAAAAAACTATGTTTCTATTAAACAACATTGTGTTATTATAAATAATTATAAAAATGATGGTTTTGATAAATTCACGAAACATATTTATATGAATAGTAATAAATAAATTCAAATATGATTTACATTGTTTTAATTTATAAAAAAATATTTTAAATAAATATATAATTTTCTGTAATAGGTATATGTTTTGAAAAATATTATTTTCTCAAAAGAACTGTTTTTTTTTCATTTCTGAAAAATAATAAAATTAGTTCATAAATATTTAACAAATTAAAATTGATATAATAAATTTAAGTTATTTAATAATTTTTAAAAATATATATATTTCTTTATTTTTTTGATTTTCAATAAATATATCATTTTTTGATTAACAGTGAAAAACAATGAATAATAATTGAAAATGTTTTGTAGTTTAATTTCTTTATATAGTCAAATTATATGAGAAAATTGTTATAAAGTATAAATTGATAAATTTTACTTTGGTTATTCCCAATTTAGTTCTTTTTTACTAAAGTTTCATTAAAATTTAATATATAAAAGTTTTAAACTTTTGAAAATTTTGAATTTAAAAACCGTTGTCACATCTTATCTTCAGGATTAATAGAAAATTAATTGATTCCCATTCAATTAATATAATTTTAAAAAATGGTTTCAATATTTGGAATCCTTATAATTTATAGTTTATTGTATGGCCAACATAAATCTCCATGATGTAACAAGAGCATAGAATTAAAATTATTTGTAGTGATTATGTTAAAAATGTGTTTACTTTGTTATTAATCATCAACATAGTGGGCCAAATAAATTGGAAACATGTACAGAAGCTAATATATTGACATATTTATTCAATTTATTCACTTATATAAAAAATTAACAATTATTATTACAAATTTATTTGTGGGATACATCTCAACGGTGAATAATTTTTTATATTTACCTAAATGACACACCTTATCCACTATTAAAAAGGGAACTCACCCCCATCCATCACTTATAAAAATAAATCAATACCTTTTTATATTAAAACCCAAATCCAAATAATATACATACATCTCCCTTTTTTCATAAGGTCCTCACATTGTGTTGAAATCAAACAAGGGAATCCCATTGGTGAAAACTAAAAGAAGTTGCCTCAATAAGATATTACTTAGTTTAGCAATAATTTTTTTTGTATAGTTCTCCACCGAAAAATAATAATTATAAAATTATCCTATAATAAAAAAAATTATTTAAAAAATTTAATTGTTTTTATGTTTCGGTTAGTACCTACACTAAAAAAATCATACATCATATAGGATACACAATAATTATCCATGTGTGTGGTGGACTAAAACCTCTCAAACTAGTGTCATTTTTTCTTCCATTATCAAATTTCAAAGTTGGTAATAATGATGTACCTAATTATTATATGATATATATTATATTTATAATGATTTTTACTTATAAATTATTATATGAATAAAAAAATAATGCTTTCTATTTACTGGTTATATGATGACATCGTTTTTAGGTGTGTGGGCTATTGCCTCCTTAAAGCAATATGACTCATTTACACATTAAAAATAATGTATTAAGGATAATGTTAATAAAAATATGGAATATATATGACATTATAAAGGTACTGGAATGACAATATATATATATATCATTTATTTTTATTCATCCTTTAAATTTAACCAAAAATGGAAATAATGTTCATGCATACGAATGGCCAACCATGTCCATGACCTGTGTATTTCATATAGTATTTAAATATTTTTTAGATTATTTAATATACATAAAATGAAAAAATATATCATATTTATGAAATTTATTATAATATTGAAATAATTAAATTATTATATTAGTAGGAAGACCAAAAATAACAAGTCAAAACATGTAAGAAAATATACACCAATTATAACACAAAACATAAACAAAACATGGACTTGTTGATACATGTGTAACATAATGTAATACGTAAAACTTTTATGGTCAGATATAAATTAATTTATAATTTAATATATTTATAATAATCATATATTTATAAGGAATGATATCAGGACCTGTATAATGAGGGTCATGACATAATGTAAGATGATTTTTTTTCCCACTTTTATTTCCATGATACATATTTTTTATTCAAAACTCATTTATTTTTTGTGGTGTATATAAAATTAATTAATTTATTATATGATTATTATAATTTAAGTTATTTTTGTTTCAATACCCTTTTATGATATATATTTCATGGGGGTTTAATGTTCCAACGTTACCTAACAGGTATGTTTATATAGTCTCGAATTGATTTTTTAATGAAACTTTTTTTCTCATTAACCTATATTATTTTATGAGGGGTGTATTATATAATTTTCACATATAAAATTAATAATATACTTATCTTAATTATATTTTATGCTTCAATTAATTCTATTCCTTCATGGGTATTTCGATTCACACTTACCAAAGTGGTAATACATAATTTCTACAATCTCATTGTTTTTCATGGTTATATACGTTTATGCTTTCATTGAGGATTAATATTCTCCATATCTCAATAACTATTATTTATCTTCTCTCCATATGATTATTCATAATATACACTTCTATTTTAACCATTTTTCTAATAATTGGAAATTATAATAATTATTAAATCATTCTAATTACCATATGTCTATATTTCACCATTTTTATTGAAATCAATTTTTTTGAAAATACATTGTTTATAAAAAATTAAATTCTTTTAAATGAGAGTTTAACCAAATTTCCATTCAAAAAGAATTTTTTAAAAAAATTATGTTTTTAAAATGTATTTGTTATGGACTTAAAACATTATATTTTTTATTACCAATGTTATTTTCGATGAAAATCATTTTCATACATTATTATATATCCAGTAGAATCTTTTAAAAAAATTATATTTTCCTCTAAAAATATTTTTAAATATCTTATTTCTAAATTATTCTCCATATAATATGAAATATTTTGGTTTTACCTATGTATTAGTAGTTTTAGGATTGAATGATACCATTATTATTCTTTCTCTAATAGATATAATTTTCATGATTTTTTAACCCTATTTCAGTTCGATGGGTTGTAAAATTATACATACTAATGAAAGAGGATTATATTAATGGGTTATTATATTATTGAACGATAATAAAATCTGTCTCTTTTCAACATGTTATTATATGGTTACATGTTTATGGATCCAATTACATTTAATAGGATATGATGTGATAACAATTTCTAATCTAGTTTCACTAGTTTATATGATTTCATTAAGAGATGCATTGTAACTATTTATCCCACCAATGCATTGAGCAAAGATTTATATCTCATGTGAAATTAATGTCTATAATGTGGATTAAAATCTATTTAACAAAGGACATTGTTCGCTAAGATGGTTTTGGGAGTGAACCATGACTATTAGGACTCTTTGGGGAGTGAACCAACTCAAAATATATGGCCTTATAAATAATCATTGATAACTGTGTAAAAAAATTATTTTAATTTGAGTCATCCATAATCCCATGAATTATTAACACGTAATGAATTCAAGGAATGTTCTAATTATTCCTATATGATTAGTGGCTTATTAACAACCAATATTTATTCATGACTATTGATTATGATCATTGAAATTGAATGTATTATATTCAAATAATGTGATCAGGTTCTCATACCCTTATGAAAATTTTATTCTTATATAACTCCCCTTTTAACCATTCAATACATATATTATCACCATTATTATGTTTCCATTCACCAAGTTATGAATATATGTGTTATATATGATATATATAAGATATATGATAGGTATTTAGAAATTAGTGGTGGATAATTCACCCCACTTATATACTAGTGTTTATGTTTAAATGTTTTCAATGGGAATACAGTAAAATGATTTTTGGGCTGCTTTTTTATAATGTAATAAATGTTCCATAAAGGTTGTTTAATGTAAATTCATTAATAGAGAGGTTATAAACACACCAAAATTATATTATTTGTGGAATTAGACAAGGAATGGAATAAACCATTCTCTAAAATCGCATTAATGTTGGGAAAATACACAATGCTAATTGAATAATAATTTACACCATATTTAATCATAGAATATTTCTTTTCCACCACATGAATCAATCTAGGAAACAACATTTAACCATCCCTTGAGTAATTATATGGTACAAAGTATGGCCCTATAATACATAGGTGATTGGTGTTCATTCATGCCAATATATTTAACCCCCCATAGGAATTAAATGTTACCCTGAGTGGAAAGTCCAATTTCATAGTATTGTGCAACACATTGGTGTCAAAAAAATATATACGATAAGACATCTTTGAATGTTTCCTAGGGTCCCATTCAACATCTAAATCAGAGTTACATTTCATGAGAACCCCATCTCTAACATGATGTTGAAAATTATGACACATATAGTGTGTTATTTGGAACACACATTTTGTAGTAAAAAATTATGGATGTATGTCACCTACTATATACTCAAAAAACTAACGAACTGTGAGATTTGAATCAATACCAGATGGAATATAAATAAAATATATTTGTGATACAAAATGAGAGGTTGGAATAAGAATAAAAAAATTTGATAAATATGTAATAATGATTTCAACATCTTGGTTGATCATTGGAGATTCTCAATCACATGTCTCAGATAGTTGATTCATGGTCAATGGATCCTAGTCTGTAATCTAGTCACTCACAAAAAAAATATACTCCCTAACACACCTCCTCTAAAAATATGTGTGTTCCAAAATATGGGGAGAGTGGTTAGGCTTCTCGGTATGCAATGTTGTACAATTAGGTTTAGTTGTAATGAAAATATATTCTTTAAAAGAATGGAATACCCAATAAACGATCATGAAATGGGCCATGAAACCAACTGGAGAATGTTAATCTCATATGAAATCCCCCCATAAAATAACCAACCACCTAGTTTTAATTCAAATTTGATGATTAATTTTAGAGATATAGGAATTTAATTCCATAATATAAATTTTTTATTTATTTAAAAAATATCAAATACTCAGAGTAAATCATTCAATAGTTTATTTTTGAAAACCAACTTCTCCATGATAAATGAATCCTCATATATTCAATATAATAAAATGAAACAAATATGGTTATATGATAAAATTTAATTTCCATTTTACCCTTAGATAATTGCATACCATTTTTAACTCACAAATAAAAAAAATCATCTAAATGAAAAAATTATTCTTTATATGTTCTCCAGCATGAGGATTTTCTCTCTTAAAATTTTACAAATTCCATGATCCTATTTGTAGATAAACAATTTCCCTCGTGTTGTAGGCAAGAAAATTTCCACATTGACATTAATAACTATAGTAGTCACTTTACAGAAAATCTTAAATATATCCCACACTAGAATGTATATTTTCCCAACATTATAACCGGGTATACTATGAGGAATATTTTATTATGTCGTCTTCTACTAAACATGACAGGTCTTTCGAAAAACATAAACTAAAATAGAAAATTCCATACTCAAAAATACCATGGATTCCCCCTCTAGAGACATTATATTACTACATTACGGACTCTAAAGGATCAAATCATGTGTAAATGTTATGAATCCTAGGGTATATATATTATACATTTCATGCAAGGAATTAACTATATTTATCATAATCCATTAAATAGTTATTAAAAACAACAAGAAAATATTTCAATTATTATCAAAACACACCAACATTCACTATCTTTCATGTAATAAAATGTTTTAAGAAACAATTCCATATTAACAATATGATAACTGTAATTAATGTATAATCAAATAAATTCCTTCTAGTTTGGGGAATAATGATGAAAAGACCGCCCACACAAAAACCACACAAGTGGTTGTAAAAACACCAATTCTAAACCACATAACTCAACTAAATTATTTTTTCCCCATACTAGAACTGATATGTTGACCCAAAATTCCATTGTATTTCCCCTTTAATTCAAAAAATACACTAATTATCATGTGAAACATCCAAACCACATTGCAGTTCATATATAATCAATTAGGAAACTCCACAATAATATATGTCACACCACCAGAGTGGAATGAAAAATTTATTACGATATATTTTTTCATAATTATAAATGGGTCTTCATAACATTTACATTATAGTGGTCCTTTATCTAACTATATATATAGGTCATATACTTATGGAATCATACTCTAAAACATGTGTGACTCTATAAATAGATAACCCAAATTAAATTCATTTCTCGAAATCCTCTCCCACTCATTTAAAATATAATAAGAGGATCCTTTACATTCCCCTAAAAGTGAAATATTTTTAGTAGAAACTTTTATGGGCCTTTCTATACCAACAGGTGCATCCAACTAGTAATGATGTAGAATGAAATTCACCCAATATATCTCTTAATCACATCACAACCCCATTAAATCATTCAATACTCATCCAATGGTTTCTCCCCATAATGAGGAAAAGACCACTAGTCCTCTATTTATTCCAGGATATAATATCTATATAAATGACCATGAAAAACATCAATCATTGTTTATAGAAAAAATTGTGAATGGTTAATTACAAGAGTCTCCCAAACACTCCAAAAATATATTTTCATGATTCCCTATAGTAGAACATAAATAATAAAATACTAGTTATAAAATCGGGAAAATGACATGTGTTAACTAATAAAGAAAGACATTCCTTACAAAAAGATCTCAAACCACTCATATAATAGTCTGGGACCTTCCTTTTCAATATATTTTTATCTCTTACCAAGATTCAATCATCATAGTGAGTGATATCTATTATCATAATACATAAATAGTAAATGGTATCTTAACATAAAATAACTCACACACTCGATGGTAGAGCCCATCCAAAAGGGTTCCCAATCATATCATAAACACATAATACTCATCAATATTTGATAATAAGACAATGTAATGATTAACTAATTAGAATTAATGATAATCCAATACCCATTTATCTGTTGTGGGATTAAAAAAACAAAAATTAAAGAAAAACTAATATTGATCATCAATATATCATGAAGGAACATAAGATCTATATGTTCTCTTAAACTAATCATGGGGTATATTCGTATGTTGTGGCATGTCCGCACCACATTACACGATAGAATAATATATATAATGAATTATCAATCCATCCAACACACTATAATAAAATTTATATATATTGAGGACCAATATCATATATTTAAAAGAAGTTACCAACCACATTCATGTAGTTTTTACCATATCTCTATACTTTAGTGTTCCCATGCTATATTATAATTGTGGTGGTAATGACCATATTCCTCAATGTTAGACACAAATCCCTTAAAAATAAATATATTCCCATATACAAATGGGTTATGATGAACCCCGCAATCCTATATGTGGTAATTTGGCATCTTTGGTTAGTACATGGAATACACAAAGATAACAACCCCATTAGAATGTATATATCCAAAATGAGAACTTATATATGTTGATTATGAACTCCAAAGATAGATAATACATATCTCCCATGGAAAACTAATCATGGGGAATATAAATCATAATCGATGACTGTTTCAATCATATGAATGTTAAAATATTTCTCCCTGGAAATCACGCATGTCAAGAAGAATTTATAGGGTTGTATTCCTCAATAAATGGTTGATTTTATACAATTATAGAAATCATTAATATGTGGTAATTTTTTTCATCATTTCATAGTATCAATTAGTCAATAAGAAAACTATATATTTACTCTAGAGATAAAAATAATTCTATTAGATTCATGGACCTACAAAACAATTCCCAACAAATAATTTTGTAAGAAACAATTTAGTCTCCTAGATAAATAGAGTTTTTATAGGTATAAATTGGTGTCCACCACATAGTTTGGTTCCATTATCTAGTAATTAATCTTATGAACATAAAAAATCATCATAACGCATATCCTAAATCAATCTTTTATGAATCTAATCACCAAAATTCATCAAATTAATCACCCCATACGATAAAACTATTACATAAGCCTTCCCAATTTGCCCTACATATAAAGGTTATAATCTGATTAAGACAACCCTATAATTCCTTAAAAACTAGAGTCTCATGAGAAACACTAAAAACCCATAACACTGATTTAATACCATTAGAAAAGACAACCAACCCTTGTTAAAAAATAAATCCAATAGGAGAATCTCAATTACGAAATGAATACAAGTGTATCTACAATAGAAAAATACCTATTTTAGCATATCATGAAATATTAATATGGTATCCAAAAGATCATCAAATCTTCAATTAGACCATTATGGGCTCAAAAAATATGATGACTCTAACAAGATCTAGATCTATTTTGAATTCCATAAATTATCACATATTTGTACATAATTATCGAATAAACATCATCTTTGTACCCATGGATATGGTAGGATTTAAAATAAATATACATATTAGGAAATTTATATATTGAAATGGAAACATGGAAGAATGTTTTTAGGAAAATAGTGCGGAAATGATTTATTCTCAATTAAAACTCAAGGGTACTGAACCCTAAAAATGAAATCTCAAAAACTCCAAAACACAAAAGCTACTCGATATATTAGAGTTAATTTTTCTATCCCTAATTCATTACTAAATAACATTGTTGGTTACCATGAATATGTCCCATAGCGTAGAGGAATGAAACTCTATACCCATTATCCAAAATATAAAACCTTCCAAATAAGATTGAAATTTTAAAGCTCTTAAAATCACCATCAACACACCATAGAATAAATAAATGATATTTAATAGGCACACTAGGTCAAAAAAAATGAGTGTGGGGTTGAACCAAGGATTGATAGATTAAAAGTATTTCCCATTTATATAATGTTTAGTTTTTAAACCCTACAGTCATCTCTCATCATCCCGTAATAATATATGGACTCAAATGAAATCATGTATGGGACATATAGATTTTACCTTGTTCACCCTCAATGGGATACATCCAAGCAGTATACAACAGTGATGTGACGAAGTACCAAATCCACTAAATCTTATATACAAAGTAAAATGTTTTGGATGTATGAATTCTATTTATATAAACATCACCTTGACAAGGTTTTGGGTCTATTCACTATATTACCAAGGTTCACTCATTATGTCCCTTTCTTTGGATAACTTTTGATAAAAAGGATCACATTCTTCCTCTTCCTTCGCTCAATGCTCTTGGAATGGAAAAAAAACGTTTTTGGACTTCTAGATCCCATAATTTTCGCAAATGAATACATCATAAGATCTATATGGATGATCTGTTGAAGTTCCAAATTCATCTTATAGGTGAATAACTATTTACCACAGACGTTCTGCTAAATTAATTTTAAAATCTTTTTGTGACATTAACTACATTCATTACGCTCCTCTTTCACAAACCTCACAATTCCTCCAATAATGACATGAATATCATGGATCTCACATAGACATTGTGAAACAAACCTCTTTTAGGAATATCAACTGGCCTTCATAAAGAAACTCTCTTTTTCAAAAGAACAGAACATTCAGATGCCTTATAGTCTTTGTGAACATATTCACATGAAACTCATTTGTGAAACATTTTCATGAACCACCTACGCGAATATATATCCTTAATATCATCGTTAATTATCACTGCCTTTCTAAAGGGGTAGATGTTTGTATAGAGTATTTTCCATCGATTACAGAACCTTATAGGCCACGTCATCAGCAATTCAGGAAGATTCACCATTTCCTTCAAAATGCTCCCTATTTTTCAAATATCCACAATTATTTCCAATTCAGGACACTTTTCATAATCATGAATATCACCTTCAAACTCTTCACAACATCGTGATGGTCCACACCCACACCATACATGATTCTCATTATTGTTCGCGTAGATTACCACCACCATTCATTGAACCTTCATGAAAACCGACTCCTTGAAGCCCACCATGGATAATCTCATGCCTGGTCCATGTTTTGATGAAATATTAATTGAATTCCACTATTCAAACTGCCTTCTAATCCCAAGATTTTGGACCACAAAATATTGGAGAACTCCTTAAAACAACACCACCATGTGTATTTAATTTTCTGTGACACTTCTTGGGCATCCATTCCTCTTTCTTGGATCATTTTCAACAAATTTTGCGGAAATCTCTTTATACTCTATAATATACAATGGAACCCCACATTGTTAATAAAATAATTCTACAAAATTATGTTGATAGATGTTTCCCAACAAAATCCCCAACCAACAAGGTTTTAACCATTAATTTTAATCTATTGTTCATGTTTGGTGGAAATATGTGGAGGGCCTTGTACCCATGTCATCCCCAATGTTATTCCCTCCCCCTTGGGATTCCATTGAGTCTTTGGAGAATGGTTTGATTTTTCTCTAGATAGGTCGATCACATGTTTTTCACTTGGATACTAGTGAACATGCCCCAGAAAATCATGAAGATAGAAGGATCCCCACTATTAGTGAATGGTTTCCCAAATCGAGAAGTATAACCATGTGGTCGTCCCAACTCCTTAAATTTTGGGGTCTTTCTCTACCGGCCCGTGAAAGTCAGTTAAGAAGGTTGATTTTTATATATCGGAGACCAACTATGATCCTTATATAAGTTCTTTTTTAAATTTCTAATGGATGTACACCCTTTGTACCATGGAGTCTATTCAGGCCTCACCCTGTTACTGCCCTGATTCTGTCTTAAAAAAAATATAGGTTGTCTCTTATGGTGGGGAGCCAATTTTTGTTCCCCCGTACCAGTAACACATACTTATCGATGGAATTGTCTTGGTAGTAGGTGGTATTCTTCGGAGCTATCAAGATACCTTCATCTTCATTGGGTAAACGTTGGGATTGGAGAGTGCCCAATTGTTTAGTTGTAGCATGGTAAGTTTAACCTTGTTCGATGTTATTGTTAATTTTTGTGAATTGATAGAGTCTTGATCAGATAGTGTATAAGGATTTTTAATTTGGGATAAAGTATAAATTTGATTTATCATTTCAGGAAATTTGTTTAAGTTTTGTTTCTGAGATTAATAATTCATTAATTGATCATTAGAGGTTTTTTGGCCTTTGGGGGTGAAAACTGGCAAGGGAGTACCTATTGGTTTATCAGTTGGGTTTGGTTGTTGTTTTGGCCTTGATGTGACTTTTTGGGGTGGAAAGTTTTCATGGTGGGGAGAATTGTCACATACATGAATTATATTAAAGTTAAAATACATTTAATTTCCATTAATTCATTGTTTTGGCGGGTTTCCATGCTTTTATGGAGGAAGGGGTGAGTTTTTATGAATTGGGCCAAACAGTGAGTCCAATTCCATATTTAAGAATAAATTTATATTCCTTTATAACTCCTTCATTATTCATCCTTTTTCATCCATTCCAATTTCTAATTGTAATACCCCGACCTATTAACACCATCATCTTAATTTGGACCATTTAGGAATCCATAATCATGGTGGATATGGGTTTTTATTAAGGGATTAGGACTGCCCGAAAGCCTATTTCCTTCATTAAAAAATAAATTTTAATTTATTAATATCACCTTTAATTTTTACCATTTTTTGGTTCTTCATACTCTCCCCCGAGCCCACTTACCTATGGCGCGCTCCCATTCTCTACTCTCATAATTTGGAGCTCAATAGAATCGCAAAATCTGTCGAAACCTCTTGGGATTTCAGAAATCGTCCAGATTTGGAGAGGTGAATTAATCCTTACATAACTCCTTTTATTTTTACTATTTTCCCCCATTAAAGTTCCAATATGATCTCATAATCCTTGTTAGAACCTCCCTTAAATGGTTGGATGTTTTCAAATTCAGATATTAGTGGATTTTGGGTCTTTTAATTCAAGATTGGTTTGAGTAACTCTTTCTCTCTTCAATTTCATAATTCTCATTAGGGTTTCCTCCCTCTTTCATTATGTTCTAAAATTTCTGGAATTTTTGGATCAAACCGATGGTGTATTTGGTGTCTTTTGGGTTTAATATTGTGGTCTAGGGCTGGATTTATCATCCTTGTGGGGCGGCATTGGTGCAGTTGATGTTTCACACCATGTTTTGAGGGATTTGACACTTTAGGTAGGTGGTTCCATGTGGAAACAATTATTGATGAGTTATATTCTTGTATTTACTCATTTTTCATATTCCTCAAATGTTGGATGTGGTGAAAAAACGTTTTATGATTGATTTGGTTATGTTCTTAATCATATAGTTGCATTTTAACTTGAAATTGGGTGTTTTCATGTGTTACTCGTGGGATTTTATTTGGGTGTATTTTATAGCATATAGAATTGGTTTACTAAATCTTGTTTGGCCTTAAGATTATGATTTGGTAATGTATTAGTGTCATGTAGTCCTAAAAGAGGGGTTTTGAATAGGTTTTATGTGTAAAACACTATTATACTTCTTGAAAGAATTTTATGAAAACGTGTGTTTTTATTTGGATATTTTGTAGTATTATTGAACGCGATTTTATAAAACCTGAAAGTGGTTTTATAAATGTCTCTAGGGATTCCAATTATATTATGGATATAAAGTGGTATGGGTTTTTGTCTTAAATGGTTGTTTTGAAATGGGTTTTGTGTGCAGGACATATTTACATCACTTTGGTTCTTTTTATGAAAATTGTAAATGTTTAAGTTGGTTAAAAAAAGTGGGAAAGGGTGCATATATAATATTTGGTATGAGTGTTCCCCTATTAAGGGGTTTTAAAAGGTGAATTTATGTTATATTATTTCAATCATTTTTAGAATTTTTTGTAAATTTATGAAATGTTTTACTAAATTGTGATGTTGGAGAAAAAAATGTTTGTGGATTGTTTCATGTAAGTTTGATGATAAAATGACATTGACGGTAAAAAGGGTATTATGTTAAAAGTGAGTGGGTTTTTATGAGAGTTTTAATATAGTGGAATGTTTTTATAAAAAATTTACTGTATTTGTGAATGTGTTAAAGAAATGTTAAATGTGTTGTAGGCTATTTTGGTGTGAGTCAGATTTCAAAATCAATTTGAATGAAAAGTGGACTTTTGTGACTTATGTTGTATACATGTGGTCTTTTTGTTGAATTTATGATATAAAATGGATATTTTCAAGTGAAAAGTATATTCAATGAATTTTTTACCTTGTTTGAGCACAAAGTGAAAACCCGGGTATCTTAGTGGGTGGACGAGTACTAGTGTGGTAGTGAATCCGTAGGGTTTGGCCTCACATTCACATAGAAATATTGACACATACAACTCTAACTAAACTATTATTATGATGATTGGGGACCAATAGGTTATTCTTTGTTCCCTACTAGTGGCTTGTGCATGATAATGGATATTTGTGATGGTTACTCTCATCGAGATACGAGGTACCTAGGACCCACAGCTAGCTAGTGCCTAGTGGTTATTTCCCATTTCTTGTGTTCACTAGATATTTTTTTCATAACCTCAACATACGGTATAAGTGGATGGAAAATTCAGAAGCTTTGGTATATATTTTAAAATTGATTTTTATTTACATAATCCCACTTGAAAACTGTACTTATTTATTGTTGCATCCTTTAGAAATTGTAACTAGCATTTCATGTTTTTGAAAACTTACATGATTTTTGACATTAAATTTATATCACAAGGAATATATTAGTGGTGGTATATTATTGGGTTTTCCTCACACCCTACATACACCCTTGGGTGTGAGTAGTCTTGGTTATTTTTTTCGTAGGTTTGGTACAGTTTTTAGTTCTAGTGGTTTAGTTTTCTAGAAGGTCCTTGGTAGAGAAGTCTTGTGGAGATGACTTGAGGGAGGTTCCCCTTTACTTGAAGGTTGTTGGGATGTTCCCTTTTGGTTTTGTACATTTGTTATAGTTTTTTTAGTTGTATTAAAATATGTAATTAAGTTCTGATTTTTAGTAAGAGATTGTTTGGATTGAATAATCTAGATTCGTTTTATTGGAATATTTTGTTTGTTTATGTTTATAAACTCAGTTAAATCATTCCCAATTTTCATTTTATGATACCCAATAACTTGTGCCACACCGTGGGGATCGGAAATAACCTTCGGGCCTTGTCACGGGCTGGATTTGGTGCCAGTTATGGAGGCGACCAGATTCGGTTGGTGACAAGGTGATTCATGGAGAGTAATGGATGAACATTAAATATTACATCTCGATATGGTTGAAGAGGGGTAGAGGTTGTATTTTATGATAATTGTGCATTCATCTCTGGTGAATCATGTGCTATAATCCCATTCAGGTTATATAGAAGTGGATTTCTGGAGAGAACAAGTTTTTTGTGGTGAGGCCCCTAATGATTATCATTTTAAAATTGATGGTCACATATAGTGTTCCATCCAAAATCATGAAGCCATATTGTGATCATAAGTCTTAGATTTTATAGGTTTGTGAATAATGCAATTTCCATTGGTAGAGACATATTACAATAATTTTTTTCACTCCATCATCAGTATGGAATTGTTTGAATCCTTGTATGGACGACCTTTCCATTCTTTATTCTGTTGGACAGGGGTCAGAGAGTCAACAATTTGAGGGATGAAACTCGTACATAACATACCAGGCATGTCCATCTAGAAGTAAAGCTTCTGACCATTTATTAAAAGAAAGGAAAAGAACAATATAGTGGAAAATGGGGTCAAACAATTGAAATTCCCTCAACCACCAAGAACAAGTCTAGAGATCATAAAATGAAAAATCATTTCCATAATCAGAATCACTAGCAGTCTCCCACTTAGATTTAGACTTCTGCTGATTGCAGATTTTCAAGATATTTGTATCCAGTTTTCTTGCCACCTTAGATAAAGATCTGGTAGACATGGGTTTAGGAACATTAGAATAATCCTTATGTGGTCTCTTTATAGAGGGAATACACTCACTATCAGTAGTCTTTGGCTTGCCACTTAATATTGCATCCTTATAAGAGGCATGGACACCACTGCCCGAGACCCTGATCAAGGTAATCACATTCCCCTGTTAATCATTAGAAATGTTTCCCCATTTCTCTGGTAATTCAGATACCTGAAAATGCTTATGGATTTCTTGTTGAAAATCAACATTTTGTTGCACATCACTCTGATTGGAGACATCAACCTGACAAGAATCAGGGATCACAAATTCTAGGGTCCGCATATGGATGTCCTCAACTGCAGTAACCTCTTTAAAAAATCATACCAAGTATTAGAAGCGCCGCTATGAGCCTCCATCGGAGATACATCAATGAGAAACCCTTAACATAACATAACAGAGATAGTTAAAGTGATTCATAGGTCGATGAAGGTAGGACAATGTTATTAGAAATATAATGATGATAATAGGAGGATATCATTGGATTTTGACATTGGGGGTTATGTTTTTCTAATAGTGACTCCCCATCATGGGAAACGACGGATTAGGCATGAGAGTAATCATTCTCTCTAGTTTATTGGGCCTTTGGAGGAATTCACTCATGTTGGAGTTGTGGTGTATTGGGAAGCACATCCCACGAAGATGACTATGATACACAATGATCTCCATGGGTCTCAGCTCCATCATTATCCTCATGATTACGCTTAAATCATCGATTTGGGTGAAATAAATGTAGATGAGGATTCAACCATTAAGTATAATCCGAAGAGATCCTTGACCACAAGGAGAATGTATTTTCCAATAATTCTATCCCCATGGTTCATATTTTGGGTTGGCATGGTGGCATGGTTGATAGTACTCTGAGATGATAACTGTAGATAAGTGCTTAACACCTCGAACATTTTGTTGTTTAGATCATGTATTGTAATTTTTTCCCTTTGTTGTTTATAGAACATTTATATTTATGATATGGATTTCTCTTATTTCATTTTTGAGCAAGATCTATTTTATGACGTATCTCCCAAGGGAGATTGGTTAAGAGCTAGTTTTAGTTTTCTCATGGGTAGACATTTTTGTTTTGATAATGTAGTATACTCAATTAGCGGTGATAGCCTTGAGAGGTATCTCAAAGGGAGGTTCTTTGTACCCATGTTTATGTTTTCACTCACGGATTATTTTGGATTATCGAGTGTGAAAACAGTTTGATGCGTATATGATGTAATGTCTCCGACCACTCCTGTCTATTCCTTTATAAAAATCAAGTGTTTGAGCTATTTTGGGTGGTCAAGGTGACATATTTCTAACACATTGAAAAATTTATAGTTCTATGAACATTGTTTCTAGAATGGTGTGTCACATCAGTGTGTCGTGTCAGTGACACACGTTAGGATGCCACGTCAGTGACTCACATTATTGTGATATGTTG
Organism: Viscum album; assembly: GCA_963277665.1. Taxonomy (NCBI): domain Eukaryota; kingdom Viridiplantae; phylum Streptophyta; class Magnoliopsida; order Santalales; family Viscaceae; genus Viscum; species Viscum album. The sequence continues at coordinate 1,998,318,243 of OY728135.1, read as the reverse complement.
GTGAGTAGAATCTGTGACTCCCAAAAGTGCTCGCATATGGGACTTGTGTGGGTGACTCAGGTTCATGAGTCTCGTCAGTTATTCATTTTGGTTAGTCACATCAATGACTAGCATCGATGAGTCATTTCGATTTCTCACATCGGTGAGTCACATCAGGGAATCATGTTGGTGATTTGTGTTGGTGACTCATATCAGTGAGTCGTGTCGATGAGAAAAATATGTGAATAGTGTTTCCATCATCCTACATTTATCCCCTTTGATTCTTTTTATTTTATGTAAAATGCATTAAATTATTATTTTTTATGTGATATAAGGCTGATCCAAAGCCCATAAATCATATATAAATTTTCTATGGGTCGTAATAAATTTACTAGGTCAATCCTCAAAGTGTTACCTAGATCCCCCTTTAATAGACAATATAAATTGTATCTAGACCGCTACTATGTTTATATTTCAAATAGGTCTATGATACCATCAACCCTTATTATTCATTCCCATTTATCTAGGAGTGATACATACCTAAACCATTATTCCTTTGGAGTTGGGTGATTTTTCTATCCTTGAATCATTTCCCTTGGATGTTTCCTACTACATGTACACCCCTTGATTTTGTGAAACCATGAATTTTTTATCTGTCATTGATATAAGGTATTTTCTGACTCCATTATTCTTCATTCCATGATCGTTTCCATCATATTTATCATTTCCATGTGATAGGATATGATATCCATGTTTGTTATATAGTTAGATTGAGTTATACCACTAGATCACATTGAAATTAAAATAATTCATATTTGAATATGATTAATGAAATGGTATCGGTCGTATGTGGTTTCGTTAATGCATGAAAACAGTTTTACTCCTTATTTTATAGACAATTTGATAAATTTTCTTTTCTTGTCAAGAATTTTTTTCATGATGGTATTTGTTAAATAATGTAATGTTTGTATTAATTTTGATATAATTAGCCGAAGATAAAGAGGAATTTTAATGAATAATCTGGTGGTTATTGTTGTGATTTGAGTATAATCAAGTACTTTCAGTTATGAATGTTTAATTGAATCAAATAATTAAATATATAATATTTAACATGTTGTGTTTTAATACATAATTCCCCATGGGTTATGAGTTACCCCTTTAATTTTAAAGGTTATGTGTCGTTGGCTATGGAGCTGTTGGTTCTCATTGTGTGTGAAGGATGAATGCATTGTTTAAGGAAATCATCCATGTTTAAATGTTATTTTATTCATGTTTTTTTTGTGGTGTTCACGTGGGATGGATGAGGTGGGAGGGGTTTTTTTATGTGAGTGTAGGGAGACCCAGTGGTGGTGGTGGAAGAATTTTATGCCTGAAGTGGTGAGATTCATTTGGTTATGTATATGGGTGTCGGGGAGGACATTGTGGGTAAAGGAACAGATTCAATATAGGCTTACATGTCAATGTGAAATTGGATTCTCTTTAACAAATTGTTTTTTTATGGTTTTCCTTTCCCACTTCTTGATTTAGAAGGGAATTATTACCCTTCGACCAAAAGAGTCATAGACGCACGACGTCTTCCACATTAGATACATGTTTATCTTCTTGAGGATGTATGGGTCTATGAACATACTATATGTGGAAAATACTAGACGGGTAGTTAATACACTCACCATGTCAAGCCCCTTGGATTTGGTAGATTTTAATGATTTTTTATAATACCTAAAATTATGGAAAATATGAATATAAAAAAAATGAATAAATTATTTATTACCCATGGGGTTGGAGTTTGTGAGGATGCATTGTTGGGGTTATGATTCTAAATAAATGTGGACTGAGTTTGGTTATGCTTATAGTGCATCGATCATGGTTGGAATGACAATAGTAGGCAACGAGTTGAATTATATTAGTTAATTAATGGTTAAGAATGAACTAATATAAAGTGATACTGATAAAAATGGTTAATGTAACCTAATATTGCACATTTAAAGGTTTTGTTCTTATAAGACATCTTGTATTAGAAGTGGGCTAATGGAGTCCAAGAGACGTAATCTACAAATTAGTATAATACTACATTTTCCCCATAAAATAGTTGTGTGCTAAATTATATTAGGTAATATTTTATTTTCTATATGCTAACCCAACCTAGTTGGTTAGGGTGACTGAAACCCTAGGGATTCTAAACTCAGTGGATATTCTCCCCAACATCCGAATGGGAGGATTAATGAATGTCTATATCCTTTGGCCCTACACTCATATCATTGTAGTTATTAGTGTTGTAAGGAAAAATTCATAGTTTTCATCCATTTATGTTTATAGAATTGGAATAATGGGATGTGATTATTTCACACACATATATTCTTTATACAGATTTCTAAAGACTACAATAGGTATAAAATGTATAGTATATGATGGCTTGAGTATCCTTACTTGGTGTATGGGGTGTAATGGTTTGAGATATAATAATTCATGCCCGATACACCTTATTCAGGGTTTAGTGTCTCCCAAAAAATACCTGGTAACTTTCATATACATTGATGTGGTGGTTTGTGTTGTAAAAGGTTCATGTTGTGGTTCTACACTTAGGTGTCCTAAAAATATCCTTTTTGGTGAGATATGATGAAGACGTGCGATATTAGGGAAAATTAGAAAACCAATGTTTAAGTTCTAGTATGGTACCCATTATATTATTTGTTATATTATATACTCTCATATGTGATACTTGGTGACAGTAGCTATGGGGATGCTGGGAACATAGTATACCTTTTTGGAGATGAGTTAGTTTCACTTGTGGTTCACTGTGATTTAGAATGCAATATTTACATTTTCTCAACAGTGTCTGGTGAGGATCATTATGAGTATAATGTTATAATAACCCTACATTATATAAACTATTTTTTAATGTCACTTTGAGTGGGTTGTATATCATGTTGTTTTCTAATAGTTTTGTGTTTTTCAAGAGATGTTCGGGATTTGTGGTCACCATCATTTTAGTTTCTTTATTCATACATGTAGTTTTATATTTTAGTTTTAGTTTCCCTTTCTTGATATTATATATGGTTAAATTATTTATCTTTTATATTTTTTTGAGTAGGAGTTGGTTAGTGTCTATCTTGTATATCACTTCCACATGTGTTCTATTAGAGGGTAATGCCTTCTATTTGTGTATTTGGTATACACCCGATGGTAGTTTATATCATGGGGCCTACTGGTGATGAGAATTAGGAGGTCATTATATCTCTTTTGACATTACTATCCTAGGAGGGGTAATACTTTTGTGGATGGTGTCGTGAGATACAATCATCCATGATTGAAATATTTTCAATTGTTCGAGTATGTGGAATAGTCAATTAAAACAATAACAATCTATAATTCATGTGGGAGTGATTATATTAAATTAACTATATTAGTGTAATATCATTATTAAATAATAATAATGATATTATATTTTTTTGTAGGCATGTCACAATTTAATAGAGTTTGATAAATAAGAAAAATAAATAAGATGGATGAATGTGTTTCTTTCTAAAAGTGTTAATCCATAGTAACACATGATTTGTCCTCATTATCCAAAGAGAAAAATAATGATATCATTATAATTTACAACAATATAAAAAAAATCAATTTTATATTTCATTAATAGATTTCCCAATTTAACTATCATGGATGTTAGTTATAAATTACAATTAAGGATTATTATAGAGGAGACCATTCAAACATAGAATAAGTAGAATTCCTATTTTTTGGATGGTCATGAGGATGCTAGAAAATTTAAATTGAATGTATAAAAAATTTCAATGTATTGATAATATGTATTGTTTTATACATTAATGATTATAATATAATTATTGATAGAGAATTAAAAAATATTTAAGGGGTCTCAGTTTGGTAAATTGTCCCTAACTATGGATCTCCTTCCTTTAGTAACCCCATACTACACCATAGCATGGAGTTTTGGAAAATAAAAATTGTTCTAGGCAGTTGGTATAGGACTGGGGATATAATAAGGTATATTTTTTATTTATAAAATTGAAATAAACGGGTGGATAAATGATGTGGATATAATCTCTATTTGTAAGGGATGAATTTATTATTATAGTTGATACCTAACTATTTTTCAATGATAAAATGAATATATTTGTTGATTAATTACTATAAAAGTTGAAAATAAAGAATTGTGGGACATAAATGTTTTATAAATAAATAGACAATCATTTTTTCACATTTTTAATTAAATTTCAAATATTTTCAAACTAGAATTTACAATATTTTATTTTTATTTTTACCGCAGTAAAATTAATTTACCAAAGTAATTAATGTTTACTAAAATTTATAACAATAAACCACTTAAATAATTTTAACTTTTCAATAATAAAATGTAGATAAATATTTTCTAAAAAAATATATAAATATTTTTAATATACTATTTTTAATAAATCATTTTTAATATAAACAAATTGTTTTATTGATGAATGTTTATTTCAATATGTATTATTACAAATCTCATATAACGTTAATTTAAAATTACACAACTGGTATTTTGTTTTTTTTTTTTTGCCCAAAAATATAAATTCAAATATTTAAAAGAGTCCAAAATAATTAGTTTTATAAAAACTACAAGTCATTTATAAATTATTTTTTTGAAAATAACCAATTCACTATTATCATTTCAATATCATTAATTTTTATAATCATACTATAATGAATTAAAATAAAATTAACCAAATATAATAATATGCATATGTTTACCCCAATAAAGAAATATATTTTCATATTTATAATTTCTATAATTAATGAATCCTAATTTATTATATATGAAAATAAAATGTTTTTTCATAGTAAAATATTACTACTACTTCTCACTAGATAATACTGTCTTTCATAAATTCAAAATTGTAATTTTAAAATATTTATTTAAAATTGTAAGTACATTTTTTTATAATAAATGTAATCAAAATTATTTATTTCATTCATTTATTTAGGTAAATTATTACTAACGATAGTATTAAATGAATAATATTATTTCTAAAGTCTCCGAAGTAATCAACAGTAATATAAATAAATAAAAAATTCTTCCAAGTATAAATTTTTTACATTATGATTTATAAAAAAAGTTTATTTAAAATAAATGAAGATATTAATTAAAAAATATAAATCTTAAATAAAAGTAAAAATATTATCAAATATTCAATAATTGAAAAAATTGATTTGGACAAATTATGTATTCTTATTATTATCTTATGTTCTATTAAAATTGATTATAAATATTTTATTTATTAGATATTTTATTATTCATAAAACATCATAATAATACGCATCATATATCTCATTAATAGTTTTAGTTTGGTGCATTATATGTCACCAACTACCGAACATTAAATTAATGCACATAAACAACATATATCAAAATCATAGGGTGGTAGACCAGTCATCAAATGTAAATATGTATGAAATGAGGTTCATCGAATATGGAAATTTAGTTGATTATATTAGATTGTTTAAATGACTCAAATCCCTCCCCAAGAGCCTAATCCAAGAAATAGTTAATAGTGTATTATCTCCCCATCTATAATCCTTCACTAATACTCAAAATGACACTCTATATTTGAGATAAATGACTCCAATGACTCCAATTATCTTTATATTTTATGAAACATTCACTTGACTCATGTAAGAACAATCTATATATTATATGACTATAAAATCACTGAATAATAATGATGTTTGAGACATTGTTTCCCTATGGAATCGGGGATGACCTCATTCATTGAAGGTTCACACATTCCAATCGGTTTCTAACGGGTTTGTTCGTAGAACCGAAAACATCCAATGATTCCACATCCATTTGGACCTACTTTCCAAAGGTAGGCACTCATTAGTTGTGGACTGATGAGGCTTAGGAATTTGTATTGGTCGAGAGGATGGGAGGTCAGACTCATCACACCTTTGTGAGGGGAATTATTGTCTACTCCGAGACTCTCTTTAGAGATTTAAATTATGTTCGTGAATCATTATTACATTACCATGTATAAAATGTGCTTACCTTTATATCTGACAATCAGTGATTGATATGTAAGAAATTCAGAGAATCTTTTCTATGTATTTGAGGTTCTTCATTGATGAAGAATCATCTGTATTTGTTAGATATTCTTAGTTGATGGTATCCTTAAACTACATAAAATTCTCTTGGTCATTATGATGACCATTATGGTTTTAAAGCCACTCAGTGGGGAACTTGAAGTTTATTGTCATTTAGGAGGACATGGATTATTTCAGAATTGGGATCATACCCATTGATGGTCTACATACGTATCCTGTGTTTTGGAAAAGAAATCAGAACCCACGTAGTTCGAATAAGGGAGTATGATGTTTATGATTGATGGCTCAACGAAAGATGTCATTATTACTTTTACACTCAAAGATCACGTGAGTCATGCTTGGTGTGAGAAACAAGAGGTATTGGTAAAACCAGACAAATGTACCATGATAGGTGCAATCATAAGAAATGATGCAGGGCTTATGTATGTATTACTGCCCAAAAATAAATGAGGATTGAGATTTACTTCAGGGAAGAAATCCAGGAACAGGGTCCATAATGGTATATGTACTTTATGGAGATTTGCATACTCTAATTTTGGGACTTACTCCTAAGGAAGATGCCCAAGTTAGGAGGGGACTTATGAATGGGTTTTATTCTTGAGAAGGAAGTCCAGATCAAGAGGAAATAAAGACTAGGGCTTACTCCTGAAAAGGAGGCCCAGGTTAATGGGATTTAAAAATTAAAGGGACTTGGGGCTTACTCCTAAGGAGTAGGCCCAAATTTGAGACTGGGGCTTACTCCTAAAAAGGAGGCCCATGTTAAGGGAATTATGGTTGGGGCTTACTACTGAGAAGGATGCCCATATTTGAGACTTTAGGACTGGGAATTTCTCTTAAGGAGGATGCCCAGATTAGGGGACTTTGGACTTACTCCTAAAGAAGATGCCCACAATAATTAGAATTTGGAACGGGGCTTACTCTTGAAAAGGAGGCCCAGGTTAAAGAGGACTTTGGGCTTACTCCTAAGGAGGATGCCCACAATAATGAGTATTTGGACTAGGTCTTACTCCTGAAAAGGAGGCCCAGGTTAAATAGGACTTGGGGCTTACTCCTAAAGAGGATTCCCATATTAATGAGAATTTGGACTGGGGATTACTCCAGAAAAGGAGGCCCAGGTTAAGGGAATTATGGTTGAGGATTACTCTTGAGGAGGATGCCCATAATTTGGGGAATTATGACTGGGGATTATTCCAGAAAAGGAGGCCCAGGTTATGAATTATCTCATCTTAAATGATGATGTTGAATGAATGAAATCTCTATCTTTAGTGACATAATGATGTATAAATCACTAGATTTTGAGAGATGTTCCACGGAGTTCCTTTTAGATTCGGAATCCAAATCAAGAAATCATGCCATAAAGGTATTTGAAGAGTGTCTTGAAGACTGAATCTTGAATAGGAGAGGAGGAATGACATAAGAGGGGTGAAATGGGCAGGAATGAACCCAAAAAGGTAGGGGCGCGCTAGTCCTAGCAGGTGCACAGGTACTTTGTGGGCGCGCAAGTCCTGGTCGCGCAGGTATACCTACGCGACACATGGGTAGTTGCGCGATTTTCAGTGCTAGAGTCATACTTGGGAGAGACATGGCTCAAACCCTTGGTATTATCCCTAGAGGCTTTCCAGAAGATGGCGCGCAAGTTCTGGTGATGAAGTAGGGTGGCGCGCAACTGAGTTCATTTCATGTAAGGGTAAAACACGTAGACGCGCAAGTATTAGTGAATTCTAACACTTATACCATACTAATCCTATTTAGACCTTCCATTCTAGGTAAATAATTACCTTAGAAGAGTTCGGAAGACCTGAAGAAGAGACTTGGGCGTTCAGAGCTCATTCTGTGCATTATGGAAAAATTTCTCTTTAAATGGGGGGCCCACTAGGGGTATTTATAGGCTAGAGAAGACCTCAGGCGATTATCCTTTAGGGCGCGCAAGTCACTTGTGCGACCACTAGGTGGCACACATGTATACTTTCACGACAGTGAGGGAACTTGCACGAACCTTGTGCTTTTCAAGCCTCGTTCATGCCTTTGTCGATTTGTGATGATTTCTTCAAAGGATGAATCAATTTGTGCTAAGTCATTTCCATTTAAAATATTTAGATTCTGTGACAAAAGGAGCGTCAATAAAAGTCCCCTCTCAGAGTTGGATACAAAAGAAATGAGGATGTGAATATGAGGAAAAGAAGAAAACTAAAGGAAAGTCTGCGCGCAAGTGTATGGCGCACAGGTTGTGGTGCGCATGGTATGGCGCGCAACTTCCAGCTGGACAGACTTCGGCTCGCAGGGTACGGACGTGGCCTATAAATATGTGGACCCATTTCCATAAAAAGCATCCGGATTTAAAACATTCGAACTCTCACCACACAAGTGGCCTTTCCCACGCAGGTTTCTCTGTTTTCCGCTGTTTCATTGCTGTCGCACTGATGTAGAGGTGTTTAGACTTGCGTGGTTTATACTTGCGCGTCAAAAACTAGCGTGTCACACTAACACTTGCACGCCAACTTTATACTTTATCTCCTTAATGCCTTTGCAATTTTTCTGAATTCCTTCACAGATTTTATGAAATACAAACCCATTTAAGAGTTAGTGTATTCAAATTTTGTGCAGATTCAATGGCTCTCAGGAGAATCAGAACGGATGATGATCTGGCTAGCAAGCGGATTGATGACATGATGAACATTGTTGGCCATTATTACTATGATATCTGCGACAACACTCTCACAGATTTAGCTATGTACTTGAATAAATATCATCTTAATTTCCCACAGAGAATCTACCTGTCTCTGTATGGTCATGGTCATCTGCAAGGAGTCAATGTTCCAGATGCAATGAACTATATGCCTGAGATGTAGCTGCACTGCTACACCTCTATTTCGGCTATGCTGTGAATTAAGAGAAAAAACATCGGTGTGGACTTTCAAAATTTTCCTCCATGTCATTTCCTTGCAGATTTGAAAATGGAAAACCCATGGGCTGAAATGTTTTCCGCTGCTGGTTGGTGGAGAGAAGACAAACATGGAATTAGAGCAATATAAAAAAAAGTACTCTCTCCAAATGGATCTTTACTTCCAATGAACCATTCTCGAATCCATGTATCCATCTTCCAAGTCTCTTGGATAGAAACAGAGTCACTATTTGATTAGAAGAAAATTTTCTCAAACCGAACTCAAGAACATCCTTTTAAAATTGTTCCAAGAAGAGCTGGTATCACTGCATCTCTTATTGTATCCAGTTGAATGAATGAATTCCATGTGGTTGCTGATAAAGTTCGGGATGCTGTAAATCAAATGAAGAGTAATGTTGAAATCCTTTTGTAATTCCTGATAAAGGGAAGAGACTCCAGTCTGTGGAAGTCATTCTATCTCTTTTGTATCAAGGAAAAACACTTTCATCTTCAATCATTTGTACCTGCATTCTTTTTCTACAAGATTTAAATTTTACCTAAGATAATGGGAATAGTAAGAATAGTTTGATTTTTACTAGGATTATTATAAATAACCGTACAAACTTTGAATCTTTTAATTTGCTCAATATTACCTAAATCATAAAAAATGTATGTTTAGTGAGCTGGAACATGACTTTTATTCAAATTTCCTTTGTATTTTGTGGGCAGTTTAAATTCATGCATGTCAGTCATAAAGAGGCTAATGTTTAAGGTCGAAATAACTTTAATTGAAATGAATTAGAATTGACTCAATTCCTTGAAAATTTATCTGAAAACACATTACCACACTCAAGTATGAGGGAAAATATGTAAACTATGGCCTAAGAATATTTGAATCTGAGGAATGTTCTGAAAAAGATCTAAAAGGAATTAGAAGAAGTAGTTTCCATGCATGAAGTTACCATTATTTAACAAACCTGTTAGGGGGTTAAATTATGAAGGGCCACCTAAGGGCATTGGCTGTATAGTCAAATAAATAGCATCTTTTGGATAACATGTCCGTTATGTAGACTGTTTATGCAAGGCCGCCTAAGGGCACGTGCTGCATAGTCAGGAAAAAGAACTCTCAGAAATTTACTTTCCTAGTCTTAAAAAGCCAGTGAATGTTTATGAACATTCAAATTTTCCAACGTATAGAGTTTGCTATATAGAAAGAGGTACTTGAATATGGAGAAGATATTTCCATACAAGATTATCAAAGAACTGGATGCATATCACTCCTATGAAGGTCTGACCCAAATGTAGGGAAGGAGAATATAAACAATAGACTTGAATACATTCAGAACATGAAAAAAAAGATATGGGTCAAATATGTTAAGGATGGCTATTTTTGCGGATCCCTACATACTATCATTTAAGACCAATAAGAAAAAAAGAGGATTTCTTCCCAATAATGAAGTTACCAGTATCCGATAAACCCGTTAGAGGGTTCAATTATGTAGGGACACCTAAGGGCATTGACTTCATAGTAAAATAATAGCATCTTTTTGCTGACAAATCCGTTATGTAGATTGTTTATTCAAGGCCGCCTAAGGGAACGTACTGCATAGTCCTGTAAAAGAACTCTCATAAATTTAAATTTTTTTTGATTAAAAGTCAAGAAAAGGGTTATGATGACCTGAAAATATTTAAGGTTAGGATTATGACACATAAATATGGGTAGTGTCCAATGTATACAGAGACACACAGATCAATGCTAACCATAATCATGTTGTGGCTGGGTCCTGAATTAAAATGTTGGACTTCACTAGGTATCTCATAAGGATGGGAATCAACCCATACACATTTCTTAAACTATATTTTAACGTCATTTGTGATAAAAGGATTAGATATCTTAGTTTAGGGTCATAGAGTTGGACCATTATAATAAATACACAGTGTGTGTTTTCATGGGGACTTTCCAACCAAGGGACTAAAAGTGGAATTTGGGGTTAGGCCCAAATACTTGGGGCTGGATTCGAGGGACAATCGAATGTTCCTACGTATTCTATAAAGTCGGGAATCAAGGCCACGTAGTTCTAGAACTACCCTCTGTACAAATTTGGTTCGTACAAGTGAAGGGTGAAAGGGGACTTTAATGCAATGATTTTTTAACCCAAGATAAACGGTTTGGGCATTTCCATGTATGCACGTAGTCATTGGAATATAACATTATTGAAAATCAATGTAAACAATGATTCCCTATCAGGTGGGGGTATCAAAGAATATTGTAGTTTTATTGTCGTACAGGACAAAAAGTGTTGTACAGTTTTACATCATATAGCAAGGAAGAAAGTGAACCAAATGTAAAGATATTGATTCTAGGGGCGGTTTCACGAATCAACATCGTATGAGATGGAGGTGAACTGATGTGAAGAGACTAATTTTGGGATTGAACCTTTGGAGGTTGCATGCATACCCATCCTATAAGGCATGGATCAAATACCACATAGTTCAATTAAATAATGAATTAATGATCAAGTTGTTCTTGGGGATAACAACCTAAAAAACGATGTGTTTGGGACTTACACATGGTTAGTAGCCTAGAGAGAGAGTTATGGTTGAAGTTTTCTCTAAGATCACGTGAGTCATACTCGGTGTGAGAAACAAGAGGTATTAACAACCCTAACGATGCACAGTTTAATGTCATGTAGGACATATAAAGGGACTATGCAGTTTAAAGTCTTGCAGTAAGGACTATTGGTGTTGCAGAGTTTAGTGTCATGTAGCAGGGACAAAGTATAGTTTAATGTCATGTAGGATGTATCAATGGACTTTCTTTACATTTTAGCGTCATGAAGTTAGGACGATGGGGACAACAATGTTTAATGTCATGTTGGACAAAAAGAGGATAGTGCAGTTTAATGTCATGCAGTAAGGACAAAATAGAACACATTTTAACGTCTTGTTGGACATATTAAGGACTTTTTTTGTAATATTTTAACGTCATGTTGGACGAAAAAGGGATGATATAGTTTAGCGTCATGTTGTATGTAAGTGAGAATAGTTTAAGGTCATATGCATGGACCGTGGATGGTGCAGTTTAACGTCATGTTGGACGAAAGGGGGACTGTGCAGTTTAATGTCATGCAATGAGGACAAATTAGGGAATTTTTTTTCACAGTTTAACGTCTTTCTAGAAGTAAGGTTCTTGAAAATAGTTTAGAGTCATATGCATGGACCATTGATGATGCAGTTTAATGTCTTGCTGGACAAAAGGGACTTCTATATATTTTAAAATCATATAGAAAGGATGATGAAGGGGGACAAAGTTTAACGTCATGTTGGACATATTAGGGAACTTTTTCACAGTTTAACGTCGTGTGGGACAAAAGTAACACAAATAGTTTAAGGTCATATGTATAGACTGTGGATGATGAAGTTTAATGTCTTGCTGGACGGTGGTGCAGTTTAATGTCATATAGGACCAGTTATGATATATTTTGTGTTTATACAAAATATTTCATCAAAAATCTTGTATGGGTTGGAGTAGTGATGAGTTCTCCATCCATCAAGATTAATGAATAAGATTAATTGGAGTAGTCACTACTGGAAATCCATGTTTTACCAACGGTTATATCCCAACGGTTTACTAAACTGTTGGGAATAGCCATCTATACCAACGGTTCTCAGAAACCGTTGGTATAGATGGTTTTATAGACACTTTTACCAATGGTTGTAATGAACCGTTGGTATAGAGGAGTTTTTACCAACGGTTCAATGAGAACCATTGGTAAAAGTTGGATTTCGGTGACCTTTTACCAACGATTCTCCATGAACTATTGGTAAAGGTTTGGGCTAAATGTATATACCAATGGTTTTTAAAAACCTTTCGTAAAAATTTCCCCCAAATAGGCAGTTTCCCGTCCTCTCCCACATTTGCGATCCAGAGCCCTAAACGGGACCTATCGGCGATTTTGGAGGTGCTTCCGGTTCTCTTCCTCCATCCCATCCAAGGTGAGTTATTTTCTTTAACTTTCAGTTTTTATTTTGGATTTTGATGTGTATATGTTTCTCCTTAGGATGAGACCAATTTCTATTCTCATATTCCCACCCAATGTATGTTCCAGCCCTATTTATGTTTCGGTTCTTTATTAAATTCCATGCATATTCTATCCCATATAGATTGCATTAGACGGTTGTCTAATTTTTTGATATTCCTTTCATGTTTAATTGCCATGAAATTTTTATTATATGTTATAAAATTCAATCATATGTTTAGTTTTAACATTCATAGTTACTTTATTATCTTGTGTCAATAATTTATATTAATAATCTTTTCATATACTCCATCGTTGAGTGTTTTTACTTGTGCAATAGAATTCCAAGATCATGTTACTTCATAGTGTTTATTTAGATTTAAAAGTGGTTTATTTTTCATGTTAAATTTATTAAAAAGGTTTGGGGACTGATTAAAGTTATTAGATTCCAATTTCCATGCTTCTATGCTAGTTAAGAATTAAATGAAATATGATGGTTGTAATTAAATGAAATTCAATGTTCAATTTTTATAATGTATGTGTGATTAATAAATTTGAATGTGATGAACCATATAATTGAACCATTATTGATGCAAATTATATACCAAAATATTATTAAATAGAAGTTATTCTTGTGAATATCGTTACATCATAGATAAAATGGTTGTGGTTATATGAGATATACCTCTGATGGTTCTTTGATCATTGTTTTATGGGGAATGAATGGTTTAGGTCCGGTATTAATAGTAGATTCTAGTGAGACCATTTTAGTATAAGGGGAAACAAGATTATGATCTACAAGGGGGGTGATTGAGTTGGTAGAGACCAAACATTGTTTGTTCCTTGTGTTCAAGAACCATAAATAGAGTGTTCCAATTAGGTGGTCATCAGTAAAGTCATAGGTAAGATTTCCAAGTCCGGTTTCTTGAAGTTGAATATGTGGTGCTATAGTGGTTTTGGATTGTTTGAGGTACTCTTAGTGTATTATATACCCTCATTTGTTTCATATTCATTTAAATTGATTGAATATCATTTTTTTCACACACAACATTATATCCTCTCAAACTATATTTAGAGTGTATTTTCATTCGTATGGTGTTAAATATTTTAGTAAATGTCAATACTTGATTCTTTTATGTGTTCTAGGGGTTTAGACTAATGACAGGGCTGCATGATTATTGTGGGGGTATTCCTTTCATATAAATATACCTATACACCCCGAACCCCTTGGACAACCTGACCACCCCCACGGACAGCCGGCCCACCTGGACACCCCGACCCCCCTAGACAGCCCCCACCCCCTAGACACCTCTGACCCCCCGGACGGCCCCACCACCCCTAGACACCCCGCACCTACCTGGACACGCCACACCCCCCTTGGATAGTCCCTCCTTTCCCATGATCCTCATCCTACTCTTCAACCTGATCTACTTGAAGAAGTTAAAGTATAAAACTCATATACTCCCAACAGGACCCTTAAGTATTATGTATTCCTTGATCCACATCCAATATCTTACTAGTCAATCCTTGAATATAGTCATTAGAAATTTTGTATCTTATTTTCTTATATACACTGTATTTTGTTGTATTTCTTAATATGATTCTCATATAGAGTAATGTTTCAGTTATGCTTTTTTATAGACTAAACAATTTTCATTGACGTAAATAATTTTTTATTAAACTTTAATATTATTGAATTTCTTTGAAATGAATTATTGTGATTTTTTTACAGAATGGATAGAAGTTGGATGTACGAAACTGATCAGATTTCAACTGATTTTCAAAATAATTTGAACAACTTTCTAGATTTTTCATTTGACAAGGCTTCAGATAGTGGTTGCATACAGTGCCCATGTTTTAATTGTGTTGGAGGACCTTGGTTGATCCGTGAAGAAGTTAGCTATCATATAACAAAATATGGTTTCCAAACAGACTATTATGTGTGGTATCACAATTGAGAGAAAATGGAATCTCAAAATGTTGATGATCCAAATGATAGGACTGAATTTGAGAGTTTGATATATGATCGGTTTCCATTTATTCGACATCATGAGAAGGAAAGGATGTCCAGCCAACAAGATTTCGATACAAGCACACGTGATGCGTCCAATGAAAATGATGATGTTGATAGGCTGAAAAAATTGAATGATGCTGCGACGACTCCAGTATATCGGCAATGTGATAAAATGAAAAAGTTGGAATTTTTAATCCGATTGTTGCATGGGAAAACTATGTATGGGATTTCAAATACTGCAATTGATTACATTATTACCTTCTTGAAGGACTTACTTCCAGATGATGTAGATATTCCCTCAAACCACTATATGGAAATGGAAGTTGGTTAATGAACATGGATTCTCAAAACAATTTCATGCTTGCACTAATGATTGCAGCTTATTTTGGGAGGAAACTGCTGAATGAAATGATTGTATAAAATGCGGAACCTCCCGATGGAATCCAAAAGATGATGGAACACCATCTCGTGTGCCACAAAAAGTAATGTGGCACTTTCCATTTATCCCAAGATTACAGAACCTTTTCATGTATGATGAAATATCCGTAAAAATGCGATGGCATGACACTGCGAGAAAAAAGAATAATAAAGAGTTGGTTCACCCAGCAGATGGATTTGCATGGCAGAGATTTGATGCTCGATAACCTGAATTTGCAGCCGAAGTGTGTAATGTGAGACTGGGTCTTTCATGTGACGGTTTTAATCCATTTGGGCAGATGCTTACTTCGCACAGCACATGGCCAGTTTTCATACACATTTATAACCTTCCCCCTTGGTTGTGTATGAAAAAGCCTTACACTTTCTTGAGTATACTGATATCTAGCCCTTCTGATCCCGGCAATGATATAGATGTATACATGAAACCTTTAATAAAAGAGTTGAAACTTCATTGGGATGTGGCTGTTCCCACATACGATACATGTTCTAAAGACATATTTCATATGCGTGCTGCACTTATGTGGACTATCAATGATTTTCCTGCTTATGCAATGATGTCTGGATGGAGCACAAATGTAAAATTGTCAGGTCCTGTTTGTGTGAAGAATACTCGATCGAGAAGACTGAAATATCATCGTAGTTTTAGTTTTATGGGACATAGACGATTCTTTCCAATGAACCATCCATATAGAAAAAATCGTCAAAGATTTGACAATACCATAGAGAATGACGATCCACCTCAGCGTATGTCTGGAACCGATGTGCTTAATGAATTGAAAGATTTCAGTTATTCATTTGGGAAGAGTGTAATGAAATCTAGAAAGAGGAAAAATGTTTCCAATGATACCTGTTACAATTGGAAGAAGAAGAGTATATTCTTTGAGTTTCCATATTGGGCAACCTACTTGTTACGTCATTGGTTAGACGTAATGCACATTGAAAAGAATATATGTGAAATGTTTCTTTCGATTCTTCTAATTGTCAAGGGGAAAGAAAAAGATGATTTACGATCTCGGCGCAACTTGGTAGATTGGGGGATCAGACCAGAATTGCATCCTGTCTGTATCAGTGAAAATAAATGGCAAGTTCCATGTGATTCTTATGTGATGACTCATGCTGAAAAAAATCAATTTCTGGAAGTTCTAGAGACTAATAAAGTTCCTGATGGCTATTAAAGCAATATATCAAAACGGGTCAACAGAAAAGATTTCAAGTTGAAATCTTTGAATACTCATGATTATCACGTCCTTTTGCATGAGTTGATTCTAATAGCAATCCGTCATCTCTTGTCCAATAATGTTATAGTCTCAGTTATTCGGTTGTTCTATTTGTTTAGAGATCTATGTGCTAAGAGGTTTTCCAAATCCCTCGTGCAAAAATTGTTGGTAGAGACGCAATTAATTTTGTGTGAGTTAGAGAAAATATTCCTTCCATTATTTTTTACATGCATGTTGCATCTGACTGTCCATCTTCCAACTGAAATACTTCTTGGAGGACCCATTTCTTTCTGTTGGATGTATACAACTGAAAGAAACATGTGCACATTGAAATCATATGTTCGGAACAGTAATTATCCTGAAGGTTCTATTGTGAACGGTTACTTGGCACAAGAATGTATGGATTTCTGCTCAATGTATTTGTCTGATCATACTACGAGAATAAACAGACCAATGAGAAAAGAAGAATAACAGTATGGGCAAATTGAACCCAGTTTTCCATCACATCCTCAGACAGGAGGAATTCCGGGATCATATTCATTGACAACATTAAGCCTTGAAGAGCGAGAGATGGAACATCGCACAATGTTGTTCAATTGTGATTTGTTCGATGAGTATATCAAGTAAGTTAATTGTACATGTATATCTTATTTATATCTCTTGTAATTTTAAACATTTGTTAAACTATTATTATTTTTATCTACAGGGAACATAAAGAATTGATATATAGAACGCATCGTTCTATAACTTTGAGAAAGAAGGAGACTTTTCATAGCAAAGGGTTTTCTCCATGGTTGAAATTGAAGGTAAAAATATTTCTGTAATAACTAAATAAAAATAATATTTAATTAAGTTTACTGTTTGTTTAAATTTCAGGTATCGAGTTTTCCTACAGACTCTGTTTATGAGGAAATAAGAGCTTTGGCTTTTGGTCCTAATACCATGGTTCGTGCTTGTAAATCACTTGTGATCAATGGATACAAATTTATTATCACTGAACGAGCAAGAAACATGAGAACACAGCATAATGGTGTTATTCTAACTTCCACAACAGACTGTTATGCCAGTTCATCGGACACTAGACCTCGTTCTGAAAATGTTGCTTATTATGGTGTCGTGGAGAAAATAATAATTTTGGATTATTACATGCATTGTCGAGTCATGATGATGAAATGTCAATGGTTTGATTCAATGAAGAGGCAATGCACCTTTACTGATGATTGTGGATTTCTAGTTATTGACATGACTTGCACTCTTGCCATAGATGAACCGTATGTATTGGCATCAATGGTGAAACAAGTTTTTTATGTCAAATATCATCGTCATCTTAAATTCGGTGTAATTATTGATGTAAATCCCAGACATGTTTTTGATGATGGTGAAGATGAAGTTGACACTATCCCTACTGCAATTGGACGCAATCCGTTTATTACTTATGATGACCCCAATAGCTCAATTGTCAGAGTTGATTGTGAACCCGAAGTTGTGGTGGGAAATATATAAAATCATACAGTTGTGTTCTCACCTACATGTTTCACCTACATCATTCAGAGTGTGTATCCTAGTACTTACCATCATAACACCATAAATCTTCTGTTTCATTATGTTCTTTTTATCATAATGGTTTTTCTATATTTTGTTTTTTGGGTTACACATTAGTTATCTGTTTCTAATTACTTCCATATTTGTTTTCATTACAGGAAATGACACCCATTGAAGAGAGGCGGCAGAAAAATATGATAGATAATAGTCGTCGCATGGTACAGATGGGTGTTCCTCCACTCATCCCTGTTGTGAGTATTTTATTTCAAATAGAAATATTTCAATAACATATAATATCATGTGTTTACATTTCTATCAAACTTTTTTTAGGATCCACCCCCTAGATGACAGATATCTGACAAGGAGCCTGATATTGCTCCTAGTAGAGAGGTTGGTGGTAGGAGGGGGGTGGTTTCAGAGATGGAAGAGCATCTAGTGGCCCCGGTACTGAGTCCAGTGGTACGAGGGCTCGTGGGGCGAGAGATAGATGACCCACTACCACATATGTATCTTCTACGCCCTATTTTGATCCTGGCATGTATTCAGGGACATATGAGATATTTAGACCTCCGATGTTTACACTACCAGCTGGCCAGATGTCTATGCCATCATCTTTTGCTTCTGGTTCATTATCTCCAGGCTATTATATTCCACCTTCTTCGACTCCTGCTGTGACACAGTATGTGGCTGAGGAGCATACACTGAGGAACACTCCACCTGTACAAGATATTCCTTCAGCTTCTGCACCCATTGATCTGACTACCACATGTATATTTATATAACTCTATCAAATTTTTATACCAAAATTTATTTTTATTATAACTTGTATTGATATTATTTTTCTTTAATAACAGATTCATCTACAGATAGGAGGCGGGGGAGGGGCGTACTCGCTTGCGTGCGGTATGGAACCACCAGACATAGTTGATGATTGAATATAATGTTGCTGGACAAATGATTGAGAAATATGGGCAGTAATGTCGGGGTTTTTTGGCGACACAAGCCAAATACTCCGATATCATTCCGGTCAGCCCTCTCTCTTGGAGACATCTTCCACCCGAAGACAAGGATAACGCATGGGCACAAATATGTGTAAAAATCTATTTCATTTAATGTAGTATATTTTTGTATTTAAATGAACTAATCAATTTGGTTTCAGCTTCGGTTTAACTTCCCTGATGGCGAAGGTGCACGAACATCGCATTTAAAAGAGCTAGGATAGCTTTGGAGAGCTTATAATCATGAGTTGTATGTTGGATGGTGTGATAGAGTGGGCACAGAGTTAGAGACATTACCTATCGTGGATGACTTCCCGATAGAGCAATATCGCCAAATGATTACCCATTGGGCGAATGCCAATTTTAAGGTATTAATCTCATTTGAGTTATTTAAGTGAGAGTTTTCATATTTTTCATTAATAGAATCTTATTAATTATTAATCATTATTTAGGAATATTCTGAAAAAACAAAATAAACATTGATTCAAAGCAATACCTCCACACATTGGGGCGCACAACTATGTCAGATCATGAGAGGCAGTAGGTATGATATAGTTGTTTATAATTTTTTCTTTAGGACTTTCCCTTTTTAGTGGATCCTACTTAAATTATGTGATTTATTGAATAATGAATATATGATTATACTTTAACTTTATATTTTTTCAATGTCATTAAAAAAGCACAAAATGAATATTGAAGGACGTATCTCTCGAGAAAAATTGTTTTTCTCGAGTAGAAGAAAAAAAGATGGAACTGTGGTAAATGAACCGACCCAAGAGAATATTGTAAGTTTTAATTTGTTTATTTCAAATTTTAATATCTAATTTTAAATTTAAAAATCTATTAATATTTTTTACAGGTTGCTTTAGAGGCTCTTGATGCCCAGGAGCCTGAAAATTTTGGGCCACATGATCATTTATATCAGGTTTTGGGAGATGAGCACTCTGGTCGTGTACGCTGCCGACCTGGTAAGAATATAGTCCCGACGAGGTATTGGTCGTCTCTAGGTATCCATTCTAGTACCACCTAGTTTGAACAGGTCAAGGAGCATGCAAGACAGTCTGATAAAAGGGTCACAGAGTTGGAAGTACAAGTTCAAACAAGAGACAGAGAATTTATGAAACTGATGAAAGTATTATCTTCATCACTTCCACCAGAGGCTAGTGCGGCTTGTCAGACATTTATGTTGTCGATGGGTGCATCATCCAATGCACCAGGCGGCAGATCTAGTGGCGATCGAGATGATGACCTTCCTGGTGATGATGAGGATTCTGAAGAGTAAGAGGTTGAGGATGAGGATGTGGATGAGGGCGGGGATGGGGTCGAGGGCAAGGATGGGGTCGAGGGAGAGGATGATGCTGAGGACGAGGATGAGGCCGAAGATGAGCATGGGGACGATGACGAGGACAGAGATGGAGGTGAGGATGAGGCTGATGATGATAGTGGTGATGGTGATGGTGATCAGAGGCAGATTGATCCATTAAATTTTTGAATTCTGTATAACACTTTATTTTTGAACATGGTTTTCCACTTTGGGGTTTTCCTCTGCATCACAGGGACGTTGCATTCAGATTCTGTTTTTTGCACTTGATTCTTATTGTATGATTAGTCTACTACCTAGACCTTTAGTATTCCTTGGTACTGTGATACTCATTTTTCTATTTTTTTACATAGCTTTCTTAGTAAGCCATGTATTTCATGTTTATGCATGTGGAAAATGATATGGAAAATGTTCTTTAAAGTAGTGTCCGACACCACTGAAAGTGTCTAACTTTTATTTGAAATGGACATGATTTTAAATGAAAACAACAACTGGCATAAGGAAAATAGACCAAACAAATTCGGATTCTGTTTAAACTATAGGACAATGATCCATGGGTCATATGTGATGTGTACGAGTCAACCCCACCTCAAATGGAGGGCCGGTGTGGTCGGTACCACTAAAAGTGTCTTTCTTTTGTTTAAAATGGATGCGCTTTTATGTAAAAAAACCACATACAGAAAATGGAACATACACATTCGGATATTGTTGATACTTTAGGACATGTATCCATGGGTCATATGTGACGTGCATGAGTCAACCCCACCTCAATCCGAGGCACGGTGTGGCCGACACCACTCAAAGTGTCTAACTTTTATTTGAAATGGACAGGATTTTAAGTGAAAACAACAACTGGCATATGGAAAACAGACCAAACACATTTTTATTCTATTTAAACTATAGGAAAACGATCCATGGGTCATATGTGACGTGTAAGAGTCAACCCCACCTCAATCGGAGGGCCGGTGTGGCCAGTACAACTCAATGTGTATTTCTTTTGTTTAAAATGGATGCGCTTTTAAGTAAAACAAACCACATACGGAAAATGGACCAAAGGCATTCAGATACTATTGATACTTTAGGACATGTATCCATGGGTCATTTGTGGCGTGTAGAAGTCAACCCTGCCTCAATCCGAGGCGCGGTGTGGCCGGAACCACGCAAAGTGTCTAACTTTTATTTGAAATGGACAGGATTTTAAGTGAAAACAACAACTGGTATACGGAAAACAGACCAAACGCATTAGGATTCTATTTAAACTATATGAAAACGATTCTTGTGTCATATTTCACGTTTACGAGTCAACCCCGCCTCAATCCGAGGGCTGGTGTGGCCGGTACCACTCAAAGTGTCTTTCTTTTGTTTAAAATGGATGTGCTTTTATGTAAAAAACCACATAGGGAAAATGGACCAAACACATTCGGATACTGTTGATACATTAGGAAATGTATCCATGGGTCATATGTGATGTTTACGAGTCAACCCCACCTCAATCCGGGGCACGGTGTGGCCGACACCACTCAAAGTGTCTAACTTTTATTTGATATGGACAGGATTTTAAGTGAAAACAACAACTGGAATACGGAAAACAGACCAAACGCATTCGGATTCTGTTTAAACTATAGGAAAACGATTCATGGGTCATATGTGACGTGTAAGAGTCAACCCCGTCTCAATCCGAGGTCCGGTGTGGTCGGTACCACTCAAAGTGTATTTCTTTTGTTTAAAATGGATGCGCTTTTAAGTAAAAAAACCACATACGGAAAACAGACCAAAGGCATTCAGATACTGTTGATACTTTAGGACATGTATCCAAGGGTCATTTTTGGCGTATTGGAGTCAACCTCGCCTCAATCCGAGGCGCGGTGTGGCTGGCACCACTCAAAGTGTCTAACTTTTATTTGAAATGGACAGGATTTTAAGTGAAAACAGCAACTGGCATATGAAAAATAGAACAAACGCATTCAGATTCTTTTTAAACTATAGGAAAAGGATCCATGGGTCATATATCACGTGTACACGTCAAACCCGCCTCAATCCGAGGGCCGGTGTGGCCAGTACCACTCAAAGTGTCTTTCTTTTGTTTAAAATGGATGCGCTTTTAAGTAAAAAAACCACATATGTAAAACGGAACAAAGGCATTCGGATACTATTGATGCATTAGGACATGTATTCATGGGTCATTTTTGATGTGTACGAGTCAACCCCGCCTCAATCCGAGGCGCGGTGTGGCCGACACCAGTCAAAGTGTCTAACTTTTCTTTGAAATGGACAACGGTTTAATTAAAAACAACAGCTGACATACTGAAAACCGAACAAACCCATTCGGATTCTTTTGAAACTATATGAAAATGATCCATGTGACATTTATGACTTGTACAAGTCAACCCCTCCCCAATCCGAGGCGCGGTGTGGCCGAAACCACTCAAAGTGTCTAACTTTTCTTTGAAATGGACAACAGTTTAAGTAAAAACAACAACTAACATACAGAAAACCGACCAAAGGCATTCAGATTCTGTTGAAACTTTAAGAAAACGATCCATGCATCATATTTGACCTGAACGAGTCAATCATGCCTCAATCCGAGGGCCAGTGTGGCCAGAACCACTGAAAGTGTGTCACTTTTCATTGAAATGGACAAGAGTTTAAGTTAAAAAAACATCTGTCATACGGAAAATGGACCAAAGGAATTCAGATATTGTTGATACTTAAGGATATGTATCCATGGGTCACTTGTGATGTGTAGGACTCAACCCCGCCTCAATCCGAGGTCCGGTGTGGCCGGTACCACTCAAAAAGTATTTCTTTTGTTTAAAATGGATGTGCTTTTATGTAAAAAAAACTCATATGTAAAACCGACCAAAAACATTCGGATTCGGTTGAAACATTAGGACAACGATCCATGGGTCATTTGTGACGTGTAGGAATCATCCCCGCCTCAATCAGAGGTGAGGTGTGGGCGGCACCATTCAAAGTGTCTAACTATTTTTTGAAATAGACAATAGTTTAAGTAAAAACAACAACTGGCATACGGAAAACGGACCAAACACATTCAGATATTGTTGATACTTTAGGACAAGGATCTGTGGGTCATTTGTGACGTGTACGAGTCAACCCTGCCTCAATTTGAGGCATGGTGTGGTCAGTATCACTCAAAGTGTATTTCTTTTGTTTAAAATGGGTACGCTTCTATTTAAAAAAAACCGGCATACGGGAAACCAACCAAACACATTTGGATTGTGTTGATACTTTAGGAAAACGATCCATGGGACATTTGTGACATGTACGAGTCAACTCCACCTCAATCTGAGGCACGGTGTAGAAGACACCACTAAAAGTCTCTCTTTTATTTCAAAAGGAAATCATTTTAAGTGAATACAACTGAAATTTACACTCATCAACGATAGTCGCAAACTATTTTTCATGAGTTGGGTAGTTTCACTAATGGGGTCATAAGTGAAGAGACTCCTAAGAAAAAAAAATTTCACCATATATTATAAACAATACAAGTTCAATGCAAAATTCATCACAAATCATTACATACCCAAACCTAGGATCACAAAAAAAAAGGATTTTAGCCAATTTGAAATTATTATTCAACTCTAATAGATATTTATCAAACTATTCTGCCTATTATAATTTGATGGGGAGGTGTGCTGGTTGGGGGGTTGTGCATGGGTGAGAAGAATTACCACCGGGTGATTGTTGTCATATGTGTATTTTGGGTTATTTTTGGTGTTTTTTATAATGTTTGAAATATGTATGTGGTTTTTGTGATATTTTTTATACAAGTGTATAGTGGAGGGTATATTGAGGGCTGTTGTGCAATGTTTTTCTATGCAAGTGGATGGTAGGGCTACTGGTGGGCTTCTGGGGGGCTGCTGTGCAGCTGCTCTAGCAAAGGTTATATCAACAGTTCAGAACCGTTGGTATATCTTTTTCTGGAATTCTGGAAAAGGCTATACCAACGGTTCTGAACCGTTGGTATAATATTTTCTATAAAAAAGATATCCCAACAGTTTAGAACCGTTCGTATATACTTTCCCAGAATTCTGGAATGCTTATACCAACGGTTCAGAACCCTTGGTATAGCTTTTTCCAGAATTCTGGAAAGCTTATACCAATGGTTCAGAACCATTGGTATAGACTTTTCCCGAATTCTGGAACACCTATACCAATGTTTTAAGAGCAACCATTGGTATAGGGCTTTCCCCACGACTTACTAGCCAACGGTTTGGAAAACCGTTGGTATAGTCTATACCAACAGTTTTCCAGCCTATACCAACGGATTAAAATCGTTGGTATAGGCTCCTTTTCCAGTAGTGAGTCCCCATGTATTGAGTAAGGTCCTTCCCGTTTTGGCTCAAGCATGGGAGGTTTCTTTCCTGGTATCATTGGAGTTCTAACAACTAATACCAATTCTCCCTGAGTGAATGAATGAAGATGAACTTTTTTGATAAAATCTCGGGCTATTCAATTCTGATAGACTTACAAGTGATGCAATGTGCCCAATCTTTTATCATATAAATATTCCAATTCATTCATTCACTTTTGAGATTTTTCATCTGTAGATGACTGATCACAAATGGAAACTCTGAGCGAGGGTAGTTGAGCTTCAATTAGTAAGACTGCTTTCGTTCCATATACCAATGAATATTGAGTTGACCGTGATGCAGTGCAGGTGGTAGTCCGATAAGCCCATAAAGCATGGAAGAGTTTTTCAGGCCATGATTTGTTATCTTTATCCAACATCTTTTGTAGTATATTTGAAATTCGTATTGAAAGCTTTTATCTAGCCACTGGCTGCTGCATGATACCAATATAAATGGTTGGATTTGGTGTTGTATTCTTGTTACAACTTCTTCACCTTGGATGAACAGAAGTTGGTTCCATTGTCCATCAATATGGTATGAGGGACACCAAATATGGTTACGATGTTAGACATGATGAAGCTAACAATGCATCTTGAACTGACTTCCTTGAGAGTAATTTCCTCTGCCCATTTGGAAAAGAAATCAGTAGGAGTATGAATATACTTAAACTTATTGGCCGTAGCTGAAGGGTAAGGTCCCACCACATCCATTCCCCATGTGGAAAATGGCCACAAGTATTTAGCTTTATGAAGAAACTATGGAGGTTGATGAATGATGTTGGCATGTACATGGCATGAATGACACTTCTTTGTGAAATCAACACAATCTTGTATCATTGAAGGACAAAAGTATCCAATCCATCGAATCTGATCAGACAGTCTATGTCTAGACTGGTGGGCACCACAGACTCCTGTATGCAATTCATTCATGATAGCCACCATCTCTTCACCAATAATGAATTTGAAGAAAATTTTATCAAAACCATTCTTGTAGAGAACTCTCTCTAGGTGATATGGGCTATCATAAAGAGTAAAATTGACCACATGTCGCCGGATTTGTTCTTTCTCGGCTCTATCAGGTGGAAGTGTTCCATTTTGAAGGTATTCCCTAATAGGTGACATCCATCCTATAGTACGATCCTATGGTTCTAGAATGGGACTAATATCATTAATTTCCTCTGTTCTGATTCGAAAATAAGGTGAAATTGCATGACGGTGGGCAATAATGATGGTTGTCTCTTCCCGATTTGGATCTGCCAAAGTTGTGGCTATATTAGCCAGTGCACCAGCTTGAGCATTTTGTGATCACGTGACATAATAAAATGTCGGTTCTGAAGGGAATTCAGCCATTATCTCTCTGATGAAATCATATAAAGGGATTAGTTCTTCTTTTCTGATGGCATAATCCTCATTGACTTGCTTGATTACCATGTCTGAATCACTTTTCACCCTTAAGTGATTCACTTGTGCTTGAAGTGCCAATTCCAAGCCTGAAATGAGAGCTTGGTATTCTACTTCATTATTGGTTCCACCTTCCCACAAAAATAAGGAATAAGGTAACACTACCTTTTCCGGGGAAATGAGCACAATTCATAAGCCAACTTTGTTGAATTTAGGATTTTTTTTCCTCCCTGTTGGACTTCTGGAAGAACCATCAAAATAAATTTCCAATGCCTAAGGACTTTCTTGAATAGAGAAGACTTCGTCATCATGGAGTTCAATATCTGAAGATGTGTCTTACACTGAAGGGTGTTCATCCAGGAAATCAGCCAGATCCTGGACCTTTATTGCCTTTTGAGACACATACTGAATATCGAATTGCTGCAAAATAACTACCCACCTTGCCAGACACCCTATAAGCATTGGATGACTATGGATGAATTTGAGCGGGTTATTTCGAGATACCAATTAGACCTCATGATGTGTAGATAGTGTCTCAACTTCTAAACTGTAATGATTAATGCTAGTCAACACTACTCAATACTTGAAAACCAGGTTTCTGCTTCAAGCATAGTCTGACTGAGGTTGTAGAGGCTGTTTTCATTCCCAGCATCATTCTTTTGAGCAAGAAAGGCACCTAATGATTGCTCTAAAGCTGTGACGTAGAGGATAAGTGGTCTTCCTTCAACAGGTGGCATGAGTACCAGCAGACTCAAGCGGTATTTCATGAGAATATCGAATTCTTCTTGAGATTCTTCAGTCCACTGGTAAGTGACTCCCTTCTTCATCAATTCAGTGAATGGTAAACTTTTTCCTTCCAAATTGGCGATTAAACGCCGAATATAGGCTAAGTATCCTTGAAGTCCTAATAATTCATACAAATTTTGAGGAAGTGACATATCGAGGATTGACTTTTTTTTCTCATGATAGACTTCAATACCACGATGGCGTACAAAAAAGCCGAGAAACGTTCCTGAGGTAACCCCAAAAGCACATTTTAAGGGGTTTATCTTCAAATTATGTTGTCGAAGCTTGTGGAATATGACTTCCAAATCAGCCAAGTGATTAGAACGTTGTTTGTATTTAACCACCAAAACATCTACATAGCATTCAAAAAACGTCCCTAGAAAGGATTTGAAGATATGATGCATAGCACGCTGATATGTAGCTCCCGCATTCTTTAAGCCAAAGGGTATTACCCGGTAGAAAAACACACCCCAAGGGGCTATAAAGGCTTTATATTCCTCATCTTCTGGGTCCATTCAGATTTGATTATATCCGTAATATCCATCCATGAAGGAAAGTGCTTCATATCTAGCTATTGCATCAATTAAAAGTTCTGTAATCGGAACTGGGAAATCATCCTTAGGACAATGCCGATTAAGATCTCTGAAATCGATGCAAACTCTAATTTCTCCATTTATATTCTTTACCGGGACAATATTATCCAATAACTTGGGATATTGAACTTCTATGATGAATTTAGTTTTGATTAGCTTATCCTCTTTATCTTCAATTTTGGAAGCATAAGTTGGGTGAGTTCTTATCGCAGCATGCATAAATCCTTGATGTTTATCTGGTAAACCCAAATGATGAGTAGAAACATCAGGATCAAGCCCGGGAATTTCTATATAGTTCCAAGAAAACATGCCTCAATTTTTCTTTAAAAATGAAATATAAATCTCTTGTTATTCAAGAGTCATGGCCGCACTGATAAAAGTGGGGCTTGGATCTTCATTTGTACCCAGATTTATTTCTCTGATTTCATCCACAGTGGTAGAGATACCCTCTTGAAATGATACAGGAGAATATCTGATATCTTCTTCTTCTTCTTCAACATGTGTTTTTTTTCCATTTCTACTTTCATTGTAGATGATGAAGCAAAATTTTCATGATCAGAAGAGATGTCAAAATTTTCACATCATGAAGAAGAAGCTTCCATTTCTGACCCGATTGATGATGAAGGGACTTCTTTGGGTAATAAAGTGGAGATGATGGATTGATAATTGACATCATTGTTCACATATGATGTTGTTATAACTTCTTATGGCCTTATTGGAGAAGTATATACTTGTTGTATGTCAGCAGATGAAATGAAGACGTCACTATTTGGGCTTTCTTCACTACTTGGAGGATCACCAATTTCTCCCATGTTGTCTTGATTTATTTCTGTAACTGACATTATGAATCATTCCATAAGAGTATTTTGATTTGGTTCTATCCTACCAATTTGACTGATAGGAAACACATAATCTAAACTCACATGCGCAAATGGATTTACTGTAATATTTTCCAAACCTTACGGAGCATTAACTTTGGTAATCTCCTTTGTTGTGGATTTCTCCCTTCCCTTCATGTGATAGAATTCCACCTCAATGTATTGAGACTCACATTTCTTGAACGAGGCCTTATCACCATACAATGTACCCACATTACCATCGAGACAATATTTGAGACATTGATGGTATGATGAAGGGATATCCGCATGTTGATGTAGCCAGGGTCTTCCAAGAATGATGTTAAAAGGTGAGCCTTGATCAACAACCATGAAATCTGAATTGGATATAAGATCTCCAAACTGAGTTTTGAGTGTAACTTCGCCCAGTGGTTCTTGTTCATTTTTATCATATCCTTGTAACATCATGGTAGAAGGAGATAAATCCGATTTTGTGAGGCATAATCGACGAAGTGTTCAAATGGGCATGAAGTTGAATCCTGAACCATTGTCAATGAAAGGTCTTTGGACGTCTACGCCATTGACCTTTCCAGATAAGTACAATGGTCTAATATACCCATGAAAAACATTATCTTCATCTTCATCAGTGAAATATATCACTACATGGCATTAAGTAGGATTATTCTCTACGTGATCGACTTCAACTACAGCAATTTCAGTTTCAAACTTTTGAGGACTTGACAAAGCCTCGATGAGTGCCTCCTGAAGATCCATTGAAAAATTCAAGGCATCTAGAATTGATAACATAGTCGGTACATGGGCCAAGTATTTCAATACATCATACTTTTGATCTTCAGGTATGCGTTTTCCAATAGAAACATGTGGTTTAGTAGGTGACTTTGAAGCAGATGCTTTGGAATTTGATGCATCATGCATCGGGATAGGAGTTGGCAGTATTTCTAGTTTTGGAGGATTAGTTCGATTAGATCCATTTACTTGCTGAGTGGAAGAAGATGGAACCTTCAACCGATCTTCCAGAATAACTGTTCCAAGACTGAGTTTTCTATTGGTAGAAGATCTTTCTTGTTCTTTCTGAGCTCGTTGAATGGATCTACCACGAGTTTCTACTTTGTACAATGTTCTAGAAAGGGTAGAATTGAAATAGTAGTTTCTGAAAGTTCCACGTCTTCTCCTATATCCCTATACTCTGGAACTTCCTCTGATTCCTCTGTTTGATACAGCGAATTCAGGCTCATCGAAATCGAATCTACGACTGGAATATGGATCTGTTAATTGAATCATATTAACAAAACCGAAAATCAACTCTTCATTCGATGAAGACTCTTCCTGATTAGCCTATTTAGACTGTTCTGTGTGGTGGGATGGTGCCTGTTGATTTGAAGTAAATGGCATGAAGTCTGCCAGAGTCAAAGACAACTTAGGCTTTGACACATACTCATCTTCTTCTTATTCTTTTTTTCACTGAATCATTCCATTTCTTTAAGGATTTTATATCTAATGAAGAGGGTTTTTCTTCAACATTCATGGAATAAGGTACAATTGGTTTCTTCAATTGTGTTCACAAAATAGCATGTGTCCAGTTGATCGTCTTTCTGACCATCCAATCATCATAGTATTGTGCATTTTTCTTTTGACTTCTTTCCACTCTTCTTCCTCCTCTGGAACTATAGCAGTAACACATGCAACCTGGGCTGAAGAGCCATTCAGTTTGACTTTTCCTGAGTCAACCATCTTTTGATGGAGGTCTTCGAAGACAAAACACTCTTGGATACAATGCCCCAACATCTGATGAAAGGGGAAATAATTGGGATGGTATTCATCTCCTTCCTTGTTTGGCCAGTTGGGCCTTGGCAGCTGAACCAAATTATTCTCCAGGGCCGAAATGAAGTAACCTGGATCTTGTTCTTTTTGGAAAGAGCATGTTTTGCTCTTCAGATCCTAAAATTGTTTCTATATTTGATTTCTTTGATGGTCTTGATGAAATGGCCATTGTTTTTTATGCTCAGATGGTGGATCCCTTCGAGAAGATTATGGTTTTGAGGTAGAAGATGGTACAGGTGCTTGTTGAAGCATAACTGTAGCAGTTTCTGCTTTACCCATTCTCCTTCCTGGAGCTGATGGAATTACACAAGATTTATCCTTAGTCTATATAATAGAATCTTCAATTTATTGAGAGATTGGAGTAAGGTATCGAACCCCTCCTGTGTATTTCACATGGATCAACGGCATGCGTGATTCTTCATGTAAATTTTCCACACAGATTGGAAACAGTACCTCTTGAGGGAGTTCTAAGCTTAGGGAATATGTTAATCCCTTCCAGCAAGCAATGAAATCAGATACTCTTTCATACTCCCTTTTCATACAGTTTGTAAGATCAAAAACTATTGTCTTTAGCAATGTTGAGCTGAATTGAAGAACAAATCGATGATGGAGATATTCCCATCTGATAATTGACCGGGATTTCAAGCTTGTGTACCAGACAAAGGTTGGTCCTTGCAAGTTTTGCATGAAGCATCTGAGTTTCACTGCTTCTTGATACTCCAGAGTTCCTATCATAGGATCACAACAAGACACGTAATGCGTAAAATGCAGTTCAGTTTGAACTAATCCATTTAAAATAGGGAATACGGGATTCCCAAAATTTGATGTGGGAGATTGAATCTACCCATTTGGGGTAAGCTTTCATTTACGGATAAACCTGTGCACGCTTCCCTTCCATAGTCTCTAACCAAGATTTTAATGACTCAATGGTAGTTATTAACTTTTGAGAAACATCCAGTTGAACTTGGACTTGGGCAAGTACAAGGACTAGAGTCTGGACAGGTATGGCAGCTGATACTGCAACAGATGGCAGCATGGCCAATTGTTGTTGCACATGACATGTAGGATTAGACCTATGAGGGTGTAATGATAAAAGAGGATATTCTTGATCCACCTTAGTAGCTGCAACAAACTCCCTTGGTTGACTGACTCTATCACACTTACGAGGAAGACTACCTTGAAGTATTTCTGCATTCATCCTCCTCAATTATTTCATTTCATCCTCCTGTTGCACAAATCTTTTCTCTAGTGAGAGCAATTGGCCTTATCCATAGGAAGCATATGTAACCTGGTTCTTTCCCTTCCCCTTGTTTGATCTTTTCCAAAGATGGGGAAGTTGGTTATTTGATGGAACACCCAGATTCTATGTAAACCATTGATTTTGTGTATGCACACCTTCTTCATTTTTTCTGTGCATACAACTTCTTGAGAAAGAATCTCTTTATCTGAGTCCCCTGAGTGAGCCTCATATGGTGGATCAGCAAAAACTGCATTGATGACATTGATTGATGCATAACGCATCACATACCTTCTATCAGCATTTCTGTGATATTGTCTTCGTCCATGTCATTGATGACACATTGCATTTTGTTGACTCAATCCCTCTGGTACTTCTTGACGAACCTTAATTTGGAGAGAATATCATGATAATTTGGCTCTTTGTTCCTCTTGAGGCCTCTTCCCCAATAAAGAAAAGACTGAATTTCTCGGAGGATGGGATTGATGATTTGAAAAGGTCCCCAGTCCGGTGGACTAGGGTTGTTCCTACTGTCTTTGCTCAACTCCTCGAATCCTATTTGTTGATTCCGAGGGTTGGTTTAAAAGAGTCCCCAGTCTGGAAAGATGGGGTGGATCATGACATGCTATGTCTGAGACTTTCTTAAAAGCTCTCCTGATCTAGAAATCCATAGTCTCGAAATTAGCTGGATGCATCAACCAGTATCCACTTTTATCTCCCAGCTCGAAATACTGTTGGATGATTTCTAACACTTTTGTCACCTGATGATGTGCTTTCTTTATACGAGAGGCTTGTTCAATATTCTCGTTTTCTTGATACATGATTAATTCAAAAACTTGTTCTCTGTATTATAGATTTTGAGAAGAACTAGTTGAGGCCTGTTCTTGAGAAATCTTTTTATTACAAACAAGACCCATTGACTGTGGCCGGCCATGGGCAATAACATTGCATGAAACCATTTTCGGTGGGCTTTGCTGACTGGAGAGAACCGTGAAATGTAGTTCTCCATGAACACCCAATCCTCTGACATCAATACCAGACGAGACATTTGAAATTAACTGGCGTAATCTTCTTAGTGCGCAAAGGCTTGAACAATGAAGGGCTCTCTATTGTTTTTGAGCCTTCAGATATCGAGAGACTAATAGAGATGCCAAATCAATCTGATGTTTTAACCCATCTATTATCTTAAGATGATTTTCATATTCATCATAAGATAATACTTTATTTTTCAACTGACAAAGAGTTATCCATATGTTGAGATGAATATCATGAAACCCATCTTCCGTCAACATCTCTGGAATGTCATACCGAGAGTCATCCAGAGAAAGAAACATAAATGCCACATCACCTTTCTTCAGTTGACTTATCATGTTCAGTATTTCCACTTTATCATTCAATGATAATTATTCTACCTGATTTGACCAGAGTTGGTGCTTCCTTGTTTCTTCATTGGATTCAACAAGATTGGTAGAGAAATCACTGATCAAACTAGAAGATGCATGACTTAGGGGTGGTTCGGAGAATGACCTACACCCTGGGCTATCTTCTGTTTTAGAAAGTATTTCACCTGCTAGCGATGAGGCATCCGAAATTACTGGTTTCACATTTTCAAGTGCCTCAAGAGAAGAGGGCTTTCTCATAACTACATTGTCCACTGGAGAATTTTCCGGGCAATGTGCATCACTACTGCTGAGATGATGTTTTCAGTGAAATTAATCATCATGGGGAGAACCACCATGGTGGGTTACAGAAAAAGATGTGATCTCTTGCTCTTTGGTCTTCTGACCACACAATGGGATCCTGTGGCTCTTATCTAAAGATGACACTTCAAGATCGACCGAATTGTCATGAAGCAAGCCTTCATGAGGACGTGTCTGTTGAAGACCTTCTGAATTAATGTCCCACTATTGGCATATGAGGGAGTAGAATCTTGACTTCCAACAGATAACTATCTGAGTGCATTAAGAACTCCAGCATCGAGCAAGACCTTATTACAGATTGGCTCTTGATCTCCTGACTGTGATGGGTGGGTCTTCTTCTTTGATTCCTTCTTACTCACCTTGGAAACCACTTGTTGACGAAAGTGGATACTCTGAGAAGGTGTATGTGCCGGATCAAGAGAGATGGTCAGGTTAGGCTGACGATCTCTACTCAAATTAGGTGTATGTACCTGACTTGGTTGTCCATATGATATGGGGGAGTATGCGCCACAACCCTCTTGGATTGGAACAAATGTGTGTGTTTGTTACAGAGTGAACTATTGATGTGTCACTCCACTGGTAGGGATAGATTTATGTGTCTTTCCCTGAGATGCTGCTGAAGCTATTATAATATCCTGGCAGGCATCCAGAATATGAGCAGGGATTTGTTTCTGCTCATTCACCATTGATAGAATATTCTTGGTGACTTCAGCTGCCAGAACGGGGATATACGTTCATTCCGTGATTGGAGTAGGTGTCTGTACCTGCTCTTGTCATCCTTTTCCTATCAGTGAATCATGACAGTACTCAAGTGTGGGGGTAGAGAGTTGATTCTACCTCCTGTTTGTCACCCGAGATTTGTGACTGACTTCTCCGTGTGCTACCAAGCGAGATTGTTGGTAGGCTTGATTAATACTAGCAGGTGAATGTGCCTGCTGATTTTTCATCGCCGAACGTGGTTGATGAGATCCATCATATGTAGTCAGACGAGCCTGCTGACTAGCTGATGATGTATAAATAGGTGTATGTACCTACCTATAGTACTCCACTAGAATTGCCTGGTGGGATTGGCGTGATGCTGCCAGAAAAGTCTGCTGGACAGTAGAATTAAAACATGCAGGTGTGTGTGCCTACTCATTGCATGCCACCATGTTTGGTCGGTGGAATTCTCTGGAGATGGCAGAGACAAGAACCTGCTCACTTTTGTCTGGATTTCACCTCTTGCGATTCTTCTAGCCTACTCAGGTTCGAGGAACTTAAGCCGAACTCCAAGAGTCGACACTATCATCATGTTGAGGGCGCACTGCCACATGAGTCTGGCGGCGATTGTTGATAGGAGCCCCCAGGAATAACTCTGGATTCTTTGAATTAAGGCCTTGAGGGACCTACTCAATCACCTCTCCAGAATATGGGAGTGAATGGTGATTGTGTTCCAGGGATAAAGACCTGAAATGGTTGGAGATGGTAGTTATAACCGCCTACTTCTTGATCACGAGTCGTCACTGTCTGGAAGACCAGGGTGAATTGTTTTCCTGGAGGGATTTTTGGGACGCCTCAAAAGTTGGAATAGTATCATTTTGACAGTAATCTTTAACCAGAACATTTGATTCCCAACATTGAAGACACTGAGTTGGTGATGTCATCCTTAGAGAAGATGATGACCCAGAAGGAGTAGCAGTAGTGGCATTCGTAGCAGCAGTATTCGCAGGTGTAAACATGAGAGTAGCCATTTCTTAGAATGCTGAAAATCTTGGAAAAGAGTGCATGTTTGATATAACAAATGTAATCAAGATAAATTCAGCCACTACATATTTTGGATGATCACATATGTCAATGATTGTTTTTGTTGGCCCTCTCATTGATTTTTAATAGCGGCCTAAAAAATAATAAAAAATCATTTTAACTAGTTTAAGGATTCACGGAGGGTTCACCATTTTTTGTTTCACTCTGGAATTGGGGATAACCTCGTTGATTGAAGGTTCAAACATTCCAATCGGTTTCTAACGGGTTTGTTCATAAAACCGGAAGCATCCAATGAATCCATATCCATTTGGACCTACTTTCAAATGGAAGAAGATCATTAGTTGTGGACTGATGAGGCTTAGTAATTTTCATTGGTCGAGAGGATGGGAGGTCGGACTCATCACATTTTTTTGAGGGGAATTATTTTCTACTCTAGGACTCTCTTTATAGATTTATGTTGTGTTCATGAATCCTTATTACATTACCAATTATAAAATGTGCTTCCCTTTAGATCTAACAATCCATGATTGATATGTAAGAAATTCAGAGAGTCTTTTATATGTATTCGAGGTTCTTCATTGATGAAGAATCATCTGTATTTGTTAGATATTCTTAGTTGATGGTATCCTTAAATTACATAAAAGTCTCTTGGACATTATGATAACCATTCTAGTTTTAAATCCACCCAGTGGGGAACTTGAAGTTTATTTTCATTCAGGATGACATGGATTATTTCAGAATTGCGATCGGACCGATTGTTGGGGTACCTACATATCCTTTCTTTTGGAAAAGGAATCAGAACCCACGTAGTTCGAATAAGGGAGTATGATGTTTATGATTGATGGCTCAAGTAAAGATGTCATAATTACTTTTACACTTTAAGCTCACGTGAGTCATGCTCGGTGTGAGAAACAAGAGGTATTGGTAAAACCAGACAATTGTTACATGAAAGGTTCAATCCTAAGAAATTATGTGGGGATTATGTATGTATGACTGCCAAAAAATAGATAAGGATTAAGATTTACTTCAGGGAAGAAATCCATGAACAGGGTCCATAAAGGTATATTCACTTTATGGAGACTTGGATACTCTAATATTGGGACTTACTCCTAAGGATGATGCCCAAGTTAGGAGGGGACTTATGATTTGGTTTTATTCCTGAGAAGGAATCCAAGATCAAAAAGAAATTAAGACTGGGGCTTACTCTTGAAAAGGAGGCCCATGATAAATGAATTTGAAAATTAAAGGGACTTGGGGCTTACTCCTAAGGAGGAGGACCATATTTGTTACTAGGGAATACTCTTAAAAAGGAGGCCCAGGTTAAGGGAATTATGGTTAGGGATTACTTTTGAGGAGGATGCCCATATTTGAGACTTTAAGACTAGGGCTTACTCCTATGGAGGATGCTCAGATTATGGGACTTGGGACTTACTCCTAAAGAATATTCCCACAATAATGAGAATTTGGACTGTGGCGTACTCCTGAAAAGGATGCCCAGGTTAAAGAGGACTTGGGGCTTACTCCAAAAGAGGATGCCCAAAAAAAAAGAGAATTTGGACTAGGGATTACTCCCAAATAGGAGGCCTAGGTTAAAGAGGACTTGGGGCTTACTCCTATGAAGGATGCCCATATCAATGAGAATTTGGACTGGGGCTTACATCTGAAAAGGAGGCCAGGGTTAAGGGAATTATGGGTGAGTCGTACTCCTGAGGAGGATGCCCATAATTTGGGGAATTATGATGGAGGATTATTCTGGAAAAGGAGGCCTAGGTTAAGGATTCTCTCATCTTAAAGGATGATGTTGAATGAATGAAATATCAATCTTTAATGACATGAAGATGTATAAATCACTATATTTTGAGAGATGTTCCACAGAGTTCCTTTCAGATAAGGAAGAAAAATCAAGAAATCATGCCATAAATGGCTTTGAAGAGTATCTTGAAGAAAGAATCTTTAATATGAGAGGTGGAATGACATAAGAGGGGTGAAATGGGAAGGAGTGGAACCCAAAAAGGTTGGGGTGTGCAAGTCCTGGTAGGCGCATAGGTACTGCATGGGCGTGCAAGTCATGGTCGCACAGGTACACCTACGCGACACATGGGTACTTGCACGATTTTCAGTCCTTGAGTAATAATTGGGCGAGACTTGGCTCAAACCCTTGGTATTATCTCTAGAGGCTTTCCAGAAGATGGTGTGAAAGTTCTGATGAAGAAGTAGGGTGGCACACAAGTGTGTTCATTTCCCCTATGGTTAAAACACTTAGGCGCGCATGTGTCAAGGAATTCTGACACTTAGACCATACTACTCTTGTTTAGACCTTCCATTCTAAGTAAAGAATTACCTTAGAAGAGTTCAGAAGACCTGAATAAGAGACTTGGGCGTTCAGAGCTCTGTCTGTGAATTCTAGAAAAATTCCTCTTTATATGGGGGCCCACCAGGGGTATTTATAGGCTGGAGAAGACTCCGGGCGGTTATCCTTTAGGGCGCGCAAGTCACTTGAAAGAACATTAGGTGGCGCGAAATTATACTTGCACGATAGTGAGGGAACTTGTGCGGCCCTTGTGCTTTTGAAGCATTGTTCATTCCTTTGTCGATTTTTGATGATTTCTTCAAAGGATGAATCATTTTTTTCTAAGTCATTTCCCTTTCCAATCATTAGATTCTGTGACGAAATGAGCGTCAACAAAAATCATTTGTTCATTTCAATTTATATCTATATTGATAATTAAATAGTGAGTTATTTTCATATTTTACAAAAATAAAGTAATTTTATTTTAATTTATTATATTAATTATAACAATATTTTGTTATTTTTCACAAAAAATGAAAAACTGAATATTTTTCCCCAATATCCATTTTCATTCATTATAGTGTCATTTTACAAATCTATAGATTGATATTATATTATGGATTTTTTTCAAAATATCATTAGTTCTGATTGATTAAATACTATATAATATATATTATTAGAAAAACATTATAACTGAATTTTTTATGAAAAAAATTTATGAATAATAAATAATTTTTATGAATTCCATTATTCATCATGATTTGTGGGACTGTGTATTAAATTTATTTTTCAACTAATGTGAATTGAATTTGAGAAAATTGGTTAGATATAATTATTAATACTAATTAATATTATTTTACATGATCAAAATAATTTTTGGTTATAATTAATATATATATGAGTAAAAACGATTACCATGATTACTCTTAAAACAATTATATCGGGGGTTAAACATATTATAAATTTGTTAAAATGACCCAAACATATTTTAAAAACCTATTTTATTGACATATATGGAATATATATTAACTACAATTTTTTAATATTAATTTTTTGGATTTTTTTTAGTGTAAGATATTAATATATTTTGTTCCTTTTAAAAATTTCATGTGTACTGTCACCCCCATATATAAGTGAAAAACACACTCATTTCATATCTACACATCGTGAACATATTGGAGAGGAATATCCTTAACTATATCTAATCTTCACATCCAAAACGTAGTTCTAGATGATTTAAATAGATAAATAACCACCTATGGTGGATTCATGAATAAAACATTAGTTGTGGTCTGATGATGAAATATAAATCTTATCCTATAATTTTAGATTATTCCCACTTTATTCTTGATTAAAATGGTTATCATCAATGATGAAATAGTACAAGTATTATAAAAAACATAAAAACGTGTTATTTTATTAATGGAATAACCTATTTTAATCAATTATTCAGTCAAATGGGAATGAGAACGGTAGATTGTGCATATGTTTGGATAACATCGTGTGAATTTATGTAATAAATTTCACAACACCACCTACCATAGATGGAAAAATTTCTGTATTTAATTTATATATTTATTATTCATGAAATATTTTTCATTCTGTTATGTTTTTTAAGGATATATCTTCTTCTAATTCAATGCATTGTTTAATGAAAACATCACGCTTATCTATGTGCATGTGGAATACTACCCACATAAAGAGTTATGATAAATTATTTATTTCCACATGAGTTGAAAGTCATATATAAATTTAGTTAATGGAATGATATGATATTTATGATCTATTAATCCATTTTAAAAGGTAATTTTAATCAAAAAAATTCACCCTTGGGATTATTGAAAATTATAATTTTGCTGTTGTGGATGAACAACCATCCATATTAATTAATGTAATGTATTTAATTTTTCATAGTCATATTTCATGGAAAATTATAAAAGTATAAATTACTTAAAAATGATATAATTATCTCATTATTATTATTCTAATAGTTATGAATGAATGAATTTATTTTATATAGTATACATACAAAGGAAATTTAGAACATATGATTCAATTCACATCAAAATCGTTGATGTGATCTTCTTAAATTTTGAAATTGTATATGAAATGATAAAGAAAAATGTAAAATTTTACCAATAAAATAAATAATTATCATAATTTTAATGTACTAATATATAAAAAAATGAGATGAGGTAGAATCAAGGATAGTGATATTTGTATTTGAAACATCATCGTAAATGGTTTAATGATTCATTTTCTTAATAAAATTATTCTGTAATAGTGTCCACAAAATTATCTATTTTCTATAATTACAAAAATTTATTTTCCATAAAGGAAATTTTATATTACATTTTAATTTTTTTAAATTTTTTATGATAAATTATAATTGTTTATAACAAATGTATTATAGAAAATCTGGTTTCGAAATATGTGATGTCAAAAGATTACACTACCACAAAATATATTGGTTTGTGATTGGGATTAATTAATATAATTTATGTATTATTAAATGAAAACCCCATCATATATTTCTTCATTTAATTTTCTAATGGTTTTATATATGTAAGGGATATTTCAATATATGGAAATTTTTTCTTATGGGTGTAAAAATATTTAATGGACTATAATGATGGAAATGAGAAAATTCATGTATAATTTTATGGTGTGGTTTGATAGTAGTTAATCTTATTAATGGTGAGATTGATAAAGGTTATGATTACAATAGTAATAGGTATGGATCATGATAATGGGTGGGCCTGATATAGTCATCTAATGAATTGGTTAATGGGATAAAGTTAGCCCGATATAGCTGTCTAATGCATTGGTTAAAGAGAAAGTGTTAACTAGTTCTATTTCTCCTAAAAGATTATTGGAATTTACCATGATAGTTATTTTATTTGTAAGATTTATTATATGATTGATATGCACATTATGTTCCATGTAGAATTCAAGATTTTTCAGCCATCTCAATTAGTTTATATAGAAATACTATGATTTCACAAGGCAGTCAAATGAAATTATTCATAGAGTAATTTTTATGATATATATTAAGTATGAAATTCATATAAATGTAAAAGTTTATCATTTCTATTGCATTATTGGAATGAATCAATGATTTATTTTGTTTTTTCTTTTATGATTTTAAATGAACTGTATTTTGAAAAACAATATTATATGAAATTAATTTGTGAGGGAAGAATATGTTTACATTGTTATTTATGTTTATTTTAAAAATGGAAATTATTTATGAGTAATCCTGGAAAACCGGATTATTTTATTCCTTTTATATCTCCATTATTTATCTTTTTGTAAACATCATATATTTTCAAATAAATATGATAGATGCTAATTGATAATCATTGAAAAGTAGGAGGAAATGATGAAAATATAGAAGACATGTCACAGAATGGAATCTTGATAGATCATTATAGTTTTGTGTTTTTGTGAAATTGGTAACTTACTATATGTTTCCACAACATGTTGTAATATTTATTTAACAAATAATTTCAACCTAGTTATTTAAAACTGCAATAAATGAATATCCTCGAGAGTGCATGAAAATTAATTCTTTTATGTAGATATAATTTAAAAATTGTTAGTGTATAGACCTTACAGTTTTATTGGGATCAATGGATACAATAATTATAGAGAGTAATATTCTCTATGTAAATTAACTAAATAGATTCCAATTTTTCATTATCTTAATATATAATTTTATAATTTTCATTTTTATAGATCAAAATTATGTATTTTCATAATATAACTCTACAATAGAAATTTTTAACATTATATTGTAAAGCATTAAAAGTAAAATATCCAAATAATAAACCAAGAATGGTTATAAATATAATTAATTAGTTTTATTGTAATGATTTAGTTGTTTAATGAGATATATTTTCTGGAAGTATGTTCTTGAGTGAAGCCTTATCTACTATAGAGAATAATCTCTATAATATTTCAGTTTATGAGGCAACACAATCCATAATTCAATGCATGTTCTGAACTAGTTGTATGTTGGGGATTCATTATTTATCTAGAAATGATATAAAATGTAATGGGTTAATAAAATAATGAATGTTTAACTGTATATTTTTTTTAGTTTGAAGCATAAATTTCACAATAATGGTCACTGAATAATAATAATTGATAAATATAAGATATCAACACTAGGTAAAGGCATACATTTAATTGTAGTATTAAAAAAATTCATATGGTTTTTATAAATTTTATAGAAAATAAAAAATGGAATTGATCAAAGTGGAGGAGGATTTAGTTGCTATGTTTTGAAGATGATTTACCCAATGACAAGGTATACTCCAAATTATTTCAAAGATCATCATAGAAAAATTAATCAGTTTTTCTGTTGGTGAAATTCATGATACTAAATATTATTCGCCTCTCAATGTGAGCAGAGGGAAGAAATGGGTTTTAATGAATATCAATTGTTTTTAATACAATAATCAGAAGAAGGGTATTATATAGAAAACTAATTGGATGGATATATTGAATAAATACAATGTTATGATAATCTAGGTTTTAAATTGTAATAGGTTTAGGAAAAATCATATTGATTAATTGAATCTGAATGCTGGGATGTTCTTCTGATATGGAAATTTCTTTTATATGTAACATAACATTCTTGAATAATAACATAGTAATGGTAAAAATAATTTTTACAAATATTCAACATAGTATTTCAAATTCAATGAGATTGGACATTAATTAGAAACATTTACATAGAAGAATATGAAAAATGGGACGCCTGAAGACCAAATAAACATGTTTGTGGTGAAATCCATCGAAACGACCATGTTAGATGATAAGAAATCCCACAATATTGTAATATTTTCATTACTTTTTAATAAATAATTTTATAATGATTCGTTTGTGTTGAACTCTCTATGAGATGCTTATTTTATTAATCCCAAATCATTACTATATGTATAAACTTTAGACTTTCTGTTCAAATTGTTCTAAATGTGTTAATATTTGTCTAAATCATGTTTATACATGATTATCTATGTTAAGTTATGTATTAATAATTACCTGGAAGTATTTTGGACTGAATATACACTTTGTGAGAATTTCTTGTCTTGACCCACCGTAAGTTATATTCGGTCGCACCGATGATGAACGATCACACCAATGACGAACGGTCGCACTGATGATGAACAGTCACACCGATAGTGAATGGTCGCACTGATGCTGAACAGTCACACCGATGATGAATGGTCACATAGATGATGAACGGTCGCACCGATGATGAATGGTCTCACTGATGATGAACGGTCGCATCGATGATGAATGGTCGCACTAATGATGAATGGTCACACCGATAATAGGAATTGTTGCACCAATGACAACGGTCGCACTGATGGCTACCGAAGGTCTAATGAGACACTGATGCAGAG
Organism: Viscum album; assembly: GCA_963277665.1. NCBI lineage: Eukaryota > Viridiplantae > Streptophyta > Magnoliopsida > Santalales > Viscaceae > Viscum > Viscum album. The sequence goes on along the minus strand of OY728135.1, from coordinate 1,998,275,524 downwards.
ACAAAGATGATGAGACATGGATGTTGATGCTACCGAACCAATGCAGATTGAAAGTGACTCATTGATCTCATGACTCATCGATAGTCATGAAAACTGTTTGAATTTCTATAAATTATTATTTAATTCTAACAGTCATATTTGATGATCTTAATGTAATTAATGATATTTAATTTTAATTGTTGGCATGTCAGGAGACCGTACCTCGTACCTATGAAAAGGTAATCATTCCCATTGCCGGAGCTCGTGGGATAAAAGTAATATTGAGCTACAGTAAAAAAATGTCTGTGCATAAAGGAATAGAGAGATAATTCTTCCATTAATATGAAAAGGGAGAACACACGAAGAAGTTAAAGGGGGCATTTTCAAGATCCCAAAAGAAATCTCTTGTATGAAATCCAGCACTACAGAAGAACACACGAAGAAAACTGAAAATCATAGAACACACTCACTTGTGAAAGACATCAAGCTGAACCACGATACTCTGTTTTCATCAGAAAAACCACAGAAGGACTCAGAAGCATCTCTGCTAAATCCAACAAGTCCAGAACTGCACTGCCAATCACTAGAGCTTTCTAAACTCTGATATGTTCTATCTTAGTGTTTATTTTACTTAAATTTTTGAGAAATGTGTGTACTCTGGGCATCTTACACACACACTGACTCCTGTGCTGAACTGGAGGATATCAAAATCCTCAAAACTAATTTTTTTACTCTTGTTTACCAACGAAAACTGTGGAAGCTGTCCTTGTGTGGCCTAATCATTGATTTTCCCACGAAGAACAATGGTAGAGGTCCATGTGTGGCCTAGACAGTCTTGTACTGTTGTTAACCCCGATCCAGGGCGTGGATGAAATTTAAATAATTTTTTTGAGAGGGCTATGTATCGGCTTGAGACTGAACCTCTTTGTTATAAATGTTGTGCATTTTAATTTATGTCATAAATATACTATTTATTTCATATTCCACTGCTATTACTTTGAAATACAAATTTATTTTAAATTAACTTTGATAGTTAAATTAGCAAGTGTTTATACGTGTTGTAAACCTGTAGTTAGCTTCAAAACCAAATTTAATCTTGTGATTAAAATGACTAAGATCTAATCAATCTTTAAGAAGATAATTGAATATTTATAATCTGTATAAATTCAGTACACATTTAATTTGTATTCAAATTGGGGGATTTTATGAAAAATATTTTTAACAGAAATATTTATTGGTAATCAATTCACCCCCTCTTGAATGTCCACTCTGACCAACATTTGGAATCAGAGGTTGTTTTTATTAATACAAATTTCCAAAACATTCTGTTTGTTCAATTGTGATTTTAGTTGCATATTTAATGATCTTAAATTTCTTTTAGTTCTAAATTTTATCTCATTTAAACTATTTTCTAAAATCTAGTTATGGATTATAGACTAGAGGGTGCTGCTACTAACCAGCCACCTTTCTTCAGTGGCACCAATTATGCCTAGTGGAAACTGAGAACGAAAGTACATTTAAAGATTATGGGATTTGATATCTGGAAAACTATAGAAACTGAATATAAGATTCCATAAACTCAAAAAACTACTTGGGATGAAGATACTAAGACATCTTGCAATAATAATTGTAAAGCTATAAATGCTCCGTATTGTGCTTTAAGATATGAAGACTTCAATAGAATATCTACTTGTAGAAAAGCCTATGAAATATAGGATACTTTGAGTGTTTCTCATGAAGGAAAAACTAATGTTAAAGAAATGAGATTGAATACATATACTATAAATTATCATAATTTTAAAATGATGACTGATGAACTTATCTCTGACATGTGTCTCAGGTTCAATGAGATTTTCAATACAATGATATCTCTTAGAAGAGATGTCACTGCTAAGGAACAAATCATGAGTTTATTAAGATGTCTACCAGATCGATGGAGAGGCACTTCTGTCTCAATTATAGAATTGTGTGACATAAGCAAACTACCATTCAAGGAGCTTATTGGTAAGCTTATGATGTATGAAGAAGAACTCAAAGTGAACATAGAAGAAGATGATGAACTTAAAAAGAATTCTGTAGCTTTTAAAAATACTACTTTAAGGAGCAAGGACAAAGACAAAGTTCAAATACAAACTGAATGTTCAACAAGTGAAGATTCTGACTCTGACCGTGATGCAGAGTTATCTCAAATAGCAAGGAGATTCAAGAAGTTCTATAGGAAGAATAGATTCTTTATAAAATAAAACTATAAAGGAAATTATGAAAAAAAAGGTCACTAGAAGAAGTAATGGAAGAAAGCTAACAGGAATGATGAAGTTTTCACCTATGAATGCAAAAGGAAAGGTCACATTAAAGCAGACTATCCAAAATTAAAGTTCAAAGAAAAATATTACTATAAGGACAATAAGTACAAGAAAGCCTTGAAAGCTGCTTGGAGTGATTCAGAAGACATCACAAGTGAATCTAAAGTTTCTGATTTTGAAAATAATCATGTCAACATGTGCTTCATGACCAATACCTCGGAGGTACTTGTTTCCCCTATACTGAATGATTATTATTCAGGAAATGATTCTGAATCTGAAAACATTTCTAGTGAAGAATTATTTGAATATTGTAACATGATAGAAGAACCATGTAATGAACTGAAGGACAAGTATAAGTCATTAAAAAAACAGCATGCTCTCATTGCCAATGTTAAATCTACCTTTGATATATAAAAGGAAAAGAATGCTCAATTGATAAAGGAATATACTAAACTGAAAATGTCTTATGAGAAACTCAGAAAGGAATTAGAGAAATTCACAAATGGAAAGGATACTCTAACTCAAATGATAGGAAATAAAGTTTCACCAAAATATACTACTGGTTTGGGATACCAACCTGGAAAAAGACATCTTACTAAAACTAAATTTATTCCAATGTCTGGTCAAAATTTTGCTAATTCTAGTTCTAGAAATTCATATGCTTCAACTAGTTATCCATATGGTTATAGAACAAATAAAGTTTATCTTTCAAAATATTTTGATTCTGTAATTCTTATGAATCCCATAAGACAAATTTGGGTAGCAAAATCATTGATTGCTAACCTGTCTAGACCCAAGAAGATCTGGGTACCAAAGTCATTTTCCATCTAAATCTGTTTGGTAGGAAACATGTTTGAAGTGTTATCACAAGAAGGTATGGTACTTGGACAGTTGATGTTCAAGACACATGTCTAGAGATTATTGATTCTTTAAAATTTAAATAAAGATTTATGGACTCCATGTCACCTTTGATGATAATTTTACAAGAAAAATTATCGGTCTAGGCTAGATTGGTAAAACTGATTCAGTTTTGATTTCTAAAGTTTTATTTGTTTATGGACGTAAATAAAATCTTTTAATTTTTTATCAATTATGTGATTATGGTTTTAATTTTATGTTTGAAAATGATTCATGTAATGTTTTTAACTCTAAAATTGTTTTAGTATTTTCTACTTTACGAAATGAAAATGTTTATGCTGTTGATTTAAATTCATTAAATAAACAAAATGTTGCTTGTTTAAATGCTTTTCATAAAGAATCTTGGATGTGGCACAGAAGATTAGGACACTTCAACATCTATTCACTTAGAAAATTAACTAAGAAGAATTTGGTTAGAGACATACCTAAACATGAATTCCCAAATGAAAAAGATTGAAATCCCTTTCAAAAGGGAAAGCAATATAAATTTTCTTTTAAATCAAAGAATGAAGCTTCCACTTCTCAACCTCTTGAGTTGGTTCACATGGATTTATTTAGACCTTCTAGATTTTCTAGTCTATCTGGGAAGCACTATTTCTTTGACCTAGTAGATGAATTTTCTAGTTATACTTGGGTATACTTCTTAGCTCACAAAAGTGAAACTTGTAATTACTTCGTTAAATACTCTAATTTTGTAGAAAACCTTCTTGTACTTAAGATTAAAACTCCATGAAGTGATCATGGTCGTGAGTTTGAAAATCATGAGATTGAATCTTTTTTATCACACAATGGCTATAGTCACAACTTTTCTGCTCCTAGGACACCACAACAGAATGGTGTAATAGAAAGAAGAAATAAAACCCTTCACGAAATTACAAGAAACATTTTTAATGAGTATGAACTGCCTATTTATTTTTGGGCTGAAGTTGTGAATACAACATGTTATTTTATTAATAGAGTCTTAATTAGACCAGTTCTTAAGAAGACCCCATATTAAATATTGAATAATAGAAAACCCAAAGTTAGTTACGTTAGAGACTTTGGCAGCAATGTGTTTATTCTTAATAAAAAGGATAAGCTTGAAAAATTTTCTTCTAATAGTGATGAAGAAATTTTGCTTGGTTATTCGTTAACTAGAAAAGCATATAGAGTCTTTAATAAAAGAACCAAATGTGTGGAAGAATCTGTTCACATCATGTTTGATGAAACTGATCCACATGAGCCTAAAATCTCTCTTGAAAATTTTGAAGATGATTTGACTATTCTGGGCCTTAAGGATAAACTCAATGAACATGCTGTAAACATATCTAGTTCTGGACATTTTCCAGAATCTACTTCTATAGAACCCAAACGTGGATATGAACATGAAATTTCTAGTTCTACCTTTAGTAGATCAATTCGGATTCTATAGAATCATTCTTTAGATGCTATTGTTGTTAATCTTGATAGAGGGACACCGACTAGAGCTTCTCTATGAAACTTGGTTGAACATAAAGCCTTTCTATCACATCTAGAGCCTAAAAATGTCAATGATTCTATCAATGATGAATTTTGGGTAATGTCTATGAAAGAAGAGTTAAATAAATTTGAAATAAACAATGTTTAGAAATTAGTTGATGGACCCAAGAAAACATTGACAATAGGCAATAAATGGGTTTTTAGAAACAAATTTGATGAGTCAGAAAACATGGTTAGAAACTAAGCTAGGATAGTTACACAAGGATATAGTCAAGAGGAAGTTATAGACTCTGAGGAAACCATTTCATCTGTAGCTAGATTAGAAGCTATTAGAATTATACTTGCCTATGCTGCTCATCAGAATTTCAAGTTATATCAAATGGATGTTAAAAGTAATTTTCTAAATGGTTTTATTGTCAAATATTTTCTTGTTGAACAACCACCTGGATATACTAATCCTCATTTTCCAAATCGAGTTTTTAATCTTTCTAAATCTTTATATGGCTTAAAACAATCTCCAAGAGCTTGGTATGATAGACTTAATAATTGTTTTATTTCAAAAAGTTTTACTAATGGGATTGCTGATCCAACCCTTTTTATTAAAAGAATTTCTAAAGATGTATTAATAGTACAAACCTATGTTAATGATATTATTTTTGAATCTTCTAAACACTCTTTATGTACTGATTTTTCAAAGAGAATGCAAAATGAATTTGAAATTATTTTAATGGGAGAACTCAAATATTTTCTTAGATTTAATGTCTTCCAAAATGAAAATGGTATTATTTTGAATCATAGAAAATATAAAATGGAACATTTAAATTTTTTTGGTTTAGATATAATTAAGGAAAGTTATACTCCTATGAGTACAGTTTGGAAATTGGATACAGATGAAACTGGGAAACCAGGGGATCAAACACATTAGAGAGGTATTATTGGAAGCTTACTTTACCTTACTGCTAGTCGACTAGATATTATGTTTAGTGTGTGTATGTCTACAAGATTTCAAGCTAATCAAAATGAATCTCATTTACTTGCTGTTAAAATAATTCTTAAGTATCTTAAACACACTGTAAACATAGGTTTATTTTACCCAAAAGGACAATCCTTTGAGTTAATGAGTTATTCAGATGCTGACTTTTCTGGTTGAAAGTTGGATAGAAAAAGTGCATCTGGAACATTTCATTTATTGGGAAAATCCTTAGTATATCGGGGTAGTAAAAAGCAGAATTATGTAGCTTTGTCTACTGCTGAAGGAGAGTACATAGCTGCTGGTAGTAGCTGTGCACAAATTCTGTGGATGAAACACACTCTTTTGGACTATGAATATGATTTTAAGCATGCTTATATCAACTATGACAACACAAGTGCAATTAAAATTTCAAAGAACCTTTTGTATCACACTATAACAAAACACATTGATGTCAGACATCACTTTTTGAGATATCACTACCAAAAAGATGATATTACTCTTGAGTTTATAGGTATTGAACATCAATTAGCTGACATTTTCAACAAGCCCTTATGTTTTGAAAGGATAGACTCGATTAAACAAGAGTTAGGTAAGATAGATATGTGAATCTGATCTATCAAACCGATCTGTCAAACCTATCTATCAAACCGATCTATCAAACCGATATGTCAAACCAATCTGTCAAACCGATCTGTCAAACCGATCTGTCAAACCAATATGTCAAACTGATCTATCAAGTCTATTAGTGCTATCAATTGGGTTGTACTATTTTTATAAAATAAATTAAAAGAAAATTATAATCATTATTTTCTGTTTAAAACGATGATGTTTTACACAATCGATATTTTATTATATTGTAACCCTAAATGATACAAATAATGACATGTGGCTATTTCATTCTCTAAATAATGTTGACCTTCCATTTCCCACTGAACTCTCTCTTCTCTTCTCTGTAACCCAATCCTTATGAATATTTTAAAGCCTCTCCATTTTCTCAATCCTCATAATGGTCAAGAAAAAGAGGCAGGGCAAGGAATCTGAAGGAACATCACCATTCAAGCATGCTCGAGGTGAGTCAAGTAGTACGACGCAGAGGTATGTGATCTCGGATCTAGAAGAATGACAAGTTCTAGCTGAAAAGGAAATATGTTCATAATGGGTATTATCAAGAAAATCCATTCTCTTGAAAGTGTGGGAAACACAATGCTGGAAGGAGTGGTTCTGTAATAATGATAGAATCTTTTACCTGAAGAAGGTGCAGGAGTTCTATTTGAACCTAGATATAGTATTGGATAGAGTAGAGGCTGTGATATTGTCTTCTATAGTAAAAGGGAAAATATCACTTTTTCATCAAAACAATGGGTACGTGTCTAGGGGTACCGCATAATGGAAGATACGAGGACTATTCTGGTAATATTCCTCCCACAAATGATTAATTTTCTTATGAGCTAGCCCTGGAGATTTTGAATGGAATGTCCAAATCATGAAGGATAACTGCTGCTGAGTTGGATGGTGAGAATCGAATCCTGTTTAAATTTATTCAACATCAAATATGTCTGAGAAAAGGTGATTTTGATAGAGTTAAGTATCATGATGTTATTCTGCTATTCCTTTTGTTGAATGGTGTAATGATCAATCTGTGTAGATATTTTGCTAAGAATATTGTTGAGATGTTAAAACCTTCAAAGAAATCTACTACTCAGTTTTATTCTAAACATATTTTTTCCATGGGAAATTATTAGGCTGTGTGGATGATGGAGAAGAGTGTATCTCATAAATTAGCTTTTGTTTCAACAATGTTATTTGTCAGAGGATGAAAATCAACTGGAAACCGTGGAATAATTCTTGGGTTTCGGATGAAGAAATGTTATATGAATACTTCAATCCTACAGATTATCCAAGGAGACCAAAAGAGATAAAAGATCCATGTTTGAAACATGGAGAGGAAGTGATTTATTTGGATGAAGAAGAGGAAGCGGTTTTTCATAAAGAAACTGGTGCATCTAGTATGAAAGGAATATAAGAAGTAGAAGAAGCTGATGATAATATGAATGCTGAAGAAGAGGCTGAATCATCTCCTGATGAGAGGAGTGATCTTGATACTATTAGCCCGAAGAAAAGAAGGATGGAATTAGTTTTTGCCTACCCTCCTCTAAAATTACCAGAGATTGAACCTTTTTTGGATGATGAATAAGAAGGTCATTTTGATGAATAAACTTCTAAGGAGTATGAATCTGGAAGTACATATATTTCAGGTGGGATATCAGTTAATGATGATAATGATGATAATGATGAATTTGATGCTGAAGGTGATGGTGGAAGTGGTGGCAGAGATAGTAGTGGTGGTGATGCCGATGATGCTGATACACGACCTGTAGAAGGTATGAATATGACTCAAGATTATCATCAACTACAGCCAATTGAGCAAGAAAATGTTCCTGAGGCTAAGAGGTCAGAACAGTTGGAGAGTGATGGGGACTGGGAAGTCCTTCCTAAAAATTCTGGACGAGCTCAGTTTGTGAAACCTATGTACCCTTCATGCAAAGATGCATGGAAAGAACATCTAGGTATTGCTGTTCGGGTATTAGATTACCTAGAGGAAGAGGAAGGTGTAGAAGTGGATCTTGTAGGCATAAGTGATTCAGTTAAGGCTTAATTAGTTGCCGAGTTTTTGCAAAGAACTGATGTCAAACCTGATCCTTCAGTGTCTCAAGGTAGACCTGATCCGGCAGTTGCTCAGTCAGACTTTGATAGATTCAAGGTTGAATTGATTCAAGTTGTTAGGTAGACTGTGAAATATGAGTTCTCTCATATTCCTGCTCCTCCTACTATGACTTTATCTGATGCTTCTATGGATGATTTGGATCAAAGAGTGGTAATATTTATCAAACCAGACCTGTGCAATTATAGTTAGTCAGTTGGGAGGCACATTACCTTAATGAATCAAACACTCACGGTGTTAGGAAGAAATATTTCTTCTCTCTCAGGTGAGTTTATAACAACTATATCTGGTATGATGGATGTTTTAAGAAATATAATAAAACATTTGAAGAAAGAATATTTGAGGAAGTTAAAAGGTGAGATCACTTAAATTGTTTCTCAGGCTGGCAATGGCAAGGTGACAAAGATCACTGGTCATGAATTAGATACTATAATAGATGTTGTTCGAGAAGAGCTGGCAGCTCATGGGAAGATTTCGGATTTAGATTCTCTGAAAAAGATGAAAGAGCATAGTGATCATATTCCTAGGATGGTGTAATTGTATTCAACCAATGATACCAAGGCTCAAAAAGAGATTAAGGAGAAAGTGGATCATTATTTCTCTAAGATCCACACAAATCATGAGTTGAATAATAATTTTAATGTACTGGATGATAATTTGAGGCTCCCTCTAGTGACTCAAGCTTCTAAAGCTCCAGTTCAGCAGTTAAAAGATTTTACCACCACTTTAGAAAATTTCATGCTGAATAAGGATGATTTTGAAAAGACTATGGAGTACGGTAGAGAAGTCATTCAGGACTTCATAATTTTTCTCAAACCCTACCTTCATGTGCAAGCTAAGGCCATTGTTTTTTCAACTGTGGAGTCTCTACAATCATCAGATGTTGCTCTTGGTTAGATGTATGTTTATCAAGCGCTCTCCAGTATTCAACCAATCTTTCAACAACAACCTCCAGAATGACTTTCTCTATAGCAGGTGACCTTGGAACCCACAATTCGTCAATCTCGAGTTGTCCTTCCTCCTTTTTCCATCCAGCCCATTCATCCTTCCACCCAACCATCGTCTGGACCATCCATTCCTCCCACCGCTAAAGGAAAATATCCCTTGCAACCCAAGAAATAGATGTTTCAATCAATTTTTGATAGGTTGTCTATTTCTTGTACATTTTACTTGTGTCTATGATGTTTCTCATAACATTCAAACATTCTTTTTCTATGAAATCTTCTTTCTTATCTTCCCTCTGTATTTTCTTTGATAATACCAAAGGGGGAGAAGTTAGGGAGAAATTAGGAAGCTCATACATATGTGTGGGTGAACTGAATGTGCATATGAGCCAGCATTACAATATGCATGCATACAGAAGATAAAAATGACTTATCCGACTTGTATTGTATGGGGTGGATGAATCAGTTCTCCAAGTTCTATTTGCTATTCTAATCCTGTTTTATCTTTTGGGATTTAATATTTTTTATAGGGGGAGCATACTGAATGACCTACTATATTCTCTCTTCCGTGTGCCATTGATTTGTGATTATCAAAAAGGGGGAGATTGTTGACCTCACTGTGAGATGGTTATTTTAATAATCCCAAATTATTACTATATATATGACACATTAGTACTTCTGGTCAAATTGTTCTAAATGTGTTTATATTTGTTTAAATCATGTTTATAAATGTTTATCTATGTTACGTTATGTATTACTAGTGACCTGGAGGTATTCTGGACTGAACAGACACTTTGTGAGATTTTTTTGTCTTGACCCACCGTTAGTTATATTCAGTTGCACTGATGACGAACGGTCGCACAGATGATGAACGGTTGCACCGATGATGAACGGTCGCACCGAAGATGAAAAGTCGCACCGATGATGAATGCTCACACTGATGATGAACGTTTGCACTGATGATGAATGGTCGCACTGATGATGAATAGTCACACCGGTGATGAAAGGTCACACTAATAATGAACGGTTGCACCGATGATGAACAGTCGCATCGATGATGAATTGTCGCACTGATGATGAATGGTCACACCGATAATTGGAACTTTCGCACCAATGACAACGGTCGCACCAATATCTCCTGAAGGACTAATGGGAAACCAATGCGGAGACACCGATGCTGAGACACCCATGCTAATGCTACCGAACCGATGCAGATTCAAAGTGACTCACCGATCTCATGACTCACTGATAGTCATGAAAAATGTTTGAATTTATATAAATTATTATATAATTATAACGGTCATATTTGATGATTTTAATGTAATTAATGATATTTAATGTTAGTTGTTGTCATGTCAGGTGATCGTACCTCGTACCTATGAAATGGTAATAATTCCCATTGCCAGAGCTCGTGGGAGAAAAGGAAAATTGAGCTGTAGTAAAAATGCATGTGCAAAAAGGCATAGAGAGAGAATTCTTCCATGAATACAAAAAGGGAGAACTCAAGAAGAAGTTAAAGGGGGAATTTTGAAGATCTCAAAAGAACTCTCGTGTATGCAATCCAGCATTGCTGAAGAATACACGAAGAACATTGGAAATCAGAGAACACACTCACTTGTGAAGGACATAAAGTTGAACCACGATACTCTGTTTTCAACAGCAAAACCACAGAAGGACTCAGAAGCATCTCTACTAAATACAACGAGTCTAGAGCTGCACTTCCAATCACTAGAGCTTTCTAAACTCTGATACATTTTCTCTTAGTGATTATTTTACATACATTTTTGAGCTATGTGTGTACTCATTACATCTTACACACACACAGACTCATGTGCTGAACTGGAGGATATCAAAATCCTCAAACCAAATTTTTTTACTATTGTTTACCCACGAAGACTGTGAAATAGTTCCTTGTTTGGCCTGGTTATTGTTTTTGTTTCCCATTAAGAACTGTGGTAGAGGTCCATGTGTGGCCTGTACAGTCATGTACTGTTGTTAACCCTGATCCAGGGTGTGGATCAAATTTATATAAATTTTTTGAGAGGACTAAGACTCGGCTTGAGACTGAGCCTCTTGGTTATATATGTTGTGCATTTTAATTTAAGTCATAAATATACTATTTATTTCATATTCCGCTACTATTACTTTGAAATACAAATCAATTTAAAAGTCACTTTGATAGTTAAATTCTCAAGTGTTTATACTTGTTGTAAACCACTAAGTTAGATTCAAAAGCTAATTTAATCCTATGATTAAATTGATTGAGATCTAATCAATCTTTAAGAAGCTAATTGAACATTTACAATCTGTATAAGTTCACTACACTTTAACTCTGTTTTCAAATTGGGGATTTTTAAGACAAATATTTTTAACAAAATTTTTTATTGGTACTGAATTCACCCCTATTGAGTATCCGCTCCTACCAACAGTTTGATTTAGGTTCTACACATTGATTTATTTTTTATAAATATACTGTTAAAATATAAATTTCATCTCAAGATATGATGTATAGAGTAATGGGAAAACCAAATAGCTATTGTAAAAAATCATCACTAATTTACAAACAACATAATATTGTCATCTATGGAAGCTTTTTAAATGAAACCATTTTCAATTACCAAATAATAAATTTGATGTTAATATAGGTATTTATATGTTTATATTTACCATGAAATAATATAATATAGGTGAAAAAAATTAAATTCTTTAATGAGTATCATTTTATATATATAAATGAATTGATACAATTGAAAACATATCAAGAATATGATAAACTACTGTGAAATAGAAAATAATGTCACATTTTTCAGGTTGATGAAACTTAGATTGCTATTCTGATTAATGATTTTTCATTATTAAATGAATACCTATTACAAAAAAAAATCTAGTAATATAGAACTATTGTTTAATTTATTTCGTTTGACGAGAAAAAAACATATTAATAATAAGTTATCATGTAATTTATTAGCCATGGAGGTCAATATATATATATATGATTTCCATTATACATTGGTAATAAAATATAAACACAAGAAATAAAAATATTTTTCATCCTTGAAATAATTCAATGATTTCACCATTATAACCTATGAAAAGAAGAAAATAACGGTTAACTATAATTACCTTTATGTTTAATGTACAATGTATTCCTACATGACATATTAAGGCATAATCATAATGGTAAGGTAAAAACTAAAAACACAATCCATTTAATAAATAACTAATAAATAAATGAATTTATTGATTTTTTCAATGTAGTAATGTGATGGAAACTAATAAGTAATTTTCAATTATATAAATGAATATTGTTGGATTTATTCACCTTAAAAATCATGATATATTTTGGAAAAACTTTTCACTATCAAAATATAATAATATGTGTAAAGTTCAATTTATTTCAGAAAACTAATTTTTCTCATCATAACTCTCACATCATCGAGTGGTTATAAAATTATAAACCCCACCAATCCCTACATGTCTCTTGAATTCATCAAATATTGAATGATTGACTTATTTTGTGAACAATTTACATTATCTTCATATATAAGTATTTATTAATTAATACAAATTACTAGTAATTTCCAAGATAAAAAATAGCATTCATTATAGACAATTATTTGTAAAAATGGTATATGGTTTAGATAATAAACATATCCATGATACGAGTTATATGGATACTAAGTGGAAATTGAATTTCCATAGAATCATTATCATATAAACATCAATGACCTGAAAATAATAATTTTATTGATTATTAAGAGGCCGAAAGGCCAGACAAAACAAGAGTTATGGGGTCGAAAGTAATAGAGACCAATAACATCATTGACATAAACATTTTTTTACTATTATGGGGTTAATATAGTTAAAACAAATTGACATAATACACAATATGGAACATCGTTAATTTTTACAACCATATAAAATTCATTTTTCATAATCTAATTTTTATTACTTTTAAATCATTTAATCAAATATTATTTGTTATAAAATATTATCTATTTAAATGCTTGACTATTAGTGAAATTTCAAATGTAAAACTAAAATAAAATAATTAAATTAGAGTTAATTTTATCCAATCCTTCATTATATATAATAATTAACTAAAAAATTAATAGAACACAAAAACACATGAAAATAATACCATTTTTAAATTTTACAAATCACTTCTATGGATTTTTTACATCTTGTTTAGAAACTATGTAAGTGCTTTCTAGAAATTTAAGTCAATAGATTCTTTATAAATGTTTAAAATAACATATAATGATAAAAAATCATTTACCAAAAAAATTATATTTTCTAACAGAACATATCATTATTTTGTCCCTCTTTCAAAAATATAATGATAATAATACAATGAGAGTAATGGTATTGACTTTTTTTATATAAACTAAAATTTTGGGGTTAAAATAAAATTATAATTGAAAAGAATATATATTAGTATTTTGGATGTTTAGATTTTATATATTCTAATAAAACATTATTAAGGAAACTTGCAAGATCATTCATTAATCATTTTCATTTTGATATTAATCTCTATTACGCTATATACTAATAACTTTTGTAATAAATTTAATAATGTTTCAATTCATATTTTCTAAAAAATGACATATTAACCAAAGTTTTCCCTCAAAATTACAAATTAGGACTTAATTAGTAAGGATTCTTGTTATAAAAGTCATTTGAAATAATTTTTATTGAAATTTATTTAATATATTGTAAAATAGTTTTTAGAAAAAGATATTTCGAAGAAAACAATTAACCTATATTAAAATATGGTATAATGATGAATCAAATTATGTTAATTATATTATAAAAAATGTTAATTATTAATCACTGATTTTAAATTTTAATCATAATTTGATTTATAATATGGTGAAAATGATTGTTTTAAAAAAACTCGGAATTTTACACTATTCTCTAAAAACCAATATTTTCTTACAAAAGTCTCCCTAATATAACTTAAATATAATTATTCTTGAAAAAATAATACAATTTCATATTATAAATTTATTATCTACAGAGAAAATCATTATATTATTTTATAAATGAAATCTATAAAAATAAAATATGATGAAAGAATACTTTTTAATAATAAAACGACATTAATAAAAAAATAAATATTATTTGAACTGAATTATTCAAAATATGTGTAATATGTATGAAAATAATGTACTTACAAATTTATTGATTTCAATTCATACACAAAAATTTTATGCCTTGGTAATATGAATCATTTTTAGATAACGAAATTTTGTGGTATTTTCAACTTCGCAATGAATGCTATTCATGTTATCAAACAAAATGTTCTTAATTTTTTTGAATATATTAATTATTCCCCCAATAGAATGTTCATCACTTATATTTTCATGAATGTTAACATTTAATCTTGTGTGTGTTGTTCTTATTCCCGAAATCTTTATGTAACCACATTGATTCTTCAATTTTATGATTTACTCAATTTATATTTACATGTTATGTTATCCAATTCATTAACACATTCTATATTTTCTCAATAATACTTAAAGGATATTCATAGAATAGTACATATAGATCAATATATATTTCTTCTATGCTGATTATATTTCTTGTATATATAAAATAATTCCATAGCAGATATACTTCCAATATATCATGTACTTTAGAGAGTCTTGGAAACATTTCCAATTGATAAGACACTATATTAAAAATAACAAGAATATAACAAGGTATGACCTTTTTGGGGAATTGTTTTACCTTAATAATTTAACTTATAAAACCTTTCCCAAATGAATCATTCCAAAAAAACATTATCCAACGCATTAAATTACCAATCATTCCTATAGTTATTAGAATGGCTAGTTTTCCTTCTTTCAGCATCTTTAATATGACTCTAAATAACCTTTATATTTGATGTTGTCTCCTCAATAATATTTGGAACAAGAAGTATTATTACACCAAATTTTTATTGATAAGATGGTTTATAATGTCTATTTTCATATAATTCTTCATACGACAGAACATGAAATATATTTTGAAATATATTATTATTATAAAAAACATCCATTTTTAAATATTGAACCCTATACCTTGAATTTATAGTTATACTATCCTAAATTTTTTTAATAATGATTATATAGTATATATAGACTATAGATTAGTTTTAATGTAATAAGTAGTTCTCAAATGAGGTAATATATCTAGATCCATCTAAAAATTATCTGGATTTTACATTTAATTTTTCAATCACGATTATACAATATTGAAAGAATCGAACCTTGATATATTAAAACATCATTAATATGGACCATATAAATGTTTCCATTTGAAAAATATATTAATATAGTAATTAAATTATATAAATTTGTAATGGTATCTTTAATAACCCATAATGTATTATTTTGCTGTTATTTTTTGTTAATCATAGACCAAAATCCACTGTAATGTGAATTCTCAATAGAGGAATGTGTACAGTTTTTGTGATTCTTCTAGTATATTTCCTATAAACCATTGAATGTTGAAAAACCAAATATTTTTTTATAATCATAAATTTCATGGTTTTTATTAGCCCAACAAAATGTCCCTATAAATATCTCTATATCATGGAAAAGATGGGGTGAACATATCAATTCGATACATGATTATCATCTAGAAATTCCATTTTTAACTTATGATTTAAATGTATACATATACATTATCTAAATTTCATAATTACATGTTAATATATAAAGTCTTCCAATTTTCCATAATTCATTGCATTAATTTTTTTTGTAAACTCATATCACGAGTTTGAAAACACATTTTTTCTAATACTTGATGTTTTGGAAATTATTTTAATATTATGTGATGTTTCCCCATATATTATAATTTACATACATATCCATACTAAATAATTTAACATTTGATCCCTCTCAATAAATATTATTACTAATACTCCATGATCATTCAAGCACAATGAATCTTGAGGGTTATTTTCATTATATTAATGTTAATGTGTTGAGAAAGGATAATCATTGAGTAGATTTAGCCAGACCATTTCTTCTTGTTGCTCTATTTTTTTCTGGGAAATGATATATTAAATATATTATTATATGTTTACATTTATCATTTTTATCCATTAAGAAAATTTATCCATATCTTTAAGTAAATGATAAAATTTTACAACTCATTATTATAGTTTTTGTAGTTCTTTTAATGTGTTATTAAATGCATTGATGAATATTTAATAGCATTATCATTTGGAAGATGGATATATCCACATACCGTCTTTGAATAAAAAATATATACAAAAAATCAATCATTTATGGGTGGAAGATTCAATGCCATAACATTCTCCAATTCAATTATCAATTAATAAAATAATTTGTCACATTTATATATTAATATTATCTTACCATCCCTAATAGTAGTATTTGATTACATGTTTTCTAATAGTGTATAATTTTGATGAATTTGTTGATAGTAACATACCATACCAAGGAATATATGTACATATGTTATTTTTTATGGTTAATTGAATTTTATGACTTCATTTTTTCATTTATGGGTGAACTAATATTTCATATTTTGAGACAATATTTCAAATAAATGAAACATCTCACAGTATGTATTTACACTCTCTAAAATTATTTTATAACAAATTTACACTAAGAGTGTCTTGGATAACCATAAAATTAATCTAATTATAATTATATATTTTGGAGTACAGAAATAATCAATATATACAAAATAAATATACCAAAAAATTATTTTAATAATCTATTCATTAGATGCATAAAAATTTAGGGAGTATGACTGATTCGAAATGGAATTATTGTAATGTTGTATTCCCCAAACCTTACTCGAAATATATTCTTTATATTTTCTTCTTTAATTACCCAAAATTTATGATACAAAAAATGAATTTAAATTGTTGAGAATTATTTTTCTCTATGAAAGAGTCGAAATAATATTTCAATATGGAGAAGATGATCCTTTTTTCAAGAAATATTATCGATCTACCTATAATTAATTCCCATAGTCAAAGATCTATATTTTCTATTAACAAGAATAATAGATTCTAAATAACATTATACACAATGTCATATAAGTCCCTTTTTCTGAAACTTCTGTTAATTTTTTAAGTTTAAATATTATAATAGTGTCCTTTTAGAAGGAGTATTTGATATTTGATATAGGTCATTACACGTGGACTAATAGAATGGAAAACTCAACATCAAATTTTAATAGATGTGATGGTAATACATAAGGAATGAAATTAATATATTACTATAAATTATTTCATGATCAATTATAGAATCACATTTCCATCTATTGAATTTTTATTTATGTCATCCAAAATAATATCAGTAAAAATGGGTATTGTAGGGGGATCTAGAGGTAAACTGGGTGATCAATTATCTTATATGATTATATAAAATTATATATCCACATCATGGAATAAAATTTCCTACAATTTTTAATAATTATTTCTATATAATTTCATATAAAATTAATTAACTAGGTTATATATTAAATAACCATATATATTACATTAAAATATAATCACTGGTCTCATTTATATATCCTAATGGGAACTCACTAAAACATACTTATAGTGGTGTGATGTCAAAAAGGATTTGTTACTGGAAACTCATTTCTTATGATTATATAGAAATATTTAAATTTCCTTGCAAAATGAAAGATATAAATTATTGTAAAGAACCAAAATAAATTAAAAAATTAAATATATTTGAGGATATGATTAATTTACCTTCCAAAAATCAATTACAATCAACAATATTAGATTTAGTAATTATATAATTATGTAATTCACCACTCAGACCCATATTTGGTACATTTACTTGGATTTTGAAGCATTTGTGTAAATATTTCCCCATTTCACTATATATGATATAGTAAAAGTCATTAATTTTATTCTTCCCCTTAAATTCATTATATATTTATAAATTTTATATACTCTTATAAAAAACTCAGATTCCTATTATTCATATTCTAGAATGATTCATTCAATAATTTTAACTTGATGTGAAACACAATGTTCCCTTATACTTCTTTAATAGTGTATATTTTCATAGTTCTCATAAAACATCTTATACTACGGATTGTTCATGATTATATTAGTTAAAGGAATTACCTAGTCTTTTTTGTTAAAATATAACATTACCTCTTCATAATAAGATATTGTTTTAGTAAGTCGTTTCTAAAAAAGGTTTAGATGAAAGCCTTCAATGATTTGATCACGATATATCTCTGGATTGCAAATATAATCCATAAAATAAATGGAAATTATTGAAAAGGTATGTTAATACACTTCAAACCATTTTCCATAATATTATTATATGAAGTGTAATATTATCAACTATATATTTTTCTACCATGGTAATATTTATTTCAGTATATTACCTTAAAAGCTCAGGAGTCCATATATATATTTCTTCTTCCTCCATAGTATTTTGATAATTAGACACCATTGACTAGAAACCCCTATAAGAAAACACATTTAGAAAATAACCATATAACTTTAATTATATACAATGTGATAAATACCTTTTCAATTAATATTACCCATCATTCAGTAATATTGGGATTAATAGTTCCACAAAAAGAGAGATTCTTCTCTCAAAGGAAACTATGCAATATATGTGTATCATGATATGGAATATTATGATTTTTTTATTCAATGTAATTAGAAATCACATAGTTTATCTTCATTAATATTGTCATGGTTGACCTTGCTCCAATAACAACAATATTGGATTTCATAGTTGGGTAATACCTATAATAAAAGCTAGAATTAATTCTCAATATTTGTTCACTCACAAATAATAAATAATGGAACACACATATTTTCCTCACAATGATCTTGAATATTTATCCATAAAATGAAAAAAATCTAATATGTCATAAAATACTATAATATATTATGACAATTTTCATATTATAAATGTTCAATGAAAATATAGTTCACAAGGTTTCTAATAAACATTCCTTGATAACGACGGTTATAGTGTCGTCACCATTATCCCCAACCTTGTTTCTACTAAATTACATTATCATAAGAACAAGGAATATAATTTCAATGGACCGAATAGTTTATTATATTTACAGACCCCTCAAAAATAATGATACAATTTTTACAGTAGGAATAAAATATAAACATAAAAAAAGTAAATATTCCTCATCCTGGATTCTCATTCAAAACATTATTCTACATAATACTGGAATGGAAATAGTAATAAATTGAGATCAAATTATTAGTATGTTTTATATAAATTCTAATGTTTCATGAATACATTTCTAATAATAAACATTGGATGGTAAATAATATAAAACACATTCCATTTAATTAATAACTTAGTACAAAATATATCCATTTGCAATTTCATTATAGTTATATCATTGATAAAATTAATTGAATTGTCAATTATTGAAATTCATATTACATCACTTCATGATATTTTATATCACGATATATCTAAATTTAATCCCATGCAAAATGATCTATTAAGAAAAATTAATAATAAATTAAATGTGGAAAACTTATTTGTCTCATAAGACCTGTCGATACATTGAAGAGATATATAATTCTAGGATCTATCCATTACTTCACATCAAATTCATTATTTATATATCATGTATAAATTTTAATTCACAGTGAATATAAAATATATCCAAATATCAACAATAGGTAAGGATGGGGGATTATGACTAATTTTGGAGTCACTCAAAAAACAGCAAATATAAAATGATTTACATTGAAATGGAATATGATTTATGAAATAAGAATATCAATGATAAAAAATTTGGAAATTTATGTCTAAATAAATATACCATGAATAATTTTCATAAACATAATAAATGGGAAGTATTTCCACTATATAAAAAAATATGTGAATAATATTAAAATAAGAAATATTAAATGAAAATTTGGATGGAATCCATTCCTAATGTTTATCATTTGTTGAAAATATATTAACATACTTTATAACAAAAGTTTTTTTTATAATTATGTACCAAAACAATAATCCTATTTATTATATAATACATGATCCATTTATAACATTTAATCACAAACTTGTTAACAATATTTTACTATAATTATTATTTTTGGTGCTAAATTAATTATTTTTATTTTATTTTTGGATTTGGTTGTACCACATAATTTATATTTATTAGGGTCCCATCATATTAAAAATCATATTAATGGTATAAATATAATATATATTTAATATTTTTTCCTTTAGTGTCATACATAAATGTTGGAGTGAGAAAAATGAATACATCATTTATTGTTACAATATGTAATACATATGGACTACACCAATTTTCATATTTTGATGGATGAAATGAAAGAAAGTTGGGTAAAAATTAATAATTCACGAATTATTATCATATCATATAATTCATATATAATCATTAAATGTATCATTATCACCATCAGAATAAAGAATAAATGGAAAATATATGACATGGCTTCTTGGAGGGGGTAATCCACATATGCACATGAGTGATGCTATCATTTTCCCTGAAATTTGATGGTACGAAGATATATATATATATTATAATAATTTAAAAACCTATTTAAATCATTAAAAAAATATACAATTATTATTTACATCATTTTAACCATCTCTATAATTTAAAAAATAATAAATAATTACACCACCATTTGGATACAGGTTGTCACACAAAATCCATGTCTTTTTTCTCATAGGAGGGAAAATAAAGGGAATATAGTCTTCTAATAATTTAAAATTTATTAAAATATTGATGAATTTTTTTATATATTAGGATTAAAAAAACATTACGATAATTTAGTTGAAAAAATAAACATCAAAGGGTATGTAAAGACAATTCCCACATCTTCAATTGGAATTATTTTTATTTCAACTTAAAGAATGTATTTTCTATATATCGGAAGAGATATAACCCCTCGAATGTCAGTAATGGCATTGATAAAAATAATAATATTATTTTATTCATGGTATATTATTAATTATTGTTTAAATATTAGAAAGTATTGGTGTCCCATTATAATTTTAGGGTGGTGAATTATTGGAATTATATTTTTAATTCATTTAAAATAAATTATGTTTCATGTCAACATATATAAATAAAGTGAATATTAACAGAAAATTGATTTTGAGTAAAAATCCTCTCATTATTTTTTTATATTATCGTATCACATTTTTATTCTTTTTTTATCCATTAGTTAACCCTTTTCACAATTATAGTGGTATCAATGTTTTTTCTTCTTAAGGGATTAATATAGTGAAATTAAAATCAGAAAGACCCATAAATGGACAATGAGAAATTTTTGAAACCATATTCCATTCATTTGGATAATTTAATTTTTTAATAAATTTAAAATCATCTGATAAAATATTATTTATTATAAAATATCTTTAATTTCAATTATTGAACTAGTCATTTAATATGACTTTTTCATCTGCTTTTAAACAATTTAAGAATAATTATATACATAAAACCACTATTATATTTAATTTTAATATATAAAAACTTTGTAACATAATATAAAAATCTTATAGTATTGTTTTTAGATTGATTAAATGTTTTATTGAATATTTTACCTCATGTAGAACCAATGTGTTAGTGTTTTTTATGCAGTTAATGAAATTTTTTATTCACTAAATAATAATAATAAATTACTATACTGAAAATAATTAATTTATATTTAAAATTAATATTTATAGAGGATCATATCCTCTATTTAACTATATATAAAAAAACTCATTGATAATAGTACAAAGAGAATGGATTTTAAACATTCAATATATATATTAAAATTAATGGTGAAAGTAATGACCAAATTACAACAACATTATTTATATTAATCATATAAATTATTATCAATATGAAATAATCATATTATAAAATTAATACCATAGTGAGGGTCATTATTTAGTTTATTTTATTTTATTTTTATATTTAATTACAAAAATTTACTATTAACCGCGATAAAAATATTACTAAAGATAGAATTAAAAATGTATGAAATTAAAATCTAAATGTTTAAAAAATATATAACTCATTCATAAAAATATATTATTCATTTTCATGATTAAATTCATATAATTGGGTTAAATTTTATTAAATATAATATTGTTGAAAACAAATAAAAATATTTTCTAGATAATCTCATCTTTAAACCCAAAAATATACTTATACCAAAATTAAGAAAAATATTTATTCAAATGATTATAATTTCACTACATATTGTTAAATAATAATTTTTCATAATTTTTCATTTTCCTTTCCAGATTATAATTCAATATTAATGGGAAATTTAAAATTTTAAAAAATTATTATTTTTTTATATTTTCTAAAAATTCTAACATTTCTAAAAAATAAAAAAATGACCATAATTTATATTTTCTATTATAATTAAAAAATAATTTTAATTACATCTATTATTTAATCTAAAATGTGATATAATCTGACAATTTATTTTCTCTTAGAAAAGAAATTATTTCTTTAATAAATTGTGTTTTGAATAATTAAATGACATTACAAAAAAATATTTGTTTATTTCCTAATAATTATTAAATATATTTTTATTTATTTTTATCTTAACATATTTTTTATAATGTTTTTATTTACATTCATACCATCCAATATAATGGCTAATTTATAACTATCATATTTAAATTATAATATATTTTGGTTTGTTTTATTTCGGTGATGTGTTTTGTATATGATATAAAAGAAAATTGTTCATAAAAAATAAGGATATTAAAATATATTTTTTCCCTTATGTTTTTTCTTGTATTATATATTTTAGTGATATTAATATTACAATAAACATACCGATTGATGTTAATCTATTTTCAAATCACTCTTATGGAATGGATCATGTAGAACATCTATGATTTAATATTATGTTGTTGAAATTTCATGATAAATATAACACTCATCGGGGATATTCAACACAGACTTCTCTATTTATATTAATTTAAAAAATAGGGTTCCATAATTAAGTCCATTAATTGTTAATAATTTAATAAAATCACTATTAAAAATATGTATGTATTTCCTCATATAGTTTACATATTTGATCATCTCATGGGAGTAATATTTTTTTTAAATGAAAATATCAGATCCAAATAGCACCATCATAAGGTGAAGCAAGATGAATTCCATAAGAAAATGTCTAATGAAAAGTATGATATTTAAGAGTTTTAGATATTTCCATTGGGATGGGAAATTCAATAACTATTTTCATGAATTTGTTATAGTTTTTTTGATAATCATTTTTTTATTTTTGATTCATTATTTTATGATATTATTATATCATTAAATAAATATAATGAGGATGATGGAATCTTTCTAACGATTATTCTAAAAAACTTAATTAAATTATATAATATGGAAAATTTATTAATTGTGAGTTATTTTTTGTGGAATATTCAATTAAAACGACATATAATAAATAGATGTTATATAACTGTTGATGCCATTAAAATAAATGTTATTGATGAATGTTTAAGACCTATAAATCATACTCAGAATGCTGATTCTATATTATTATTAGGGTATTACTGTATTTTTATGAAATATTATCAAGGTTATATATCCCACTAAACATTTTAAATGAAAAATAATATTTATTTATATTGGCAATGGAATGTGATGAATGATTCCAGAAATGGAAAAGGGAAATATTTAATAATTCATTTTTGGTATATCAATTTATAAATGATGACATAATTATCTAAAATGATCCATCTATAAGCATAATTTTTTTCTTCTTTACTAATAACTTCTACGTAATTTATTTTGGCTTATTTTAATAAAAAACCCATTTAAGAAATTTTCTAACCCATGACCATGATTTCATTCATATGGTGTTTGGTTTATAAATTAAAAAAAAATAGATAGATATTTTTTTTAAAATTATAGTGATTATAAATTATTCAACTATATATTCACTATGAAATTGTGGAAAAAGTTAAAAGAGATGAGGGAAGTTGATAAATGTTTAGAGATTCACATTTATTATCCATACAAGATAGATAAACATAAATTTAAAGACCTATAAAGTTCAAGGAATTTTTTTTCCTTCATTCTTTGGAATTTTACGAGTTCATAGTTTCTAACGGCACTTCATTCTGAGGCCTGGTGTGCCCAGAATCAATTTCTGATGTTCTGTTTGGGTAGGTTGAGTAAACGTATGTACATGTTTTTCTATCTTTTGAACGGGTGCTCGAAAATGAAATATGAGGGCACCGTTAAACACACATCGCCAGTTTTTTCTTAAGAAGGAATTCATCTCGACGGTGGTTGATCAGGTGTGAGAGATGGTTTTTGGGGTTCATGTGGATTAATGAAAAAAAATAAGTAACACATTTTTTTATTTTAGTTGAACTCATGACATGTGGTAGTGTTTTTTAATGCTCTACATGGGGCATAACCTCCCATTAAATGGGGAGGGAGTGGAAACCTCAAAACCCTCTCATTAATTGATGTGTGTCAAAATAAAATTAAAACTATCAATTAATTTTTTGAGTCAACATAAAATTAATCGATGTCAAGTAATTTAATGTGTCACCATTAAATTAAATGTTGTGTGTCTTAATAAAATTAAAGTTGTCAATTAGTTTTATGTGTCCACATAAAATTAATTGCTACCAATTAATTTTATGTGCCAATGCTTTTAATTTTCTTGACCCCCCCTTTTTTAATCTGTGTAACCACCTCGTTGGAATTTATGAAGGTTCCTAATAAATGAACTGTCATAAATTCCATGATTTTTACATACCTCTCCCCTTATTCTATATACAGGGAGCTTGGGAGGAGGATTTTGGATGCAATAACCAAGCGACGAAGCGCTGGTAAAGTGATGCGATGCCCAACACTTGGGGGATTTCACTTCCTCCAATGATGAACATGAAGATGCCGAGGAAGAAAAATTCTTCCTCAGATTCTTCCTAGAAACCCCCTCTGTGACGTGGGATATCTTCGATGACCCTTCATCCTTCCTCTTTGACGTCAACGGACCGATGCACGAACTCCGAAGTGGAAGCATATGGAAAACGACATCATTATATTCCCCTATGATGAATGAATGACTGTCAATTAAAAAGGTAGGGGTGTTTTTTATGTTGTGTAACGCATAATATTATCTCATAAAATGAACTTCATGGGCTGCTTTCAATCATTCTAACGTGGAGGGTTCGGGCCGAACGAACACGGCCCGACCCCTCTGCATCCTTTATGGTTTTGGAACCTCGGATCGACAGACCACGTGGCGACTTCGGGCCGAATTGTCCA
Source organism: Viscum album (assembly GCA_963277665.1). Classification (NCBI taxonomy): domain Eukaryota; kingdom Viridiplantae; phylum Streptophyta; class Magnoliopsida; order Santalales; family Viscaceae; genus Viscum; species Viscum album. Next base: position 1,998,249,958 of record OY728135.1, on the reverse strand, counting down.
TGCTGTCCACTGGGTCGGGCCGAGTGGACTGGGCCAAACATAGCATGCTGAACCGCCAAACAATCCGGGTCAGACCTAGCATGTGTGACTGGGTTGACCCAAACCGGGTTGACCCGGACTAAGTTTGGCCGAGTTGGTCCAACCGGGTCGAACTGGTCCCTGGCCCACTTTTGACCCATTACTTAATCTGGAAATATTTTTGGCAATGGACGTTCGTTTGACAAATCGTTAGCTACGCTAGTAATCTCTTTGAGAAACGGTCCATTTAAAAATACCACATGGGAATTTGAGGTATAGCTGACATATGGTCGGGTTGGTTCGTACCCGAAATCAACTGGGCCCCGGGACAAAAAGGCTAATAACTCACAGATCGGGCGTCCGATTGGCGTTCTGTCTCTTGCATTGAGACGCTTATGATGTGGCAGATCATTGAGATAATCCTTCATGGGGCTTCGTGACACTTTGAGTATCAGCTTTTAGATCGTGGAGTGGACCCTCCCAGAGACGAGCGAGCAGACTAAGGAGACCTCGAAGCTAGTTGAGACCTGATGACTACTCATCTAATTCGTTCGGAGTGACTTGACTAGCCTAGTGGGGAGTGCTACTATTTGAGGTGGAATACCCTTGGTGGAAGAGCGCGACGGTGTGTGGCGGCAGACCCATGGCGGGGAGCGCTACTATGTGTGGCGGAAGACCCGCGGTACTCGACATGAGGGTTACCTCAGCAGTCTAAGGTTATTGAGTAGCACCTCAGAGTCGCGATAGGACTACTGTGCTTGACAGAGGAGGAGTTCTCCAGTACTTGTGGTTTCGTTAATGAAAAATCCTAGTTTGTGCTGAGTCAATGACATTTATGTTTTCCCCATGATTGAGATAGGTTAATTTATAACTTACGTATATGTATGTGCATATACATAAGTAATTGTTATCCGTTGAAATATTATTTTGTGATTTATCCTTGTATGATTTTGTGAGACCTTGAGAGTCTCGAGACCCCTACTGAGTAACGTTATACTCACCCATGCACGGGCTATGCTCGCACCTCGTTGTGTTGGCTGAGACGACGGACAGTGCTGACGGAGGCCGAGAGCGCCAGGATGGGACGATACCCAGAGGTGAACCTTACGAATTTTCGGTACACGGTGGAGTCTGATGGATGTGGAGTGCGGAATGGGCCATTTGTACATACCCTTTAGGTAGGAGCCTCACAGGACGATTCTGTAGCAGCTTCCACCATTCATTTGTTTGTCCCTTTTTTAGTTGTACTTATTTTCAGTTGTATTTTTACTTTATTGTTAGGCTTGTATTCTGGCCTCCTTTAATTCCAGTACTCTTGTTATATAGTTTTTTCTTAGTGCTTGCTTCCGCTTGTGCTCTGGTTGAGTGTGTTTACGAATTATAAGGCAAAGCCTTCCCAGTTATGGGAAATTACACATTTGGTGCTAGTCGCCAGCCCCTGGCCTAAGGAAGGCGTGCTTGGGGTAGCCACGATGCAGGCCCCGGGGGATGGGTCATGACAAATTGGTATCAGAGGTCGTCAGTTATACTATAGAACTTCGGACTCTGATATTTCATTTATGTGAACGAATATTGTTAAGGGTACAAAGTTTGATTTTCATTTCAAGGAGTCTAATATTGGTGCGGGCGGACGACGTATCCATACACCAGGACCCTGGCTTCGGATTTCTGACTCAGTGCACGAAAACACTGATTACATGTGTTTTTTTCAAGAGTTTTTTTAAGTCCGGTAACCCATGTCATCTCACAAGATTTAGTCTTTTGAATGTGTCACGTCTGTTTTTGTTAAGGATTCCTCCCCACGGATGACTAGCTAGAGCCCCGAGAGTTGTACGTACTGATAGCTCACCGAGTGATGAGGTCTCAGTATAGGTCCCTCTTCTAGTTGTGGCACCAGAGGAGGCAATAGTGGTACTACCCCGCATTGGGCCACCGATGCCACCAGCCCTAGCAGCAGACGATGCACGCCACTTGTACGCATTGCATGAGTTCTAGCGCCAGAGGCCACCTAGATTTCGGGGAGAGACGGATCCATTGGTGGGTGAGGGTTGGTTGGAGGCTATGGTGAGAGTCTTCAGGCAAGTAGGGACGCCAGCAGACTTCATGGTGATCCTTGCTTCTTGTATCCTTCAGGAAGCAGCAGGAAGATGGTGGAGCCTGAGGATTCAGGTCCACGACTAGGCGACACGGCTCTGGGCAGACTTTGAGAGCATGTTTCAGGTAGAGTATGTACCAACCACCCTTCAAGCAATACAGATATAGGTGCTACTGCATCTACATTAGGTAATCATGATGGTGGCACAGTACTCAGTGAGTTTATCTGAAATCTCGTGCTATTCCACAGATATGGTATGGGACCCTTTCTTCAGGTCCCATACCTTTGAGCAGGGACTCATTCGAGAGATCAGAGATTCAGTTAACTCTCACAGCATTCCAATGCAGACCAGGGTGTTGGAGTGAGCCCTCCTAGTGGAGAGTTTCCTTGCTGAGCAGTCTGCAGTAGCAAGACCCACCACTAGATGACATGAAACAAAGTCTTCTATAGCTGGAAGTAGACAAATGAGGCAAAGGTCCAAGAGGAACAGACCTAGAAGTTGGCAACCGCACAACTTAGGATCGGTAGTGCGGGGCACCTAGTGTGGAGATAGAGCCAGACCTATCAGGTAGTGTTACTCATGCGGCGGCCAAGGTCACATGGATTTTGACTGTCCGACCCACTGCATGAATGATCAGAAGTCAGTTGAGGGACCTCCCAAGAAGAGGCAGAGGTTTAATCGAGACGGTCCACAGGGTGAATGCAGAGGCGGAATAGAAGCCGATCGTGCAGCTGGTGGTGGACGACGCTTCGAGGCGTTTCCACCACCACCACCTGGAGGTCCACCCCGAATGCAAAAGAGCTGGTAGATCAGGGAGAGTACAACTTCAAAAAGATGAATCATATGACCATAGAGATCCGGAAGTAGGTGGAATGGAGCAGGACTTGTTCCAGGCATAGGTGCCTTTTTTCATAAAAGACTATTGTCCTTGTGATGTTTTCTTCCCTACCTTCTTGTGTGGTTAATACTAAGAGGTTATGGTTAAAACCGTTTACTTGACCCTCACTTTTGAGATTCCTGTAGGAGGAGATCCAGTGACCACACAATAATGCTGACAATGTGACTCAATCCATTGAGGTGAGAGTAATGGTGGGATCTCTTGGTGGAAGCGTCGAGGCCTTACGACATCCTCCATGGCATGAATTAGTACCGTTCCTGTCAGGTTTGATTGTATTAGTCAATTGATTTGGTTCATCCAGGGGATGAGACTGGATTTCTCTTATCTGTAAACGATAAATCATAGCATCTTTTGTAGAACGAAGGTGAAAAAGGGTTTAGTCGAGTTCTTTAAAATTGGCTAGTCTCACCCATTGTTTGTTGGGAGAACATTTTACAGTGTACTATGATCACAAGAGTCTTAGGTATATCTTCTCTCAGAAAGACCTGAACCAGAGACAACAGTGATGGATTCTATTCTTCCAGGACTATGTCTTCGAGATAATCTATACTCCTGGGAAGGGGAACGTAGTAGCAGATGTGCTCTGTATGAGATCTGGAATTCAGATTCTAGTTGAGGTGACAGAGTAGCTGGCCGTGTTACAAATATCCTTTGTGGATGGGGATGGAGCAGCCTATTTACCATCCCTTACAGTCACTCCCCCAATTCTTCAGCGAGTCAGGGAGGTAGAACATGGGGACGCTGATAGCGAGATGTGACGTGCACAGATATCCACAGGGCAGGCACCTGATGGATTTTCTGAAGTTGGGGAGCACTTTATCCTCTTCAGAGGACGTACCATTGTATCAGTTACACATCATGAGGAGGTGTTGATGGGGTTCCACACTACCCGTCTAGCAGTATATCTAGGAGTGGTGAAGATGTACCAGGACCTTCAACGACAGCATTTGTGGCCAGGTATGAGGATGGTTGTAGCAGAGTTTGTCTCACAGTGCCTCATTTGTCAACAAGTGAAGTCATATCACCATGTACTAGAAGGCTTGGTTCAGCCCTTAGAGGTCCCATAGTGGATATGGGATGGGATATCCATAGATTTTGTGACGGGGCATCCATGTATATCCAGGGGTCACGACTCGATATGGGTGATCATCGAGCGACTCACCAAATCGGCCAACTATTTTCCGATCAGAGAGCTGGGATAATTTGAGGTCTTGGGAGGACTATATGTGTATGTGATAGTGTGTTTTCATGGATTACCATCTTCTATTGTCTCCGACCGTGACACACGCTTTACATCTAGACTTTGGAAGGGGTTGGTGGAAGCTTTTGGGACACAACATCACTGGAGAACTGCCTTCCATCCACAGAATAATATTCAGACCGAGAAGGCCATCCTGACCATCGAGGTCATGCTCTATGAATGTGTCCTCGTCTTTGGTCATATCTAGGAGGATCACTTACACATGGAGGTGTTTGCGTAAAACAACAACTACCACTCCACCATCGGGATGTCCCCTTTCGAGGCACTGTATAACCGACCTTTCAGATCTCCACTATGTTGGACAGACCTAAGGGAGTCAGCACTAGTGGGACTAGAGAAATTATGAGCTACCATTGAGAAGGTAAAAATCATCTAGGATCAGATGAAGAATGCAAAGAGCAGACAGAAGTCCTATGATGATTGGAGACGGAGACCACTGGGGTTCGAGGATGGTGACCACGTCTTCCTATAGGTCACACCTCGACGAGGTCTGCAGATATTTCGATGAGGAGGCAAGTTATCTCTGAGTTTCATCAGGACTTTCTAGGTCCTCGAAAGATTAGGTGATGTGTCTTACCACATGGCGCTTCAACCTTAGTTATATCGGTTGCACGACGTCTTCCACGTATCTCAGTTGAGAAGATACATGCATGACCCGTCCCTCATCATCGACCACGGGGAGTTCGACATCAATGACGGGGTGACTTTAACAGAGGTCATAGGGTAGATTGAGGATCAACAGGAGTGCATAATGCATGGATGGTCCATTCCTCTTGTGTGCGCTCCCTAGCTGCATGATATCCTCTAAGAGAGAACATCGGATCAGGAGGCTCTAATGCGTGCTCATTACGCTTTTTTGTTTTCCTAGTGTGTGTTTTAGCTTTATGGGGACGTAAAGTCCTAGGTGGGTGTAATGTAAAGACCTGAAAATTTCAAAGAAATTTTTTTCTTAATTATTTGGAATTTTATGATTCCACAGTTTCTAACGGCACCTGATTCCAATGCCTGGTGTGCCTAGAAGCAATTTCTGAAGTTTTTTTCAGGTATGTTTAGTAAATGTACGTGTGGGTTTTACTAGATTTTGAATGGGTTCTTGGAATTGAAGTCTAAGGTCACTGTTGAACTCACATCGCCGGTTTTCACTTAACAAGGGTTTCACCTCGATGGCGATCGATCGGGTATGAGTGTTGGTTTTTGCATTTCACGTGGATTAATAAAATAAAATAAGTAACAACTTATTTTATTTTAGTTGAACTCATGCCATTTGGTAATATTTGTTAAAATCTACACATGGGTCTTAACCCCCCATTTAATGGGGGGTAGAAGAAACCTCACAACCCTCTCATTAAATGTTGTGTGTCAACATAGAATTAAAGCTCTCAATTACATTTATGTGTCAATATAAAATTAATTGTTGTCAATTAGTTTTTTGTGTCAATGTGAAATTAAATGGTATGTGTCTACATAAAATTAAAGCTATCAATTCATATTATGTGTCAACATAAAATTAATTTCTTCCAATTAAATTTATGCTTCAATGCATTTAATTCGCTTGACCCCCACATTTTTTAATTTCAGATACTACATCATTGGAATTTAGGAAGGTTACAAATAAATGAACCGTCATAAATTCCATGATGGTTACATACCTCTTCACCTATCCTATATATAGGGAGCTTTGGAGGAGGATTTGGGATGGTTTCACCAAGTGACGAAGTGCCGGTAAAGTGACGCAATGCCCATCACTTAGAGGATTACGCTTCCTCCAACAAAGAACACGAAGATGCCAACGACGAAAAGTTCATCCTCGGATTCTACCTAGGAACCCTTTTCTGATGGGGGATCTCTTCGATGACACTTCATCATTCCTCTTCATTGTCAATGGACCGACACACAAACTCATAAGTGGAAGCGTACGACGAATGACGTCATTATCTTCCCCTAAGATGAACGAACGCCCGTCAATTAAAAAGGTAGGGCTGTGTTTTAAGTTGTTTAATGCTTAATCTTTTCTCATTAAATAAACTTCATGATCCACTTTCTATCATTCTAACGTGGAAGGTTCAGGCCGAACAAACACGGCCCGACCCCTCTGCAAATTTTATGATTTTAGAACCTTGGATTGACGGAATAGTAGCAGCGACATGGAAACATGACGATGACGATAAAGAAGGTGAATAGAGTTCTCGCATCCCACGACATTCGCGAACCATGCCGTCGGCCGAGAGGCACCCAATTAGCCTACACTCGAGTTTCCTGGCGTGCACCCCGGACGAAACTGCAGCCCGCTCGGCCCGTGTGCCCAGTGTGCTGCCAGCGCCCTCCCGGCGCCCCCGACGACCGGGCTGCCCTCCCGGCGCCTGCCCAGTGCCCCGGTCGCCTCCCCCCGGTGTCCAGGACGCCAGCCTGGGGTCCTCCTGGCACCCTGACCACCCACTTAGAGCTTTCCCGGTGCCCCTCAGTGCCCAAGATGTCTCCCCAGAACACCCCGCACCTTTTCCAGCACAGCTGAGGCGTTCTGGCACCCCGCGCGTCCCGTTGTTGGCCTCTCGAGTCGATCCGTCTGAGATACCTCATTCACGGCACCGGTCAGACCTTCCCCCGTCCATCGAGCTGAGTCTCCCACGTAGTAACATTGGCCCGAATTGTCCACGCAGTCCGTCGGGCTGGGCCCAGCAGACTGGGCCAAACATATCGAACTGAACCGCCCAACGGGCTGGGTCAGACCCCACAAGTCTGACCGAGTCGACCCAGACTGGGTTGACCTGGACTGAGTTGGGCCGAGTCAGTCTGACCAGGTCGGACCGGACCCGAGCCCACATTTGACCCATTGCTTAATGTGGCCATATCATTGGCACCAGACGTCTGTTTGAAATATTTTCTGCAGTGCTGGTAATCACATTGAGAAATTTTCCCTTTAAAAATACCCCATGGGAATTCAGGGTACAGTTGAGATACCGTTGGGTTGGTTCTTACATGAAACCAACCAGGCCCCCTTGACAAAAAAGGCTAATGACTCATAGATCAGGCATCTGATTGACGCGCCGTCTATTGCGTTGAGACACTTATGAAATAGAGGATCTTTGAGATACTTATTCATGGGACTACATGAAACATGGGGTGTTGGCAAGTAGCTCATTGGGAGGAACCACCCGGAGACGAGATAGCAGACTACAGAGTCCTAGAAGCTGGCTGAGACCTGATGACTGCTTGTCTGATTCGTTCAGAGTGACTTGACTAACCCAGTGGGGGAGTGATACTGTGTGAGGCCGCATACCCATGGAGGTGGAGGACTACTATGTGAGGAAGCAGACCCATTTTATATGACCAAAAGAGTACCTCTATAGGCTATTAGGGGGAGTATTATTTTGTGAGGTGGTAGACACGTGGCGGGGAGCACTACTGTGTGAGGCAGCAGACCTGCGGTACTTGAAAGGAGGAGTACATTAGCAGTCTAAGGTTAGTGAGTAGCAACTGAGAGTCTCAACAGGAATACTATGCTCGATAGAGGAGGATTTCTCGATCAGTCGTGGTTTCGTTAATGAAAAATCCTGGTTTGAGCTGAGTCAATGACCTTTGTGTTTTCCTCATGATTGAGATGGGTAACTAGATAACATAGGTATATGTATGGGAATATACCAAATTAATGGTTATCCATTGAAATATTATTTTTTGGTTTATCCTTGTTAGATTTTGTGAGAACTTGAGGGTCTCGGGGTCCCTAATGAGTATCGTTATACTCACCCCAGCACAGGCTATGCCCGCACATCGTTGTGATGGATGCAGACGACGGGCATCACTGACGGAGGCTAAGAGTGCCAGGACAGGACGGTACTTGGATGTGGACCTTACGATGTTTCGGTACATGGTGGATTATTACAGACGTGGGGTTCTATGGAGGCCATCTGTATCTACCCTTTAGGTAGGAACCCTGAAGGAAGATTCAGGAGCTGCATCCACCATTCAGTTGTTTGTCCCTTTTTCAGTTGCATTTGTTTTAAATTGTATTTGTACTTTATTATTGGGCTTGTATTCTAGACCCCTTTGCTTTCAGTACACTTGTTATACAATTTTTTCTTAGTTTTTTCGTTCTCTTGTACTCTGGTTGTGAGTGTTTTTTTATTTAAAAAGGCAACGCCTTCCCAGTTATAGGAAATTACGCCTTTGGTGCTAGTCACCAGCCCCTGGCCTAAAAAAGGCAGGATTGGGGTAGTCACGATGCAGGCCCTGGGGGATGGGTCGTGACAATAAAATCTAATTCATTATCATAGAAATATATTACATAATTAATTATTATATTTATAAAACACAATCCATTGTTAAGTGATTTTGTGTATATTTTCATATATTTTATTAATGAAACTTGATCTATTTTGTTACATGTATCAGTATAATTTTATTACTATGGAAGGATTAATAAAGAAAAAAAATGTATGTGAGTTTCATGAAATAGATTAATTCATATTGAATGGTAAGATTCTAGTATTTAATATTATAGAAAAAACTGTTTTCACAAATATAAATATTTTTTTGTGTATCACCTGAACCCCCTCAGAATAATGAACTGTTGAGTTTGGCTCATAGGTATACACAATTTATTCATTATTGCATGTAAAAAGATTATAGTCTATTTATGAACATTTCAATAGCGGTAAATTGGAAAATTTTGATTCTAATTTTTTTTATGAAATTTTTGTCATTTGAAAAGGTTATATATGAGAAAATTATCAAATGGGATGCATCATCTATATTCTATTCCAGATAAGAAATACTAGAATATATCTATGTAATTATTGGTGGTATTACAAATAATTAATCAAGGTAATAATAATATTATGTTAATTATAGATCAATTACCTAAATCTACTCATTTTTTTCATATTTTTTATTTTTATACTTCGAACAAATTTATAATCATTATGTTTTAGAGATAATTTTACAAATATAGTTCCACATTAAATTATATCGAACCATCATTTATATTTCACCAATAATTGGTTTATTGGGGTTTTGAAATATTTTTGTACTAAATTAAATTTCTAGAAAACAATTCACCATCAATATTATGGATAGTCTTGGATAATTATTTATACATTGGGTGATATGATTCATGAATTTTCCTCAAATTATCTAGGGTTTTGGGTTAAAAGTTTTAATTTGGTATAACTTTATTATAATAATATTTATTATGCTAGTATAAATATAGGATCATTTGATAAATTATATGGTTGATTTTTTTATCCTATTGTATACAGGGATGTTTTTCATTGAATTATTGTCTATGGAACCATATTTTATATATTAAATGGTTTATAATGACAAATTGATTCAATAGAAATTGATAAAAGATTAAATAATAATGAAAAGTCATGATTATTTTTTATGGAATGATATTACATTCAAAATATGCAATGATTATTTCTGTAAAACACCTCCTAGAAAATTTTATTTTATTTTGGTAAAAAGGGAATTTTGATTCCATGGTTAAATATATCATATGAAATTTTTGAATGTATTATATCATTTTTTATTGGGTGATCCTTCCACTATGTTTATGTTAGGTAAATGTTTTATTTAATATTTTTTTAATAAAATATGTGTTGGTTGGATATCATTTTTTAATCACTACATTAGTTTAGTAGGATGAAAATCATTCTTTATGAGGAACAAAAATTAAATATTCTTTATATTTTTTAGCATTTGTTAATGTGTTATGTGATATAGGTGGTCAATGTTTTTTTAAACGTTTTAAATGTAATGAAATCATTGAATTAGAAAATCCACTAAAGGAAAAATAAGCCCACTTTTTTAAATAGTGAATAAAATTTTGAAAATGATATTTTCATATAGAGACCCATAGTTTCTACACATAGATATAAAATAATAATAGATTAATATTCATTATATAACATTATGATCCATTCCATAATATTATATTTATATTGTCTTTTGCAGGTTTTACACATTAGGGAATATTTTTAATTGATCTAAATTATCCCCCTCACAGTTCTTCAAAACTAGTACCCATCTTAATCACATTTTATACAGTAAAATTCTTTGCATCCTATTTAAATGGAAACATACAAAATGGTGATATCATATTCTCAATATGGTTATGTATAATAAATATCAATTTATGATAATATTAAAGCATAATATATGTATTATATAATAATATCTTCAACATAACATAAAATTTTCTTCCAAATATATCATAGATCAGAAACATAATTCATGTCATAATGCATTATAAATAAAAAATACATGGTTCATAAGAGTAAAAATTTCCCAATGTAAATCATGATTAATAATATCATGTTATAAAATTGTGGAAAATAAATCTGAGTAATAAAATATTTCTTAATTTCATTGTCAACATCCATGACTGTAAAACAATTTTAGATTAGGCGTTAACACAAGAATAACATAGTAGATGTGTTACATATATATGTATCCCCTGGAAGATTATATATATTTCCTAGAATCCAACTTCTATCTTATGAGATATAAATAATTACCAAATTAATTAGAGGTTATATTGGTCCCAACTCATAATATAATTATAAAAATAAATATGTGGGACATAAGATCAAAATTCATTCATAACATTATAACCTATGGAAGGAAATGGAAGTCATAAAGATATCATAAAATTTTACCCCATGGAAGTGAATTTATTCGAGTCAACATATTTTAATAATAAAAATAATCCATACTTATAAATAATATTGATGATATAATAGGATTATAACCTTATAAAAACATAATTAATATCATTAATTTAAAAATATAAATACCTTTAATAGTATATTAAATCATTCTTCTAGGAGTAAATATTTATATTTAAAAACAACGTAATATTTATAAAATTGTAAATATATATGAAAAAATATCCATTGATATAAAATATTTAAAAATGTAAAGGATCATTAAAATGAAAAATTGGTCATGGATAAAAGAAAAATACATTAAAGCATTAAATTTTAAAAAAAGACTTATATATCTTTATAAAAGTCACATAATTCATCATTGAAAAAATAAAGAGAATATTCCATTCATATCGTTTTTAAAATAAATAAAATTGATAAAAATAAATTTTTATAATAATATGACAATTTTAAAAACATCAAAAACAGTTTTAAAAAAAAATTAATTTGGATGAGAATTACTCTATGACGGAGAAAAAAAATTAGCAATCTTGAATATAGATAATATTGTGAATGAAATACCGTACCTTGAGTTTCTCGGCTTCAATTGCAATATATCACTCTATATATTAAATTTTATTTAGTTATAATTCTATTCCAGAATCATTTTCAGAATTATAATATCATATACGATCCATTCAAAACATTTAAACAATCATTTAATCAATAATTCCATATTAAAAATTTTATTTCATGGTGTTAATTGTTACATTTATCATGAATCTATTTGTTTAGAAATTTGGTATTTGTACATTTATCAATTTTCAATAATATACATAATATATACCATGATTAAAATATAATATATATTCATCACATGCTATTTATAGATATCCATAAGCAATATAAGTATAAAAATAAATTATGTCATTCATTGAGATTATAGATAATATTTACAAATAAACATAGTTTTAAATTTTAATCATTTTGATTGAATGAAATGTATATCAAAATTCATGTAAATATGATAATTATTTATCATATTAATAATATAAATTGAAAAAAATATTTCTCAATTCTCTTAATGGAAAATATAAAAAAATAAATCGCATCGCATCATGGAGGTGGTAATTTACACTAAAGCATGAATGACATTTTCATTCCAATGTATTGGATGGTAATTATTTAGAAGTGATATTATAGTTATATATATATATATATTATTACTACATAAAATTAAAAAATAACAATTAAACTCATCATAATACCCATCAAAAAAATAACATGATGCGAAGAAAAATTATTTGTCTTCATGGAGATGGTAAGACATACATACGAACGAGTGATGATTTAAATTATTGTATGATGTAAACGAATGTGTATAATTGTGTTTTCAGAATAAAAATTTCATTTTAGAATATTTATAATAAAATAGGTATTATTTTATGAAAATATAATATATTACAATGATGTATGGAATAATTAAAATAAAGTGGGTCAGTTAGGGGGATTTCATCTTTATTTAAATGAATCCTTTACTTCTTATACAAATTACTATTGGGTAGGACCCCTGGAATTACCTGTACCACTAGATTGTGTATATATATGTATTTAATGTAATTTTCCTAGATACTGTGTTGATATATATACCATTGTTGTATAATGATTTTATGGGGGATGTTCCCTTTTATTGATGAGGTGATGAGAACTTTTGGAATTTCACATAAATATTAAAATATAACAAGAATCTTATTGTGATAATTTTATCCAAAATTTAAATGGATTAAATTTTAACATTTTATATTTTAGTCATGAAATAAATAAATATAATTTTTATAGGTTTAATTATTTTTACGACCATGGAATTTGGTTTAATCCCTCAGTTATCAATTTTTAATATTAATCATGTTAATGAATTTTTAAATATTTAGCGTTTATAATTTTAAATAAATAGTGAAAATATAAACAAAAGTTTCCAATTATTAAAATTTTATGACATATAATTTTATAATTTTCCACATTCAATTGTTTTATAAAATTTTATCTCATTTAGTAGAATACAAATATGATATAATATCATTAATATTTAATTCGATAATATTTATTTCATTTTACAATAATTACATAAATAAATATTTTGAATTATAATTTAATAAATTTAAATATAAAATTATATATATCATTATAATATATATAATTAATAGGCCAAAATAAATCTTTAATATTTTATTAGTTTTAGTAGTTTAAATATCTTTTATTTTATTGTTGTTTTAATTTACAAAATGTTGACTTCGCATTGTGAAATCATTTAAGTAAATAATTTTAAAGATAAATTTTTTAAATAAAATAATATTATGAAAATAATCTTATTACTCTCAAAAAATCCATTTATATATGTTTAATAGGTATTTTACATCATATCAAATGTAATGAAAACTTAGGTAATTTTTATTTTGATTTTTCAAACCAAACAAAAGAATTTCATAGGAATTTGGATATTCGAATTGTTATATAACTCCAAAGTTTATGTTTTAATATAGAAATAATCTATAAATATTAATACTTTTTAAAAAATTCAATCAATGTCTTATTCAATAATAAATAAGTTATGTAGTTTAAAAAAACTTCCTTCTTCGGAAGTGTGAATGCTCTATATCGACACTGGAAATGACTGTCATATTTATAATAGAATAAATTAAAGTATTTAATTTTTATAGATTTAAATATTTGTGATACTTATATTTATTTATCATAAAATATGTGTTCCATAAGTTTAATAAATTATTATATTATTATTTTTATATATTTACGATGTAATAAAAGATAACTTATTTCAATAAATGTGTACTTTTTGTTATTCACCAATCATTTAACTTCTATATTCAAATTTCAAAAACTCATTCTAGTAAAAAAAATTTATACCTAATCCCAATAGAAGATTAAATTCATTAAAATTCAATTTCTATAAATTTTTTATATTTATTTGAATATAATTCTGTAAACAAAATATATATTAGATTCTAAAAAAATTTCTTTTATTTATAAAAATATTTGTTAACCAATTAAATCATTAAATTTATTATAATGATAATCATTGGTAATTTTATAATACCATATAAGTTATTATACTTTTTTATTAATTTTATAATAATGTGGTATATTTTATATTTTCAAAATAAAATTTAATTTTTTAATTAAAACCCATATTTTTCATTATCCACCTAAAAAATATAAATTTAAAAAAAACTCCAAACAAATCACTCAAAGAATATTTTTCTGTGATGATTTCTGCATTATAATATTTTTAAATTATTATAATATTTATATGATCAAATTTCAATTTAAATATTCTCCCCCAAAAATCAATAAAATCATTTATTCAGAATACTTTTATTATTATCCGAAAATAACATTTCTTAAATTTAGTAGTTATTTACTAATTATTTTTAATTATAATTATATTTATTTTAAAAATTATAAATATTTCATAAATAATTAACTGATATTCACACACACCATTGTAAAAAATAATGTATAACTAACAAATTATATAATAAAATATAAAGAGTATATCATGTTTTTATGAACCCAATGTTGTGTGTAACATAAGTTATCAAAGAAATAAAATTATTTAATTTGAAATATTATCCAAAATAGAAGTATATTACAATATAACCCCTTTATTAAATGTTTTACCCAGTTTAAACATAGACTGATTAATTAATAGTAAAATATTTAAAAATTTATTTTTTGAGAACACAAATATTAAATTTGTTAATAAAAAATTTCCTTAAAATTTAATAAGAATTGAAATTGTCATTTTGGATAAGAAATAATTAGTTTTTTAATAGGATACCATATATGGTAAGTGAAAAAAGGTGTAGATGTAATACCTAACTCTCAAGGAATGATTGGGAGTGATATAGAACATGGTTATGAGAATACTAAATATCGCAAAACCATAAATCACAGATTGTCACAAAACTGTAAATCAAATATTTTTTAAAAGGCCATCAGATCCGCATAATTAATGGTTAATATAATGAATTACCCAATTAATATTAACATTCATTTTTCATGGAATTACTTTACAATCGAGACTAAAAATATGGTAATTTATTTATATGACATGTACAATTTAATCAATTTATCATGTTTCATGAAAATATTATCACTTTTTTAAATGATGAGTATCCAAGAATATGTTTTCTAAACAACTAAATAACTAAAATCAACTTATAATGTGTTAAGATAGTATAATAATATATTCCTCCTATATTTTGAAATTCTCTATATTTTGAAATGGTTTAAAAAATAAAATTTCATAAATCATGAATTAATATATTTATCATTTAAATGATTCTTAATAATAACAATGGTCTAGTTCAATCATTGTAAGGAATAAATAATAAACCCAAATTACCTCTATAAAGACATCGTTAATGAATTTTTTTACCAAGAAGGCTATGAATTACCCATAAAAATATTTTTGTAAAAATTTCATTTCATTTTTCCCAAATAATAATTAATGTATAATCCTTTACATGATACATATTAATTAAAACCACGGATAATCTCCCAAATATCATTATTCATAATGATAAATCAATATATATTATTATAATTTAGTAAATATAACTAAATAATTGTTAAATTAATTTAGATACAAAACTGAATGGTATTCCTTTACATGAAAATAAATAACTTTGAAAATACCACCTAGTGAATGAAAATATTTTCAGTTATAAATATTATATATAACATATAATCTGACTCACCATAGTATGTATAAAATAATATCTTCTACCACTTGTAATGGGATATTGAAACTGAATTGTTTATACATCATAATACCAAGTTAGAGATTCAAACCCCCAAAATATTCGATAACAGAGAACAAATAATGTGATGTTTATGCATTTGATATAATTATCAACCCTATAAATGTAAACACATTATGGTATACATAATGTTTAATTTAAGTACCCAATCAAAAAAGTTACACATTCTAGTTGTTTTAAATAATAATTCGCATTATTCCAATTTTGATGATCTGTTAAATTTATAGTTGTGAGAATGAGGACTATGTCATACACTTTTGATCGATACAATTTAAGAGGAAACATATACATTTTATCCATTTGGTTCCATAAACAAAATTTATTAATATATAACACGTTTTATCATTATGATAAATCATAGAAAATTTTCTTTTTATTTCATTCATGTCTCTAGCCAAATAAAATATTTTAAAAAATCATTAATCAAGGGATGTGAATTCTAGATTAGGAAGGGGAATAAAATAAATGAAATCATTACTCTAGTGAAATTTCATAAAAACCATTTCATGAAAAGATTCATTTTCAGCATAAAAAATATATCATCATTTTAAAAAATATCATTGTAATTCCTTTTAGAAAAATCTATATTTTATAATAGATACTCTTAATAAATAATATGAGATATAATTTTGTTTCTTGGATATCAAACAAACAAATGGAATAAAAAAATGGTAACCTCTATTCTAAATGTACCCAATGAATTTAATGTTATAACGTGACCACCCATCAATGGTTTATCGTATAACCAGTTTTCATTGGTTAAAAGCATTACAACCCACCCATATCCTATCCTAGTAATACTCTTCACTGGCTTATTATTGAACTAATCATGATAATAAATAATTTACATGAACCAGAACATCATAAAAAATAATTAAATAAAATATCATAAAATACACATTAATGTAAATAAATATTTAATTTTAAAAATGTGTCATTTTGAGAAATAGCGCACATACAATGGAAAAAATTATATTTGAAAGTAAACAAATAAAATTTTTATGAATGATTAAAAATATAATGGAGAAATTAAATCATGAATTTTTATTCATTTAATATTTTATGTAAAATAATTTTTTAAATTTTTTGTAAATGGTGATATTAAATAACTTTTTAAAAGGTAAGCCACATACCTTTTTTTATGTGATTTTTCACTTCCACATAATGTAATAGATAATAGAATGATATTATTTAAACAAATAATTAAGGAAATATTTCACAAATAAGTTATTTATTAGTATTTTATTATGATTATTTATATATATTTCAATGATTTATAATTATCAAAACCACCTTTTTAGAATCCTTCATTTCATGGTTTCATGGTTGGTTAATGTGTATATATTTATGGATGTTCATGAAAAATGAGAATAGTATTATAGAAGTCAAAATATATGGTATTAATGATTCATTATTTTTTTAAAGTATCCACATATCCTTTTTCTCATTGATAGAAGTATGATTCATTTGATTAAATATTAATACTAATTGATTAGTTTATTATAGTGTCTTATTCGACCATCAGGTATTAGTTACATTTTAAATAATATCATGTTTATATATTAGTAATTGAACATTAAATAATATATAAAATAATTATTATTATTATATTGTAGAATATTAATTGTTTTATAACAAGCCATCATGGGGGCAATGAAAAAATTAAATATAGTATTCACAGAGACTATTAATCACCATTATAAGCAAAATAGTTTTGTTGCTTTGAAAATGGTGATATGAGAAAAAATATGTATAGAAGATATTAAAATAGAAATATAAATTTATATTATATACATGATAGTAGATATATTATTCCTTGATGGATGAATGGGTCAATAAATAGGTAAAATATGAAAAGAAATTAATAATTGAGGTTTGAGAAAGTCACCTCTTTAAAATAAAATTATTGAATGATCCCATATTGAACATAAATTAGGTATTTTTATTGGAATATAGCCTCTATAATTTGTATTGGTAATTATAGAATTGATATTAGTATTGGATGATTGAATGATCACATATTCCACATGAGGTGATATTTTGAAATAATATGGGGAGGAACTCCACGTAACAAGACAATCGATTTTGGGAAAAATCAAAAAATGTTAATCTCAATGTGTAATATCATGTATGTTAAGTAAACATACAGATATATTCAGTTCACCAACAATAACTAAAGTCGTGTTTTTGACTCCAAATGTCATTAGTATTCACACTATGAAATCCATTATTTTTTTCCAATTTCTACTATAGCATGATTTAATGATAAAACATCACATACAATCAGTTTCCATATGATTTAACCAATTTAAAAGACGAAAGAATCCTTGTGAAGTAAACTGTATTTATTTTCATTCCATCTCATATGTAATACGCCTAAAAATATCTATATATCATAATATTGGATGGATGAATTGAAAATAGAGAACTAAAATATTAAAATTACAATACATTCATTAACTATGAGTCACAAGAAATATATACTCCATACATTATACTTAAATTATTTCCTTATAAATCATTATATTAAACTATCATTCACTTATAAACAAATTCAACCTTTATATGTATCTCACAATCATCATTTAGACATTCATTAATTCTATCTCACGAATATGATTTAACTAACACCTAAAGAATACTATGGAATTTCCTATACCCCGAATTCCAGGAAAAAATTATTTAAATCATTAACCTATGGGTTATGTTATTAATATTAAATTGTTCTTGAAGCATTAATTATCCGACTCAAATAATCGAACACTATATTTTATTTTCCAGGATGGTTGCGAATAATTTTATCATTATCCTTAATATATTCTATCCATACTATTTGAATTATGTATAAACTAATCTATTAAATTATATTCCATGAATGATTATTTATATTATATATTTCACACAGGAATCTATATGAATTATGAGTCCATATTTTTAATGAAAAATATATTGTATCTAACTCCCAAAAGATGATAGGCTAATTCATCTCCTGTGGTTTTATTATTCGTGAAGCATGAGAAATAACCTAATAAATATAATATAGTATACAACAATGTAACTTCATTTAAAAATAAATATATAATACATTATAACAATTTTCCATGGGAAAGTCCAATTGGATAAATCAACCATCATATTTTTAATACATGAAATAAATCATTACAATCCATTATTCAATAAAATTTATTTCCATTTTGAGTTATCTTAATTAGTAGAGTATATAACCATTAATTTTTTTAATGAAACCACATGTAATAGGATAAAAATCTAAAAATAACTTCAATATCAGTAAAATTTAATGTAATTTTAAATTCATCAACCAAATTATTTTTTTTGTGATTAATAATAATACCATTATTATTTACAAAGCTCCCGAAATATAAATATTTTGCAACCAAATATCATATTTTCAAAAAAAAATATACAACGTCATTTCATTAATGGATTACAAAAAAGTAAATAGATATTTTTCATGATCCTCATATATTTTTGAAAAAATAGATATATCAATAATAAAAACCAAAATAAAAACATCTGGATATTAACTAAATATTATAATCCTAAGATCCAAAAACATATTTGGGGTATTTTTTAATCCAAATGTAATAAAAACAAACTACTAATTCCCACATATATATTCTTTAATTTAATTTTTAGAATGTTATCCCCCTTAACCTCTTGTTTATGGTATACATATCTCAATTCGATCTTAGAGAAATATAAGATCACTAGATTTGATTAAACAAGTAAACTATACAGGGAAATGAAAACCTCTTCATAACATTGATGTTATTAAATTCCCTAAAATCAATGAAAATACTAAGATAAAAATATTTCATTTTATCTATTCAAATAGAAACATCCAATGGTGTAGTGAAGGGTCAAATAAAACCATTTTTTATAAATTCTTCTAATTTATTTTCCAGATCCAAATTCTTTTTAAGAGTCATTTGGAAAGGGGGTTTTGAAATTATTCTTCCCATTAGGGGAAATGACAATAGTAATTTCAACCTATATATCAAGAATGACACTATTAAAATCATCAAGGTGAACATTTATGTATTAATTTATCACCATCACATCATTTATCAAATCATTTACCTTATTTTCAAAAATATGTGTAAGATAACATTTATTTCCACATCTTAATACATTCTCTCATTCTGGATATTTTTTTCTAAATTTTGGATTCTTTCTTGTATAAAAACTGAAATTAATTCTGAAAAATAAGTGCTTTAGTTTTAAAATAAACTAATCATGATTAATATAAATACAGTACAAAAAAAATTTATCATAAAACTCTATATGTAGAATCATAACAGGGGTTTTATGTCATGTCCTTCCATAGAAAAAACAAGAAAATGTTTTAATTTTTTTTCCCATAATACTTCACTATAGGGTTTTTTCCATATATTTATTTGAATATCATGAGGTGAAATTAGTAATTCTCATAAAATTTATCATAAAAATAAATATATTTAGATCTATTGTCAAAATAAATAGTATCATAACTTGTGTGAATAAACGGTGTAACAATTACCACATCATTGGGGTGACACATAGTTTTTTGTCTTTATACTAATCCGGTCATTTATAAATCCAGATCCTTTTCATGGGTATTTTGTGAGATTAATATTGAGTTTTTATGATTCTTATATGTCTAATTACCCTAACTTGGGTTCCCCATTTTGGGTTTCGGAGTTTTTGAAGAAAGGGTGGTTACTTCTGGTTTGGGCCAACCTTGAGCCCATTTCCAGTAAAAAAATCGAATTTGATTCTTTTATAACATATTTTTTTGAACTTTTTTTACTCATTACACTTCCCACATGTCCTATATTGAAATATTAAAGCATACTTATCTTTTTTACCAGATATAAAATCATAATCATGGTGAATTAGGGTTACTTATTTAGGTATTGGGCCAGCCCATGGGCCCATTTCCTATTTAAAAAACAAATAATTGATTCTTTTATATCTAATTCTATTTTTAATATTTTTAGGTTATTCCACCTCACCCTAGAATAAAATACCCCTATATAGACCCCCATTATAGATTTACCCTCTTTGGATCTCATATGGGTATCAGAATAGGGCGATAGTTCTCAGGTTACCTCAAATCGCCAAGAATTGATAAGGTAAATTGTTTTATACATTATTCATAAATTCTTGATCTTTTTTAAAACAAATATTATTTCCCTGGTTCTTCCAGACATAAGGATACTCCCCATGTTGTTTCACCCCATTACCTTTTCTATATAGGTGAATATGTAATGTAATACGAAGAGTTTTCTAGTAAAAAATGTGAGATTACATCTCCTTTATCTTCCCTCTTCTTTCTCATTTCATTATATCTTGGGTTAATATTCTCCCTTAGTCTTGATATACCTATGGTTTTTTTATACCATGGTTTTTTGGTAGTTTATATTAATTTAGGTCTGGTCTTCAATGTTTTAGGGTTTATAAACACACGACGGGTGATTTTGGGTGTGTGTTTCCATTATGGCAAGGATTCGAGGTAGGATACCCCTTTCACAAACCTTTATCATTTAATTTGCGTCATTATAATTCTTTTATATCCTTATTTATATGATATTTTCTATTGTGAAACATTTTTTCAAAAGTTTTTGTGTGCAAAGTATGTTTTATTGCTTATTTTGTTAAAAATATAGTTATGTTGGTATAAATGTGGACTCCTCTTGTTTGGTAAATTATTCAATGATATTTTGGACTTGTTTTATGGTATTTTGAATATTTATCTGTATCATGAAAAACTTTATGATAGGAAAATAGTGTCTTATCCATTTTTAAGTACTTAACGTAAGTTTTTGATTAATGAGTACATGCCATGTGTTCGGTAAATTGACCAGTTGGCTTTTATGTGTCCCGTGCAATTTAAAATAATTTGTTTGGATTTATAAATATATTGGAAGAATGTAAGAAAATTATTTTGGGATCCTTTTATGGATTTCCGTTTTGTATTTTGTTTTAAAAACAAATGGTTTTTTGTTTACAACATGTTTTGGCCCGATTTGCTAGAAAATGGCATGTTTCACATTCTTGTAAAAATGGTTGTGTTTTATATATGTCAACTGAGTGTTTTAAGGGATTTATGAATATATATTTATTCTGTAAATGGTGTTTACACACCTACTTAATAAAATTGGAATTCATAACTTTGTCAAATGTTTGTTTTGAGAATATATTTAAAGTCCGGTTTGGCCTTTCCTAAAAATGAAGAATGAGTGATTTACTTGAATATACCAAGTTGTGCAATCGGAATTGTTTTATGGTCCATGAAACGATTTTATTAAATTTGTTTATGGTTGAAAAATATTATTTGTTATTGTTTTGATGTGTTTTTGTAATTGAAATAGAGTTTTTGAATGAGTTTTATGTGCAGAGCCTCAATACACTCCTTCAAATTGTTTTACAAAATTATTTAGCAGTTTATTGATTCGTGAAAGAAATGTGAGGAATGTTTGTGGGATGATTGTGTGTTTATGGATTTGGAATCAACCTTTTATGTGAAATGTGTATTTGATAATATGTTTAACTTTATTGATCACTAAAGGTAATCCCAGGTATCTAGGTGGTCAGATGTGTACTAGTATGGTAGTGATCCTATGGGGTTTGGCCCCTGTATCATGTAGAATGTTTGATGATGACAACACTAACAAAACTATTATGATGATGTTGTTGGGGGACCACTAGGTTATGGGTATTCTCTTTACTAGTGGCTCATGTTCATGAGAACGGATATTTATTATGGTTACTTTCACCTAGATACGAGGTACCTATGGATCACAACTAACTAGTGCCAATGGGTGTTCCAGTGACTTGTTCTCATTGGATCTTTTGTAGTCACCATTGGAATACAGTATTTTTTGATGGAAAATTAAGTAGTGTGTGTGATTTATGTAACAATTAAAAAATTTTAATGCAGCCCTCTTGAAAACTATTTTCATTTTGAAGTTTCACCGCTTTGAAAGTTATTACTTGAATTCATGTTTATATAACATGCAAGTTTTTCTCTGGTAAATTTTTATAGCATGAGACCTCATTTGGAAGACATAACTTTATAATTGTATTCAAAACTTGAAATTTATGTTTCTTTTATTTTAAAGTATGTGCATTGGGAATAGAATATCGGGCTAACCTAATGAGTTTTAATACTCACGCCTATAGTATTATTCTGTTTTATCCCTTGTGCATGTTTTAGCTTGAGTTTGATCGCATAGGTTGATGTGTGATCATATTGTTGGAGAGTGAACAGAAGGGTCACATGGAGTTAGTTGTTTATCAGGTTAGGTCATACGAGTTGTTGTCTTAGTTGTACTTTCATTTTCTGCTACAAATAATGTTCAGTTCAATTTTTAAATAAATGTATTTTGGGTTGTCCAGTTCATTCCACTGTTTGTTTGATTTTTCATATATGGGCGAAATTATTCCCTTGTGTACTATATTGATTCCCTTGGTTCTTGTCGCTATCCCGGGAGGATCGGGAACGCCTCTCGGCACTTGTCACGGGCTGGCCTGGGTGACCAGTTCAGGGTTGACATGGACTGGTTCGTGACAATTGGATGGACAAGCATCTTTTCATGAATTTTCAAATGATTTCACCGTACCTTTCATATTATAATCAGGTTTCTTCCCATAATTTTGTCCATTCATTGGGTATGTATATTCATAATACCCTATATCACCATAGATAATGTAGTATATGGTATACTTATTAAAATTGTACATACCACCACTAAGATGATTTTCATTTCAATCATAGTGCATGTGTCAATACATACCACATTGGATTCATTTCCTGTATTTTTGAGACATTTATATGGGTGATTTACATCATTTTTAAAAATAATTGAATTTTATTTTATTCCCTCTATATTATTTTGATTAATTATTCTATAATGACTTCCAATAATACAAGATATTATTCTTATCATCAAAAGGGAAACAACTATCAGTAAACTCCATCTATGAATTTTTAGAACAATGAAAAATAATCTCATATACTTCCAAATTCGATGATTCGAATTCACTTCATAGAATTGTTTTTAAACAATATCAAAATATATTAATTTTATAATCAATTCCCCCAAAAAATCTACTACGTTGTAGGAAAAATATATGAGGTTTTTTTAATGTTACACTATGGAATCATTGTCCCTTTTCCTTAGTTTCAGGAATAGTTTCTCAAATTTCAATCAAATTGATATATGAAAAATATTTTACCTGAAAAATAATATTAAAATCACCTCATTCCATAACATAATAAAAATATTTCACTATGGTATTGTTAACAATATTCTAAAATTAATAAAATTCCCCTTCAAAATGAAAAATGGATGATGTTATATTTTTTCATTTTGGATATCCCATGACTTCAAATATCGTTACAAGAGTGTTGATTCATCATTAACACACCAGTGGATATGATTTTTCGCCTAATGTTAGAAGATGTATCAACATAAAATTATCAACTATAGTTTATCAGGAATGTCCCAAGAATAGATACCACAACCATTTATAGCTTATGTTAGCTGATACATCCATGCAAAAAACTATTCTATTCCCATTATATCCATATCAGGATGATGATTTTGAATATATAATTCTTGATTCCTTCCCACCATTACTTCATCGTTTCTTAAGTACAATACCATTCTAAAATGAAATATCATAATCAAATATACATTTTACTATTCAGATTATATAAATTTACGGTAATGTAAAAACACATTATTTTTTTCTATTAAAATTAACATAACCTTAAATTTTTATAAAAAAAAATATCTAATACTAAATATATATAAAAATTATTATAAAATAAATATACTAGTTACTTTACACTTGATTTCAAATTATAGAATCGAAATGATCTTTTAGTTTTAGTGTTTTATATAATTATGAAAATATCACACAAGATAATCCCAGAAATTAGAATTGGTCACATATACATAGTATTCTTTTTTTTTTCAAAAAATAAATGTATTTAAATAGAAACATGCTTTATCTTCATCGAAAAACATCTAAATTTTCTTTTTTATTTCGTCCATATATCTATTCCCAATAATATTCATGGAAAATTATTTTAAAACATTTAATGTGTAGAAAATATATATTAGGTAAATAAAATAATATAAATATTTCTTCTAGT
Organism: Viscum album; assembly: GCA_963277665.1. Classification (NCBI taxonomy): domain Eukaryota; kingdom Viridiplantae; phylum Streptophyta; class Magnoliopsida; order Santalales; family Viscaceae; genus Viscum; species Viscum album. Next base: position 1,998,225,031 of record OY728135.1, on the reverse strand, counting down.
TAAAAAACATAAATTCATTTTTTAAAATATATTTATTCCTTGAAAATTTAATAATGTTTTCAGAGTAATATCACTATCTTACCATAAAAAATGATGTTATTTTCATTCAAATATATTAGCAATTATATAATATATAATTTGATAACTTCGGAAATATTATTCCAAATCACACATTAAAATGTAATTCACAATATGTTTATCTTCTATATCTGTAGTACCTAATGCATTGGGTGTTATAATTTAACCACTCATCCTTAATTTATTAAAGAAACACCCATCATTGGTACATTATTCAGCAAAGTTTCCTTGGTTTATCATATAACCTCCAATAATTAGTTTATAAAAAATCGAACGTAATTATTAAAATTTTCAAATTTCCAAAACATCATCATAAATAATTAAATCATGTATCATAAAACAATATTTGGAGAAAATAGAATTTATATTTTGATATACCACTCATCTTGAATAAATGTTCATATAGAATGGAAAACATTTCTAATGAATGTAACCCAATAAACATATAAATAAAGCATTAAAATATTAATTTAACATGAATGTGGGAAATTATAATCTTACCTTATATGTGAAAAAATCATTATTTTTTAATTTTGTAAAATGTGACACAAAATAGTATTATTAAATGAATGTCCCTTTCATTATATCTGCATGAATTCTGTACATGTAATTATTGCAATAGATAATAAATTTATATAAATTAATAACATAAATACATAACTTTTCCACATTTAAATTTTTCTTATAATTTTATTTACTAAAAAAATATCTTTTTTAATGGGTTATAATGTTTAGAAATCATGTTTCCTGAGTTTATGATTCATGGTTTCATGGTTGGTTAACTTCTATATATTATGGATTTTCATGAAAATTTGAAATATTATTATAGAAGTGAATTAATATGGAATTCATGTCTCCAAAAATGTTTTAAGTGTCTCATATATATATTATCATTATATCGTGAGGATCAACCATTTGATAAAATTATAGTGACAATTATTTAGTTTATTATGTCAGTTTTTCCAATCACCATGTATTAGTTTCATTTCATTTAATAACATGTATATATATTAGTTCTAGAATCAGAAAAAATTATAACAGTAATTATTAAAGTATTGTTTAACCTTAGTAATAGTTTTTGGAACATTCTTGTTAAAATTAATGAAAAAATGTATTATCCGTGGAGATGGTGAACCTCCATAATTTTTTGAATTATTAACATTAATTGAATATGAATATATGAGAAGAATTATGGATAGTATTTATTACATTATCCATATAAAATTCCAATAAATAAATGATACAATAGTTATTAGTCATTATTTTATAAATAAGATTATGAGAATGTAGAAGAAGAAATTAATTTAAGAATGTCTTTTTAGAAAGTAACCTCTTGAATGCCACCATCATGAAGGATCAATTATAGAACATCGAAGTGGTATTTTGGTTAGACCAAAATCTCAACTAGTTATTAGAGTTTTTTATAAGAGAATTTGATAGAGTTTTATTTATATATAAGGATTGAGGTGTTGAAAAAATAGGAGGAATGGGTTTATTTTTTTTATTGGTGTGTGGGGAATATTTGTAATTTCAAAAAATAATAAAATATATTAAAGTTATTCAAGAGAAAATGAATTACAAATGTCATATGAATGCCCAATGGGTAAAATTTGCATCTCTATATTTATCCATTCTCACTTTTTTAATATTTTTTATATTTATGAATTGTTTAATATAATTTTATATTCATGAAATATCATTAATTTCAATTTCAATACTATTTACTACAAGGAGTTTTAAAACATAAAAAAAGATTCAAATTAGAACTATTTATTTTATTATTTATGTGACATTTCATGGTTATCTATATAATTCATAAATGACCATTAAATTATCATATCATATTTATCTAAATAATTTTAAAATTATTTGTTTTAATATTTGATTAATTTAACAATTATATCATAATTATTATGGATTCTATTAAAGTATTTCATATCTAAAAATTAAAAATAATTTCTTATTATGAAGATAAATATTTTATAATTAATAATAATATTTATAGTTGATCCCTTCTTCAATATAAAAATATTTTAAAAATGTTAAACTTATTGAATCTTTAGTGTTAAAATGTTGAGTTTTCATAAAAAATGAAATACATTATGGTATTTATTTCACCCATGTGGCACCAAGTGGTCGTAAATTCATCCTAATGATGTTTTTGGTCGAAACATATTCATAAAAATGTTTGGTTAGTTGATATGGTATTTTTATAATCATAATGAAAATAAATTTTAATGTTAATAATATGATTTACCCTTAACCGTGGCAATAATAAAATTAATAGATTTATAATTCATATTGTCTAAAAATAAGAGTGCAAAATTTACTAAATTGGGAACATATGATTTCAAAAATAGACTCAATTTGTTAAAATTTAAAACAAATAAGTATCAAATTTCAATTTAAAAATAATTCAACAAAATACAATGAATGTATGTTTTTTGAAAAAATACCTATTATTAAATATATATTTTTTATATACTAAATTAACCTATAAATCCTATTATTAAAATAATATTTATATTAAAATAAATAAAAATTTACTAATTAAAATTTAAAAAGATTGAAAATAATAATTTGACCTTGTAAATAAAATACCATTTTCAATAAAATTAGTATTCTTTCACAACTCATTGAAAAATAAAATATTTCAAATAATTATCAGAATTTTATATTTAGATAATTTCAACATAATTATTTAAAAAATGAAATTATTTTGGTCAAATTAAAATTAAATAATTTAAATACTAATCTTCTAAATATAACTATATAACAAATTAGTTTAATGAAACAATTTTTGTTTTTATTTTAAGATTTACTAACAAAATTTTTTAACGAATTTAAAGACATTCTTCACAAATAGAGATAATTATGAAAAAAAATTATTCCATTAGTACCTATGTTGTTATAGATATGTAAACCACAAATAAAGACATATATGATCCCAAAAATTAAAACTATACTTATTCTCAAACTGTGTTCACAAACTCACATATCCCAAAATTTAATAATACAATAAAAACCATCATTAATGATAGAAATTATTATTTCATCAATATATCAACTTCATGTTCAAAACTGATATAAATTCCAATTATCACATATCCCCATATGAAAAATAATAACTTTTTATCAGACACATATTATAGTTTATCATCCAATTAATCTTCTATTCTCTAATATTTTTGACATTCAACTATGTCAATTTTATGGGTAATTTTACGGATTTATAATATGAATTTAATTTATTTATAATAAAATAATATAGAATTATCCAAAAAAATTTCAGCATTCTTTCATCCATAATATCATTAGTATAACACTTATAAAATTGGAATTATGAATCCAAATAAATTAAAACATCAATAATATCATTTTATTATTAAAATATTAACTATGTTCAACACCATGTTCCTTAATATTTCTCCCATGCATTATGAAATATTAATCATTTCTTATAATTCTTGAACATTAGTTTAATCATTCTTCTTTCATTTAAAATAATCATTCTTATAATAATAACAAATATATTGCAAATGTCATTTGAAAAAAATTCATCATCATCATTGTTAAAACCAATACTCATTCAACTATATAAATTCTCTTCTCATGCATTCCCCCAACGACAATAATTTTTTAAATTCCCAAAAATTAAACATACAAATCATTAAACCATTAAGGTAACTATATTTATTACTTTTTTCTCATCTATTTTGTTAATTGATCATTTCATTTTTTCATGGTAATTATATACTTAGTTTTATTCATTTCAAGACTCAAAACATTCTTTTATTCCCTTTAGAAAATAATTTGAGTTATTATCCCCTAATTGTAGACATAATAAATGCTAAATATTCATATCATCATGGTATTTATGATATTCCATATTCCACTTGTTAAGGGTATCAGGTATCTCACAATATTTTATATTTTTAATCATATAATGAAATTTTGTTATGTAGAATCAAAAGATTTTTAATTCTATATATTTATTTAATTGTTTCCTAATGATGAAAATCAGACCCTTGACTATTAGATTCAACATTAACAAGATTCCTTCGGGTCCTATTCATTGAATATATTAAAAAAATTACAATGTGATTAATAAAAATAATTTGGGGAAACTAGAGATTATGAAATATAATTTAATGGACGTCGTAATCCTAACACATTGTTTAATGACATATTAGGTTTAACCAATGTCATTCATTACCATTACAAAATCATGAGGATAGTATCCTATATATATATATATATATGTTAAGGAATATACATAGGTAAAACAATAATGGATTCTCAATCTAGTTTACTAAGGATTAAAAAATATTAAACTGATAAAAACTATAATGAACCTTAATCTTTACACATATATATAACATAATTATATTTGAATATTTATTTCATAACATAACAATCCATGTTATAATTTTATAAATCATTTAAATTTAGAGTCAATGACACATAAACATTGTGATCATCAATGATCCACAATGTCTCCGACATAGTATTAATAACTATCACCTTTTATAGACACATCAAACATAACATATTACATAATTAAAATGTGAAATGAGAATATAAAAATAGGTGATAGGATTACATGAAATAATTCACGTGATAGATATCAACTTATAAACTTATAAAGTAATAATATACTTATAAGATTAATAGATCAAGTAAACAACATACGATGTTCGTAAACAATATTATAAATAATATAAACATGATTTATATAATAAAATAATATGATTCTAAAAGACGTGGATAATAAGAGTTAAAATTATCATAAATTATTAATGAATCATAATATCATTTCACAAAATTATGTCACAACAATTTGTATAATAAAATCATTTCAAAATTTAATTGTTAACTACAAAGTTCATTATTATATAATGTATCACGTATCACAACATGGATTAATAAGTTGATCAATCATATAGAATCCCAACACATAGTAGAGAAAAATATTAACATGACTTCAATATATATCATATGAGATATAAAAAATTATTAAATGAATTATATTTATTTGTACCTCCGCAACTATCAAATAATGAAAATCATATATATTTGTGTACCAATATTATTAAGAATTTCTCATATTATAATCCTTGAAAATATACTGCTTTCATAAATATATCAACATTTTAGAAACAATTTAAATGTAATGGGTTTCATGGTTATATTGTGTGAATAAACATTAATACCGAAGAAAAAGAATAAGGATGATATTTTATTTGATTATATAATCAATAAATCCTAATTGAAATCAAGGAATTGGGAATATAATTTCTATAAATATATAATTAAAAAATTTATGAAAAAAAATCATTCAAATTTGAGATGACTTGTTTTTATATAAAAATTGAAAATTTAAATTAAATATTATTAATTTAAATAATCATTGGTAATTAGTTTCAAAAGGTTTTGTGTTTAAATTATGTTTTATGGCTTATTTTGTTAAAAATATAGTTGTATTGGTATAAATGTGGACTCATCTTGTTTGGTAAATTATTCAATGAGCTTTCGGACTTGGTTTATGGTATTTTGAATATGTATCCATATGTTGAAAAACTTTAGTGAAGGAAAATGGTGTTTTATCCCTTTTTAAGTACTTAACGTAAGTTGTTTTTTTAAAGAGTACATCCCATGTGTTCGGTAAATTGCCCGGTTGGCTTTTATGTGTCTAGTGAAATTTAAAATAATTTGTTTGGATTTATAAATATATTGACAGAATGTACGAAAATTATTTTTGGATCCTTTTATGGCTTTCCAATTTGGATTTTGTTTTATAAACAAATGGTTGTTTTTACAACATGTTTTGGCCCGAGTTGCTAGAAAATGGTATGTTTCACATTCTTATAAAAATGGTTTTGTTTTATATATGTCACCTGAGTGTTTTAATAGATTTATAAATATGGTTTTATTCTGTAAATGGTGTTTACACACCTACATAATAAAATTGGAATTCATAACATTGTCAAATGTTTGTTTTGAGAAAAGATTTAAAGGTCAGGTTGGCCTTTCCTAAAAATGAAGAATGAGTGTTTTACTTGTATATACCAAGTTGTGCAATTGGGATTATTTTATGGTCCATGAAACAATTTTATTAAATGTATTTAGGGTTTAGAAATATGATTTGGTATGGTTTTTATGTGTTTTTGTAATTGAAATAGTGTTTTTGAATGAGTTTTATGTGCAAAGCCTCAATAAACTTCTTCAAATTGTTTTACGAAAATATTTAGCAGTTTATTGATTCGTAAAAGAAATGTGAGGAAATTTTTTTGGGTGATTGTGTGTTCATGGTTTGGAAATCTACCTTTTATGTGAAATGTGTATTTGATAATATGATTAACTTGATTGAGCACTAAAGGGAATCCCGGGTATCTAGGTGGTCAGACGTGTACTAGTATGGTAGTGATCCTATGGGGATTGGACCCTGTATCATGTAGAATGTATGATGATGACAACACTAACAAAACTATTATGATGATGTTTTTGGGGGACCACTAGGTTATGGGTATTCTCTTTACTAGTGACTCATGTGCATGATAACGAATATTTATTATGGTTACTTTCACCTAGATACGAGGTACCTAGGGCTCACAACTAACTAGTACCTATGGGTGTTCCCGTGACTTGTTCTCATTGGATATTTTGTAGTCACCATTGGAATACGGTATGTTTGGTTGGAAAATTAAGTAGTGTGTGTGATTTATGTAATAGTTAAAAATATTTAATGCACCCCTCTTGAAAACTATTTTCATTTTCAAGTTGCACCACTTTGAAATTTATTACTTGAATTCATGTTTATATAACATGAAAGTTTTTGTCTAGTAAATTTTTATAGCATGAGACCTCATTTGGAAGACATAACATTATATTTGTATTTAAAACTTGAAATTGATGATTCTTTTATTTTAATGTATCTGCATTGGGAATAGAATATCGGGCTAACCTAATGAGTTTTAATACTCACGCCTATAGTCTTCTTCTGTTTTTATCCCTTGCGCATGTTTTAGCTTGAGTTTGATCGCCTTGGTTGACGTGTTATCATATTGTTGGAGAGTGACCAGCGGGGTAACATGGAGTCAGTTGTTTATCAGGTTAGGTTATTTGAGTCATTGGCTTAGTTGGACTTTCTGTTTCTTGTACAAATAATGTTCAGTTCAATTTTTAAATAAATGTATTTTGGGTTGTCCTGTTGATTCCACTGTTTGTTTGATTGTTCATATATGGGCGAAATCGTTATCTTGTGTACTATATTGTTGACCTTGGTTCTTGTCTCCATCCCGGGAGGATCAGGAACGCCTCTCGGGACTTGTCTCGGGCTGGCCTGGGTGAACGGTTCAGGGTTGACTTGGACTGGTTCGTGACAATTGGATAGAATAACATCTTTTCATGAATTTTCAAATGATTTCGCCGTACCTTTCATATTATAATTACGTTTTTCCCATCATTTTGTCCATTCATTGGGTATGTATATTCGAAATACCCTATATCAACATAGATAATGTAGTATATGGTATACATATTAAAATTGTATATACCACCACTAAGAGGATTTTCATTTCAATCATAGTGCATATGTCAATACATACCACATTGGATTCATTTCCTCTATTTTTTGAGACATTTCTCTGGGCGATTTACATCATTTTTAAAATGAAGATAATTTTATTTTATTCCCTCTAAATTATTTTGATTAATTATTCCATAATGACTTCCAATAATACAAGATAATATTCTTATCATCAAAAGCGAAACAACTATCAGTAAACTCCATCCATGAATTTTTAGAACAATGAAAAATCATCTCATATATTTCCAAATTCAATGATTCGAATTCTCTTCTTAGAATTTTTTTTAACAATATCAAAATATATTAATTTTACAATCAATGCCCCAAAAAAATCTACTACGATGTAGGAAAAACATGTGTGGTTTTTTTAATGTTACACTATGGAATCTTCATCCCTTTTCCTTACTTTTAGGAATAGTTTCTCAAATTTCAATCAAATTGATATATGAAAAATATTTTACCTGAAGAATAATATTAAAATCACCTCATTCTATAATATAATGAAAATATTTCACTATGGTATTGTTAACAAGATTCTAAAATTGAAAAACTTCCCCTTCAAAATAAAAATGGATGATGTTATATTTTTGCATTTTGGATATCCCATGACTTCAAATATCATTACATGAGTGTTGATTCATCATTAATACACCAGTGGATATGATTTTTCTCCTAATGTTAGAAGATGTATCAAATTATAAATATCAACTAGTAAAATATTCCTTTACGTTTTATTCGGAATGTCCCAAGAATGGATACCACAACCAATTATAGCTTATGTTAGCTGATACATCAATGCAAAAAAACTATTCTATTCGCATTAAATCCATATCAAGATGATGATATTGAATATATAATTCTTGATTTTTTTCCCACTATTATTTCCATGTTTCTTAAGCAGAATACCATTCTAAAATGAAATATCATAATCAAAGACACATTTTACTATTCATATTATATAGATTTACTGTAATGTAAAAACACTTTATTTGTATTCTATTAAAATTATCATAACCTCTATTTTTTTAAATAAAATTCTCTAATACTAACAATATATACCAATTATTATAAAATAAATATACTAGTTAGTTTAAACTTGAATTCAAATTATAGAATCAAAATGATATTTTATTTTTAGTTTTTTATATAATTATGAAAATATCACAGAAGATAATCACATAAATTAGAATTGGTCACATATACACAGAATTTTTTCTTTTCAAAAAATAAATGTATTTAAATAGAAACATGTTTTCTCTTTATCGAAAAACATCTAAATTTTATCCTTTATTTCTTACATATATCTATTCCCACTAAAATTCATGGAAAATTATTTTAAAACATTTTATATTTAGAAAATATATTTAAGGTAAATAAAATAATATAAATATTTATTCTAGTTAAAATAAATAAATACATTTTTAAAAAAATATATTTATTCCTTGAAAATTTAATAATGTTTTCAGAGTAATATCATTATCTTACCATAAATAATGATGATATTTGCATTAAAATATATTAGCAATTATATAATATATAACTTGATAACTTATAGAATATTATTCCAAATCACACATAAAAATGTAATTCCCAATATGGTTATCTTCTATATCCGTAGTACCTAATGCATTGTGTGTTATAATTTAACCACTCATCCTTGATTTATCAAATAACCACCCATCATTGGTAAATTATTCAGCAAATTTTCCTTGGTATATCATATAACCACCAATAATTATTTTATTAAAAATCACACGTAATTATTAAAATTCTCAAATATCTAAAACATCATCATAAATCATTAAATCACGTATCATAAAACATTATTTGAAGAAAATAGAATTTATATTTTGATATACCACTCATCTTGAATAAATGTTCATATAGAATGGAAAACATTTCTATTGAATGTAACCCAATAAATATATAAAGAAAGCATTAAAATATTCATTTAACATGAATGTGGGAAATTATAATCTTACCTTATATGTTAAAAAATCAATATTTTTTAATTTTGTAAAATGTGACACTAAATAGTATTATTAAATGAATGTCCCTTTCATTATATCTGTATGAATTCTGTACATGAAATTATTTCAATAGATAATAAATTTATATAAATGAATTACATAAATACAAACCATTTCCACATTAAAATTTTTCATATAATTATATTTACTTAAAAAATGACTCTTTCAATGGGTTATAATGTTTAGAAATCATGTTTCCTGAGTGTATGTTTGATGGTTTCATGGTTGTTTAACTTCTATATATTATGTATTTTCATGAAAATATGAAATATTATTATAGATGTGAATTAATATGGAATTCATGTCTCTAAAAATGTTTTAAGTGTCTCATATATATATTTTCATTATATCTTGAGGAAAAAACATTTGATAAAATGATAGTGACAATTATTTAGTTTATTATGGCAGTTTTTTCAATCACTATGTATTAGTTTCATTTAATTTAATAAAATGTATATATATTAGTTCTAGAATCATAAAAAATTTTAATAATAATTATTAAAGTACTGTTTAACCTTAGTAATAGTTTTTGGAACCTCCTTGTTAAAATTATTGAAAAAATGTATTATCCGTAGATATGGTGAACCTCCTTAATTTTTTGAATTTTTTACATTCATTGAATATGAATATATGAGAAGAATGATGGATATTATTTATTACATTATCCATATAATATTCCAATAAATAAATGATACAATAGTTATTATTCATTATTTTATAAATAAGGTGATGAGAATGTAGAAGAAGAAATTAATTTAAGAATGTCTTTTTAGAAAGTAACCTCTTGAATGTCACCATCATAAAGGATCAATTATAGAACATCGATGTGGTATTTTGGTTAGAACAAAACCTTAACTAGTTATTAGAGTTTTTTATAAGAGAATTTGGTAATGTTTTGTTTATATATAAGGATTGAGGTGGTAAAAAAAGAGGAAGAATGGGTTGATTGTTTTTGGTTTGAGGGGAACATTTCTAATTTCAAAAAATAATAAAATATAATAAAGTTATTCAAGAGAAAATGAATTACAAATGTCATATGAATGCCCAATGGGTAAAATGTTCATCTCAATATTTATACAGTTTCACTTATTTAATATTTTTTATATTTATTAATTGTTTAATATAATATTATATTCATGAAATATCATTAATGTCAATTTCAATACTATTTACTCAAAGGATTTTTAAAACATAAACAAAAAGATTCAAATTAGAACTATTTATTTTATTATTTATGTGACATTTCATGGTTATTTATACAATTCATAAATGACCATTAAATTATCATATTATATTTATCTAAATAATTTTAAAAATATTTGTTTTAATTTTTGATTAATTTAACAATTATTGCATAATTATTATGGATTCTATTAAAGTATTTATTTTTATATAAAAATTAAAAATAATTTTCTATTATGAAGATAAATATTTTATAATTAAAAATAATATTTATGGTTGATCCCTTCTTCAATATGAAAATATTTTAAAAATGTTAATCTTATTGAATCTTGAGTTTTAAAATGTTGAGTTTTCATAAAAAATGAAATACATTATGGTGATTAATTTCACCCATGTGGCACCAAGATGCCGTAAATTAATCCTAATGATGTTTTTGGTCTAAACATATTCATAAAAATGTTTGGACAAGTGATATGGTAATTTTATAATCATAATCAATATAAATTTTAATGTTAATAATATGATTTACCCTTAAGTGTGGTAATAATAAAATTAATAGATTTATAATTCCTATTGTCTAAAAATAAGAATTCCAAATTTACTAAATTGGGAACATAAGATTTCAAAAATAGACACAATTTGTTATAATTTAAAACAAATAAGTATCAAATTTCAATTTTAAAATAATTCAACAAAATACAATGAATGTATGTTTTTTGAAATAATACATATTCTTAAATATATATTTTCTCTATACTAAATTTACTTATAAATACTATTATTAAAATAATATTTATATTAAAATAAATAAAAATTTACTAATTAAAATTTAAAAATATTGAAAATAAAAATTTGACCTTGTAAATAAAATAAAATTTTCAATAAAATTAGTTTTCTTTCACAAATCATTGAAAAATAAAATATTTCAAATAATTATAAGAAATTTATATTTAGATAATTTCAACATAATTATTTAAAAACTGAAATTATTTTGGTCAAATTAAAATTCAATAATTTAAAAACTAATCTTCTAAATATAAGCATATAAAAAATTAGGTTAATGAAACAATTTTTGTTTTTATTTTAAGATTTACTTACCAAATTTTTAATGAATTTAAAGACATACTTCACAAATAGAGATAATTATGAAACAAATTATTCTATTAGTACCTATGTTGTTATATATATGTAAACCACAAATAAAAACATATATGCTCCCAAAAATTATAAATATACTTATTCTCAAAATGTGTTCACAAACACACATATCCCAAAATTTAATAATGCAATAAAACCCCTCATTAATGATAGAAATTATTATTCCATCAACATATCAACATCATGTTTAACACTGATATAAATTACAATTATCACATATCCCCATATGAAAAATAATAACTTATCATCAGACACATATTATAGTTTATCATCCAATTAATCTTTTGTTCTCTAATATTTTTGACATTCAACTATGTCAATTTTATGGGTAATTTTACGGATTCAGAATATGATTTTAATTTATTTTTGATAAAATAATATAGAATTATCCAAAAAATTCCGGATTCTTTCATCCATAATATCGTTAGTATAACACTTACAAAATTGGAATTATGAATCCAAATAAATTAAAACATCAATAATCTCATTTTCTTTTTAAAATATTTACTATTTTCAACACCATGTTCCTCAATATTTCTCCCATGCATTATGAAATATTAATCATTTCTTATAATTCTAGAACCTCAGTTTAATCATTCTTCTAACATTTAAAATAATCATTCTTATAATAATAACAAATATATAGCAAATGTCATTTGAAAAAAATTCATCATCATCATTGTTAAAACTAATACTCATTCAACTATATGGATTCTCTTCTCATGCATTCCCCCAACGACAATAATTTTTGAAATTCCCAAAAATTAAACATACAAATCATTAAACCATTGCGGTGACTATATTGATTACTTTTTTCACATCCAATGTGTTAATTGATCATTTCATTTTTTTCATGGTAATTATATACTTAGTTTTATTCATTTCCACACTCAAAACATCCTTTTATTCCCATTAAAAAAGAATTTTAGTTATTATACCCTCATTGTAGACATAATAAATGATAAATATTTATATCCTCATGGTATTTATGATATTCCATATTCCACTTGTTAAGGGTATCGAGTATCTCACAATATTTTATATTTTTAATCATATAAAGAGAATACTTGTTATGTAGAATCAAATTATTTTTAATTCTATATCTTTATTCAATTGTTTCCTAATGACTAAAATCATATCCTTTAATATTAGATTAAACATTACCAAGATTCATTCCGGTCCCATTCATTGAATATATTAAAAAAATTACGATGTGATTAATAATAATAATTCGGGGAAACTAGAGATTATGATATATAATTTAATGGATTTCGTAATCCTAACACATTGTTTAATGAAATATTAGGTTTAACCAATTCCATTCATTACCATTACAAAAACATGAGGATAGTATCCTATACATATACATATACTAAGGAATATACTTAGGTATAACAATAATGGTTTCTCAATCTAGTTTACTAAGGAATAAAAAATCTTAAACTGATAAAAACTATAATGACCCTTAATCTTTACACATATATATCACATCATTATATATGAATATTTATTTCATAACATAAAAATCCATGTCATAATTTTATAAATCATTTAAATTTGAATTCAATGACACATAAACATTGTGATCATCAATGAACCACAATGTCTCCTACATAGTATTAATAACTATAACCTTTTATAGACACATCAAACATAACATATTACATAATTACAATGTGAAATGGGAATATAAAAATAGGTGATAAGATTACAAGAAATCATTCACGTGAGAGATATCTACATATAAACTTATAAAGGAATAATATACTTATAAGATTAGGAGATCAAGTAAACAACATATGATGTTTGTAAATAATTTTATAAATAAAATAAACATGATTTATATAATAAAATAATATGATTCCCAATGATGTGCATCATAAGAGTTAAAATTATCATAAATTATTAATTAATCATAATATCATTTCATAAAATTATGTCACAAACATTGGTATAATAAAATCATTTCAAAATTTAATTGTTAACTACCAATTTCATTATTATATAATGTATCAGGTATCACAACATGCATTAATAAGTTGATCAATCATATATAATCACAACACATAGTAGAGAAAAAACATTAACATGAATTAACTATATATAATATGTGATATAAAAAATTATTAAATGAATTATATTTATTTCTACCTCCCCAACTATCAAATAATGAAAATCATATATATTTGTGTACAAATATTATTATGAATTTATCATATTATAATCCCTGAAAATATACTGGATTCATAAAAATATCAACAATTTAGAAATAATTTCAATGTAATGGGTTTCATTGTTATATTGTGTGAATAAACATTAATACCCAAGATAAAGAATAAGTATGATATTATTTGATTATATAATCAATAAATCTTAATTGAAATCAAGGAATGGGGAATAGAACTTCTATAAATATATAATTAAAAAATTTATGAAAAAATAATCATTCAATTTTGAGATGACATGTTTTTATATATAAAATGAAAATTTAAATGAAAAACTATTAATTGAAATAATCATTGGGAATTAGTTTTGGAAGCTTAAGATAAGAATTATGCCAGATGGTGGAAGAATCGATTCATATTTTATAAGTTAAAAACAATCAAAAAACTTAATCTCAATGCATAATATATTTTATGTGAAGTAAACGTTTTGATATATTTAGTTGATCAACAATAACTCAAGTCACATTGTTGAGTCTAAATGTCTTTGGTATTCACACTATGAAATCCTTTGATATTTTTTTCCAATTTATACAATAGAATTATTTAATGACGAAACATCCCATAAAATCACTTTCCATATGATTTGACCAATTGAAAAGATGAAAATATCCTTGTGAAGTCAAATATATTTATTTTCATTACATCTCATAATTAATACGCTTGAAGATATCTATATATTATAATACTGTGTGGATGAATAAAAAATAGAGAACTAAAATATTAAAATTACAAGACATTCATTAACTAGGAGTCGCAAGGAATATATACTCCATAAAAATTAAGAAAATTCATTCCTTATAAAACATTATATTCAACTATATTTCCCTTATAAACAAATTCACCCTTTATATGTAACTCACAATATTAAATTAAACATTCATTATTCCCCTATGACAGATATGATTAAACTATAACCTAAAAATGCTACAGAATTTCTTACACCCCGAATTACAAGATAAAATTATTTAAATCATTAAACAATTGGTTATGTTATTAATATTACATGGTTATTGAAGCAGTAATTATCTGACTCAAATTATCAAAAACTTTATTTTATTTTCTATGATGGTTGTGAATCACCTGATCATTATCCTTATTTTGTTTTATAAATATTATTTTAATTATGCATAAATGAATCTATTAAATTATATTCCATGAATTATTATTTATATTATATTTGTCACACATGACTCTATATAAATTATTCCTCCATATATTGAATGAAAAATATATAGTATATAACTCCCAACAAATGATAGGATAATTTATCTCATGAGGTTTTATTTTTCATGAAGCTTAAGAAATTACCTAATAATAATAATGCAGAACTCCACCATGTAACTTCATTTAATCATCAATATAGAATACATTATAACACTTTCTTAAGGGAAAGGCCCATTGGATAATTCAACCATCTTATTTTTAAAACCAAAAACTTATTATTACAATTTATTATTTAGGGAAATTAATTTCCATTTGATGTTATCTTAATTAGTGGAGTAGAAAACCATGAACTGTTTTAAATAAACCACATGTAATATGCTACCAATCTAATAATATCATCAATATCAATACCATTTAATTGAATTTTTCATTCAACAAACAAAGTAGTTTTTTTATCAACAATTATACCATTATTATTTACAAAGTTCCCTAAAAATAAATATTTTGTAACCAAAGTTACCATTTTCCAAAAAAAAATCAAAATCATTTCATTTATGGATTACAAAAAAGTATATATATTTATTTTTTATTATCTTCAGAATTTGTTGAAAAAACAGATATATCACAAATATAAACCACAATATACACATCTAGATATTAACTAAATACTATATTCCTAAGATCCAAAAACATATTAGGGGTATTTTTTACTTCAAAGTGAATAAATAAAAACTCATAATTCTCATATATATATTATATAATAAATTTTTTAGATTGTTATCTCCCTTAACCTCAATATTATGGTATAAAAATCTCAATTCAATCTTAGAGAAATACAGTATCAATAAATTTGATCAAACAAGGAAACTATATAGGGAAATAAAAACAACATCATAACATTGATGTTATAAAATTCTCTAAAATCAATGAATAGACTCATGGAACAATATTTCATTTTATATATTCAAATAGAAAAATCCAATGGTGTAGTGATTGGTAAAATAAAACCATTGTCTAGAAACACTTCCAATTTATTTTCTCGATCCAAATTCTATTTATGAGTAATTTGAAAAGGTGGTTTGAAAATATTCTTACCATTAGGGGTACGGTCAATAGTAATTTCAACCTATAGATCAAAAATGACACTAGTAAAATCATCAAGGGGAATATTCATGCATTCATTTATCACCATCACATCATTTATCTAAGCATTTCCCTTATTTTCAACAATATGTGTATGATAACATTAACTTCCATCTCTTAATAGTTTCTCACATTCTGCATATGTTTTTTAATTTTGGGATTCTTTCTTGTATAAAAACTGAAATTCATTATGAAAAATAACTTCTTTATTTTTACAATAAATCTAAATGTGATTAATATAAATCCAGTCTATAAAAAAATTATCATCAAACTCTACTAGTGGAATGATTACAGTGTTTTAAGGTCATGTACTTCAATAAAAAACAAGAAAATGGTTTTAATTACATTTTCAATAATACTTTACAATAGGGTTTTTACCATATATTTATTTGAATTTCATGAGGTGAAATTAGTAATTTTCATAAAATTTCTCAGAAACATAAAATACGTATATCTATTATCAAAATAGACTGTAGTATGATCTTTGTGAATAAACACTATAATAGGTACCACATCATTGGATGGACTAACATCTTTTGATGAATTTTCAAAGGATTTCACCGTACCATTCATTTTATAATCTGGTTTCATACCATCATTTTGTCCATTCTTTGGGTATGTATGTTCTTAATACCCTATATCACCATAGATAAAGCAGTATATGATTTACTTAACAAAATTGTACATACTACCACTAAGATTATTTTCATTTCAATCATTGTCTTTATGTCAATAAATACCACATTGGATTCATTTCATATATTTTTTGAGACATTCAATGGGGTTTTGTAAAACATTTTTAAAAACAAGTGAACATTATATTCTTCCCTCCAAATTATATGGATGAATTATTCCATAATTACTACCAACAATACAACCTATTGTTCATGTCATCAATATGGAAACAACTATTAGTAAACTCCATATCTTCATTTTTAGAACAATGAAAAATCTTCTCTTATATTTTAAAGTATCATGATTACAATTCACTTCATATAATAGTTTTTAAACAAATATAAAAATATATTAATTTTACAATCAATGCCCCCAAAAATCTTGTACGTTGCTGGAAAAACATGTGAGGTTTTAAATGTAACACTACTGAATATTCATCCCTTTTCCTTACTTTTAGGAATAGTTTCTCAAATTTCAATCAAAATGATATATGAAAAATATTATTCCCGAAAAATAATATTAAAATCACCTCATACCATAATATAATGATAATATTTCACTAAGTTATTGTTAACAAGAGTCCAAAATCGATAAACTTCACCTTAAAAATTAAAAATTTATGGTGTTATATTTTTTCATTTTGGATATCCCATTACATCAAATATCTTTACAAGAGTGTTTATTAGTCATAAATACAACACTAGAGATGATATTTCACCTAATGATAGAAGATGTATCCCTATAAAATTATCAACTAGTGAAATATTCCATTATGGTTTTCCTGGAACGTCCAATGAATGGATACCACCACCATTAATTGCTTATGTTAGCTGATATATCACTGCAAAAAACGATTATATTCCCATTATTTCCATCGCAGGATTTTTATTTTGAATGTATAATTCTTGATTCCTTCCCACAATTGCTTCCATGATTCCTTTGTGGAATAAAATTCTAAAATGAAATGCCATATATCAAAGACACATTGTACTATTCAGTTAATAAATTAATGGTAATGTAAAAACACATTGTTTGTATTCTATTAACATTATCATAAACTCTAAATTTTTTACACCATGCTCTGATAATAACTGTATAGAACAATGATTAGACATTAAATATTCTAGTTATTTTAAACATGATTACAAATTATTGAATCGAAATGGTCTTTTAGTTTTACTGTTTTATATAATTATTAATATATCACACAAGATAAACACAAAAATTAAAATTTTTCACATATACATAGTATTCTTTTTTCCAATAAATAAATGTATTTAAATAGAAACATTTTTGCGCTTCATCAAAAAACATCCCAATTTTCTCCTTTATTTCCTATATATATCTATTACCAATAAAATTCATGGAAAATTATTTTAAAACATTATATGTGGAGAAAATAAATATAAGATAAATAAAATAATATAAATATTTAGTCTAGTTATAACCCATAAAATAATTTTTTTAAAAAAATACTTTTATACAATGAGAATTTAAAAATGTTTTCAGAGAAATATTGTTACCTTACCTTTCAAAAATAATGATATATTATGAAAACACATTAGAAATAATATAATATATAATTAGATAACATCTAAAATAGTATTCCAAGTCACACATAAAAATGTAATGCCCAATATGGTCATCTTCCATATTTGTAGTACCTAATGCATCAGATTACATAATTTAACCACTCGACCTTGATTTATCAAAGAACCACCCATCATAGGTAAATAATGTAACAATTTTTCCATGGTTTATCCTATAACCACCAATAGTTATATTATAAAAAAACCACACAAAATTATTAAAATTTTAAAATATCCAAAACATCATCATAAATCCTTAAATCATGTATCCTAAAACAATATTTGAAGAAAATAGAATTTATATTTTGATATATCACTCATCTTCAATAAATGTTCATATAGAATGGATAACATTTCCATTGATTGTATCCATGTGAAAATTTAAATAAAGCATCAAAATATTCATTTAACATGAATGTGAGAAATTATAATCTTGTATTATATGTTAAAAATCGTTATTTTTTAATTATCTAAAATGTGACATAAATTATTATTTTTAAATGAATTTCCCTTTCATTATATCTGAATGAATTCTCAACATGTAATTAATGCAATAGATAATCAAATTATATAAATTAATTATATAAATAAGAACCTTTTAAACATTTATCTTTTTCTTATAATTTTATTTAGCAAATGTTTGGCTATTTCAATGGGTTATAATGTTTAGAATTGTTATTCCATGAGTGTTTGTTTCATGGTTTCCAGGTTGGTTAACTTCTATATATTAGGGATGTTCATGAAAATTTTAAATATTATTATCGAAATGAATTAATATAGAATTATTTTCTCTAAAAATGTTTTAACGGTATGATATATATATATATATTCAATATATCTTGATGATGAACCATTTGATAAAATGATAGTGAAAATTATTTAGTTTATTATGGAATTTTTTCCAATCAACATGTATTAGTTTCATTTTATTTTATAATATGTATATATATTAGTTTTAGATTATGAAATAAGTTAAAAAATACTTATTAATTTATTATTTAAACTTATTAATAGTATTTGGAACCTTCTTGTTAAAATTAATGAAAAAATGTATTGTCCTTAGAGATGGTTAACCTCCCTAATTTGTTGAATTCTTTACATTAATTGAATATGAATATATGATAAGTATGTTCGATAGTATTTATTACATTATCCAAATAACATTCCAATAGATAAATGATAAAATAGTTATTATATTTTATTTTATGAATACGTTGATTAGAATGTTGAAGAACTAATAAATTTAAGAATGTCATTTTAGAAAGTAACCTCTTGAATGTCACCGTCATGAAGGATACATTATGGAACATGGAAGTGGAATTTTAGTTAGACTAGAACCACAATTAGTTATTATGGTTGTTTATAAAATAATTTGGTAGTGTTTTGTTTATCTATAAGGATTGTGGTCATTGAAAAATAGAAGGAATGGGTTTCTTTTTGTAATTAGTGTGAGGGGATCATTTGTAATTAATAAAAATAATAAAATATAATAAAGTTATTCAAGAGAAAATGAATTAAAAATGTCATATGACTGCACAACGGGTAAAATTTTCATCTATATATTTATCCATTTTCCCTTATTCTATATTGTTTATATTTATGAATTGTTAAATAAAATATTATATTCATGAAATATCCTTAATGTCAATTTCAATACTATTTACTACTAGGAGTTTTAAAACATAAACAGAAAGATTCAAATTTTAACTATTTATTTTATTACTTCTGATAAATTATAGCAACCCGGACTTTTACTTACATTACTATTACATCAATTCAATGATAAACAACATAATAGTATTACACATGGAGGATCCTGAGGTTTAGTGTCTTGGGAAAACTAGGACCAAAAACAACATTAACCATAAACATTTATTTAATTTCTTCTTCTATAGCTTCTTAGTAGCACTTTTCCCCTCCTTAGTACATGTAGCCACCTGAGGATATACATCAAAAGGGGTGAGTTAAAAGCCCAGTAAGAGGATAGATAAGAACAATACATCATGGGATGAGCATAATCATAACATAGGCCAAAGATCATGAACATGAGAGGAGCATAAGTAAAAGACTTGAAATGTGGCAATGCATAAAAATGAAACATCATGTCTTAGTGGTTAACTACCACACATACTTGTGAAAAAAGATAGCATCATGTTCACACATCATTTCACATTTACTCATGATATAAATCACTTTACCCAATGCATTGGAGAGCTATATAATTCTGGGTGTACCTGTAACATTTAAACATTCATATTGCGCTATATAATTCCGGGCGCACCCGTCACATCATAACATTATCATTATCATGATTGTCACATAGAACACATATCAAACATGAACATAAATAAACCATGGAAATGAATGGGTTTCATCTCATAATAACACATTCATAAGCTTTGGGTTTCCAAAATAAAGAGGGAACAACATACTTGATACAAGAACCATCAACCTTCAATGAGAGGTAAAATATGAGATCTTGAAAGAAGAGTTCTTTTGGAAAACATTTTGATGGACATAAAAACCAGTGAAAAACATTTATATCCCAGAAAATTCAAGGAAATGATGAACAAATGATCTTTGAGGAGTAACCATATCAAAAATGGAGTGAAAGAGGGAGAACCCGAAGGAAGAAAATTGGGTTCGAGATTTCCCCTTACCTTGTACTCGAATGCCTCCTTCTCTTTAATGTCAAGTATAATGACATTATATTCATTAATTAGAAATTCCATAACCTTTTATACATTAATAGGGTTCATTCTGGTGTCATTATTTCATATTATGTTCCTTTTTATGACTTATAGAGTTTAAAAATATTGTTCGGGGATGTTCGTTTTTATGGTTTTCTTGAGCGGTCCACTTGTATTCTTAAATTGGTGTTTGGGTAGATCATGGGAAAAAATCCAGAACTGATACTACATGTTATTAATGATATTACAGTAGATTTAATAATTTTATAGTGAATTGTATTAGATCCAAGTGGACGAATTATTAGATATAAATTTAATGATGGTTATTTGGGTTAATTTGGGCGGTTTTTGGATCACAATGATCTTGTTTTAACATTTAACTTAGTAATAAGGCCATAGGTTATTTCCAGAACATAAAATAGAACATAATACATATAAAATATTCTGGTTCAACCATAAAATGGTTTCATGACCAGATTGAAGGTAGAAATGGAAGAAGAGAACAAGTCGTTTTTGAAGGTGATAAATTTAATACCTCATGAACAACGTTCTCTTTAATAAAATTAATGGAAGAGGGAAAAGGTGTGGGGTGATATAATATAACATTATAATCATAATATTACATTATATATATATATTACTGGATTTAAATAGAAATTTTGATGATGATAGGTAGGGAGAGATCAAGAAAGGAACAAGAACATGAAAGGAAATTAAAGGAGAAGAGAGAGAGAAATTACCTTTAGAATCCTCCTCTTGAGATCCTCTTTAAGGAAGCTAGGATTGGTCTTTTGATGAGACCAGAAGCTTATGGACGTGGGGGATGAGCTAGGGAAGGTGTTTGGGTAGAGTTTAGAGAGGTCATGGAGATTGAGAGGTGTGAGGAAAAGAGGGAGTGAAGGGTGGCTTTTATAGTGGAGGGGAGAGGGGTTTCCTTAATATAAAATTGATTAGTTTATTAATTTCACCTAGGACAAGGAATAGTGAGTCATGGATGACCAATAATAGTAAAAAAGGAATGTGAGTTCATGATTTGGGTGCTTACATCACTTTTGATGTCAGGAATAGTGGGTTTTAATTAAAATGTATTTATATGGTAAATTAAAGTATTCTACTATTCACATAAATTCAAGTTTCTCAGAAAGATCCAAAAAATTTACCCCAACCATTTTTTGACATGTAGAATACAAAAATGAAGTCCATTTTTAAAAAAAAAATTCTAAATATAATTGATTTAATAATTAATAAAAATCATAATTTACTTAAAAAAACAGTTTTTAAGATTAAAACTGAATTTATAGTTCTTTAAAAAATTACGTAGGGTCTTATAAAATTATCTAAATTCTATTATACACTGATTCAATAATTTATGAATACATTACAGGAAAATAAATATTCATTTAAATTAATTAATTAATTATAATTAATTATTTATGACTTATAAAATACCAAAAATGTTTACTAAGATCAAATTGTCACTTTCTAAGATGTCTAAATTTTATTTTATTATTCATAGCTAATGTTACTCTTATTTACTATTCGTAAGGGTTATATTACTATTCATAAGGTTAGGTTACTATTCATAAGGGTAGGTTACTATACACCAAAAATTATTTTTGTTTCATTAGACTCCAAAAACTGTCTTGAACACAACCGTGTATGTCGGATTTTTAAAATTCCAACCATAGGGGTGAAAAAATTATATTTAAAGGTCACTTATCACCTAGTAGTTCATTATTTTGTGTTTTTATGACACAAGTATACGAAGGGAGTTTTCCATTGAAAAACATTGGGTCATTACATTCTTCCCCCCTTAAGAAATTTCGCTCCCGAAATTTCACTTTAAACAAACAGGTGAGGGTACTTCTCCTTCATTGTATCTTCTGGTTCCCAAGTTGCTTCCTCAAACTTATGGTTCCTCCACAACACTTTGACAAGGAGGGTTGTCTTGTTGCGTAGAACCATATCACTTCGGTCCAAAATTTTTACCGGTTGCTCCTCATAGGATAGATCATCATCCAGCTGTACCACCTCTGAGTTTAGTACATTTGAGGAGTCTGGTATGTACTTCCTCAGTAGTGATACATGAAACACATCATGAACTTGAGCCATATTCGGTGTAAATGCCAGACGATAGGCCACGACTCCTATACGATCAAGGATCTCAAAGGGGCCAATGTACCCTGGTCTTAGCTTCCCTTTCTTCCCAAATCTCATGACTCTCTTCCATGGAGATATTCGAAGGAAGACTTTATCTCAAACGTCGAACTCCAAGTCCCTTCGACGATTGTCAGCATAGCTCTTTTTCCATCTTTGAGTATCTTTGATGTGTTTCTAGATGACTTGAACCTTCTCGGTCATCTCTTGCACAAGATCAGATCCAAGTAGCTTTCATTCTCCAACATTATCCCAACAGGTTGGAGTTCTACATCACTTCCCATAAAGAGCTTCATACGGATCCATCTGAATACTCGAGTGGAAGCTATTGTTGTATGAGAACTCAACCAATGGAAGGTGCTGATCCCATCCACCTTTGAATTATAGAGAGAATTCTCTTATAAAATCATCGAGCATCTGAATAGTCTTTTTCAGACTGGCCTTCGGTTTGGGGGTGATAGGTCGTGCTGAAATTTAATTCAGTACTCAAAGCATGTTGAAGGCTCCTCCAGAATTTAGATGTGAACCCTGGATCACGGTCAGAGACAATCGAGAGTGGACCACCGTGCAATCTCACTACATGTGTAGTCTTGGTGAGTCGATCTACCACAACCCATATCGCATTATTTCCTCTTGACGTTTTCGGGAGACCCGTGACAAAGTCCATAGTAACATTTTCCCATTTCCACATGGGTATAGGCAATGGCTGCATCATACCTTTGGACTTTTGCCGCTCAGTTTTAACTTGCTGACATACCAAGCACCTTGATATATATTCTGCAATCTCCTTCTTCATGTTATCCCACCAGAAGTGTTCTCGGAGATCACGATACATCTTGGTACATCTAGGATGAATAGATAAAGTTGAGCTATGTGCATTATCCAATAGCTCCTTCTTTATCCCAGGTGATGAAGGCACACAAAGCCGCGTTCCAAACTGAATCACACCATCATCGTCGATATAGAACTCTTACAGCTTCCCTTCCTATACTGCATTCACCCTCTTTTGTATCTCCACATCATCCCTTTGTGCTTCCTTAATCTTCTGTTGGATGGATGGTTGCGCAATCATTTGGGAAAGGTAGGATGCATCTCCTGCCCTTACGATTCCCAAATCCATACTTTGCATATCTAGGAAGATAAGGTCTTTCCCAATCTTCAACATGGATAGAGTACCAGGTTCTTTTCTACATAGAGCATTAGCTACCTTGTTCTCCATTCCAGGATGATATTGAATAGAGCAATCGTAATCCTTGATTAGCTCTAACCATGTCCTTTGACGCATGTTGAGCTCCTTTTGTGTGAATATATACTTTAGGCTCTTATGGTCGGTGTATATGTCACACTTCTCGCCATAAAGGTAGTACCTCCAGATTTTCAAGGAAAAAATCACGGCTGCTAGCTCTAGATCATGCGTCGGGTAGTTCTGCTCATGGATTGTCAACTTTCGTGAGGTGTAGGATATCACATTATCATTTTGCATGAGTACACAACCAAAGCCTTTATTTGAAGCATCACTGTAAATCACAAAACTTTCTCCACTGTTCGGTAGTGTGAGTACAGGTGCAGTGATCAGCCTTCTATTTAGCTCCTTGAAGCATCCCTCACATTAATTCGTCCATAAATACTTTACGCCTTTCCTTGTTAACTTAGTTAGTGGGCTTGACAATCGTGAGAAGTTTCTCACAAAACTTCGATAGTACCCAGATAATCCAAGAAAACTAAGGATTTTTGTGACACTAGAGGGCCTGGGCAATTCTTAAATCGCATTTGTCTTTGAAGGGTCCACAGAAATTCCCTCGCTTGTGATCACATGTCCCAAGAACGCGACATGATTCATCCAAAAGTCACACTTGCTGAACTTGGCATAAAACGTATCCTTTCTCAATGTCGCCAACACATGTCTTAGATGTTCTTCATGTTCCTCCTTGCTCTTGGAGTAGATGATAATATCATTGATAAACACTACCACAAATTTGTCGAGGTAATGTCTAAAGACTATATTCATCAAATCCATGAAGATTGCAGGGGCATTAGTAAGTCCGAAGGGAATCACCAAAAACTCATAGTGCCCATACCTTGTACAGAAGGCAGTCTTCTGAATAACTTCCTTCTTCATCATTACTTGATGATATCCAGAACGAAGATCCACCTTTGAGAAGTGTTGAGATCCTCTTGACTGATCAAACAGGTCATCAATCCTTGGGAGAGGATACTTGTTCTTTATGGTTATCTTTTAGAGTTCCTGATAATTGATACACAGCTGCATGGTACCATCCTTCTTCTTCACAAAGAGCACTGGAGCACCCCAAGGTGATGCACTAGGGTGTATGAACCCTTTGTCCAGATGCTCTTACAGCTGCTTCTTTAACTCCTCTAGTTCGATAGGAGCCATCCTATTGGGGCACTTCGAGATAGGAGTAGCTCCAGGTATGAGTTCAATTGAGAACTCTACCTCACGATTCGGGGGAATTCTGGGTAACTCTTTGGGAAATACATCATTTTATTCCCTCACGATGGGAATTTCCTCAAGGTTGGCACTTTACTTCAACTCAACCATTTTTGCGAGGTATTCTTCTTCATAGGGAATCAACACCCACACCATTGAAGGATTTTTCAAAGGATATTCATGATCTTCCTTGCATTTTTAGAGGAGCATGGGATGGTCCGGATTATGAAAATATATTTCCTTTTCCTGACAGTTGATATGCGCTCTATATAAAGAGAGCCAATCCATTCCCATTATAGCGTCGAATTCCACCAAGGGAAGTATTACAAGATTTTCTGGAAGAATCTTCCCACATACGTCAACAGGATAATAATCAAACACTTGGGTTGCAATGATTTCACCACTTGGTGTTTTTACAGATATCTCTACTTCAAGGTTTCGGGGCTTCGATTCTATAGTTCTATCAAACGTGCAAGATATAATGGAATGCGTAGAACTAGAATCAAATATGACTTCTTTCATTCTTGAGTTAATATGAAGTGTACCTTTTACGAATTCATTATCATGTTCCTCCTCCGTAGTAGTGATGGCATAATCCTTCCCCTGTTCCTTCGGCTTTAGTGGTTGTTGGCTCTGATTACCCTCAAGAGCTCGAGGTTTAGTGCACTGGTTTGAATAGTGCCCTAGCTCCCTACAGTTGTCTCATTGAACCACAAGTTGTTCTCTCCTTTTATCAGCTACATTATCCTTCCTTTTCATGTCTTTTAGACCCTCGTGAGCTTGGTTTCCTTCCTTCCCACACTTAAAGCATTTCGTCGTACCTTTGAGGCAGTTCCCATTGTGCAACTTCCCACATTTTTGGCATGTGGGTCGTTGTGTTTTCTTCCCATCTTTATCACTAGATCCTCCAGCTTGAAACTCAATCTTTCTTTTCTTATCACCATAGCCATGGGACCATTCTCCAAACTCCATCTCCACTTTGTGAGCACACCGAACAACTTCTTCATAACTCCCAAAGTCTCGAATTGCAAGAGCCTTTAAAAGATGTGGTTTTAATCCACTAAAGAATCTATCAATTTTTCTAACATTGTTGATAACAAAACCCGAAGCATACCTTGCAAGCCTTGTGAAATTTGCTTCATAGGTTGTGACAGATTCTCCTTCTTTTTGCTTGAGCTATATGAATTCTCTCTCCATCTTCGTGTGAAGAGTTCTTGGGAAGTACTTACTAAGAAACATTATCTTAAAGTCTTCCCATTCCATCTCTTCAATTTCCTCCCTTGGCTTGGTGTTCTTAATCAAAGCCCACCATTGATCGGCTTCTCGTTCTAGACGATAAACGGCTAGAGTCACCTTCTCCCTCTCGGAATAGTGAAGAACAGAAAATATCTTCTCCATGGAGTTGACCCATTGTTCCGCAACTAGTGGATCAGAAGATCCACAAAACGTCGGTGGTCGTTGCCACATAAAACATTCAATAGATAGTTTCTCCGTCTTTGGTGAAGGAGGACGTTCCCCATTATTATGGTTATTTTTCATAACATGAGATATTGTGGTAAGAATTTCCATGAAGTTTTGAACTCCACCTCCCAAATCACTGGGGATGTCTTTCGGGCAATCGTTGCATTGGTCCTCGCAAGACTTGTTGGCCTGATTTCTCCTGTTTCCCACCATTTTATAAAATAGAAAAGGTTAGAACAAAACATAAGTAACAATTCATGAATAACATATCCATTTAAACAATTATACCAAAAACATAACATATGGGATCCCTAGGTAAATATCTTTGTGTGCATACTTGTACTCAGTCTCATGTTGTAGGTTTTCACTAGGGTTCACTAATCCAAATCCCCAAATAAACAAAACCTTTCCTCTGATACCAACTATAGGGACCCGGCCTTTTCCATACATTACTATTTCATCATTTCAAAGATAAACAACATAATAGTATTACACATGGATGATCCAGAGGTTTAGTGTCTTGGAAAAACTAGGACCAAATAAAACATCAACCATAAACATTTATTTAATTTCTTCTTCTATAGCTTCTTAATAGCACTTTTCCCCTCCTTAGTACATGTAGCCACCTGAAAATATACATCAGAAGGGGTGAGCTAAAATCCCAGTAAGAGGATAGATAAGAACAATACATCATGGGATGAGCATAATCATAACATAGCCAAAAGATCATGAACATGAGAGGAGCAGAAGTAAAAGACTTGAAATGTGGCAATGGATAAAAATGAAACATCATGTATTAGTGGTTAACTACCAAACATACATGTGAAAAAATCTAGCATCATGATCACACATCATTTCACATTTACTCATGAGATTCGTCACATTACCCAATGCATTGGAGCGCTATATAATTCCGGGCGCACCCGTCACATTTAAACATTCATATTGCGCTATATAATTCCAGGCACACCTGTCACATCATAACATTATCATTATCATGATTTCCACATAGAACACATATCAAACATGTACATAAATAACCCATGTAAAGGAATGGGTTTCATCTCATAATAACACATTCATAAGCTTTGTGTTCTCAAAATAAAGAGGGAACAACATACTTGATACAAGAATCATCAACCTTGAATGAGAGGTAAAATGTGAGATCTTGAAAGAAGAGTTCTTTTGGAAAACATTTTGAGGGACATAAAAACCAATTAAAAACATGTATATCCCAGAAAAGTCAAGGAAATGATTAACAAATAATCTTTTAGGAGTAACCATATAAAAAATGGAGTGAAAGAGGGAGAACCCGAAGGAAGAAAATTGGGTTCGAGATTTCCCCTTACTTTGTACTCGAATGCCTCATTCACTTTAATGTCCTGTATAATGACATTATATTCATTAATTAGAAATTCCAGAACCTTTTATAAATTAATAGGGTTCATTATGGTTTCATTATTTCCTATTATGTTCCTATGGATGACTTATAGAGTTTAAAAACATTTTTCGGGGGTGTTCGTTTCTATGGTTTTCTTGAGCGTTCCACTTGTATTCTTAAATTGATGTTTGGGTAGATCATGGGTAAAAATCCAGAACTGATACTACATGTTATTAATGATATTACAGTAGATTTAATAATTTTATAGTGAATTATATTAGATCCAAGTGGACGAATCATTAGATAAAAATTTAATGATGGTTATTTGGGTTAATTTGGGCGGTTTTTGGATCACAACGATCTTGTTTTAACATTTAACTTAGTAATAAAACCATAGGTTTTTTTCAGAACATAAAATAGAAAATAATACATATAAAATATTCTGGTTCAACCATAAAATGGTTTCATGACCAGATTGAAGGTAGAAATGGAAGAAGAGAACATGTCGTTTTTGAAGGTGATAAATTTAACACCTCATGAACAACGTTCTCTATAATAAAATAAATAGAAGAAGGAAAGGGTGTGGGGTGATATAATATAACAATAGAATCATAATATTACATTATATATATAATAATGGATTTAAATAACAATTTGGATGAAGATTGGTTGGGAGAGATCAAGAAAGGAACTTGAACTTGAAAGGAAATTAAAGGAGAAGAGAGAGACAAATTACCTTTAGAATCCTCCTCTTGAGATCCTCATTAAGGAAGCTAGGTTTGGTCTTTTGATAAGACCAGCAGATTTTGGACGTGGGGGATGAGTTAGGGAAGGTGTTTGGGAAGAGTTTAGAGAAGTCTTGGAGCTTGAGAGGTGTGAGGAAAAAAGGGAGTGAAGGGTGGCATTTATAGTGGAGGGGAGAGGGGTTTCCTTAATTTAATGTTGATTAGTTTATTAATTTCACCTAAGACAAGGAATAGTGAGTCTTGGATGACCAAGAATGGTAAAAAAGGCATGTGGGTTCAGGATTTGGGTGCTTACATCACTTGTGATGTCAAGAATAGTGGGTTTTAATTAAAATGTATTTATATGGTAAATTAATGTATTCTACTATTCATAAAAAATTCATGTTTCTCAGAAAATCCCAAAAATTTACCCCAACCATTTTTTGACGTGTAGAATCCAAAAATGAATTCCATTTTTCAAAAATAATTTTCTAAATATTATTAATTTAACAATTAATAAATATCATAATTTACTTAAAAAACAGTTTTTTAGATTAAAATTGAATTTATAGTTCTTTCAAAAATTACGTAGGGTCTTATAAAATTATCTAAATACTATTATACATTGATTAAATAATTTATGATTACATTACAAGAAAATAAATATTCTTTTAAATTAATTAATTAATTATAATTAATTATTTATGACTTATAAAATACCAAAAACGTTTACTAAGGTCAAATTGTCACTTTCTAAGATGTCTAAATTATATTTTATTAATCATATTTAATGTTACTCTTATTTACTATTCGTAAGGGTCATATTACTATTCATAAGGGCAGGTTACTATTCATAAGGGTATGTTACTATTCACTAAAAATTATTTTTGTTTTATTAGACTCCAAAAATTGTCTGGAACACAACCGTGTATGTCGGATTTTTAAAATTCCAACCATATGGGTGAAAAAATTACTTTTAAAGGTAACTTATCACTTAGTAGTTCATTATTTTGTGTTTTTATGACATAAGTATAAGAAGGCAATTTTCCATTGAAAAACTTTGGGTCATTACATACATTTCATGGTTATCTATATAATTTGTATATAAACATTCAATTATCATATTATATTTATTAAAATAATTTTAAAATTAATTATTATTTTTGATTAATTTAACAATTTTTGCATAATAATTATGAATTATATTAAAGAATATATTTTTTATATAAACATTATAAATAAATTTCTATTTTAAAGATAATATTTTATAATTATTAATATTTTTTAGGGTTTATCCCCTCCTCAATATGAAAAAATTGTAAAAATGTTTTAATTATTGAATCTTGACTGTTAAAATGCCGAGTTTCCCTAAAAATGAAATACAATATGGTGATTAATGTCACCCATGTTTCACCAAGAGGTCGTAAATTCATCCCAATTTTTTTTGGTCGAAACATATTCATAAAAATGTTTGTACAAGTGATATGGTATTTTTATAATCTTAATCATAATTAATTGTAATGTTAATTATATGATTTACCCTTAATTGTGGTAATAATAAAATTACTATATTTGCAATTCATATTGTCTTAAATAATAGAGGAAAAATTACTAAACTGAGAAAATATGACTTAAAAAATGTAATCCATATTTTAAAATTTAAAACAAATAGTTATTACATTTTAATTACAAAATAATTCAACAAATTACAATGAATGTATGTTTTTTGGAAAAATAACTATTTTTAAATATATATTAGTTCAATACTAAATTAACTTATAAATCTTGTTAGTAAATACATATTTATATTAACATAAATAAAAATTAGATATTTAAAATTTAAAACTAAAGAATATAATAATTTGACATTGGAAATAAAATACAATTTTCAATAAAATTAGTATTCTTTCACAACTCATTGAAAAATCAAAAATTTCAAAATATTGTCAGAAATTAATATCTACATAATTTAAACACAATTAATGAAAAAAATGGAATTAGTTATTTTTAAATTAAAATTATATAATTTAGAAACTAATATTCTAAATATAACCATATTACAAATTAGTTTAATAAAACATTTTTTGTTTTTATTTTAATATTTGCTTACCAAATTTATAACAAATTTAAAGACATAATTCACGAATAGCAATAAATATGAAACAAGTTATTCTATTAGTACATATGTTGTTACAGTTATGTAAGACACAAATGAAAACATACATGCTCCCAAAAATTAAATCTATACATATTGTCAAAATTTGTTCACAAACACACATATCACAAAATCCAATAATACAATAAAAACCATCAATTATGATAGAAATTATTTTTCATCAACATATCAACATCATGTTCAACACTAATATAAAATTTACTAATCACATAACCCCATATGGAAATTATTAACATATCATCATACACATATTATAGATTATCCTCCCCTTAATCTTCTATTGTATAATATTTTTAAGATACAAATACATCAATTTTATGGGTAATTTGAAGGATTCATAATATTATTTCAATTTATTTCATACAAAAAACTATATAATTATCAGATCTTTTATCAAGATTTTTTCAACAATAATATCATTAGTATAACACTTATAAAATAGGAATTATGAATCTAAATATATTAAAAGATCAATAATCCCATTTCCTTATTAAAATACTATCTATGTTCAACACCTTGTACCTCAATATTTCTCCCTTGCATTATGGAATATGAATCATGTTTTATGATTATTGAACCTCAATTTAATCATATTCTTTCTTTCAAAATAATCGTTCATATAATAATAACACATATATTACAAATGTCATCTGTAAAAAATTCATCATCAACACTGGTAAAACCAATACTCATTCAACCATAGGGATTCTATTTTCATGCATTCACCAATGGACATTAATTTTCAAAATTCCCAAAAAGTAAACATTAAAATCATTAAACCATTGAGGTTACAATATTGATTACATTTTCCTCATCCATTGTGTTAATATATCATTTCATTTTTCATGGTAATTATATACATATTTTCCACACTCAAAACATCATCTTAATCCCTTGAGAAATCAATTAAAGTTATTATCCCTACATTGTAGACATAATAGATTCCAAATATTCATATCCTTGTAATATTTATGATATTCCATATTCCACTTATTATGGGTATTAGGTATCTCACAATATTTAATATTTTTAATCATTTATTGAGAAAACATGTTATGTATAATCAAATGTTTTTTATTATATATCATTATTCAATTATTTCTTAATGATAAAAATCATACCCTTGACTATCGTATTCAATATTAACTTTATTCCTTTATGTACAATTCATTTAATAGAAAAAAAAATTACAATGTGATTTATAATAATAATTGGGGGAAACCACAAAATATTGAAAAATAATTTAATGAATGCCGTAATCCTAACACATTTTTCTATGACATCATAAGTTTAAGAAAATTCAGTCATAACCATTACCAAAACATGTGGATATTATCCTATACATATACGTAAACTAAGGATTATACCTAGGGATACCAAAAATGGATTCTCAATCTAGTTTACAAAGAATTAAAAAATCCTACGCTGATAAATACTACAATGACCATTATTCTTTACACATATATATCGCATCATTATATATGAATATTTTTTTCATAACATAATAATCCATATCATAATTTTATAAATAAATTAAATTTGGTGTCAATGACACATAAAAATTGTGTCCATCAATGAACAAAAATGTCTCCTACATAGTATTTATAACTATCACCTTTTATAGACACATCAAACATAACATATTACTTAATTACATGGTGAAATTGAAACATAAAAATAGTATATATGTTTATCATAAATCATTCACATCAGACATATAAACATAAAAACTTATGAAGGAATAACTTACTTATAAGATTAAAATATCATGTAAACAACTTACGATGTTCATAATCAATTTGATGTATATAAGAAACATGATTTATATAATAAAATATTATCATTCCAAACGACAAGGATCATAAGAGTTAAAATTTTCAGAAATTCTCCACGAATCATAATATCATTTCATAAAATTGTGTCACCAACATTGGCCTAATAATAGCATTTCAAAATTTAATGGTTAACTAACAAGTCCATTACTCAACAGCATATTAGGTATCACAACATGCATTACTAAGTTGATAAATCACATTGAATCACAACACATAGTAGAGAAGGAACATTAACAACAATACCATATATATCATATGTGATATAAAACATTATCAAATGATTTATATTTATTTGTACATCCCCAACTATCAAATAAAGAAAATCATACATATTTGTGTACCAATTTTATTAATAATTAATCATATTATAATCCCAAAAAATAGGCTTGCTTCATACACATATCATCATTGTATAAATATTTTAAATGAAATGGGTTTCATGATTATATAGTGTGAATAAACATTAATACCCATGAAAAAGAATAAGGATGATATTATTTGATTATATCCTCATTAAATCCTAATTGAAAACAAGGAATGGGGAATAGAATTTCCATTAAAATATTTTTTAAAAATTTCTGAAAATATAATCATCCAATATTTAAATGACTTATTTTTATATAAATAAAAATATAAATATAAATTAAAAACAATTAATTGAAATAATCATTGGGTATTAGTTAAGGAATCTTAAGAAAAGAATTTTTCCTGCTGGTGAAAAAATTCATTCATATTGTATATGTTAAAAACATACCTTTAATATTTTTTTAAATATATGTCACAATATAACTCATTTGATAAATGAGTAGCATATTCCTCATAATCCGTTATGTAAAAAGTAGATCATGTGTAAAAATGAAGGGAAAATTAAAATTTTATTGTTAAAAAATTATATAAATATTTTTGATGAATATAGGGAAATAGATTAATATTATTCCCTTCTAGATACATATACATAAACCATCCTGAATATCAATGGGAATGTTTAATAATCCCAATCCATTGATTTTTTTATTAAAAATAAAAAACCCACTATATATTAAATTTAAATATATTTTAATTTTATATGATAGAATATTCATACATATAATATCATATATTATCCCATCATAAAAATTTGATATTCCTTTTAACAATTGTTCATTATTAAAATTGTCATTTCTTATTGATAACAGTTTCGTTTATGATGTTTATTTTGCTTTAGTAGTCCTAGAACTCAATGATTTATCACTATTCAATAATTTAATGTATAATAATCATTATATAAAAATAATAAAAATTCATATATATATATATATATTCATCTAAAGAGGGTATAGATATAAAAGAATTAAACCATTCATAGAGACAGTATGAATACATACACATGAAGGATGTTTTATTTTTTAAAATAAAAATATTGAGATTAATTTAATAATTGAAATTTATAAGATAATTATAAAAAATGTATTTTTATTAATGTCTTACTAATTTCCAACAATGTAAAATATAAATGGAAAAAAATAACATCACACTATGGAGGTGGTATTCAACTTGTTCACAAGAATAATGTTTTCATTGTCACGACCCCCTCCCAAGAAGGTGTACCCCTCCAAGGCCAGCAATGTGAGAAGAGAGATAATGAACACCGAGCCTTGCCTCCAATTGGCCCTAGGTTGGAGACTCGCACTGAGGGTAATTTAAACACACAAATAGAAGGAATTAACCTCTAAGAGAGCACATTCGAAAGAGAGGGATATGGCAGAGACCAACAAACTCAAACTTATACAGAAAGAAAAATAAAATACCATGTACACATATGTACTTCCATGAAAAAACTACTATAACTAAAATGGGAAAACTACATGTACGAAAGGAATGTAAAAATAGCAGCAACCACAAGACCGAACAGATCTTGGAACCCCTAGCTAGTATAAACAATCATGATCTCTAACCAGCTTCGTTTGACATGAATAACTATTTATATATACATAGGGCTAGTATAACAGTATACTTTGTAGTATCCTCTCTGGAGCCTCTCGTAAAAATGTAATGAAACCATGCTAAAGCATAGTGAAAAACAACTAAAAATAACTTGTCACCTAAAAAGGTATACAATGTTCCTATCCTCACAATGGCTAATCTCACCAAGCATCACATATAATAGAATGTAATATAATAATGAATATCAAGGGTACCCTGCTACCACATCGCCACTAGTTTTCCACTTTACCCCAACATCGCTCTTCCTAATCACCTCTCTTTAAAAAGGATTCCCCGCAAACACATGGGCAAAGCACGACCACATGCACCTCATTTAAAAAAACCACAACGTCCATGTAATCCAAGTAACCAGTTAGTTTCCATGAGCCACCACATCTCAGATAACATGTATCACAAGTCGAGCATTATACCTAAATACATTAAAGCCGAGATACAGAGTAAGGATCCTCAAGCCTTCACAACCTATACATGTTAAACCAATTTTATTCCATCAGAAACTATGTCCATAATATATGTTTGTGAATTACCATATTCCATTACACCACAATACAAACATATTTGGTCAAAAATAACTATTGTTCCTACTAGTACAAGTAACTACAAAGAGAATATAACGGGGATAAAGGGGTTAGTTATCCATCCATACACCCGCAAAAGTTTGTCGAAAACACCCCCTGAGCTCAAGAATCCACTAGGTGTCAATTTCCATAACTGAAGGGGTGTATTAGAATATAGAAACACAGAATTTAAACAATATACTATAGCTCAAAACCACACATTGTGAATAACCTATTATAAGAGTCAACTACAGCTAACGTCTCTTGGACTCCTAGCTAACTCTACTAAGACTAGTTATCATATAATCATACAAAAATTTAATGAGCTTCATTTTATTCCTCCATTCTCTAGTAATCAGTTGGGAATAATATTCATAAATTAATTAAACATTAATTAACTATTTACAATTTCAACATTATATTTCATTAGTATCAGACCCAAATACCACCATTCCTTTAAATTTTAACCTCAGCATTGCATTCCTGCAATATCCAACCCCATGGGTTAACATCATTTATTCATTTATTTATTAACCACATTATTACTTTACCATATTCCATGACATTCTATAAGTACATTCTATTCTAATAAACACAAGGGGGCCCAACACAGTGAGTAGATGAACTACCCATCATGTATTTGCTACAGATAGAAAGAGCACACACACATCCTCTATCAGATAGATAAACACAAGAATTCATGTGGCATACTCAGCGCGTCATTGCCCCTTATGTTAGGAGGTTAATAAATCAGCCAACCTTGAGTAGTGAGGAATATAAGGAAGTTAAACATCCAATAAGAAACCGTAAGAATCCAAACATTCACATTCAACATGGTCCATCATCTCCAGTGGAATCCCTGATACCCACATTCATCAAATGCTGCCACAACAAAAATGAATCCATACCCATACCTATAATAACATCCTTCTTGGCTTACATAACAAAAAAAGAAGTAGGAAAACAAACATCATATCAATTGGGATCTTGGCCCTTAAACAAGGCATCCACCCTTCAAACACAATAAGGTCTCATTGCTCTAATTATAGGGCTCTTGGCCTTTACAAGAAATACAGTAACTTAGAACCTTACAAGGCATTATATTTTTTCAAGAGGTATGTTATTTAATACAGCTATAATTAATGGATTTATTATTTGTAGGTTCTAACTCTGGGAATCCTAAACATCATGTTATAATAGATATCAAAAATTGATTAAATATGATAACTACATCAATTTTATTAACATAAAATTAAAACAACAATCAGATTCAGTTACATTCCCATTTATATTTACCCAAACAATTATCAATTAATTTTTGGAATTTCATTATTTACCAATTTCCTTCATGAACAAAAATCATAACCAGGAAAGCATATATGTCACACTAT
Source organism: Viscum album (assembly GCA_963277665.1). Classification (NCBI taxonomy): domain Eukaryota; kingdom Viridiplantae; phylum Streptophyta; class Magnoliopsida; order Santalales; family Viscaceae; genus Viscum; species Viscum album. The sequence goes on along the minus strand of OY728135.1, from coordinate 1,998,187,394 downwards.
CTAGAAAAACAACAGGGAATGAAAAATGATGGATTTCAAGTTGTTTTATAAGATTAAAATGTGTATTATGTAAATTCCATTGTGATCAAGTGGCATAAAACATGCTAACACTACATTAGAACATTAAATAATAGAGTAGAAACAAATACCCTACCTCAAATGGTTCTTTGAATTCTTTATATGAGGACGATCCACACAACGGATTACGATATTAACCCCATGATTACTAAACCAACTTGAGGACACTATGACATGACCACACTATCTATAAGACAAGACAAATCTTTTAGAAGCAAGGAGATCACATGTCATAGCATTGAAAATAGAAAAACGAAGTGAAGGATCGAACAAAACACAAGAACAAAGGTTGATCATACATTTTATTGTGGATTGATCGACAGTTATTGCTTACACAAAAATAGGTGGTGCACAAGTAGTAGGAAGGAACATCAACGGAAAATGACTTGAGAACTAAGGTTCGATCAGACATACTTTAATGAAATAATAGAAGGGTCTATAATCTCACACTAGGGAACAAGAATTTCAAATATGGAATGAAATACATCTCTTCCCTTTATAATATTTATTGGAGTATCAGTTTACGATATGATGTGTTTTACATTAAATGCTAGTTGCATTAAACCACACATTTTGACCAAATAAAAGAATCAAATGTCTTAGGAAAATTAAAATAGCAGTTATGGAAATTTACTTAGCCTTAAATCCCTTAAAACAAATGTTTTAATGCAATTATTATAAATGAAAACAACACATATATGAAACCATATAAAATCAAGAAATTTTGAAAAAGGAATACTCTACAGTTAAAAATAGAAAGCTATTGGGAATAGCCTACTGTTAGAAACAACATGCTGTAGGGAATAACCATCTATTGGAAACAGAATGCTGTTGGGAATAGACTTCTATTTGAAATAGCCTTCTGTTGGGAATATCCTACTATTGGATTTATGCTACTATTGAAAATAACCTGCTATTGGGAATATCATTTTTTTAAATAACTTGCTATTGGGAATATCCTTCTATATGGGATAACCGGTTGTTGGGAATAGCCGACTATTGGGAATAACCTACTTTTGGGAATAACCTTCTTTTAAAAAATGACAGCTATTGGGAATTTTCTCCTGTTAGGAATAGCCTGTTGTGGGGAATATTCTAGTGTTTCAAATGTCATAATGTTCTAGAAACTCTATTCATGAACAATAAATTTGGAAAAGTGTTAGGAATAAGTCAATTTTACATCCAAAAACACCTCAAATAGTAGATTTCAGCAATGTAATGTATCAGAGAGGTCCAAGACATTACATTAGATTTCTCTCAAAAACATTATCATCCCCAAGAATTCAAAACTAGCCCAGAAGAAACGAGGGGTCCGAACAACCACACAGAAAGCACCTCTCAGGGGAAAACCACCCTGAGATATTCGAAAGAAAGAACAAAACCTCAAAATCCTAGAATAAGGGAAAATCATTCCATATCCAAAAAAATCAAGCATATCATCACAGAAAAGTTACAAAAAATCATCAATGAAAAAGTCATCAGAATAACTTAAGAAAAATCCGGGTACTAGACACGCATCTGGGACTCCCACTATAAAGTAAAATCCTTTCCTCCATTCTGTCTCCACAATACATGATCCAAGTGAAAAGAATTCCCACACAAAACCTTCTACTTTTATTAATGGATCTCAACTGACCACTCCTTAATGGTCGCATCATCATCAACATTGATCTCCCTCTAATTGATGATGTCTGAGTCTTCGTGAAGGCAAAGAAAATGCTGTGATACATGGAAAACCTCATGTATCTAGATCATCTATTGGGGGAAGTGATACTTGATTCTCCACATGTCCAATAAGTTCCCACAACTAGAATGGCCCAAATATCTACGGAGAAATATTACTCCTAGGACCAAACCATTACTACCCATGATGGGGAGTAACCTTCAGAAACACATGATCCCAAACATCAAACATCAATGGTCTCCTCCATGCAATGTAATATGATTTATGATGATCATGTGCTATCTTCATCCTCTCATAAATCACCTGAACAATCTATGTTGTATTCTACACTAGTTTCGGTATACGAATTGTTAACTCCCCGACCCCAGTCCAGCAGAATGTAGAATGACTAGGATAGCCATAAAAGGTTTCAAAAGTCACAATAGCGATGGTGGAGTGAAAAATATTGTTATTAGAATCCTATACTACAGGTATGTTCCTAATCCAAAAACCTCCAAAATCCAGGACAAATGAGTTTGACATGTCATCAAGAGTCTAGATAGTTTTCACTATCATTTCGTCCGTCTCCAGATAAAAAATAGTGTTATAGAATTGCTGATAACCAAAAGAATGATAACTAACTCTCCACACCGTAGAGTTAAAATAAGTATCTCAATTAGAAATGATCACCCTATGTTCTTTGTGGAGTCTCGCCACCTCCTATAGGTACATCCTTGACTAAACATCCACTAATATCAACTACCTGATTTCAATAAAGTGGGATGATTTCGTTAAATGGTTCACTACCACCCAAACATCATCATGTCCTCCCAGATATCTTGGAAAAATAGTAACAATGTCTATTAAGATGTACTCCCACTTCCACTAAGAAATATACTATGACTAGAGAAACCCACTGGGGACACTGTGCTCAGTCTTGACCTTATGGTAGACCAACCATCGAGACAGAAACCCCGTAACTGCACTATTCAACCCATGCCACCAAACCTGGCATCTCAAGGCCTGGTACATCTTTTGCATACTGGGAAGTACCTCTAAAGGCGAAATATGTAACTCGTTGAGAAACATATCATGCATCACTAAAGGATAAAATATCCTTCTATGATACAACACTCGGTTTTGTTCATCTACAGACCACCCATCAGGCGCCTCACCAAAAACTACTCGGTCTCTCCAGACCTCCACCTCTAGATCCCCCAAATAGGACTCTCCCATCTGCTACTCCAGATATGACTGCACCATCATCCGAAAAAATCAACCTCTTCCTCCAACATCCCCCACATTTAGATAAAATGCTAAAATTTTATCCATAACTGTCCAGGAATCACCAAATTTGCACACTTCATCACTACATGACTTCAGGCACACTACATCAGCTCCAACATTCCCCCTTCCATGTGTATAAAATTTATCAAAGTCATATTCATGTAAGAACTCTATCCACTGAACTTTTTTTCCCATTTAGATCATGAGGGGAGAAAACATACCTCCAGATCTTATGATCATTGAAAACTGCAAAGTGATCACCCATGAGGTAATGTATCCAAAACATTAAAGCAGACAACACAGCGTCCAAATAAATATCAAGGGTGGAATATTTACATTCCTGTGGTCGCAACTTCCGAGACCCATTAGAAATGCATGATCTATGCTGCATCATAACACAGCCTAACACTAGTTATGAAGCATCACCAAAAACATCAAACTGAACTCCCTCTGCGGGAAGACAAAGAACTATAGAACATGCTAACTTCTTTTCAGATACATTACATCTACCAGACACTAATCAGACCACATTAATTCCTGATCCTTCTTATTCAATGTTGTTAGAGGAGTTTCCACCTGAGTGAAATCAGTTATGATCTCCTATAGTATCCTGCAAGACCATGGAATCATCGCACCTCTTTCACTATCTTGGGGGATTCCCAAGACACAACCACATATGTCTTCGATAGATCCCCAAATACTCCAGATTAGAAACAAGATGCCCCAAGAAACGAACATCTTGAGCCCAAAACTCACACATCAAAAACATCTCAAACCGGTGATGTTGACGAAGATGTAGAGACCCGAAGCTTGACATACATGGACATTAAATTACTTTTGCGGAATACTTAATACATATCAAAAACAGAAACACAAGGACCGTAACAGTTTAGTATATTTGGAAACTCTGAATATAAACATCTAATCGTGTTGAAAGATCTTCAAAATCTCCCATAACGATCATCCCCTTTTCGTTTCCATACATAAAAGCTTTCTTTATTTTCTGGAAAAAAACTTAAAAAGGGTGAGCTCAAATGCTCAATAAGGGAAACAATAGATAACATAACACAATCCATCAACATTTGAAAGCAAAAACTTGAACATGAAATCTAAACCTTAAAACCTCGAGCAAAGACATAAATATTGGAAGTAAGTAAGGAATTTATCATAAAGGAACATCAATCACGATAAAATAGCATGTGAATAAAACATGTAATTGTGGCAACCATTCAGCACTTGTTATGATTTCCATAGTAGCCAAGGCATTGCTGCCAAGACCATCTTAGTGGACAAAGTCCCTTTCTGAATCGAGTTCACACATCGTTCTAGTCCTATATTACTGAACTGGTTTAACTTTCAATTCCAGCGATGTCTACCTCATGAGATATAAATCTTTACCCAATTCATTGGAGGGAGATATAGATCCCACACTTCTCATAATGAAATCATTCTTACTTGTGCCACAAAATAATCATACATTATTCAAAATAACCCAACGAATAAAATAGGTTTCATAAACATCATCCCATTATCACATAATCCATATAAATGAAATGGATATCATTTCATAATAAGAAAAGTGAAACCATGTAAACCATAGAGACATGATACTTGAAACATACACATATGAAATAATGTCATCTTAGATGAGAAATGGTTTTGATAAAACACAGGAAATGAATTCTTGAGGAAAATATCATTTCTTCTTCAAAATCATTTTCTTTTCAAAAAATGACATTCAATTTTAAAAGAAAAGGATTTTGTTGAAAATAGTCATGAAATATTTTGGAGGAATCTTCATGAAAATAAGGCTTTATAAAACCGTAAACATCCGTTCGTGCCGAATAAGTTAAAAAAAACATTTTTCTCGTACTTTTGTCGGAAAAGTCAAAAAGTACCTCGTAACCTAAACAAAAGGAAGATTCCTTAAATACCATGTAGTAAAAGTAAAAATTGTTAAAAATGACATTTAACATACATATATACACTTTTATAAATCATGGACATGGATGATAGCAATAACCCTAGTAAATACTTACAAATAAGCAATCTCAGATAAAAATGAGATTTGCACAATTATCCCTTACCTTAGGTCCGATATGCTTTGTGTGTATCTGAACCTCCTGTATAATGATTTAAATAATGTCATTGACTTATTAAAGAATCATATTCATTGTTATTATATCATATATGTTTCACTTATGACTTTATATTACCCGTTCTTTTGTAAATTCCATGTTAAAGCAGCGTTTTGGGTAAAATCATTTCATTTGTCGTTCGTGTTTTAACTTCTAACTATTCATATGATTACATAGATCATGATTACTTACATCCAAAATGTAAGTCATGATTTATATATAATATATATTCAGAATATACTTATATATAATAGATCGATAAATGGAAGGAAATACACCGTTCATGGAGACGGTTGGTCGTACGTACGCATGAACGCTGTTTTCGTTTCCTTATTGAATTGAATGGAATTAAGTATATCAAATACATATATATGAACATAAATCCAGTAGAATTATTACATCATATATTTCATTATTACATATTATATATACTTTATAATCAATCTTGAATTGTTAACATGGAAAATGAATCATATCACGTCGTGGAGACGGTAATCCGTACGTACGCACAACCGATGATATCGTTCCCATGGAATTGTATTTGAGTGTATGTATACTATTTATGAATCAATGTCACTTTACAATAATAATATATAGTCATTATTTACACCATTATACCCATCCATTTAAGGTGGTTGTGGAAAATAGATTACACCACGGCGTGGAGACGATATTCCGTACGTACGCACGCGCGGTGATTTCGTTTTCCGTAGGATGGATAGATGGTGAAATAGGGTTGTTTCATAATTATAATAACATATAAGTATATTAATGATACTTATGTTATTCCTTAATAATAATAAAAATAAATAAGTAGAAGTAGAAGAAGAAATAATGTTTAAATAATCGTTAACGGACATTACCTCTTCTTTGAAGCGCCTCTTTGAGACCTCCTCATAGGGCACTAAAATTTGTCTTTGAAGAAGACCAGGACCTCTAGGATGTTTCTAGGGAAGTGGGGATCTGAAATGGGCAGGGTTTTTCGGAGCTTGAAGGCTCATATTGGTGTGAGGAGGAGAGAGAGGAGGTTCTCTTTTATAAGGGAGGAGAGGGGCACCTTTGGAAATATAAGAAATATTAGTTTATATTAAATCCCAACCCCACTTAAAAACTTCCCAAATGACTCATATCCGAAGCTTTGATGAGATAGGGTTGTAATCTCATCATTCAATAAAATTTACACATGTTAGGAATTTATTTTAAACATTATCAACTTGATTTATCCTTATTTAATCAATTTAATTTTATTTTTGTTAATAAAATTCAAAATTTTAATTTATAACAAATAATTACTTATTTATAGTGAATTGTCCATAATTGGATCATTTATAAAATTTTAGACCATATAAATTTAAATTTATAATTTTTAAATATTTTTGTAATTTTTAAACAATTTTATAATATGTTATTTTTATAAAATAACAATAGTGTCAATTTTGACACTATTCATTTATTTGAATTTAAATAAATTATATACATAAGATATGTTCGAAATAAAAGCATTAATAGATTAATAAATAGTCATATATATCTATAAAATTAGTGGAGAACATTAAATAGTTCATATAATATTTATTTAATTATTTTTCAAACCATTTATTTGGTTTATCTCTTAAAAAAATAATTACTACAACATTTATGTATAAATATTTAATAAACATATTTTTTGCATAAAAATTAAAAATAAAATCATATGATAAAGATAAATCTATTTAATTTCACAATAATACTTTTACTATAATTTATCATCTTAAAATCACAATATTTAAATTGTTATATTTATTAAATTATGAAGGTGACAACTTTGACATCATTTAAAATAAAATAATATAAGTGTCATAATCGTCTTAATAAGGATCCAAATGGTCCTAAATTCGTTCAGTGGATGATTAGAGTTTATATAGACACTAATAATAAGTTTTTTGATGATTTTTGGGCCATTTTATGTGTATTAGTATTTCAATAAAAAATATATTATTGATTTTTCACAAAATAAATAATTTATGCATCATTAATGTATAAGATAATAAGGTAATTAAATAACTCTTAAAAATTACAAATAAATTAGCATGACAAATAAAAACATTTTATCTTTCAAATGAGTATTTATAACCGTGTTTATATTCTGAATAAACTTATATTAAAAATACTTTAATTATTAAAGTTGAGTGAGACATATTTCACTTTCCTTTAAATAAAATAAACTAAAGGTCTTAATCACCTCCAAGTGGGTTCTAATGGATTCCCTTTCAACCCAAATATGACTTAGGAAAAATTATAATCATCCAATTGTGGTAAGGAAAGTATTAGGATAATTTTATAATATTATATTTACCCTTAATTACCAAATTTACCTTTTACTATGGTAAATAAAATTTACCGTTGTTACTATTCATAAAGCCCAAAAATAAAAGGTATTCTATTAATATAATTTGGACCCACTGATTACAAATATGGAATCCATTTTTCCAAATTCAATACACAGAAGTTGCAGAAATTAAATTAAAATTAATCCTGTTGTTGAATGAAAACGGGTTTTTGTTTAAAACATTGCAAAAGATTGAATTTATTTAACATACGAATTCAATGTAAAATCAAGATAACGAAATAAATTATATTAAATGGTAAAAATATTTTCTATTTTATACTTTAAAACCATTCAATATTATAATTTAAGCACATAAGTTATTACGATGAAAAAATTTGTTTTTAATTAAAAAATAGTGTGTTTTTACTATTCATTAAAATATAAAATTTATCAGAATAATATGAAAAATTTAACCAAGGTAAAATTTTATATCTTGATTCCAAATAATAATTTAACTTTGTAAAATTGAACTTATAAAAATGTCAAAAACTAGATTTAATGTGGGTGCACCATCAAAAGTCGGCAAAACTGCTTTTTTTTTAAAATACATATTTTACCCGAAAAAATTATTTTGTTCGTATAAAATGTTCTAGAAAATGTGTAAGATGAATAATAATGTTATAAAATTAAAATTTTTGTTAATAATATTCATAACAGCTAGTTCATAATAATATTATAATAATATATCGTTGTTTAGTAAAACCCGGTGTTGCATACAACACACGCTATCGATGAAGGTCGCGATTGCGTGTAATGTAAGCCAAGTCAGGATTGCGTGCTGTGCAAGAATCCTTTATTATTTCGTATAATAGAATCCAACCATATTTAATTTATACATTGAATATATATATATATATATACACACACTCAATATGGCGTAGAATGACTATTATAAAACGAACTTGAAATTGTGTGTAACACAATCTAAGAATAGTGTTGCATATACTTCAAGATAATACAGTGTGGCATATAGCACAATATAATCTTGTTGTAGCATAAAACATGTGACATAAAATAAATTAAAATTAATACTTATCATAAAATATCGGGTTGTTACATTCTACCCCCCATAAAATGAATTTTTCCCTCAAAATTTGCCAGGGTTATACATGGTTTTCTACTTGAAGGTTTCTTTAATTGAAACACACATCATAAAATGAAATACCAAAAAATAACTTTAAAAACTAAAGTATGAAACGTAACGGTTACCCAAATTAACTAATCAATGGGTTTCCACATAGGTGAACATAGGTGAAAATATGGATATGGAAGAAAAATCTAACCATCAAGTTCTGATGGAGAGTGGTAGAGGACATGGATATGAAAAATCCAACAATAACTAAGACATAAATTTGTGATGATATAAGGTACCATCTCATTCATCGGATATAAGAGAACTAGGAAAACATTTTTGGTTTTCAATATCATTTCCCTAAAGTTGAAAATTTTGAATTAGAAGAAATACTTTCTTGATTTTGGTACAATATCACTGTTGTTCGTGCTTTGAACAATTTTCCACTTCATCACGTAAAGAAATGAAGTTGAATTTGTTATTCATGAAGTATTAACAGATCATGTGATAGAATGATGGGTCATACCATCTGTTTCAAACAAAAGGTTAGAAAAGGTTATCAAATATACAGAAGTCCATCTATGGCGAGGTTAATCATATACGATTCCAAAAATGAACTTATACTTCATATATCATACCGCTTAATAAAATAAAACTAGTTTCTACTAACCAGGGACTTCCCGTAGGCCAGTGGTATTCGATAAAGGCCAGTCGCACTTCAGTTGTGGGTTCAATTCCCACAGCCTTGTCCGACGCGATGGGCTGTCGCCCGTCCTACATGTTGTTCTTTTTCTAAAACTACATTACTATAACATCCCATCAATAATATCGAAAAAAGTTCTATCCTTAAACAATACTAACTTATGCCCAACATAATTCATTCTAGTCTTTAGGATTATCTAAAATACTTCGGTCCAAGCTCATAGTATAAAGAAAATGATTACTTGAAATTTCACATAACAATCACGTGACTGCAATCATTTATCCCCAATATATCATAAGATATATCTTGTCGGTAAAATTACAAACATGTGAATACCTTAATAATGTATTCTCTTGAAGAATGAATACCCATTGAACCTTAGTGAAAACATGAATGTTGTTAAATTTTAGCACTTTCCACATACCCAAATCCAAAAAATTCAATATACTCAAACCATAATATCACTTAGTCCTTATATCATTCATGGGCTCATGAATACTGTCAAACATTTCATTTTCTCCTTATCCCTTCATTATGTGCATATCATCTTTTTCAAAATATATCTCAATCACTTCCATGGTTACCAGTACCATAAAATTATTTAAAACCACAATAGACCAATACATAAATATTCCAATATTCCACGATACTATATAAAACATTATTTTGGATTCCCATTATATAAACACTTAATTATTCCACCACATCATTGTCATATTCAACATCGCCAATAGTGATCGCATGTGACTTCCCTTTGTCCTTTGCCTTAAGTGGTTGCTCATGTCGATCATCACTAACCCTTGGATTAGGGCATTTATTAACATAATGCCCCATTTCCTTGAACATGAAGCATTGAAGTGTTGGTGGTGCATTCTCTGTAGTCTTTTCTTTATTCACATCATTAGAAACCCTTTTTCCATTACTTTGACAGTCAGCTGCTTGATGTCCCTCTTTTACAAACTTAAAACATTTTCTAGTCCCATTAAGACAATCTCCACCATGCTTCTTTCCACACTTTGAGCATGAGGAAACATTCATCTTCTTTTCACCATTATTCTCAGATTTCTCCTTGAACTCCATCTTTAGTTTCTTGTCAAAACCATGAGATGGATAAGTAACGCCAACTTCCATTTCTACCGTGAGAGAAGAACGCAAAATTTCATCATAGCTACTAAAGTCTCTTATAGTCAATGCCCTTCGAAGACTTGGTTTTAATCCACTGAAAAATCGATCAACTTTACATTCATGTTGGATGACAATGCCAGATGCATAACTTGTAAGTCTTGTAAAATTCTCTTCGTATATGCCAACAGATTCATCATCCTTCTACTTAAGCTCAAGAAACTATTTTTCCATCTTTTTCGTAGAATACGAGGGAATTAATTACTAAAAAACAACTTCTTGAACTCGTCCTATTCCATGGACTCAATTTCATCTCTTTTCCTCGCATTCTTGATACGATTCCACCATTGATCAACATCACCTTCCAAACGATATTCTGCTAAGATGGCTTTATCATGCTCAGAACATTGTAGAACTGAAAATATCTTTTCAGTAGTACTGATCCATTGTTCTTCCACTAAGGGATCATAAGACCCGTTGAATGAAGGTGGACGCTACCTCATGAAGGATTCAACAAAATGTTTCTCCTTTGTCTGGTCATTTTTAAATCTAGAATTATTCATAGATTGTGTAAGTATATAAATAAGATTGTGCACTCCATCTCTCATGACATTGGTTTGGTCAGGAGGACAATAATTGCATTATCGATTACATTGATCAACATGGTTCCTTTGGGTTCGAGCCATTGTCTAAAACCCAAAAATAATAGTGTGAGAGGCAAATACCATGGTAGGGAAAATAACATAATAAAGGGGGAGTACCTTTAATATCTAACATCTTAGGTTTAATTCTAAGATCGTTAGTGAAATTCTATGACTATAACCTATACGTATACTTAACCTTATGGACGTCCCTAGACATACCTTAGAAATATCTCTGGGGATCTCACTAAAGTTCTCGCATCCTAGTTTCCAAATGTTGACTAAACCTTTCCTCTGATACCAATTGTAACGGTCTGGAATTACTTCCAGTTGACTATAATTGATACCTATCAGGGCACTCCATTGGAGACTACACCCCCTAGGTGGGACACACCACCATCCTCAGTGGAATCCATTTCCTCATGAAGCCCTTGGGCGGAGAGCCATGCTTCGTCCAACGCTCACATGTGAGAGTTCCCAAGGATCAGATACATTCCTACCTCCTTTTCCTCTGATACCAACTGTAGAGACCCAAAGCTTGACCTACATGGACATAACATTACTTTTTTGGAAAACTTATTACATAACAAAAACAGACACACAGGGACCGTAATAGTTTAGTGTCTTTGGAAACTCGAAATATAAACATCTAATCATGTTGAAAGATCTTCAAAAAATCCCATAACGATCTTCCCCTTTTCGTTTCGTTACATAAAACTTTTCATTATTTCCTGGGGAAAATAAAACATAAAATGGGTGAGCTCAAATGCCCAGTAAGGGAAAACATAGAGAACATAAAACAATCCATAAACATTTGAAAGAAAAAACATGAACATGAAATCTAAACCTTAAAACCTCGAGCAAAGACATAAATCTTGGAAGTAAGTAAGGAATTTATCATAAAGGAACATTAATCATGATAAAATAGCAGGGGAATAAAACATGTAATTATGGAAACCATTCAGCGCTTGTTATGATTTCCATAGTAGCCAAGGCATTGCTGCCAAGACCATCTTAGTGGACAAAGTCCCTTCCTGAATCGAGTTCACCCCTCATTCCAGTCCTGTATTACTGAACTGGTTTAACTTTCCCTTCCATCCATGTCTATCTCATGAGATATAAATCATTACCCAATGCATTGGAAGGATATATAGGTCCCACCCATCTCATAATGAAATCATTCATACTTGTGCCACAAAATAAACATACATTATTCCAAATAACCCAATGAATAAAATGGGTTTCATAAACATCATCCCATCATCACATAATCCATATAAAACAAATGGATATCATTTCAGAATAAGAAAAGTGAATCCATGTAAACCATAGAGACATGATATTTGAAACATACACATATGAAATAATGTCATCTTAGATGAAAAATGGTTTTGATAAAACACATGAAATTAATTCTTGAGGAAAATATCCTTTCTTCTTCAAAATCATTTTCCTTTCACTAAATGACATCCAATTTTAAAAGAAATTGATTTTGTTGAAAATAGTCATGAAATATTTTGGAGGAATATTCATGAAAATAAGGTTTTATAAAACCGTAAAAATCCGTTCGTGCCGAATAAGTTAAAATAAACATTTTTCTCGTACTTTTGTCAAAAAAGTAAAAAAGTGCCTCATGATGTAAAAAAAAGAAATATTCCTTACATACCATGTAGTAAAAGTCAAAATGGGTAAAAATTACATTATACATACATAAATACACTTTTATAAAACATGGACATTGATGATAGCAATAACCCCAGTAATTACTTATGAATAAGCAATCCTGGATAAATATGAGATTTGCACAATTATCCCTTACCTTAGGTCCGGTATGATTTTTAAGTATCTGAACCTCCTGTATAATGATTTAAATAATGTCATTGACTTATTACTGAATTATATTCATTGTTATTATATCATATATTTTTAACTTATGACTTTATATTACCCCTTCATTTGTAAATTCCATGTTAAAGCAGCATTTTGGGTAAAATCATTTCATTTGTCGTTTGTGTTTTAACTTGTAATTATTCATATGATTACAAAGATCATGATTACATACATCCAGAATGTAGAACATGATTTATATATAATATATATTTAGAATATACTTATATATAATAGATCGATAAATGGAATGAAATACACCGTTCATGGAGACGGTAGGCCGTACGTACGCATGAACTATGTTTTCGTTTCCTTATTTAATTGAATAGAATTAATTATATGACATACATATATATGAACATAAATATAGTAGAATTAATATGTTTTATATTTCATTATTACTTATTATATATACTTTATAATCAATCTTTAATTGTTAACATGGAAAATAAATCTCATCACGTCGTGGAGACGGTAATACGTACGTACGCAAGAGCGATGATATCGTTCCCATGGAATTGTATTGCAGTGTATGTATACTATTTCAGAATCAATATCATTTTACAATAATCACATATAGCCATTATTTACACCATTATACCCATCCAAGTAAGGTGGTGGTGGAAAATTGATTACACCACGGCGTGGAGACGGTATTCCGTACGTACGCACGCGCGGTGATTTCATCTTCCGTAGGATGGATAGATGGTGAAATAGGGTTGTTTCATAATTATAATAACATATAAGTATATGAGTGATACTGATGTTATTACTTCATAATAAAACAACTAAAGAAGATGAAGTAGAAGAAGAAGAAAAGTTGAAAGAATCGGTAACAGACATTACTTTTTCTTTCAAGTGCCTCTTTGAGACCTCCTCATATGACACTAAATTTGGTCTTTGAAGAAGACCAGGACCTCTAGGATGTTTCTATGGAAGTGGGGATCTGAAATGGGCAGGCTTTGGTCAATATTGAAGGCTCAAATTGGTGTGAGGAGGAGAGGGAGGAGGTGCCCTTTTATAAGGGAGGAGAGGGGAACCTTTGGAAATATAAGAAATATTAGTTTATATTAAATCCCAAACCCACATAATAAACTTCCCAAATGACTCATATCCAAATATTAGATTAGTTAGAGTTGTAATATAATCAACCAATAAAATTTATACATGTTATGAATTTATTTTAAACATTATCAACTTGATTTATCCTTATTTAATCAATTTAATTTTATTTGTGTTAATAACATTATAAATTTCAAATTATAATAACTAATTACTTATTTGTTGTGAATTGTTCATAATTGGATAATTTATAACATTTTAGACCATATAAATTTAAATTTATAATTTTTAAATATTTTTTTTATTTTTAAACAATTTTATAATATGTTATTTTTATAAAATAACAATAGTGTCAATTTTGACACAATTCATTTATTTGAATTTAAATAAAATATATACAGAATGTATATTCGAACTAAAATCTTTAATAGATTGTTAAAGTTCATATGAATCTATAAAATTAGTGGAAAACATTAAATAGTTCATATAATATTTATTTTATTATTTTTAAAACCATTCATTAGGTTTATCTCTTAATAAAATAATTACTACAAAATTTATGTATAATTATTTAATATACTTATTTGTTGCATAAAAATAAAAACTAAAATCATATAATGAATATAAATCTATTACCTTTTACAATAATACTTTTACACGAATTTATCATCTTAAAATCACAATATTTAAATTGTTATATTTATTAAATTATGAAGGTGACAACTTTGGCATCATTTAAAATAAAATAATATAAGTGTCATAATCGCCTTAATAAGGTTCTAAATGGTCCACAATTCGGCCAGTGGATGATTATGGTTTATATATACACTAATAATAAGTTTTTTTCATATTTTTGGGCGTTTTGATATGTATTACTATTTCAATATAAACTATATTATTGATTTTTCACTAAATAAATAATTTCTTCATCATTAATGTATAAGATAATAAGGTAATTAAATAACTCTTAAAAATTACAAATAAATTACCATGAAAAATAAAAAAAATTTATCTTTCAAATGAGTATTTATAACCGAATTTATATTCTGTATAAACTTATATTAAAAATACTTTAATTATTAAAGTTGAGTGAGACATATTTCACTTTTCTTTAAATAAAATAAACTAAAGGTCTTAATCACCTCCAAGTGGGTTCTAATGGATTCCATTTCTACCCAAATATTACTTAGGACAAATTATAATCATCCAATTGTATTAAGAAAAGTATTAGGATAATTTTATAATATTATATTTACCCTTAATTACCCAATTTACCTTTTACTATGGTAAATAAAATTTACCATTGTTACTATTCATAAATACCAAAAATAAAGAAGAATACTATTAATATAATATGGACGCACTAATTCCAAATATTGAATCCATTTTTCCAAATTCAATACACAGAAGTTTCAAAAATTAAATTAAAATTAATCCTGTTGTCGAAAGAAAACGGGTTTTTGTTTAAAACATTGCAAAAGATTGAATTTATTTAACCTACGAATTCAATGTAAAATCCAGGCTAATGACATACATTATATTAAATTGTAAAAATATATTCTATTTATACTTTAAAACAATTAAATATTATAATTTAACCACGTAAGTTATTACGATGAAAAAATTTGTTTGTAATTAAAATATAGCGTGTTTTTACTATTCATTAAAATATGAAATTTATCAGAATAATATGAAACATTTATCCAAGGTAAAATATTATATCCTGATTCCAAATAATAATTTTATTTAGAAAAATTAAACATAGAAACATGTCAAAAACTAGATTTAAAGTGGGTGCGCCATCAAAAGTCGGCAAAACAACATTTTTTGAAAACTACTTATTTTACCTAAAAATGAATTTTGTTCTTATACCATGTTCTAGAAAATGTGTAAGATGAAAAATAATGTTATAAAATTCAAAATTTAGTTAATACTATTAATAATGGCTAGTTGATAATAATATTATAATAATATATCGTTGTTCTGTAAAACCGGGTGTTGCATACAACACTCGTTATCGAGGAAGGCCGTGATTGCGTGTAATGCAAGACAAGTCAGGATTGCGTTTTGTGTAAGAATATTTTATTATTTCGTATACCATAATCCAACAACATTTCATTTATATATTGAATATATATATATATACACTCAATATTGTGTAGAATGACTATTATAAAACAAACTTGAAATTGTGTGTAACACAATCTAAGAATAGTGTTGTGCATAATTCAAGCTAATACAGTGTGGCATATAGCACAATATAATCTTGTTTTATCGTAAAACACATGACATCAAATTAATTAAAAAGAATACTAATCATAAAATATCGTGTGGTTACAGAAGAACTCCCAAAATGGATTGTAGATTCTCCACATGCTCCCCCTCACACATGTAGTACACAAGGATTTTCTTGATGAATACCACCAGGAAATGATATAGTAACTCATGGAATAAAGTGTTCATCAATTCCATGAACCTAGCTTGAGAATTCATCACTCCAAATGACATTAAAATGATATCGTAATGCCCATGACGACAACAAAATGTAGTCTCCGGGATATCCTCATCCTTCACATGCATCTAATGATATTTTTACCAAAAGTAGATATTTTAGAACCAACATGAACCCTTTAGTTGATCATATAAATCATCAATATGTATAATATGATAGTGATTCTTCATTTTTAATTTTTTCTAGCTATGCCTATAGAGAGACAACCTCTAACTGACATCATTCTTCTTCATGATCTAAAATGGTGCACCCCACGGTGACAAACATGGAAAACAAAACCATACTTTAATAGACCATCAAAACATATATGTAGCTCTCATAAATCATAAGGGTATATCCAATATGGTGACAAGAGATAGATGATGCTCATGTTTGTATCTCAATCCCATACTCGATCTCTCACCAAATGTGTAATGCTATAACTACTTATGGAAAAATACTAGGGTACTCTTCTATGACCCTAGGAAACAAAAACTACTGAACCTATGAAGAACTTTGAGTCAACATAGCCATCATGGATGATATGGACGAAACATGCCTAAGATCCATCTCACTCTCTCGCTTGCCAACAAACACTGTTGTCTCCCCATCGACATTGAAGAACACCAACTACCTACTGAAGCAATCTATGATTTACTACACCAAAAATGACCAATCCATGTCGAATATTACATCATATTGTTATATCTGAAAACCTAGGAAATTTCCCCAAGAGTGTTCTTTCCCCATCACTAGCCCAAAGTTTCCACATTCATCAAACATGTTTGCTCGCCCTCCAACAAGTGTAGTCAACGCCAAGGCCACTAGAAACCTCTCTACATCACGTCCCAAAGCAGGGATAAAGGTAGGTGATATGACATAGTTTGTCTCTCCGGAATCAAACAAGGAATACACCCATGTAGAAAAAAGAAAAAGTGTACCTCGAATGACTTCTGGAATGCATGGTGATGGTAACACTAAAGCATGAATCCAACCACGACCCCACCATGAATTATCTAAAACTGATGAAAATCACCACCATGGGTGCTCTATGATATCATAGGTCAGGGAGCATCAAGGGGTGGTTTTTAGCCGACCCCATCTGCTCTTGGATGACCCAGAGCTTGTGCAACCTGCTACAACTTCCTCGTTGTTCCACATAGCATCATCACAGCCAAAGTCACCCAATGATCCTTCTGAGAACATATATAACTAAATCCTCTCTTGACCTCCTCCAACCAGTTTTTTTGTGACTACATATGTAAGGGATACCTCATACTTCTGCAACCTCTGGTTCTGAAACTCTCGGAGTGTCCACCTCCCAGTGTCATCATCATCAACCTCTTCCATGTGGGGATCTACTGGCAAAACCTACTAGACATATTTTGTCTGAACCTAACGTGGGCGTCGACCTGGATCCATACCTGTAAATTAACCAATATATAGAGCTCCTAAAAATATACTATGGAAGAATAAACATTAATTAATTAATAGTTTTATTTTATTCATTTTATGTTAAAATATCCCAAGATCTAATCATTAAAACACATGAACAATGAAGAATGATCCACAATCCTTACCTAAGTCTCTACCCTGCAACTAGAATCACCTCGTATAGTACCCATTGTATACATAACGGTTCGTTCATCATATCAGAGGGGTCCCTAAACTACATTGACTCATTGGGTTTCTAGTGTTTTCACAACTTGATAAACATGATTGACACAATTTCTCTACCACCCCATGAAACATCACCTATTCATTACAGCAAAATCTACCTTATCCCTCAACCAGACCTCTGATACAAAAATTTCATGACCCCCTCCTCACAAGGTGTACACCTGTTAGGAATAAAATGTGAGAATAGAGATACTGGCCCCTAATTCTAACCTCTAGTAGGGTACTTGTTGGCAACTAGCACAGATGGTATAGTAAACACAAAAATGGGAGGCATTACCCTATAAGAGAACACATGAGAAAGAGAGAGATATGACGGACACCAACCGACTCCATATTAGACATCAATGAAAAGAAAATACCATGTACACATATCTAATGTAATTATAAACTACTATAACTAAAAGGGGAGAACACAAGTACCAAAGTAAATAAAAAAAATCCATCAATAAGCCTGAAGAGATCCTACAACCCCATGATCATAGAAACCAGCATGATCTCCAGCCTGCTCCAATTATCCTGAAAATAGATTATATATACATAGGTTTAGTATAACAGTATACTCAGTAGGATCCTATGAGGATCCTCTCCTGAAAATGTAATGAAAGCATGCTAAATCACATTAAACAACAAGTAAAACTAACATGTCACGTAAACATGTATGATAAGTTCCCAGCATCACCATGGATACAATCACTAAGTGTCACATACAAGTGTTTATAATATAATATAGAATATCATGGGTACCAGGATACTACTTCCCTATTGGTTTGATGCTTTTCCCAAACATCTCACGTCCTATGAATCTATCTAAAACTGCTTTCTCGTAGACAGGTGGGGAAAGAACCAGAACATGTAACTCGGGCAACAATACTACCCAGTCAATGTAATCATAGTAACTAGGTAGTTTTTGGGAGCCACCATGGATTCCATAATGTGTATCATACATTGGTCAAAATACCTCAAGCCATTACAGCCCACTCACTTTGTAAGGATCCTCAAGCCATCACATCCAATACACATGACACCTATTATTGTCTATAAGAAACTATATCCATAATGTATGTGTGTGTGAATAACCATAAGCTATTACATCTATATACACACATATATGGGGAAACCTATTTACTTTTTTTACAAGAAAAAGTAACTAAATAGAGAAAATAGTAGGGCCAAAGGGGGTAGTCATCCTTCCATCCTCCCACTAGAATGTTTGGTAAAACACGCCCAATATTCAGAGTCCCTGGGAATCAGTTTCCTTAAATGATGGGGTGGAGTCGAGTATTAAAACACAAAAATTATAGAATATACTATATATCACAACCACACTATGGGCATAGCCTTATATTAGACTAAACTACAGCTAACATCTCTCGGAATCTCAACTACCACATCTATGTCTTGGTATCCTTTAACCACACAACAATTTAAATATATTGATAACATTCCTTCATAACTTTTTTATCATTTTCACTTTACATATAGGAATTCTATAAACATTAATTATGTAACAAATTTTTTACATTATATTTCATTAGTATCACACCCAAAGTCTATTGTTCCCTTAAATTGCAACCTCCGCCTTCCATCCTAGAAAGCTCCAACCCCATAGGTTAACATCATTTATTAAATAATTTATTAACAACATTATTACATTCCCATATTCCCAGGCATTCTAGAAAAAGATTATATGATAATAAACAAAGAGGGTCTCGACTCAGTGAGTAAATGAAATACCCGTCAAGTCTTTTCATTATATAACAAGAGCATAGACCCATCCTCCCTTAGGAAGATAAACACAGAAAGCATGTGGCATATCCTATGCGTCATCTCCTATATTGTAAGGAGGGTAATCAAACTAGCTTCCTTGATATATTGGTAATGTAAGGAAGATAATAAGCTAAACTGAAATAGAAAGCATCCAAACATTCACATCTAACCCTTTCCATCATCTCTGGTGTCCTCTACAACACACACATGTATAAACTGATGCATCTCTCCACTCTAGGAGTAAAATTTTATAAAAGAAATTAGGCCTCCCTGGCCCTACATATCACAATAGACATGCAGGATGCCATCACAACACATGCCATAAGGAAAAAAACATCATATCAATTGATCACTTGGCCCTTAAAAAATGCATCCAACCATACAAAACTATGTTCTCTCGCTACTCCATGAATACAGATCATTCCCATTACAAGCAAGAGGGTAACATAGAACCCTACGGGGAAATATCTTTTTACCAAAAAGACAGTTCTTTAATCCATCAAGAATTTACTAATTTATTATTGGTAGGTTCCAAATATGTGCAACCTAAATTTAAATCCATCATCGCTATCAAAAATTGAATTAATATTCTTACTGCATCAATTTGATTAATGTCAAATTACAACAATAACAACAACAACAAGATTCATTTGTTACCCCCTTTATCATTAGCCAAAAAATAATCCATTAATTTTTAGCTTCACATTATTTACCAATCTCCATCATGAATGAAAAGATAAATGAAGAAAGAATTGAGTTAACACTATCTAGAAAAATAAGAGGCAAAAAAATACGATTGATATCAGTTTATTTATCAGATTCAAATGTTTATTATGCTAATGAAATTGTAATACAGTAATCGAAAACACGCTAAATCAACATTTTCATATCATAGAATATCGATTCAATGAATCCCCTACTTCAAATAGTTCTTAACATTCTTTATAAGTGTATGATCCACACAACTGATTATGATATCCTCCCCCATGTCAATTGCATCCACCTGAGAATGGCGTGGTATGACCATACCATCCGACAACAAAGAAAACTACATTAGAAGCATGGAGATCAAATTCCATTTCATGGAAAGGGGAAACTGGTGGAGAAGTCTCGATGAAAACACAAGAACATAGGTAGATAATACCTTATATGCATGAAGGATAGACACTTTCATCTTGCTCCAAAACATGGGGTGCATATACTATTGGAGGAAAATTTAAGGGGAAACAATCTGAGGATTGAGGTTCGATCATGAAACCCCTAAGGGTAGATGGAATGGTTCGAGCATCTCACACCAGGGTACAAAAAGGAAGAATATAGAAGGAAATATATATCGTCCATTTAGAAGATTAAATGTTGTAGCAGTTTAAGATACATAGTATTTTACATTAAAACCAGATCGCATTAAACCAAACGGTTTAACCACGTAAAAGCACTATGAGGCTTAAGAAAATTAATATAGGTGTTACGGGATTTGATTTGGCCTTAAATCCATAAAATGTATTTTTTATGTGTGTTTTGTCCATTAAAATGTTAAATCAGTGAATGTGGAAAAAATCATGAAATTTGGAAAATTAAATAGCCTGCTATTGAAAATATCTAGTAGATAGGAATTTCTTGATCTTGGGAATAGCCTGGTATTGGGAATAAACTTCAATTTAAAATAGCCTTCTATTGGGAATAACATGCTGTTGGGAATAGATTACAGTTGGGAATAGGCTGTTGTGGTTAAAAGCATGTTATTTGGAATATCCTACTGTTGGGAATATCATACAGTTGGGAATAGCCTTCTGCCAAGATTATCATACTATTGGGAATAACCTACAATTAAAAATAGTCCATTTTTTGGAAAAAAAATTCATGAATTAGAAATTTGGAAAAGTGTTGGGAATAAGTCACATAGACCTCCTAGAACACCAAAAAACACCCAAATTCAGCATTGAAATGGACTAGAGTGGTCTGGGCCATTACAATAATTTCCCAAAAGATTGAATGGTGAGTATATAGTTGTATTATAATAGATAAATAAGTATAATAATTTCATAAAGGAGATATATACCCATTAATTCCATCATAATAACTATACAATAAATATGGTTATGAAAAATTAATTTTATCGCTATGCGAAAATAGTGAGCCATATATATACACAGGTGAGGCATTAAATTCTATTATGATGGGAAATAGGGTGTGTAATATATATTTTATAAAAATAGTAACATTCCTAATTATTTGGAATTTTTATATTAATAATATAATGACACATACAATAGTTTTAGAGGAGATAAACAAGAGTAGAAAAGAGAGGGATTAGTTAAGGCGAGTACCACTTATTCAAAATGACTATTTCAGATCTCTTATAAAGGGCCTTACATATTTTATTTTGGGAAGACCTTATCCTATAGAATGTATATAGGGATGTTTAAAATGATATTTTGAAGGGGTTTCCTTTGATATTTTTCTTATAGGGGTTGTAACTTAATAAATAAGGATATTCCAATTTATAATTTTTGTGAGGGGAAATTTCAGTATTTTAAAAAAGTATTAAAATTTTAAAATAAATTTATAGAAAAAAATGATTCTAAAAGCACATGTATGTGATTTTACGATAATATAGGAATTTAATATCCTCAAAAAATCAGGTTTATATGTTAATTTATACCTTTTATTTGTGTTTATTCTTTTAGTTAGCCTATTTTTACAATACCTATAGTAAACAATTAGCTATAATGTTTTATAATTTAAACTTCATGGTGAAAATTTACTAAAAAAATCTCTAAAATGGTGATTTCAAGTATATCAATTATTAATTCACCACATTTAATTATTCTATCATTAATAACTAATTTAATAAAATAATAATTTGGTAAATTATCACTATTTCCAAATTTGATAGTTTTCATTTAATTTTTCATAAAAGAATTGAATAAAAAAGTTAAAATTAGATCCTAATATATTTACCAATCACTAATATTACATATTTGTATATTAAATTTGTGGGAAATATTAATTCATTCAAAATATAGTATTTTTAATATTTAACATAATATGTTTTAATTTTTTTAATTTAAGCAGATGTTGTGTTGTCTAGAAATAACATAAGTTATCATTTTAGTATTTTTACATTGATTTTGTTTGTTGAAAATACTATTTCAATGTTTATTGTTTTATTAATAGGAATGTGGAAAATTATAAAATATAGTGTTATTGATTCACTAGAAGTTGTACATAAAATTGTTTACATCTGAAGATGTTGATTCTGGTTGTGTTCCATATTTTTTAGGTATAAATATTAAAGGATATATAGAATTGTGAAAATTGGTTTTCCTTTAATTTCATAAGAAATTTTGTCAAATGATTGAGTTTTTATATGGATGAATTTCATGACGGTGGTTTCCAGAAGATCCAAATAAGAAGACATTATTCTATGCGATTACATCAAGCATCCCAAACATATAATTTTCATGGAGCTTCAAGGGATGGGGAGAATCCCGAAAAAAATAAAGGAGCATTGAAAAATGGTGTTAGTGTGTCTAGATTATTCTAGAATCAGAGAAATTGCATATAAATATATCTATACCCCCTTTATATGTGTATTGAGTCTTATCAAGGATCATAAGGCTCCATATTCACGACAATGGTTCATGAAGGTGGTTGTTGCGAATGAATTTTCAAATGAAGTTAGTTCACAAGGGCTATAAAAAACTGAAATATATAGTCATCCTGAATGTATAGATATTCAAGAAGGTTATAAAATCCAACTGAAGGATATGATATTTGTGATGTCTAAGTAATCATCGTGATAGTTATGTTCCATGTAAAGGCAAAATGAAACACAAATGTAAGGTGATTTATGAAGGCTATTGGAGCTTTGTAAAAGTGTTGAGGATCACTAAAGTAGTGATCATATTTAATGTATTCAAAAGGGATTTCCTGTAAAATAATTAATGTGTAATTCATAAATATCGTGAATGTAGGAATTAAATAGATCATGTATCATCAATTGATGATGTATTCATTAGTGGTAATAAGGGGACCTAGAAATCCATTAACTGTGGGAGAATTCCTTTCATCATCAGTTTGCTAAGGAAGTGAATAATGGTTATCCATTCCAGATAAAGTGATGCAAAAAAAGATACACATGGGATGAACCTTTGGAATGTAGTGAGGCTACCATATACCTTATAAAGGTATAGATCCTTCGTTTAGATGTGATCTAAACTGAAAAAATATTTTGGAAGTGAGTCTTAGTTATGTTGGTAAATTTGAACATTGTCATTGTATGATACATCGATTTAGCCTAATAAGGGTTTACCATGTAAAATTATGTGTTTCCTTTTATTTTATTTTATTTATTACTTTCAAAGAGTCATCATTAAATAAATAATGAATTCATATGATCTACATTAACATATAAGTGTAAACAAAGTAAACCAAATAATAGAACGTTCATGATCAATTTGAGAATGAATAATTTTGAAAAGAATGTCTATAAAATAATTCACATCCCCTCTCTAGACATTTATACCCCATTTATACCTATCATTTTGTATTTGTGTTGTACTATAATTTAATGAATTTATTTGAAACATTAAAATTATAAATTAATTTTCATACAAAAAATATGACAATGATTATAAAAATTGAATTTTATATTCAGTAAATATATATTTTTAGTCACATCATATAATGTATTGATTTTTATCTTTATTATTTTTATATATTTTATATAATTAATTCAATACCAGGTGCTGAGACAGAACATGATTCTAATAGCAAGTGTACTCGGAATAAATGATTGAAATATAATGGATATATTATATAGCATGCATGAACGATTTTATTGAAAATGTGGAATAACATCTAAACGGTGTTCCAGATAAGAAATGTGAAGGCATCATTGCTTTCAGAGTAGTGACGTTACCCGAGGCTTGACCTAACACTAGACGACATGGTTTAACTGTAAAAGTTATGTATTGGATGTTTTGGATAATAAAATAAAATATTTATTTATGTTATTTAAATTTTACACCAAAATTTAGAGATTCGCTTTCTTTTTATTAAACATTGTCATAGAATTTAGGGTTCTCTCTATATACCTTTGATCACTAAAAATTGTGGAGAAGGAATCCTCTTGGTGAATAATGATGATAGATCTTGGATGAGATAATGAAGAGAGTAGTTTTGATGGATCTCAGTATTGAAAGTGACACAATGATCAATTCACTTCAGTGAATGATCAAACATTATGATAGGGTGTTTAATTTCATTCCCCAATCATAAATTTAACATTGTACCTAAATCAACCCATGAACATGTGGACCGCGATTCAATTGTACATGCAAGAGGGTTTGATTTTGGGAATTATGGGTTGATTATATTGTCTAATTTGTAGTCTATTCTCATGATAATGAATCGAGATAGAAATGAACAGTGGTTATGGTATATTCCTCTGGCATGTTTCCATGTGCATAATTCTTCCCCCCATGTGTTCCTGGTGACCTTCGTTCTTCATGGATTTTGAACGGTTGATCATTGCACCATCATTTCTTGTCCCTATGATTCAAAATTGATGTTCCAACTTCGGAGAGACCTAGTGAAGGTGAAACAATGATGTACATGGAGATATTGAACCCATTCTAGAGATATATTTCTTCAAGTGATTTGCATGTGGGTGACCAAAATTGATTTTTGGTCCCGATCAAAGTCTGAAACTTCTCCAATTTATTGATATGAAGATGAGGAAAACATGGATAATATGTTTTGAGGTGATCAGACCATTGGATCAAAAACTAGAGGATCGATCGAGGGGGGAGGAAGAAGAACAATATTTTTGGAATATTCAGTAGAATAAGGCATGTAGTCTGGACTACACATCATGTGGCACCCATTCATCATCGACCTGGGTTTTGAGAGGCTAAAAAGTGTCACACATTGTGTGACCCCTATCACATGATGTTTTGGGCCCTCCTTTAGGGTTGACACATATCTTGGTATGTTTATGAATTTGGGGTGGAGTACATGTCCTTTAAACATGGAATATACCCTACAACATGGAAAAACCTAGTCCAAATGAATTGGTTATCCCATGTACCGGAACATGGGCAGGTGTACAACGGCTGACACCATGTACTAGTACCTGACCAGAGAATACAGGTGAACTTCGGATGGATGTACATGGCATGGGACCCTTCTACATGTTGTGATCTCGGTTTTTAAATGACGTGTACTTCATACATGGTTCATTGTACATGGGACGTACCTGGGGTCGATGAACACAACATGGTCCTCTACAATAGAAAATGTACAATATTCTACATTGATTGATCTCTTTGTATGATGTATATTGGAAATGATTCATTTGGGTTAGTTCCCTTGATCCATCCCATGAATTATTGTTGGAATCATTTCCAACTCATAGGAGTATGATCCCTTCATCCTGACTTTCTAGATAGAGTAGCTAGAATCCCCTCTAAGATCCCTGCACCCAGATCCTCTATCAGTTCTTATTACCTATGTAATGTCTTTGTATGGACATGACCAATACTACGATACATAGATCCTCTACATTGAACTTGAATCTTGATGAGTCTTTGTATCACCCCATGTTCCTATCAGTGATCCTCTAGAATTTATAATGATCTTCACCCCTTGTAGAGTGAATTCTCCTAGAACGAGGGTATCATATTAACTATTTTGATATATCAATTTATTTCTATCATGATGGTTCCCAATAAATAGTACCTCTTGAGTGGACTTCATCTTCACAATCAGAATCAGGAGTGTGTTCTCCAAGATGAATGCTTGGATTAATCCTTGTATTGAGTCCCTTGTGATGGTATGTGGTAGTTGTGACACACCACTAAACTATGGGTCTAGGTTTCAGTAAATTTGTATATTTTTGTTTTATGTGTTGTAGATATATACTATATAGATTTGACTGTATCTTCCACTATGTATTTCTTTTTGATTTAGGGGAGTCAAACTGAGTATTGTAATACTCACCCCTGCATGGGATTTTCCGTCACGTGTCATGTCTTGTGAATAAGAGAATGATTTTGTTGGATCCCACAGATGAGCAGGACCATATAGAAATTTGTGATTTTTGGTAGGCCACAGTGTTACTACTACCTCAAGAAGTTGACCCATTACATATTTTTTATAGCTAGGACATTATAGTTTTATATAACTTTCTTTTAGTGGGATTTTATTTTGGACCACATTACATTATTGTACTTTGTGGTCCTATTAAAATCTATTGGCTACGTTTAATGGGATGAATTCATTTGGTTTATTAATGGTTTTTACTTTTCAACATTTCTGGATTGGAGACATGAGTTATTGTAGAGGTATATAGGAAATTCCTCCCATGTTATTGATATTCTGAATTGATTCTAGTCGACATCACCTATCCTATTAGTGCCATGATTTGGGAGTCGTGGCATGTTCGCCAATGGAACAAGCCATGATAGAGTAGTATTTGAGGTGGTAAGTAATATCATAAGACTATAATTATTTGAGATTGGTTTGGTGTATCTTTATTATGTATTTTGAGTCTTTATTTCATGCGATGAACACTAATGTTGGTGATGGAGGCTGACATATCAATAAAATAATACACTAATAGCATTCATTTCAACTCGGTACATTAGAACACGGGTTTCATGGAAAATAATATCCATGATTCATAGAGGAATGGGTTTTATTCCATGTCCTTCTTGAGTCACCTATCCTAATATACACATTGATGGTGAAACATCTTGTATTGTTACAGGATGACTCCATAAAACATTCCAATTATGAATCATCATCTCGATCACAAGGATTAACCCCTCAGTGATGATGCATTGATACATGGATCATTTACACATGTGTTCCCTCTAGGTGGAGAACTAGCTATACCTCCTCTGGTGGAGCAGCCTGTGTTAACTATAGTACCAAAAGTTGAGGAGCACATACTGAGTGATGTCCATGAGTTTTATACACAAAGACCCCTCAGGTTCTAAGGTGATACTATCTCTCATGTTCCTAAGGATTGTCTTCAGTCAGCGACCATATTTCTCCATATAAGGAAGACACCAATGGACTAGAAGGTTATCCTAAACATGAGTCTTCTTTAGGGTTTGATAGGGTGACGGTGGAGTTTGACCACACAAACTCACAATGAGGTGACACTCTCATGTTTTGAGTTTGAGGATAAATTTTTAGAGAAGTTATTATTGTTTACATAGAGAGTAGTGCGTATACTAGAGCATGTTCAGCTCCAGTTGGGTATCAAGAGAGTGGATGACTATTCATTAATGGTTACCAACCTCTACAGATGCTTGATAGATATTGAATAAGAAATGTAAATCAGTTATCAGACCATTGAACATTGTATATATCATGAAATGTGATCCAAAAATATATATATATATGCTTTCATAATTATGCTAGAGTTCTGGTGTGATATTTTATCAGTCGAGAGCTTCTTGGATAAGGAGATGCATCCAATGATAGTCAGCACTAGGAAGATAGGTGCAGAGTCCTCAAATGTGTGGAGTCGATTTCCTACATAAGGATGTGATGTGGAAGACATTATAGGTGGTCCCAAAATAGGGTATATGTTGTTCAAGTCTCTCATGATGGATCCATGAAGCCTCAGGAGAGGTGATGATACACATGAAACGTCAAGGGGCACAATGCTATAGATTTCCAAACCTAATGATTTGTTGATAGGGGTATAATGGATGGACCACTAAGAATGATGCAACAAGTAGATAAAGATGATCTATTGGGGAATGGATATTGAAGAAGAGTTGGGAGATCAGTAGGAGGAGGCCGACATTCTGAAATACTACAACGAGCACCACACAGAGGAATACACTAGGCTCAAGAATCTATAAGACATGGACAGGGGTCGCTAGATGTGGTCAAGACATATGACCTAGTAATTTTTGGATGATCCTAGGTACAATATTTTTCTATTATACCATAGATTTTATAGTTATATACACCTGTGTCGGTCATTATTTTCTCTCCACATACCCTATTCGAGACTTAGATATTATAGTAAAACCATTGACTTGACCTTTATAAATGGAGTCACCATCCAGAGGATGCTCAATGAACACACAGATTACCCTAAAGGGTGATTTATCCCTTGGATGTATGTTTTTAGTTTGGAACCTCTTTGTGGAAGTATTGAGGCCATATGTAGTCATTCTCAGTATGGATTGGATATCTTCTCTCTATGCCTAAAGGGGTTTTTATGTGAATGGTGTGGTCTGTCCTTAGTGACAGGATAAGGTTTTCCATTGTTGGTCAAATGAAAACCTAGGTTACAAGGGACGTGATCATGAATTGGAGTCTGAAGATGATAAATCATGAGTTGGGTAGCCTTACTCTCAAAGCAGTAGATGTTATTTTCTTTTAGTTCACAGAAGTTGTGGTAGAGTACGAGGATGTCATTCCATATGATGTTCCAAGGATACCTCCATATCCATAGATCGACATTATCATTGATATACACCATTGGATGGAAGAAAAATAATAACTAGAATATGAGAAGGCTCACACAAATCATCACATGTTGAGGGTGCAGTTTGAGGACAGGCATAGGTAAGGCTTCATGAGACACATTATTTCACATTGGGTGGCAGTATTTTTTTTCAAAAAAGGAAGGTAGGAGCCTGAGGTTCTGTTTGGACTATCGAATATTGAAAAATGATACCATGAATAACATGTATCAACTACCAAGGATCATGTACCACTTCGATCGGTTGATTGGGGAATGCTGGTTCTTGTAGGAGGACCTTAGATCTGTTTATCACCTACTACGAGTACGGTATTAGTATATAAAAAATAAGAATTTATGATTCCACTAAATCAAATACAAGTACTTGGGCATACCCATTTTCATGAAGATTTCCCCATTAGTGTTTATGGGACTCAGAAACAAGATATTTCATCCTTACAAAGACCAGTTCATTGTAGTCATCATGCATAATATCATTGTGTACTAAATATCTAATGTGGAGCACACGAGCTAGGTACAGATTGTTCTAGAAGTAATAAAAGATAAATATATTTGTGTGAAACTATCTTTGTTCATGTTATGGATTCAGAATGTCTACATTCTTGGAAACATTATCATAGAAGATGGAGTGGTAGTGGACTTGAACAACATCAAGACAGTGTTAGCCTGGGATCCAACTAGGACCGTGATAGAGGTATAAAGATTCATTGGTATAGAAGGCTATTATAGGAGATTCATCCATGATTTATCTTGGATATCATCACCATTGAGAGATATAAATCGAAAGTGGTGGCCTTTATTTTCGATGGAGATGTACCAACTTTTTTTTCAGCAATTGGAAATATAATTGATGAGGGCCCCGATCATGAGATTTCTAGAGGAAGTTGTCAAGTATGTTGTGTTATATGATGCATCAATAACCATAATTGGTTGTTTCCTAAAGTGGAGGCAAATGGATATTCCCTATGGTTTCTGAGAATTGAGACCACATGAGAAGAACTATGTGAACCATTATCTTGAGTTGGCAGTGGTAGTTTTGACAACAAAGATGTGGTGACACTACTAGATGGGAGACCAGTTTATCATCTAATATGACCAAAAGAGTATCAAGTATATCATCTCACACAAGGATTTTAACATGATACAGTGGAAATTTCTAGGGTTCCTATAGGATTATGACTTCGAGATTATGTATATTACAAGGAAGGGGAACGTGATAGAATATTCACTAAGTATGAGATCTAGTTCAATGTGTCTTAATGAGTTATCATATCATTTGACCTCAACATAGTTTTCATTCATAGATTTAGATGATTCATCTAACCTCCAGTCGATTGTTGTCACCCCTCCACTCTTATTGTGATCCTAGGAGGCACAACTTGAGTATACCTACTGTGAGACACTACCTGCTCTTTTGACCATATGGAATGCTCTTGATGGATATTCACAAGGTGGAGAGCATGTCCTTCTTTTCATAAGATGAATAGTATTACCGTTACTTAGATGGTAAATGGTGTTGATAGAGTTTCATACATCTGCATTGGAGGTTTATGTTGCTGTAGTGAAGTTGTACTAGGACCTCCAGCATTAGTTATGTTAGATAAAAATAAATAAGGGAGTTTAAAAGTTTTGTTTCTCGATGCCTCACATATCACTATGTGATTATTGAGAATTTGGTTCTAGTGGGTTTGGATCGACCACTTGAGGTTCCGGAATGGAAGGGGATGTGACATCGACAGGCTTCAAGAAGGGTTTACAACGAACATCTAGGGGAGGAAATTCCATCTTGGTGATTGTAGACTGACTCACCAAGTCACGCAAATTCCTATCCATGCAGTATCAGATTTTAGTAGAATGCTTTGAATGCCTCTAAGATCACCAGATAGTTCGACATCAAAGATTACCATTGAATACAGTATTGTATCGTGATTCGCATTTCACATACCATTTGTGGAATATATTACAGGATGTGTTTGGGACTCAGTAACACATGAGCACAACATTTTATCGCAAGACATATAGCCAGATGTAGATGACCATTCATGTTTTGGAGGACATGTTTTGGGAAGGTATTTTTGAATTTTATCATAGATGGGTGGACCAACTTCCACTAGTGAAGTTTTTATAAAATAATAGCTATAATTTCAACCTTACATGGCACATTAAAAGGCTCTATATAGAGTAACCTATAGTTCTCCACTCTTTTGTAATAACACAAGAGATAAAAAACTAATGGCTTAGAGTTGGTACAAGATACTACTGAGAAGTCAAAAATCATCCTTCGGTAGATGAATACTGTGTCGAGAGAAAAAAAATACCGATCGGTGACAGAGAGCATTGGTGTTCGAGGAATGTGAAAATGTATTCCTTTGGGTTGCACCCTGTTTAGGGTTATAGAGATTTGGGTGGGTGAGAAATTATCTATGAGTACTAGGCCCTTTTTAGATACTTCGTAGAGTTGTTGATGTGGCGTATCACATAGCTCACCCCTCTTAGTTGGATAGGGTATATGAGATCTTCCATGTTTTAGAGATGAAGAGGTATGTGCATGACCAATAGCAGTTTATCAACTTGGCTGAGTTGGACATTGAAGATGGAGTGAATGATGTTGAGTACCGAATGGACATCAAGGATCAGTAGAACAAGATCCTATATGGGTTATTGATTCCCATGTTCTGTGATTAGTGCTATCACGAGAATCTTAAAGGATGACATGGGAGAGAGAGGATCAGATTCATGTACAACACACACATCATTTTTACAGCCATTGTTTTTTGATTTATTGATACGTAAAGCACAACGGGGGGGGGGAATGTAATTTCATGGATTTTTACATGTACTAATTTTAAATGTTATATTGAATTATTTTGAGACGAGGCATTGAGACATCAATAGATTCCATGAACAAGTTTTCCCTGAATAAATTTTTGAAATATTATAAATATATTATATAGAGAGTGTGATAGGTTTTCCAAAAAATGGGATAACTTCTTAGTGGTTCACAAGATAATAAATCCATGGGCATGATTGCATTCAGAGCAGTGAATCTACCCTAAGTTAGATCTAACATCGGCCAGTGCGGGGTGGTTGTGTATGTTATTTTTTTAAAATTTTAAATAATAATATAAATTGACGATTTATTTTATTTGAACATTAATCTGTGACATAGAAACACATTTTCATTTTATCAAACCATGTTAGATATTTCAGGTTTGTCACCATAAAATAGGGATCCATAGGAATCATGAAGAAAGAATCGTCTCGGTGATAAAGGATTATGGGTCTTGGATTAGAGATCGATATAAACTATCTTTATAGTTCTCACCAATGTCATGTATTCAAGGATTGTTCCTCTTCTGTGAAATATCAAAACCCGAGGTACAAAATCTTATTTATATTCCTTTTTTCACCATTCACTGATATATCAACAAACGCAGATTGTCCCAGAACTAGTTGACCCATGGTTTGATAATTTATGTTAAAGGGTTTAATTTTTGGAATTTGTGGATGATTAAATTATTTGATTTGTTGATTATTCTCATGGGAGCATATCAATACTGAAACAAAAAACTATCTAGGTATGTTCCTTGGGTTTGTTTTCCTTGTGTGTATTTCTTATCTTCTATATGTTCTACACGTTCTATGTTCTTTGTGTATTATTAAATTTTAATCATTGTTCCTTATTTTCTCAGTGCAATGGTCTGAAATTGGTGATCATACATTGGGGAAACCTTTTTTGAAGGTGATAAAGTTATGGAAAAAATGAATCGAGGTGATTTCGGAGATATTTTTCTCTGAGAAATTTTTTAAGGGAGATGAAAATTAGATTTTGGAGCCGACCGAATTCCTAAAACACACTAGTTCAATTCAATAACGACAAGATGATCTTGGATATATGTTTTTAAGAAGATCATATTATCTAATCATCCACTGATGTATTGGCCAAGGAATTTGGAGGATAAATTATCGTTCTATAAAATTTTATATAACATGGTGTGTAGTTCACACTATATGGTGTGTGGAACAACATAGTGGAGTAGAGGTTTCCAATTTGATGAAAATTATCACACTATGTTTTACCCATGTCCCATAGAGATTGGGTCACTCTCTGAGACTGGGAGTGTATCCTAGGAGGTACATAGATTTGGTTTAGATTATACAGTATGCCTACTTGGCCTGTACCCACCGGCTAGCATGAACCAAACCGGATGCACAA
Source organism: Viscum album (assembly GCA_963277665.1). Classification (NCBI taxonomy): domain Eukaryota; kingdom Viridiplantae; phylum Streptophyta; class Magnoliopsida; order Santalales; family Viscaceae; genus Viscum; species Viscum album. The sequence goes on along the minus strand of OY728135.1, from coordinate 1,998,153,702 downwards.
GTTTTCCCATGTACTAGTACATGAGTTGGTGAACACGGGTTGACACCATGTATTATGACATGAACAGAGTACATGGGTATACCCCAGAAGGAATTACATGTCATGTTACCCTTCAACAAGTCATGAAATCTAGTTTACATGACATGTACATCTAGAATGAGCTATTGTACACAGGTAGTACATAGGGACAACGTGAATGACATGTAACTTTACAACACGTCTTGTACTCAATTATACATGTTTTTATCTATTTTTCATACGTATCATAGATTTTTATCATTTGTGTCAGTTACTTATTATTTCCCATGAAACATAGTAGGAATCATTTCAAATTCAATGTAGTATGATCTGTTTATTGGGGAATTTTTGGTTAGAGTAGTTAGAATCCCCTCATAGAGGGCCAGAGAAGGATACTCAATATGTTCTTTTTTACTATAAAGAGTATTGGTATCAGTGAAACCAATTCTATACAATGTTGATCCCCTACATAGTATATGAATTTAGGTGAGTCTTTGTATCACCCCATAGACTTTTAATTTATCCTCATCAATGTCTATTGATCCTCCCCACAAATGGACTGAGTTTTCTTTAAGTGGGTGTATCATATTCTCTCTCTCGATATATCATTATACCTCTCATATGATGGTTTCTAACGAATAGTAATTCCTAGGATGACATCATCATTTTTATTAGACCGAGGAGTGTGTTCTCCTGAATGAGTGCTTTGTGGTATATTCAAAATGAATCCTTAGTGGTGGTATGCGGTATTTGTGACATACATCTAGAATACAAGTATAGATTTCAATATATCTTGGTATTTATTTTATTAGGGTTGTAGACATATACAGTGAAGCGATGATTGTATATTCTATTGTTTATTGCTTTTTGGATTCAAGGAATCCTATTACGTGTTATTGTAATCACCATAACACAGGATTTCCCCACACGTTCCATGTCATGTGTAGATGCGTTATTTTTGATTAAGTCCTAGGAAGACCAGGATTGGACTAATCATTGTGATTTCTGGACGGCAGTGGTATTACTGTGGATTCGGGTAGTGCCTCCAATACCTATTTTGTATATATGTTGGAATTTTTAGTTTTCACACACTTTTTTTGAAGGGATTTTATTCTGGCCTAGTATAATTTAATAATCATTACATTCCCGTCCTACTAAGTTGGTTGGGTTTAGTGATATGCATGCATTTTTTCCAAAGAGTATTTTAAATTTCATTGTTTGTGTCATTGAGACGTGGGCATGTGTATAGGTGCTTAGGAACTTCCTCCCATGTTAGTGATATTCCTACTCAGTTCTAGTCACCATCCCATGACCTATTGGAGTCACACGTGGGATGTCATGACACGGTCCCCACAAAGATATGCCATGACATATCTATTTCATATTATCTTAGTTGATATGTTATTTTTACTATTTCAGTATTTTTCAAGAATTAAACCATCATTAGAATAATCTATCTGTTATATATTAAAATAAAAAATCATGTCTGCCCATAAATAAATTCTATGATTTTTAATATTTAATAAAAATATTGAGAATGGACTTCTTCCAAGTAAAGTAACAATCTTAGGTTACCAAATAGGTATTTTTGGGCACTACACTTATTCTATGATGTCCCTATAAATAGTTTTGAATATTTATTGTGGATTAAATTGAAATTTATTTTTTATTAATGACTCATGATTATAAATTTTAATTTTTTATCACCTTTATTCATTCCAAAAAATTTATAATTTCATATTTTTGGCAATTTCGTGGAAATATCATTGAAAAAATGTATTTAATTGAAATTATATTTTTTCAATATTAAATAAAAAATTATCCTCAACATAATAATATCATCATATCATACTAGGTTAAATTTTACATTCTAAATCCTTACCTAACTTCCATTACAACATATAAAAAATCAATAATTAATGGAAATATATATTAAAATAATTTCATAAAATAGAAAAAATTAAGGTCTGAGTAATTTGTGAATCCTCTCTAGTGTCACCCCATCCTCTTCCTATAAGAAATTTTTCTCCACCATTAATTTACCCATTATCATTACTTGACGTTATTCTTGGCCTCTCTCATAGCGATTTGACTTTTTAAATGGTTATCAAGTCATATATGTCAACAAATTTGAAATGGACATAGTTCACTCAAGTGTAAATGGCTAAAAATTTCCATCCACGATGAGGAATGTTCCATGTGCGTGTGTGTGGTTGATAAGATGATGGAGTGGCGATGGTTGTGGACTTCTTAGGTTATGGTGGAAATATTTTTCCTCCTTGAATATGATGAACACAATCACAATGGTTATTTTTTCATAGTGAATCTCACTCATGGAGGCTTTGGTCTACCTGACAAATATTTTATGTTGTTGAAGGCCATTACCACTCAATCCACTAATTGAACCTCACATTATTTTTTCCCTCTTCATGTTGGATCTATATATATGGTAAAAAATAAGTTCTAGTATATTGGAATTTGTATTCGATGATATTATAGGTGATAATTATTTAAATTTATCTAATTAGGACATCAACAAGTTTTTTTCCTCTTTGATGATGTTTTCGTTCATATCCTTTATCTAAAAAAATCACAGATCTAACAAAACTGTCATCTATGATTCTATTATATATATCTAGATCAGTGGTAATAAATTGGTTTTGGTATGTTTGCATCAATAGCTTCATTGCCCTAGGAACGACCCGAGTCATTTGTCTCTTGTAATGATGTATACTTTTTTCCAATGACTTTGACAATGGTGATGTTCATATATTGAAATGGAAATTATAAATGATAATTTATTAGTTTGATTGATAATTTTATCTTCCTTAAATTTATCAATTATTGTTTATTGGATTTGTTTTTGGGAGATCTCATACATATTTATTCTTGTTTGGTGAATATTTTGATTTAGGTTACTTCTTTTGGGGATGTTTTTTTAGTGAAGGCCTTTGATTTAGTTTATGATTGTGATGTGAAAAAATTGATTATAATTTGATGATATGGGTAATGGAATGTTAGAATATGCTCTTTATTGGACATTCCATAATGTATGTGGTGGTTCATAGCTAATTATCTTGTAGCGTGACATGGTTTGGAGGAGTTGGGATCGAGTTGTGATTTCATATTTTGAATACATAATTTTAGGAGTCAATATACTAATATTTTGAAAATTTTAGTCACCACTAATCATTAAAATTGAATTTATAAAATAAATCATTATTTTGAAGGAATATATCCTTTTATGTAAAGACCTAGAAATTCTGTGGAATTTGTTTTCATTTCATAAATTACTGGGATTTTTAAGAGTGAACTGTTTATGACGGCGCATGATTCTGAGGCCCGGTGTGCCCGAAATAAATTTTTGATGGTTTTTTAAGCTTAAATTAATGCACAAAAGCAGTTTTCCTGAAAAAAGTGTAATAACTATTAAACGGTTACTCAGATCAAAAATCATAGTTCACCATTGAGCTCAGGATGGAGGGTTTACACCAGGAATGACTTATGTTTAGTCAGCGCAGGCCTCCTATGAGAAAACCCAAAATTGGTATAATCGTAAATAAAATAATTAAATAAATTATTTTTTTTCAAATGCTTATAACTAAAAAATGGTAACTCAGATTTAAAATCTAAGTCCACCACTAAACATTTGAGGGTATGATTTCTTGAATATGATACTAACTTGGGTCAATGAGGGCCACTAGAAAAAGTTAGTTTTGGGCCACAAATAAAATAATTAAGTGACAATTATTTTATTGTAAAATTATTAACTTTTAAACGGTAAATCTGATTGGAAATCCTAGGGTACCGTTGGGTTTGTTGGGATTTGTGTCACCTAGGAAGAGCTTATCCTTTACTATAGTGGGTCGAGGGTGACTGATAATAATTTTCCAAACTTTTTTCAGGTACGTTCAGTGAACGTGCGAGCGACATTTTATAACTTTTGAACCGGTGCATGGAACTGAATTCTGAGGGAACCGTTGAACTCATAGTGTTAGTAATTACTTTTTGAGACCTTCACCGCAGTTGCGTTCTGACAAAATTGGATGTTAGTTTTCTGGGTTTTTATAATTTAGTTGGATAGAAATAAATTGTAGACTTTATTTTTAATGTGGTGGTTAAAACCTCCAGGTGGAGGTTGGGGGTGGGGGCCACCAAACCATAACCTCCCATGAAAGGTTATGGTTGTGGGTCCCACTAGCACATAACCTCCCTTGGTATGATTTATTAGTGGGGCCCACATGAGTTCTTAACTCTTCTAACCCCCCATTTATGTGAGATACACTCTCCACCTTCCCCCAATACATTAATGTGCCAACTCTCTCACAATTAATTAATTAAACCATGCAATTAATTAATTGGCTCCTTTTCGAATTATTTTTAATTATTTAGGCCACCATTATAATATGTGATGTATTGTTATGGTGGGGAGGTTGGAATAATCCATTTTTGGATAATTAAGGGGGGGAAGAGACTTTGGGAGAATTGAGGGGACTTCATCCTCTGAACGAAGAACGTGGAGAACACCCATCACCAATGAAGAATGATGAACACCAATTTTGATCTTCGACAGAACCTAAGGTGTAGGAGCCAACCGCGAAGAATGCCAACGACGCTTCTTCCTCAGTCTCCTACACCGAACGCTTCCCAACGTCAACAAAACGACATCGCCTTTACCACAAAATCGTCTACGATCAATCATCAAGCAAGGTATGGGTTGTTGAATGTTGATGATTCTCTTTTCTTCTTCTCAGCATTGAATAATGATTGATAAAAAGTGATGTATTTTTTAATTTTTGAGCTTCATTCATGTGAACCGAATGCTACAACTCTAATCACGGAGGGTACAGTCCAAACCAAAATGGCATGATCCCTCCGTTTTTGTTTTTGTGATGATTCTATGACGACATGGCACTGAGGTGACGGTGATGAAGATGGAGAATGAAGACCGCGCTCCCTGAGGCCCCCGCGCACCACTACCTCCATGCCGCCACACCCCTTCCACTACCTGGAGCCCCTGCACCGCTTCTCAGCACCCTTGTGCGCTGGCCGGTGCCCGCATGCCGCTGCCCGGCGCCCCCATGACACTGCCCGCCGCCCCCGACCAGCTGCACAGCGCCACGCGCCCGTGCCGGTGCGCTTCTCGGCACAGCTCGCCCTTGTCGGCATACTGCCTGGAACCCCCGCGCCCTGCCCGGAGCACACCCCTCCATCCCAACCCCTGCCACCACCTTCCCAGAGCGCGGCCCGCCTGCCCGGTGTACCCGCAGCCTGATTGGAGTCCAGTCAGCCTGCCCATGCCCAACGCAGCATACCCGCTGGCCACCCAGTCCCCAACCTCCATAGTGGACCCACGGCGCCCCCACGGTGTCGTTGGCCGAACCGCCCCGGTTTTCCCAGACCATGTCACTGAGCCGCCTATGTGGAAACTACCAGGCAGAACCGCAGTCACAGTCCGCTAGGTTGGGTCCAGTGGACCAGGTCAAACCATAGAGGGTTGACCCATACAATGGGTTGGGTCAGACCCAGTGAGTTTGACTAGTTCGACCAAGACTGGGATGGGCCGATACGATCCGACAGGGTCGGGCTGGACCCGAGCCCATTACTGACCCATTTCCTTCATGGGATAATATATTTGGCACCAGACGATTGTTTGACAAACTGTTAGCGACACCATTATTCTTGGAGTGAAGCCTTCCCTTTGAGATTACCCCATGGGATTTCAGGGTATAGTTGAGACACGGTCATGTTGGTTCGAACATGAAACCAACCGGCCCTCTAAGACAAAAAAGAGAAAAACTCACAGACCGGGTATCCGATTGACGCGTAGTCTATTTCATTGAGACCCTTATGACATGGCAGTTCTTTGATATACTTTCATGTGAGACTTTGTGACACATGGAGTATCAACTAGTAGTTTGTGGAGAAGATCCTCCAAGGGACGAGCAGACAGAGTGCGGTATCCTAGTAGCTGTAGACCTGGCGACTGCTTGACTGATTTGACTCGAAGTGATTTGACTATCCCATTGGACTGAGCGCCCGATTTGGCGGCAGACCCACGATGGATGGAGAACATGGTTTTGAAGCAGACCCATGGTACTCTATAGGAGGAGTACCTCTGATGACTATTTGGGGGAGTGTCCGGTTTGGCCGTAGACCCATAGCGGTCAAAGCTCCCTGTTTAGAAGCAGACCCGCAATACTCGACAGGGTGAGTAACATAGCAGTCTATGGTTAGTGAGTAGTACTTCAGTGTCCCGACAGGGCCGATGTACTCGATATAGTGGGATTTCTCTAGTAGCTAGGGATTCGATAATAAAAATCCAGGTTTGAGGTGATTCAATGACCTTTGTGTTTTCCTCTTGATTGAGATGGGTTACTTGATAACTTTTCTATATGTACGGGCATATACCTAATTATTGGTTATCCATTGAAATAATATTTTCTTTGTTTATCCTTGTTTGATTTTGTGAGACCTTGATGGTCTCAGGGTCCATACTGAGTATCGTTATACTTACCCCTACACGGGCGATGCCCACACCTCGTTGTGTTGGTTGCAGATGATGGACAACACTAATGGAGGTTGAGATCACCATGACTAGACGATACCCGTAGGAGGACCTTACGACATATCGGCACACGGTGGAGTCGGATGGATGTGGAGTGCTGAGGAGGCCATCTGTATCTACCCATCAAGTAGGAACCCATGTAAGAAGATCTAGGAGATGCTTTCACCTTTCAGTTGTTTGTCCCCTTTTCAGTTGATTTTTTAATTTATATTTGGGCTTATATTCTTTCCCCATTTACTTTCAGTTCACATGGTATACAGCTTTTACATAGTGTTTGCTTCCTCTTGTACTCTGGTTGTGTGAGTTTACGTTTTATAAAGGCAATGCCTTGCCATTTTTATGGATTTAAGCCTTTGGTGAAATTCACCGGCCCCTGGACTATAGAAGGCAGGCTTAGGGTAGTTACGACATGGGCCCTAGGAGACAGGTCATGAAAAAATGGTATAAGAGGAGTCGGTTCTACATTAGAACTTAGAACTCTGATATTCCATTTCTGTGAAGCTAAAATGTTCAGGGTACCGAGTGTGGTTTTCAGTTAATGTAGTCAAATGTTGGTGTGGCGGCCGATGTATCAATACACTAGGACCCTAACTACTGATTTCCGACTAAGTGTACAAAACCACTGATTGCGTGTGTGTTTTCAAAAGTTTTCTTTAAGTGAAGTCAAACCAGGTCAGTTCACCAGGTATAGTCCTCTTACTGTGTCGAATCTGTTCAGGACGCCTCCACGCAGACAGCCAGTTAGTGATCCGAAAGAGTACACGATGACAGCCCACCAAGCAATGAGTGTAACAACCCAAGCTTCCACGGTACATTTCCCTTTGAATAATACAATGGCGTGCATTGTACGCAACTTTGAGATTCTAACACACCACAACCAATCAAAAAAGCCTTTATGAATAGTAATACCTACTTTTAGAAATTTTATAAATTTCATATTTTTAAATGGACATCATTTTTGGATTCGTAATATCGAAATTAGTTTAGGGTGAAATTTTGGTACTATTTGGATAACTTTCATATTTTGATGAATAGTGAAAATTACTAAATTTTAATTAAAAAATATTTTTTTAATAGAAATAATTAATAGTGATAAATTATTTATTTGAGTGGTTTTAAAGTATATTTAGAATATATTTTAACCATTTAATACAATTTTGGTCATTGGATGTAATTTCACATTTAAACCATACATAAAAAAGTGTCAATCTTTTGATAGTTATTATCTCTTAAAAACACGCTATTTATTTTGACGACGGGAATTATTTTTAAAATTAATTAATGAAAATGATATGTTTTGAATTTGGTAAAATATACATCATTTTTGAATTCATAATATCAAATATATCTTAGGCCTAATTTTTGGTATTTTTCTGGAAACATTCATTTTTTGATGCATAGTGAAACCACTAGGTGGTAGTTAAAAACTGAATTTTTCCTAAAACAAAATTTTAATGATTCTATGAGTGGAATTTCAAAAATTTGAAGGACATGGTTAATATCAGGGAGTAAAATGTGGTTCATTGAGATGAAAATAATTTTTGGTGAATAGTAACTTTTTACTTTTATTTACCACGGTTAAAAGTAAATGGGGTAATTAAGGGAAAAAATGAAATTAATATTACCCTAGAACATGTCCTAATTCTATTGGACAAGGGTATCTCGACCCAAAACAACCTTATGAGTAAAAGATTATCATTTAGGTCCACTTGTATTAGATTAGGACATTTATTATTATTTAATTCAAAGAAGAGTTAAAAGAGTTAAAATCAATGTTTATTTACTAAAATATTTTAAATATTGGGTATTACATAAGATAAATTTGATTGTAAATATTCATTATAAATCTAAAAATATTTCTTACATAATGGTATTTTATTTATAATTTTTCGACAATAAATAATTTAATTTATTTATGACACAATGGTGATGCAGTAATAACCAAATTAATGAAATATTAAACTAATTGATATAATAAATATCAAAATAAATGTAATTTGAGACTTTTTATGAATTAAACTAATTTTATAGGTTAATATGACATATTAGGATTTATTATATAAATTTTTTTCGAAGTAATAATGTTGTTATGAATTTATCAAAAACAAAATACCCAATAGTGTCAAAATTGACATAAAAGAGTTTTTAAAACAAATATTATATTATTAATTTATATTCAATTCCTAAAAATCTAATGTTCAGCTAAAAGACTTATATCATGATAGGTGTATCATTAATGGACCACTTGGGGGTCTCTTGGATGTATATAGTAAGTTTATTAACCATATAATATAAAAATACAAAGAGACATTGTAAAAGTGAAACTAATTAACTAAGAGTTAATACTTAAAGATAAGGTTAATATAATGACCCAAACCTGTCAAAATTCTATTTATTGAGTGGTTTTCGACCCATCCCCACCTTAAACATTAAATAATTCACTTTGTATCCATTAGAAACCGAATATGAATTTATTATAAAACAATAGTTTTAGCTTTTCCAAAGGTGCCCCTCACCCCTCTTATAAAAGGGCACCCCCCCTTGTCACTAATTCACACATTAAAAGCCTTTTGTATCGGCCAAACCCTGACCAAATACTCTCTCAACTTTACTCAATAAAACCTAGAGGCCTTATTTTGATCAAAAATCCAACCTAAAGAGCCCTATTTATCAAATCAAAAGGAATAACCCGAAGAAGAGGAAATGTTTTCACCACCCTCTTTCAAGTTCCTTTCTTCTTCAACATCTTCTTCCTTTTTTATTTATATTCTATAATTAGAACTCAAGTATATTCTATATACTTTTATGTTATTATAATTATGTTACAACCAGATTCAGTATTCTATCCATCCTTTTAATGGCATGTCACCATACCTGCGTACGTACGTCTTACCGTCTCCACGTCGTGGTGTAATTGTCATTCAATAAATTATTATTTGGATGGGTATAATAATGATGTGTAATTCATGTAAATAATAAATATAACATTATGAATATTTTGTCTTTATAATATACCATCCAATTATATATTATTTTAACATCAAAATAATTATATTGTCGCTCGTGCGTACGTACGGACTACAGTCTCCACGAACGTGATGAGATTAATTCTCCATCGTATCCATTCAAGAATAATTATCATTTAATGATTAAAAATAATTTTTATGGAGTTGATATCATTCTAGATATGAATAATATACATCCCATTATTAAAAAAATTTGGCACACATAACAAAGAATATAAAGGAAAATGAACCCGTTAACACCCAAAACAACGATAATTCTATGATATTATTAACAAATCAAAGTTAAAAGATCATATATAATATCATATTAATGCATATGATTCTTGTATAATTCAATAAAAATTATTTCACCATTATACATGAGGTTAACCTACCCTCGACCAGGGAAAAAGTACAATGTTAGGGGTTTCTTATCTCACTTTTAATTCCTTCAGAATTCCATTGTTCACCACTTATTTATCACATGTGGTGTTTGTACTTCCCATGTTTGTATCATTGTGTAATATAAATTAATTAATGTATATTTACATCATAATTATATGATCCTTCTTTCATGGGTGTATGTTTTTTTATGTTACCAAATCAATAAGGGAATTTTAAATTTCAATTTCCACTCATTCGGCTTTACACATACTTCATTGATTATTTTACTCCAAGATTATGTGTAGAATCACTATTAATTTTATTATGTCATAAATTCCACTCCCATTTCTGTGGATATACTTCTGATACACATAATCACTCCATTGATAAATTTTCAGGTCATCGGTATGAACTTGATTAGAGTAATTTTTACTCAATTTCGATTTGTTGAGATAAACGTCCAATTCATTAGGGTTGTTTTTACAAGAATATGTGTGAATTTCCTTTGATTGTTTTACACTGAATATCCAATCATATTGAGTGTATTTATATTTTTCAGTCATAATTATGTCGTTGATGTATCCTTAACCTAAGGATACGGCCTTTATGAGAGATTTCATCTCAATTTACATTCCATTGAGATTCCTTTTATTGTTATACACCAAATCACTTTTTATGGTGTATATAATGTACTTTGACATAATATATCATGAATCCATTTATTCTCATGATATTAAAAAGTTTTTATTTCCTCAATTATTTTTATTCATGTGTCTATCTTTTGGTTAGGAACTCTAACTAAAATGACATTTTAAAATGTTTTAAAGATTGATCATTCTAAATCTTTCTCATTAATGTCCATGTTTTAAAAATGGTTTTAAGGATTTATTTATATGGAAATTAAAGTTTTCAAATCAAAATTCCTTTTAAATGTTTCAAAGTGGTATGGGACACTTTGATTCTAAAATCTATTTTAAATGGTTTCTTGACAAATAGTGTGAATTTTAAATGATTTCAAGAAAAATGGAGATATTTCAGTCTAATTGTTTTGATGATTATTTTCATCTATGTCAATATCCTTCATCATTCTCTATTGAGGTTAATATGATACAATAGAATGTTACATATTGTATCGAATGAGTAATGCTTGACTATGGATGTGCTATTTTTATACCATTTATGGTTTTTGGTTAAAGTATTGACATTTCTTATACTAGTTTTAATACGAATGTTTATGTTATGTTTAAAACATTTCATATGAGGAATGCATTGGACTTAGTATGTGTTGAGTGGAGCCCACTATAGCTCCTTGATGCATCGGTAGGTCTCACGAGACAAACTAGTGTCTTGGCACGAGGCCTTGACAAAATATTATTTGTCGTCTTGGCACGAGGCCTTGGCTACGTGGTTATGATAGTCTGACATTATGCATTCCGTAATTATGAAAGTGGTTATTAATATTTTAATGTGATTATTAGACTAGTATAATTTCCATGTGAAAAATTAAATGGCATTATTTCATTCTATCCTTGCCATATTATGCTGGAGTTCTCGTTTAAAAGGCTTTAGTTTTAGTTATACATTGCCTTAAAATTTATGTTTATTTATGAAATTTTACACTATATTTTTATCCTTACTGAACATCTGAGATCACCCCTTTTAATGATTTATTTTTCCTAGGATGTAATGAAGTATTTTATGATTAACCTGCAGGGATATTATGAGGGGATATGAATACAATATGTTGTTGTAGATTTCACTTATTGATGTAATGTAAATTATATGAATATATCTAGTGTTTCTAAGGCTACTAAACTAATCGGTCTTTCGAGACTTGATATTTATTGTGACCATGCCGATGTTATGTAATAATGCACCGACTCTGAGTATCTAGGGTCGGGGCGTTATAGTTGGTAATAGATGAATTTTATTACAAACCTTGGGATCTAGATTTAGATAAACACTGATTAGAGAACATATCCCTAAGATAGACTTTAATGATTAGTATAGAAGTGCTTCCTAGAATTTTGGTATTGTATAGATTTTGTGAGTCTTTCGAGAAATATATCCCGGTCTGGATACAAGTAGGTAGAGGCGGATCTGGCACAGATGTACCTAGGGGTAAAACCCGAAAACACAGCTTTGAGCTAGACTCGAATGTGAACTAGTACACAACAACGGGCCTTGGTGCACTCTTGGTTACGACACTCCCAGGGGATATGGTTAGGATAATTTACATTTTATTTAGAAACCGATTTGATGTATTATATATAAGATGAGAGTAAATGACCTTGGTTAATCCTAATGTGTTTCAAATTGAGAATATGGTGACATGTTAATCTCTAAATGATTTTATGACTACTGTTACTCACACAATGCTTTCTGGTTTTAGTCAATGGCTGGATTCCAAGGAAGTCATAGTGACATTGAGAATGATGTATAGGGTGGTAATGGTGGTGGAAATGAGCAAAAAAATGGAATGTTGATAGGAGTAAAAGATATCGTCTTTATGCAAAATAAATTTTCCAAAAATATGATCAACAATATATATATTAGCTAACTCCCTGACGCAAAAAAAGAAGAGAAAGGTGATGAATTATAAGAGCTCCAGTAGTGGAGACCATGGAGAAAGGAATCCTCAATTTCCATCATGCAGGAAATATGGAAGGAGACACCCAGGAAAGTGTCTCAATGGGACAAAGAAATGATTTACGTGTGGGAAGGAAGGACATATAGTGAATAATTGTCGAAGAAAAATGAAGAGTACTATGGAAGAAGATAAAAATAGTCCCAAGAATCCATTTACAATCATTTTCCGTAAAAGTAGACGACCTGGACATTACCCGAGGGAATGCCCTATTCTATAGGATATTTTCTTGGTCAAAGAAGAAGGTATGTTGAAATAAATGGTTGGAGAAATGTTCAAAAAGTACTAGTGCTCCTTGTTGATGGTTTTACTTTGGAATAATTTTCTCTCGTATTTGTAACCCTGCAGTATTCCATGTGAGAATGATATTTGAGGAAGATTTATCTTTTCTATTGTGGATATAGTTATAAATAACCATTTGGTTTTATATGATCTTTGGGGTTGAGGGAATTATAAGTTATTATAATTTGGGATGAAAATGCAATGTATGAGATAAGATTTGTGATTAAATTATGTTATGGTTATTTTGAGGAATTTATCTCATTTTGGTAATTTTATAAAATATAATTTTTGATAAAGGACATCACGCGGACTGTGTGACAACCCGTCGCGTCGGACAAAGCTGCGGGAATCGAACACACAACCAAAGTGAGATTGGGATTTATCGCCTACCACTAGACTACGTGAAGTCCCTAGTCAGTGTGACTATTATATTTAGTTAAATGATTTTATTGATAAATAATAATTTTATTTGGGATCTTATTTCTTATCAAAATAATACCCTTAGTATAGGAATATGATTTGTTGATTAAGTGATAAATGTTATTTTGGAAGTTGTTCACTTTTTTGTGAATACTATATGCCCAAAGAATATAGAATAGTATGGGATTTCATTTGAGGAGTAATGCTGGATTTTTATCTATGTTTTTATTGTGGATTTATAGTGATTTGGGTTATTTATGGAAATGATTTCGTTAATTACTTTTAAGTATGTGACTTTAAGAGTAATTAATGACATTTGGAGATACAATTTAACGTGGAAGACTACATTCTTATAAGTTTTGGGTTTCAATATTAGTTTGGATTATATTGAAATATTTTAAGGACAATTGAATATTGAATGGTATTTATTTAACTTTGGGGTATTGATGGATTAATTTTGGAAATTAAGTTTAGAGTTTTTTTCTCTAATCGAATATCCATTTGGGGGATCATTAGATATTATACTATCCATTTTCGTTTTGATTAATCTCAAAGGCAAGGTAAATATATAGTTTATCCTACGTGGATCATGTATTTCTATAGAAGTTTATTCTAGCTCTTCCATTGTGACCATGTCTTCTTGAATACTCATTGTTCAAAAAAAAATGATTTAGTGGTAAAAATATATTAAAGAATGAAACTATAATTAAAAAGTAAGTATATCTCTTTATGTTCTTAGTCAATATCATAAATGAATTCCTCATCCTTATGTAATGTAACTTAAAACAAAAAATGTTGCCCGTTTACTTTTCCTACTGGGAGACTAATGAACGTTTGTCCTAACACAAGTTTGTGATTTTATTATTGTTAACTTTCTCCTGATCATGTTTTCTATCCCTCCCCATCAGAACATAACACTTATTTTATTGTCCATATCCATGTTTTCATTCATGGAATCCTAGTATGGGTTATCTTGGGTGACCTTTATTCCTCTATTCCTTTCTTTTAAAGTGATATTTTTATTGACTCCTTTTCCGATGTGGGACTTTCCATTATATTCTCAAGACCAATTTTAAAAAAATTGTGAGGACACAATTTATTGAAGGAGGGGAGAATGTAACACCCCAATAATCCACATTACGTTTCCCTTTGAATAATGCAATGGCGTGCATTGTATGCAACTTTGAGAATCTAACACACCACAACCAATCAAACTAGCCGTTATGAATAGTAATACCTACTTTTTGAAATTTTATAAATTTTATCTTTAGAAATGGGCATCATTTTTTGATTCATAATATCAAAATCATCTTAGGTTGAAATTTTGGTACTTTTCAGATAACTTTCATATATTGATGAATAGTGAAAATTACTAAATTTTAATTAAAAACTATTTTTTAATCGAATTAATTAATAGTGATTGAATATTAATTTGAGTGGTTTAAAAGTATATTTAGAATATATTTTTACCATTAAATACAATGTTGGTCATTGGATGTAATTTCACATTTAAACCAGAAAAAAACAAGTGTCAATCTTTTAATAGTTATTATCTCTTAAAAACACGCTGTTTGTTTTGACGAAGGGAATTAATTTTTAAATTAATTATTGAAACTGATATGATTTGAATTTGTTAAAATAGACATCATTTTTAAATTCATAATATCAAATATATCTTAGGCCTAATTTTTGGTATTTTTTTGGAAACTTTCATTTTTTGATGAATAGTGAAACCACTAAGTGGTAGTTAAAAAACTGAATTTTTCATAAAACATAATTTTACCGCTTCTGTGAGTGGAATTTTGAAAATCGGAGACACAAGGTTAATATGAAGGAGTAAAATGTGGTTCAATGAGTTGAAAATAATTTTTGGTGAATAGTAACTTTTTACTTTTATTTACAACGGTTAAAATTAAATAGGGTTATTAAGGGTAAAAATGATATTAATATTACCCTAACACATGTCGTAATTCTATTGGACAACTATAACTCGACCAAAAAAACCTTAGGAGTAAAATATTGATATTTAGGTCAACTTTTTTTAGATTAGAACATTTATTATTATTTAATTCAAAGAAGAGTTAAAAGAGTTAAAATTAATGTTTATTTACTAAAACATTTTTAATATAGGGATACACATAAGATAAATTCGATTGTAAATATTAATTAGAAATAGAAAACGATTTTCTACATAATTGTATTTTATTTTTATTTTTTAGACATTAAATAATTTATTTTATTTATGACACAATGGTGATGTTGTATTTACCTAATTAATGAAATATTAAAATAATTGGTATTATAAATATCAAAATAAATGTAATTTGAGAATTTTTATGAATTCCAATAATTTTATAGGTTAATATGACATATTAGTATTGATTATATAAATTTTTTTCGAAGTAATAATGCTGTTATAAATTTATCAAAAACCAAATTCCCAATAGTGTCAAAATTGACATAAAAGAGTTCTTAAAACAAATATTATATTATTAATTTATATTAAATTCATAAAAATCTAATGTTCGGACAAGAGACTTATATCATGATAGGTTTATCATTAATGGACCACTTTGGGGTCTCTTGTATGTATATAGTATGTTTATTAACCATATAATATAAAAATACAAAGAGACATTGTAAAAGTGAAACTAATTAACTAAGAGTAAATACTTAAATATAAGTTTAATATAATGACCCAAACCTGTCTAAATTCTATTATTTTAGTGGTTTGAGACCAATACCCACCTTAAAATTTAAATAATTCACTTTGGAGCCATTAGAAACTAAATATGAATTTATTATAAAATAATATTTGTAACTTTTCCAAAGGTGCCCCTCACCCTCTTATAAAAGGGCACTCACCCTTCTCACTAATTCACAAATTCAAAGACTTTTGGATCGGCCAAACCCTGCTAAAATACTCTCTAAACATCACTAAATAAAACCTAGAGGCCTTAGTTTGATCATAAATCCAACCTAAGGAGCCCTTGTGATCAAATCAAAAGGAAGAACCTGAAGAAGAGGTAATGTTTTTACTACCCTCTTCCATGTTCCTTTCTTTTTAAACTTCTTCATTCGTTGTTATTTATATTCTAAAATAATAACTCCAGTATCTTCTATATACTATAATGTTATTATAATTATGGTACAACCATATTCTGTATTCTATCCATCCTTTGAATGGCATGTCACCATACATGCGTACGTACTACTTGCCGTCTCCACGTCGTGGTGTAATTGTCATGCATTAAATTATTATTTGGATGGGTATAAGAATGATGTGTAATTCATTTGAATAATAAATATAACATGATAATTATTATTTATATATTTTATAACATCCAATTATATATTATTTTAACATCAAAATAATGATATTGTCGCTCGTGCATACATACGGACTACCGTCTCCACGAACGCGATGAGATTCATTCTCCATTGTATCCTTTGAAGACTAATTCTCATTTAATGATTAAAAATAATATTTAAAGATTTTATATCATTATGGATATTAATAATATACATCCCATTAATAACAAATATGGCTCACATAACAAAGAATATAAAGGAAGATGAACCCGTTAACACCCGAAATGACAATAATTCTAAGATATTATTTACCAATAAATATTAAGAGATCATATATGATATCATATTAATGCATATGATTCTTTTATAATTCAATAAAAATTATTTCACCATTATACAGGAGGTTATCCTACCCTCGAACAAGGAAAAATTACAAAGTAAGGGGTTTCATATCTCACTTTTAATTCTGTGAGAATTCCATTCTTCACCACTTATTTATTACATATGGTGTGTGTACTGCCCATGTTTGTATTCATTGTGTAATATAATTTAATTCAAGTATATTTAAATCATCATTGTATGATCCTTCTTTCATGGGTGTATTTTTTTTATGCTTCCAAATCAATAATGGAATTTTAAATTTTAATTTCCACTCATTCGGCTTTACGCATACTTCATTGATTATTTTACTCCAAGATTATGTGTAGAATCACTATTCATTTGATTATGTCATAAATTCCACTCCCCTTTATGTGGATATACTTTTGATACACATAATAAATCCATTGATAAATTATTAGGTCATCGGTATGAACTTGATAATAGTAATTTTTTCTCAATCTCGATTTGTTGAGTTAAACATCCAATTCATTGGTGCTGTTTTTACAAGAATATGTGTGAATGTCCTTTGGTTGTTTTACAATGAATATCCAATCATATTGAGTGTGTTTATATTTTTCACTCATAATTATGTTTTTGATTTATCCTTAACCTAAGGATACAACCTTTATGAGAGATTTCATCTCAATTTACATTCCATGGAAACTCCTTTATTGTTATACACAAAATCACTTTTATATGTTGTATATAATGTACTTTTACATAATATATCATGAATCCCTTTATTCTCATGATATTACAATGTTTTTATTTCCTCAATTATTTTTATTCAAGTGTCTCTCTTTTGGATAGGAACTCTAGCTAAAATAACATTTTAAAATGTTTTAAAGATTGATTGTTCTAAATATTTCTCATTAATGACCATGATTTAAAAATGGTTTTAGGGATTTATTTACATGGACATTAAACTCTTAAAATAAAAATTCCTTTTTAAAATTTCAAATCGGTATGGGACACTTTGATTCTAAAATCTATTTTAAATGGATTCTTGAAAAATAGAGTGACATTTAAATGATTTCAAGAAAAAGGGAGATATTTCACTCTAATTGTTTTGATGATTATATTTATCTATGTCAATATCCTTCATCATTATCGATTGAGGCTAATATGATACAAAACAATCTTCCATATTTTATTGAATGAGTTATGATTGACTGTGGATAGGCTATTTTTATACCATTCATGGCTTGTGGATAAAGTATTGACATTTCATATGCCTGTTTTAATACGAATGTTTATATTATGTTTAAAAATTTTCATATGAGGAATGCATTGTACTTAGTATGTGAAAGGTGGATCCCGCTATAGCTCCTTGATGCATTGGTAGGTCTCATGAGACAAACTATTGTCTTGGCACGAGGCCTGGACAAAATCTTATTTGTAGTTTTGGCACGAGGCTTTGGCTACGTGGTTATGATAGTATGGCATTATGCATTCCGTCATTATAAAAGTGGTTATTATTATTTTCATGTTATTATTCGACAAGTGGAATATACATGTGAATTTTAAATGGCATTATTTCATTTTATCCTTGCCATATTATTCTGGAGTTCATGTTTAAAAGTCTTTTGTTTTAGTTATAAATTGCCTTAAATTTTTATGTTTATTTATGAATTATTCAACTATATTGTTATCCTTACTGAGCATCTGAGCTCACCCCGTTCAATGTTTATTTCCCAGGATGTGAAGAAGTATTTTATAAATGACCTGCAGGGATAGTATGAGTGGATATGAAGAAAATATGTTGTTGTGGTTTTTCACTTATTGATGTAATGTAATCTTTATGAATATATCTAGTTTTTCAATGCTACTAAACTAATCAGTATTTCGAGACGTGATATTTATTGTGATCATGAAAATGTTATGTAATAATGCACCGACTCTGGGTATCTAGGGTCGGGTCATTACAATGAGACTCTGGTGCAGGGCCCTTTTACTTTGTTGGCACCATCAGTTGGTGTACCAACATCACCACCACCTGTAAGGAAGCAGACACCACCAGCTGCACTAGTAGAAAATATGGTGGTCTTAGCTCGAGGCGAGACAGATTCCTAGGCAGTAGAGGACTAGATGGAGGCAATTTCAAGATTTCTCCACATTGTTGCGACAGTGGTAGAAAATATGGTGGTCTTAGCTACTAGAATTTTCCAGTGTGTGACCATGGGGATGGTCCGCATGGTGATGGTACTTCGGTACATGGACTGTTTTCCGATATAGTACCTTCGGGTAGTGGGTCTGCTATATCACTACCTGTTGATCAGTATTTATGACCGACAATACTGGTATAGGATACTTGTTGGCCTAGTGTCCTTCATATGTTTCATCATCAGATATCGCTCAGGTTCCAAGGTGATCCCGACTCACAGGCTGTTGAGGAATAGCTTGAGGATGTGTGTAAGAGTTCTCTGGAGCTTCTACATCTTTGGAAAGAGTACATGTTGGTAGTTGATTATTCATTAAGTCGTACCGATCATTCTTGGTACTCGACGAATATGATAAGATCAGTGCATTAGAGCTCAATCCTTTAAGAAAGGTTTGTTTAAGGACGTCCAAGCCATCACTATGCCTATTTTCATTCCTAATTATGCTAGGATGCTAGAGAGAACCTTTGTGGTTGAGTTTTCTTTTTCTGAGCGGATACATGATGTGAATTATAGCAGTGGGGAAGCATGAAACAGGTGCCAGTATCAAAGACTTGATCGTGAAAAATGTTTCAGGAAGAGGATGTGACATGGATAGATAAAGTTGTAGGGCAGCAGATGTTGAAGCAATGCTAGGAGAGTAGCATGCGGTGGTGTACATTTCGACATGTTACAACCATCTGCCTTCATAGTTCCCTCCAAGCTCAGGGAGCTGGAGGGTAGGGAAAGAGAGTAGCTGGACGCAGTCAAGGAGTGTGACCCAAGGGCTCAAAGAATGATGAGGTACAATTTTTTTTTACTACTAGCTTCCGTATCGATAATAATAGGTACTAATTATTCCTTCCCTCCATGAATCTTGTCCCAGACCTAGAGTTTCCAGTTAAACCGTTGACTTGACCCTCACGTATGGAGTTACCTTTGGGAGGAGACTTGATAATCACACTTACACTGATGGTGTGATCTGACCCTTGAGGCGTGAGTTTTGTTTGGAACCACTTAGTGACAGTGTCGAGGCCTTACTATGTTAGATTGGGTATGGACTAGGAAACTACATTTCATACAAAAATTGAATATATTAGGAAAAAAGGTTGTGGTTTAACTACAATATTAGGATGTGGTTTTCATTATTCGGTGAAAAAAGGATCCCAGTCAGCATAGGTTAAGCTCATGCATAGGAGGGTACAGTCGATCACTATTAAGTCAGCCAGCCTTACCCTCATGGCAGTCGTAGTGTTTAGTTTTCAGTTCCAAACAGAAGTGACAGAACATGGGAATGTCTTTTCAAAAGATGTTTCCAGGATTAACCCCACCCCCCAAGGGGGAGGGAAGTATGCCTTGGCTGGTTACTATTAGATGTTCATTCCAGACATCTCCAGAATTTGTCTCATGATGCCTCACTTGTCAGCATGAGAAAGAGGAGCACTAAAAACCAACATGATTGGTACAAACCTTAGTGGTCCTAGAGTGGAAGAGGGATGGGATATCCATGCACTTCGTGACGGGTCTTCCACATACGTCTGTGGGACATGACTCTATTTGGGTGATCATTGACCGACTCACCATGTCGGCCCACATTCTACTGACAAGAGATGGTACGCGCTATCACGGAAAAGGTATAGGTCATCCATGAGTGGATAAAGACTCTAAAGATGATATAGAAGTCATATGAAAATAGGAGACGGAGACCTCTGGAGTTCGAGGATGGTGACCATGTCTTTCTACGGGTCTCACCTCGACGAGGTCTATAGAGATTTGGCTAAGGGGGAATGTTATCTTCGAGATTTATCAGACCGTTCCAGGTCCTCAACAGAGTAGGCGAGGTGTCTTATCGCTTACCTCTTCCACCTCAGTTGCATCGGGTTCATGATGTCTTTCATGTATCTCAGCTGGGGAGATACGTACATGACCATACACACATCAACGACCACGGAGAGAAGGACATCGATGACGGGGAGACTTTCCGGGATGATTCATTAGATATTGAGGATCGATAGGAGTGGGTCCTATGTGGACGGTCAGTACCTTTGTTTCATGTTCGCTGGAAGCATGAGAACCTCTAAGAGAGCACATGGGAGCGGGATGCTTAGATTCATTCTTAGTACCCATTTTTATTCCCTAAATGTGATTTGTATCTTACGTGGATGTAAAGCCCTGAGTTGGGGAGAATTTAATGATCCAGAAATTCCGTGGATTTTTTTTCCTTTCATAAATTCAGGGGATTTTTACGAGTCCGCGGGTTTTGATGGCGCATGATTCGGAGGCCCGGTATGCCCGGAATTAATTTTCTGATGTTTCGTTAAGATTAAATTAATGTGTGTAAGCATTTTTCTTGAAAATGTGGAATACCTCTTAAACAATTACTCGGATTAGATATCCAAGTGCATCGTTGCACTCAGGATGGTAGGTTTACCCTACGAGTGACTTATGTTTAGACGGCGCATACCTCCTGTGAGAAAACCCAAAATTGGCATAATCGTAAATAAAATAATTAAATAAATTATTTTATTTTTCAAATGCTTATAACTCAGAAATGGTAACCCAGATTAAAAATCGAAGACCACCACTGAACTCATGAGGGTAGGCTTTCATTAAGAATATATTAACTTGGGTCAGCAAGGGCCACTAATGAAAGTGAGTTTTTTGCCGCAGATAAAATAATTAAATGAAAAATATTTTATTGTAAAATTAATAACTTTTAAACAGTAACTCAGATAGAAAATCTGATGTTACTGTTGGGTTCGTTGGGGCATGTTTCACCTAGGTATATCCTATCCTCGACTGAAGTCGGTCGAGCGTGGCTGATAATAATCTTCTGAACTTTTTTTTAGGTAAGTTCAGTAAACATGCGAGCGACATTCTATAACATTTGAACCGGTGCTTGGAACTGAATTCTATGGGCACCGTTGAACTCGCACCGTTAGTAATTTCTTAGTGAGACCTTCACCGTAGTTGCATTCTGAGGAGTTTTGGAGTTAGCGTACGGGGTTTTTATAATTTAGTTGGAAACAAATTTGGTGTAAACATTATTTTTATTGTGGTGGTTAAAACCTACAAGTAGAAGTTGGGGGTAGGGGCACCACACCATAACCTCCCATGACAGTTTATGGTGGTGGGGCCCACCACCACATAACATCCCTTGGTAGGATTTATTAGTGGGCCCCAGACGAGTTCTCCACTCTTCTAACCCCACATGTATGTGGGTATAACTCTCAAACTTCCCCCCAACACTTTAATGTGCCAACTCTCTCACAATTAATTAATTAAACCATGAAAATAATTAAATTCCTCCATTTAGAATTATTTTGAATTCATTATGCCAGAATTATAATATCAGATGTACTATTATGATAGGGATGATTGAATAATCCTTGTTGGGAGAATTAAGGAGAGGAAGAGCCTTTGGGATAATTGAGGGGACTTCAACCTCTAAACGAAGAATGAGAAGAACGCCCGTCGCCAATGAAGAATGAAGAACACCCTTTTCTATCTTCGACCAAACCTAAGGAGAAGGAGCTGAAAGAAAAGAATGCTAACAATAATTCTTCCTCTTTCTAATACCCCGAACGCTTCCGGACATCAACAAAACGATGCCACCTTTACCGCGACTTCATTAATGAACAATCGTCAAGCCTGGTAGGGGTTGTTTAATGTTGATCCTTATCTTTTATTCTTCTCAGCATAGAATGAAGATTGATATAAAGTCATGTATTTTTTAATTGTTTAGCTTCATTCATGTGAACCAAATGCTACCACTGTAAACGCAGAGGTTGCGGGACAAACCAACATGGCCCGACCCCACTGTTGTTCTTTATGTGATGATTCTAAGATGGCATGGAACTGAGGTGACGAAGAAGAAGACGGAGAACGAAGACCGCACTCCCCGAGGCACCCATGCCCCACCGTGCTACCCACCTGCACGCTCACCGCCATGCCCCGTACCCCCTACCTATGCGCCGCCGCACACCGAGTCGCATCCCGCATACCGACACACCTCGTGCCACTGCCTAGAGCCCCCACAACACTGCCTGATACCCTTGCACGCTGGCCGACGACCTTGTGTCGCTGCCCGAAACCCCTGCGACATTGCCCGGAGGCCGGGACCACTGCCCGACACCCCTGCACAATGCCTGATGCCCACGTGTCGCTGCCCGACACCCCACACCCTTGCTGGCTCACGGACCGACACTCCGCGCCCCGACCAGTGTGCTGTCTGGCACCCCTGCGCCCTTCCGGGATCGCGGACCGCCTGCTCGGCCCCTGCCGCCACCTTCCCAGAGTGCGGCCCGACTGCCCGATGAACCCGCGGCCTGACCCGAGTCCAGTCAGCCTGCCCGCTCCTCGTGCGGCCTACACGCTGGCCACCCGTTCACTGGCCTCCGGAGCTGACCCACGGCGCCCCCGCGGTGTCGCTGGCCGAACCGACCCATTTTTTCGGGCCGAGTCACCGAGCCGCCTACGTGGAGACTACCCGGCCAAACCTCCCTCACGGTCCTCTGGGTCGGGCCTAGTGGAAAGGGTCAAAACATAGCGGGTAGGGCCACCCAATGGGTTGGGTCAGACCTAGCGAGTCTGACCGGGTCGACCCAAACTGGGTCGGCCCAGACTGGGTTGGGCCAAGCCGGTCCGACCATATCGGACCAGACCCAGGCCCATTACTGACACATTTCCTTCTTGGGAAATTATCTATGGCACTATATATCTGTTTGACGAACCGTCAGCGGAGAAATTATTCTTGGAGCGAAGCCGTCCCTTGGATATTACCCCACTGGTGTTCGGGGTATTGTGAAGACACGGTCAAGTTGGTTCGTACATGAAACCAACTGGGCCCCTAAGAATAAAAGGCTAATAACTCACAGACCGGGTGTCCGATTGACATGTTTTCTGTTGCGTTGATACCCCTATGACGTGGCAGTCCTTTTAGATAATTCAATGTGAGTCTTCATGACACATGGAGTATCGAATAGTTTCTCATAGAGAAGATCCTCCCGATGACGAGCAAACAAAGTGTGGAGGCTAGTAGGTGTAGACCTGATGACTGCTTGACCAATTCATCTCGGAGATATTTGACTCTCCCAGTGGACGGAGCGCCCGGTTTAGCAACAGACCCACGGCGGACAGAGCGCCTCGTTTGTCAGTAGAGCTATAGTACTCGACCGGAGGAGTACCTCTGACGGCTATTAGGGGGAGTGCTCGGTTTGGTAGCAGACCCACAGCGGACTAAGCGCCCGGTTTGGCAGAAGACCCATGGTACTCGACAAGAGGAGTACCTCAGCAGTATAAGGTTAGTGAGTAGTGCCTCAAAGTCGCGACATGGCCACTATACTCTATAGAGGAGGAGTTCTCTAGCAGCCATGGTTTCGATAATGAAAATCATGGTTTGTGCGGAGTCAATGACCATTTTGTTTTTCTAATGATTGAGATAGGTTACTTGATAACTTAGGTATATGTACGTGAATATACCTATGTAATGGTTATCCATTGAAATCATGCATTGTTCTTTATTTTTGATAGATTTTGTGAGACCTTGAGGGTCTTGGGGTCCCTACTACATATTGTTATACTCACCCCTGCACAGGCTATGCCTGCACCTCGTTGTGTTGGTTGCAGATGATGGAAAACACTGACGGAGGCCAAGAGAGCCAGGACGGAACGGTACCTGGATGAGGACTATACGACGTATTGGAACACAGTGGAGTCTGAAGGAAGTGGAGTGCTGAGGAGGTCATCTGTACCTACACTTTAGGTAGGAACCACGAAGGATGATCCAAGAGTTGCTTTCACCTTTCAGCTGTTTGTCCCTTTTTCAGTTTTATTTTTACTTTACTGTTGGTCATGGATTCTGGGGACATTTACATTCAGTACAGTTGTTATACAAATTTTACTTAGTGTTTGTTTCCACTTGTACTCTGGTTGTGTGAGTTTATGTTTTATAAAGGCAATGCCTTCCTAGTTTTAGAGATTTACACCTTTGGTGCTAGTCTCCATCCCCTGGCCTATGGACGGCGGGAATGGGGTAGTTACGACACGGGCCCCGGGGGACGGGTCGTGACATTTTATGTATAAAAATTGATTTATAAAAAATTCAACCATACATTTATTTAAAATGATCATAACAGGATTATAAATAATATAATTGAATTATTGTAACAGTATATACATCTTAAAAAAATTTCTAAAATTTATATGATTGGAAAAAACAATCAATAAAATTTATTATTTTTTATTATAAATAAATAATAATAATTTATTTTTTCAGAATAAAAAGTTCAGACAAGGAAATGTTTTGGGATTTTTGTAGAATTGAAATTATTTTTCCTGACGTATTTAATAATATTTATACAAAAAGATCATACATCTTGGTTATAGATATAACAATAAATAATATTATATTTATAGTTTATTTTGGTTCATTTAAACTTGATGTTGCATATAACACAAGATATTGAATAAATAAAATTATTTTTATTGATTTTTTTAAATATCTGGTCGATATATTTCAAAATGATTATATGATTGTGATAATACTTTTAATTTTATTTTAATTCATTATAATTTACTACAAATAAACATTAAATATTTTTTATTGAGTTATATAAAATATAATAAATTTAGATTTTTTTTAAAAAAAAGATAGAGAAATTGTTCATAAAATTTTGGTTTCATGCATTAAATGATTTTAATTAAAATCTTCACATCCAAATTATATAATAATAATATTGTTAAATTATGTTATTTTTTCATTAATGATTTTAAAATTATCTTTTTATAGATTACTGGAATTCATTTTAAAATTATTATTTTTCAAATAATAATTGAAAAATATGATTTTATTTAAAATCTACATTTTCAAAACAAGTATTTGAATGGAGATAGTATTTTTTGGATTATTTTAAAAAATTTGAATAGATCTTGTTTTACATTAAAAACACAAATGAATTATATTTTAATCAAATTTATTCATGAATTTATCTTAAAAGCATTTTGTTTTATAAAAGGAATTTATAATAATCTAATTTCAATGTGTTTTGTGGGTTTATAAAGAATAAACAATATTTCAAATTATGTGAATTTAATATGATAAATTTTAATAAATACTTATATAATGAATTATTAATATGAGGTTATAATTCCAACATAATCCTTGTTTATATATAAAAGTAATAATATTAAAAATTGGTTACAATATTTAATTTTAAAAACGGTTTACCTTTCGAAAAACTAAACTGACTGGATTAAATGGCCAATAATGTTGTTTAATTCAAAGTGGACTTCCATTTTTAGTCCTAATATCATAATTTATGACAAGAATTTTGATTTTGGAGATATATTTTTTTACTAAATTAACATATTATAATATTTTTAAAATTTCCATCAATTGCATCTCCACCACTTATAAAAGGAGACCCCCTATCATATACTTTTAAAATTTCATTATAAATATTGAATCAGCCATCATCTACAAAAAACAATTCTTAAATTGATCCATATATACCATAATAAATGTATTGATCATAAAATAATATTAGTATGATATATGAATATACCAAAATAGTGTATATAAACAATCGGTATATTTCTTAACAACGTATTTTTGTTTTATTTCAATATCAAACTACCTAAAAAATTATTCAATACTGATTAGATAATAATATAATAATAATAGATATATTTATAGTTCATTTTTTATCTAGTAATGTTTATACATATTATATTCAATAAAATGGGAAATGAAACCATTATTCAAGTGTACTATAGGCAATAACCTCATATAAAGATGCAATTTATTTTTCATTATGGTCTATCATTGCAGGTCTTAATGAAGGATTTATTTTATTGATAATATATTCGTGAAATAATGATAATTATATAAGGATATTATATCATTAGTTATTTTATCATTTAATCCATTTAAAATTGATAATGTTGTTTATGCATATGTGTGAGTTACATCACCCACAAAGCGATGTGATTCATTTTTTGGGACCATATTACATAGATTCCACACACTTATGCATCACTAAACATATCCAAGATTGTAAAGTGAATCATTTTTCAGTGTCATATGCAATAATTTATTTCAAAATCATAATTTGTAAAAAATTGATAATTAGTAAAATATAACTTATATAGATAGGATTTAATAGTTATTTGTTTTACCATAGTCAACAAACTAATGTCATTTTGATGATATGATTTGAATATCATCAAAATCCCTTATGCATATATAATTGATTAACGAATTTAATATAGAATGATAATACATAAAATAAAATGAATTATAAAAAACAAGAATGTCTATTTTTCGGGTATGTAACAAGAATACATATTTTATTTAGAAATATTGCAAATAAATTTTATGTGTTGAACTCATGGTAATGGGAACTTAACCATAAAAATCACATTTTAAAAGATTAAAATATGAATTTTCGAAATATTCTTCTTCCATGTCCATTTTAATAAAATTATTTTTAATATGTATTTATATATTAATGAATAAAATCAAAAGGAAATATTATGTTGCTATTTATTTGGTTAAAAATATTTTCAAATGACTAGTTTATTATATTTTTTTAAAAAAAATTGATCATTAGAAAAAATGTGTTTTCATTTTAACCTATAAGGAGTTGCTTTCACTAATAAACATTCAACATAAATTTATACCACATAGAATAGATATAATGTCGAATATTTGTAAAAAATATATTAAAATAAGCTCATAATGAATGAGAAATATAATTCTTAGTGTGGTCATTTTTCAATTATCTGATCTCATTACATTTATGTTAGATATATATCTAAGTAACAATTATTTATTGCACCAATACTGAAAGAAAAAATAGTTTAAAATATTCCACAATTTCCATCAACTAAAATTTATAAATTTTCATTTCCAAAAGTTATATGGTTATTCCCAGATTTAATGTTTTTGGTCAAGGAACATCTTCAACATAAAATAAAAAAAGGGTATTGGGGCCCAATCATTTCCATCGATCCATATAATTGGCGTACATTATGATTAAAAATATTTATATAATCTTCCTAAAAAAAATCCTTCAAAACATGATTACGTAATTCAATAGTGAGTCCACCTAACCAAATTTTCTGGATCTTCCCTCACACACAATAAAGATAATAATATAGCTCTTTTTAACTATATATTGATATTTTTTTATACTTACTAAATATATAGTACTTTCAAGATGCCTCAACCTCGGTACTTTCACAAATTCCATTATCTTCAATCCCACTCTATTTCATAATGTATAGGCTCATAAGAATGTCAAATAACCCTGAACAATGATGGATATATCATATATATTTACCATCCATATTAGTATTCATAACTAAAAAAATAATATTTTTCATTCTTCTTTTATTTTTAAAAATAGTGATATCAATATTCATATTCATTAACTTATTCATTACATCAATTACTGTTCTATTTCCCCAACTATGCAATATCAAAATCATCATAATTAATGTTTGTTAATTAATATTAATCCTATTATATGATTATTTATTCCAAATCATTATATAGAACTACAATTTGAATGATTCCTAATATTTATAGATATATCATTACATCATTATGAACTAGATTGGTCCTTGTAGAATATCTCGTTATCATCATATCCTACATCCCCATATGTGGTTTCCTTTATTCCCACATTGTATCTCTATATTTTACTCCATGATTGGATAAAAATATTTTTTTTCAAAGAACTAAATGTAGAATGATACTTGTTATAATCAGATATATAGTGTGATGTGTATAATATATTTCCCATAATATTTGTTAAATATACAACCACCTCCAAAATATTTTACATTTTTCTAGGTCCTTATTTTAACTATCTTAAAATTGAGTGTTCCAATTAAATTTAGAATATTTACTATCAGTATTAAAGAATATATATGATAGTCCTTTAAATAACATAGAAGACTATAAATCTGTCCGTAATGAATGTATTGGATTATATGGACCCATCTATTTTATATTAGGGATCCACCAATATATGTGACTCACCAATAAAAATATAAATCCTTTTATTTATCCCAATGGGTGAGACTATCAAATACCATATTCCATCAATAGAAATACAGTATATATAGTTATTCTGTTTTGGTAAGCATTATTCATTAACTTGGATCTTTGATTTATTTATATTCCAATCCATATAACACATATTAGGACTTACATTGATCAAATACATTTCCATAGGTTTTGAAATACTATTAAATCCCAAAACCTTTTATATTAATAAACATCCCAATTGACCAATGAAATATGACCTAAAACAATTCTCTCTTTTTATCCAATGATATCTCTAACAATATGGTACAACACACTTTCAAAAATGGATTTCACCTTGACTATCATGCTATATAGATTGCCTCAATATTTTTCATATATTTTTTTCCTAAAAAACTACATTGTTTAATAAAATTAAAACCATATTATAAAGGGTTATTCCTCATCAAGGGTACATTTTACTATCATGGTGATCATTAAATGTTTTTTAAAATTAATCCACTATACTAGAAATAAATTGTCACATCTCATATTTATCAATGATCGATGACTATATTATTCAATTATATTCACCAAATATTTTTCCGCATTTAACATTTCATAAGTGATCTCAATTAATATAATGTAAACTTCCATTGGAAAGAGACATAATACTATTCAGGTTGGAAAGCCATATAGGATTTCATGAGTGAATTTCAAGTGTATACATAGTTGATAAGAATCATATAGATATATATTAGGGGATGTTTTTCTTGTTTCAAACATAGAATGAAGTATATTTTAACTAGTCGTAAACCCTTAATGCTAGATCCTTCAATAATTAATGTTTCTAATGACTTGGATTTTACCTCCCATGGAGTATGAATTTTTTAAAAGGAAATTAAATATATCTTTTGAGGACCACAAAATGGCCTTAGAAAAACACACTATATGAATTCCATTTTGATGGATCTAGGTATTAGTTAGAGAATAGTCATGTTCAAAAAATTCTTATTGGTCTATATGCTCATTTTTTATTCAAAGATATGAAATTATAAGGCACATAGACTCTAAAAAATTCTCAGATTAAAAAATAATTCATTATTTTTAATCTCTTTCTACACACAATAAAAAAATCATAATTTAATTATCATACCATATAATTATTTTAAATTAATAACCTATCAATCAGTTAAATTTTCATCCATGATAACAAGAGCAAAAGAAACCAAAAATACCATCCTTTTAATGAACAATTTATCCTTGAAATAAAGTAATGCTAGATAGGTGATTTTTATCTCTCTTATATTTATATGAATCTTATATCATGTTCCTTATATATTATAAACTGAACCTATTATTTATCATTTATTTCATATATTTTGAGAATAAAAATTGATTAAATCAAAATCCTTCTAGCATATGTGTAGAATATTCAAAATCCATTGATTTGATGTAATATATAATTTGAAATTAATTAAAATGAATTAATATATTTCATTACATTCAATGGATAGTATGGATTGAATCATAAACTACACAAATTATTTCATTTGTTACACACAATATCGTGTTCCTTTCATGACATATGTCACACAAAAACCCGAGTCTTACTAGAAAATAATATACTATTAATATTATAATAATATTTATAACCTATCTATTGGAATGAAAAGAATGAATGAGATTAAATAAATTATGAAACTATAATTTACACATGTTTATAAAATAAATTAATTGGTGAAAAATTAATGAGAAATTAATACGTATACAAATTTAATATAAGGCTTGGGTTTTTATGAAAAATTATTTTTATAACCAAAATAGAATTTAGTATTTACAAATTAAATTAATCATTACTATTGAGTGATATTAATAAAACGTATATATTATATATTTAATAATTATTTTTTGAATAATTCTCATAATATTGATAAATTTATGATATGTATAAATATAATTTTATGTATAAAAAGAAATATATTTGTTAAAGGTAGATTTAAATAATTTTAATGGAGAACATGTTTTAAATATAAATTCTGATAGATATGTAAATTCTATATAACAATATAAAATAGTTTTTTATTTAATACTATTAAAAAAAATTGGGTTATTTTTTTGAAATTTTCCAAAATGATTCAATATTGGATAAGCAGTGAAATATACAGTATATTTAATTAAAACATTTTTTTTCTGTAAATTATTTTTTTTGTAAAATAATATTTATTATTGATTTTAAATAATAATTAAATTAATTTTATTTCATGTAATCCATTTTATGTCATTAAAATCAATTTCACATTGAGATTGGATATAGAACAATTCAAACTATTGAAACTTTTATATTAAAACATGTTTTCTCATTATTCATGTTAGAAAAATTATAAATTAAATAAAACAAAATATGTGATTAAAAATTGGAAAAATTGATTAAATATTTACAATGAGAATTATTATAATATATGTTGATGTCAACATCATTTAAATATAATTATAGTGAATGAAATTAAAATTAATTAATGTTATTAATGTAAAAATAGATGAAAATTTTGTTAAACATTAATATTAAGGGACCAAATGACCTATAAAATATTCTAAACCTCGTTTTTTGGACACATTTATGCCATATATCTACATTAATATAGTTTGGATAATTATTTTATGAGAATTAGTTAAAGGATTTCTCTAAATTGGTATATTATTCTCCACTAGGTATGATTTTTGGTTGATACCATCAATAATATTAATTTTGATAGATTATTATTTATTCAATGTTATTTATAATGAACTCGTTTCTTGTCCACATGTTATTCATTCTTCAAGGAGATTGATAGGAATTTCATTTATCATAATAGTTTTAATGATGTTTTAATGGAATTTTAATTCATGTAATTTTGTTAACATTTGTTAATAATTTTTCAATGATATGTTTATGGATCCCATTTATTTTTCATTGGTTAATATGGAATCAAATATATTAACATTATACCCATTTCTTTCACATTTCTCCTTCATGAAACATATTGTGATGCTATCCAACCCAACATCCAACCTAATCTGTGAAATAAAACAAACGAATATCCAATTCCCCATTGGTATTAAAAATGTTTCTAGCATCAATTTATTCAAAATTGGTATGATTGTTTCCCATATAAACTAGGATCAAATAAACTAAGTTAATATGTGAAATAACAAAAAACAACCAAATCTCAAAAAATATAAAAAATAATACAAATGCAAAAACCTCTATAAAAATATAACTCATTTTAAATCATAGACCAATCCAAAATATAGGATTTCAATGTGGCCTCTTGGTCTCCACCATCCACATGCCCATGATGCTCTAAGTGAAACTGAACTAGAAACATGCACCTAAAAAATAGCTCGGGTATACAGACACTGAATGTTACCAGTAGATTGTAAGATTAAATATATTAGTATTTAATCACCATGGGGACCATGAAACAAATTTTCAATAATAGTTCACAAGAACTAGTTTGAAGACACATTCCAAAGTAGGATTTTAATTACCTTAACACTCAAACATAGCATTCCACAACATCCCATTTCCAAAAACACACACAAATCACTTTTTTAGAAATAGTTCCAATTTCCACAATCCAATACAGTTCCAAAACTAAAATATTAATAAAATCTACATATTAAAAGGGGGTTGTGATAAAAGTAAAGTAAACAAAACAAGAGGCACAATTTTCAAGATAATATCCTATCATACTACTTAAATAAAAATATCATATAGATAACACATCATTATAATTTGTTGAACATTCTATGTGGAATCCCTATACATACTTAGTTCAGAATCACATATAGACATATGGTGTATCTTCATATTAAATAACATCCTATCCTCTATAAACCCAAATATCCAGTGGAATGTTCCACAATGTCCCATCAAGTCTAGGAGGTACCAACCGTTCTAGTCTGGGTCAAATAGTAACATTCACTCGACCCTTTAGATGATTCCCATGAATCCCATGATAATAATAATAGTAATATTAATTGGAAATACATGGTATAATAACCTCAACTAATAGAGTTCTTATGTATGATACATCAATGAAGATCTCATCCAATTTTATAATATAGTCAATATCAATAATGTTACTATGCACGAGACACTATTGATGATCTCAAAAAAATATTGATCTCAAAATATTATCCATGTATAAATGCTCCCATAAAAATCCAATTCATTAATAATCATTAATAAATAGTAACTGGCCTTTACACGGCCGAGTTATTCAGTAAATTTTCCAATATACGAAAATATGCCCACTAGAGACACACATCACATAAATTCTAAGTAAATTTCAAATTGGCACAAAGTGAAAATAATGAATTCATATTAAAATTACATTATATTTATAGAAAAATGTGTAAACTATGATTTCACTTCATTTATATTTTAAAACAAAACCCAAATAACATATTAAGTGACAATTTTTCTACATATTTCAACACCATGGAATTTATAAAATAATTTTACCATAATGCTTCCAAAATAAATATAAAACATCACATGCAATTAAAAAATTCCAAATTTCATTTATGTAATTTATTTACCAAAACATATCCTTAGTTCCAAACATTCTAGGATTCAAGGAACCCATTTTCAACACATTTATATTCATTGAAATAACCAAGGTAAATTAGAAACACATTTCATACCTCATCTAAAACTCATAAGCTCTATTTAAAAATACTATATGAAAAGTACCCATTAATTAATACTCCATAAATTGGAAAAGACCCATTCTAAATTCATTAGTACACCAAATAAGATTTAAAACATGATCTTCACTACTTTTTCAAAACCTGGAACATATTTATTAAATGTGAAAATAAAAGGAACTTAATAAATGTTCTTTTCTTTTGGGAACCAAACATCCATCACAGGTGAATTTCAACTCACATTGAAAACATATTTTTATGAAGAAATTTATTATTTATAAACCAATACAACCACTCACACAACAGGTTTAAAATATAATTGTCACCCACCTCCACATATGAAATTTGAATCACAATACAACCACATATATGACACATAAAGAAGGTCAAAAAAATTCCATATAACCCAATTTAACATTAAAAATTCATTTATAACTTTATCCATATCCTAGTGTGCATTTAAAAAATTCATGATCATAGAAATTATTTTAAAACAAATTTTCACCCATATTACGTAATTAAACAAAAATTAATTGTCATACTAACACATCACAAGCATGAAAAACACATTTATAATGATTTATGAATACAAAAGAATTAAATGGACATTTCTGAATTAAAATTAACAAAAATTCCTTTCTCAAATAATGTGATAATGAAATTAAATGTTATGAGGAAGACAATCAAAGACAAATAGAAATTCATCTCAACCTATCATCCAATAAAAAACCAACATATCATTCATAACATATATGGTTCAGTGAAAATGAAACTGCACCATGGAGGAACCAAGAAATTAAAAGAGAAGTGGGTGAATATGATAAAATTGGCTAAAAATGACAAGAATTCACATTAGAAGCCTACAAGGTACTTACCTAATGGAATTAGAGGAAGGTAATATGAGATTGGAGGGCTTCCTAGTGTTCCTAGGTCGATCAGGGGGATGAAATCCCAATTTTGGGTTAAAACACCGTAGGGGGAAAATGTAATTTCAAATTATTAATTATATGGACGAGACACATGATTTGGCCATAAGGTTTGACCAAATAGGATCCATCAACATGTCATATAGCGTAGAAAAAGCTAACAATAAATAGGCTAGCTACACAATTTCTCAAAATATGATCTAACTGTTCTAAATTTTTCTCTCCGATTCCAACGCCATACCACATCATTTACAATCATGTTCTTAAACCATGACGATGTCATTTGACAAGCCATTGACTCCAATCCATGATCCAAACAATTACCTAAGGTAGGGAGAATGTTCTCCCCTGACTGTGTTTGAACTGTGTACCACTTTCTATGAAGTCCATAAAGCCACATTTATCAATGAAGAAATAAATTTAAATTGGGACTCATGCAAAACCTAAAATAAAGGATCCAATTCAATGAAAAGAATAATATAAAATATTATCTATTATTAGGGTGTGAAAATTGTACCCACCACAGAAAAATTTTACCCCAATAAAATCACCATATAGAATTATAATTTTGACAAATTCCTAAAAAATATATAACAGAATTAAACAACAAACCCATGGTGACATTATTCTTCACATACGACACCCAATAATTTTAAATTAAACCCTCATTTCATGGAATAATGTGAAAACAAAAAACAGTTATCCCCACAAAAACCACCCAACTAACACCAACATCATTAAACCTCAATCACATCGCCACCAATATTGAAAACCCACCACAAAGAAAATAAAGAACTTCCATCCCAAGAACCCCCGACCAAACGTAATGGGAAACCCACAGAATATATACAGAAACCCAGGAACCAAAAACACAATTCAACCACTTTCATAGGTTCGACATTTCCAAATGACCATAAAATGAAATCAGAACTACCTGACACAACGACTAATGACCCCAAAGAGAAAATCCAATTTAGGACCCACAGTAGGATATAGATAACTAATAAAATTATGAATAAATAAGACTTTACTAATATTAATATAGAATAATGAACTTAAAACCCCATAAATAATAATTTGGAAAAGATACTTAAATCATCCTTATACCAACTTAGGGAAAAAATGATGCACCAATGTTCCCCACACACCGTGGATGATTCCTAATAGATTTTGAGCTACACTCTATGGAATCTATCTTGATCCCTGGTGTATGAACCATATATTTCCTCGCAGACATGCTCTAACATGTTCTGATGATGACATATTTCAAAATCCATTCTTTCAAAACATTTTTATATTCACCAAAATAACACATTGACGAGATGACTCTAAAACATGAATACACAATGGCATTGAATACATGAAA
Organism: Viscum album; assembly: GCA_963277665.1. NCBI lineage: Eukaryota > Viridiplantae > Streptophyta > Magnoliopsida > Santalales > Viscaceae > Viscum > Viscum album. Next base: position 1,998,117,527 of record OY728135.1, on the reverse strand, counting down.
CAACTATATTATATGAACATGGTCAAATATACATATAAATGAGATGTTGGAACAAATGAAAAATACTTATCAAGAACAGGTATGTCTAAAAAACTCCAATTTCAATCTATAGAACCTTCATGGTTGCCGAGACAATCTAGTTCATCAACCGGAAATGGCTGCACCATGAGAACTATCTCAGAGAAAAAAAAAATCCTCTATAAGTAATATGAAATGAAATTCATTTGAATAAACGACTCATTCCATTAGCTCTAAACGAATTATCACAATCAAATGAGGAGATTTGAATAGATCCTGAGACACAATCTCTTATGATAAGGAAGATAACTCAATGAAGTGATCAGTGTAGTCCTTTACTAATAGTTTTCCTTGTTTAATAATATAGAGAACATCCAAATTCTTCATCTTTTCTCCTATGGTATAAACCAGTGAAAATATAGTATTAAGAAAGTCCCAAATAATTCCAAATTGGATCATTGAGATTGAAATCAACTTCCAATTATACAAGGATGGACCCATGAACAAACCCCAAACAATACACACTCTCAAAACATCTGGGGACCCCAATTATCCTTATACACAATAAAAATCTTCAATCAAATCCACTGAATCTAATGGAGGATGATAACACACATAATACAGACTACAACTAAGACAAATGAAAAATAGGTCAAGAACCACTATTAATGTTGGGGACTTTTCTCGTTGTTATATTCTGATCAACCCAAATTAAAAAAACTATAATCAACATCAAACCGAACTAAAACCACAAGGAAATCCTCCTAACAATGAAACATTCCACATACCATAAACTAAAAGCACAAATTGAAATAACCTTTTCAATGTCATTCCTTTTCATTTCTATTTAAAAACCTCTATCTTACATGTCCTCTTCCAAAATTCCAAATTCCATTTTTCAAAAAAAAAGGGAATACTTTTTAAAGACAAACCAATTCCTAAAACCATTTTCCACATTTACAAAAAACCAAAAATCCAAAACTGAACCATTGATTACAAATTCCCACAAATGAAATAATATAAACTATCTCACATGAATTAATTTTACTTCCTCTTACCTCATCTATCCACACATGCCAATAAGAAATTTTCACACATATCCTCCCATCAGAAAACATTCATAATGAACACCATGGGTCACATATGATATTTTATAATTAAACCTAATCATTTTTCAAATATTCAATTCTATATTCCTCCATATATTCCTAATAGTTTCCAAATTATGAATATGTTTCTATTATAAATACATGTTTTCTAATATAAATCCAATTTAATTTATTAATTATCATTTCAAAAATTCTTTTTAGTTTAAAATCCCACTTTGACTAACCAAAACCAAAATAATATGAATCTTAAACCGAAATAAGAGAATGGTGAACTAATTTTACTATGAAAAAACATTCCATTAACAATGTAATAAATATCCTATATTAGTACTAGAAATTAAATGAAAATGGGATTTATGTTAAAAGAACAATACTTTTATCAATGCTTTAGAATTCACTATTAAAAACACACTTCACATTTCTTCGTAAACTGATTCTAAAAGATTTATTAAATATTATTGTAAAAGTCATGATAAATGATATCATTTTCTATGTTTTTAATGTTATGATAATGAATCTATTTCATTGCACATTCAGAATCACTGAAAAAATCCCATACTATAGTCTTCTAAAATAGTACACTATAGAACCACAAAAACATTATGTTATATCACACTGCAGAACTAGAAACACAAAAGATATATAAAAAAACACTCCCAATAAATAATTTAAATGAAATGAAATTTATGACACAATTACCAGAAAATATTATATTATATATATTTCAAACATTTTTTTACAAAATAACATAAGAAAAAATTATTACTTGCTCTAAAAGAAACCCCAAATATTAATTTTACCAGGATTTCCATTGACATTCTTAGTCGAACAGCCAACACTGTAGGAGCATCTTCATATAAACAACATCAACATGAACCAAATAATTCCACTATATAAGAAAATAGTTATAATGTGAGAAATACTATTAAGAAATTAATTAATTAAAAATATGAAATAATACATTAAGTAAATGGAAAATAATTTTAATATGAAAGAATAAAGATTCGCTCTATAATTGAGAATAAAAAGCGCCATTTCTATTCATGCTAAGGATGTCTAAATAACATTATAGAAATTGATAAAATCACCATTTAATAGGTGAAAATATTTTTAGAGAGAAGAATCATTAATGTGTTATAGAGCACCCCAACATAAAATATGGAATCCACATTTGTAAGAAAACAATAATTATATGAGTAATATTTAGAATATATGAATTAAACATAAATCTAAAATAATATATTAATTATATGGACAAGGATTTTAGTATTTAAACATCAATATTACCTATGTGATTAATAAGAGGAAGCTTCATTACACTTTTTTAGAGGAAGTAGACGTAACCTAAATGAATCTGACAAATGCACCACAGTTTGGGTGAAAACATATTTAGGGAGAAGAATCATGAAATTTTGAAAAAGAACCCCAAATAAATGGAAATGTTACACATATTTAAGAAAACAATTATGATGAGGGAAATAAAAGAATGAAATGAATTAATCATAAATAGTATACAATACATTATTTATATCAAAAATAATTTTATAGTGAAAAAATCAAGATTACTTTTGTGGTTGAGTAGAGGTAGTGTCGATATACTTCCTTAAATGATGATGGAGGTAACATGAAATAAATTTATAAATGAACAAATGCATTGCTGAAAAAATTTGAAGGGATAAAGAGAATGAATTTTAGATAGTTCAACCCAACTCGATCAAAATATTCCACCTGAATTAGAAAACAATTATTATAAGAGTAACAATAAAAAATGAATTAAACATAATTATGAAATAATAAATTAATTCTATGTACTATGATTTTATTGTAAGGACAAAACAATTTCTTATAATAGCATGATCAAGTTACCCAGTTACCCATGAGTCCCTTTTTGTTGTGCACGATCAATTTTTACATATACATGTCCCTGACAAAACACATTAACAAACACATGTCATGCCAAAAAAAGTTCACATAGTATTCCACAACATGCACACCCAAACCCCATTTGAAATCATACTCACACCAAATCATTTCACAAAAACTCCATACAAAAATTATGTATGTTAAGAATTCATTTAAATTTTTTTCTAAAATAACCCTCATAGGAACCTTAATTCATTACATAAAAACACCTTTTTTCACATGAAAATGCTACTTTTAAAATCAACAGCACTGTATAACTACATAAATCAAAATTTTAAACTCTTATATAATTTTAAAAATCTATTTACTAATTTATAGAATATATACAATTAAAAAACATGAGATTACACCATTTTGAAACCAATTCCATTACAAGTCCTTTTTTAAAATATTTTACAATACCCAAAATCAGTTTAAAAACATTTCCTCTATTCTCTAAAAAATTACAATTAACATGAAAAAACAGAACAAAATGATCAAAATGGATTTTTATTTCAATTTATATTAAAAACATACTTCCCACCCTATATGTATTTATAAGCCTTAAAAAATTATTTACACATTTCAAACAACCCATAAAACCCATCCATGGAAGACCACACTAAAACCCGCACACAAAACATGGCCATTTTTTGTTACAAAATAAAAACGGAAAACAAAGGAGGCCAACCCCATTGAAAAAACATTTTGCATCACTCACACCATTTAGAAAACCATATCATCATCGTAAATTTCATTTCTAAAAAAATATTCATTTTAATCACTTTATAAATCATTCTAAAAATCACACAACAAGTTTTACATTACCATAATGACCCATTTCCAATTAAATGTCTAATTCCACAAATGCTCACCATAATAACCCACTAAAGCACATTTTTTACTACTAAAAAAATTAAATGATCACTTCCAGAAATTTTTTACAACAAGGCATATATAGAAACATAATAATTTCACATTATAAAATTTATTTTTGGAAAAATGCAAGCCATAGTATTTCGAAAACATGTTTACACAAAAAAAAATAAATTATAGAACATGAGAATATTGATAATGCATGAAAATTAAATTATCTAAAACTGTTATGGAATGAAACCGCCTACCTCAGGTAGAAAAAATGCATGATAGTGATGTGAAACAACACCTACATTGCAATCGAAAATGAAAACTAGATGCATGATCATTTGTTCGTGCAACTAGAGCACTAACAACAGTCGAGTGGTGTGATTTGAGCATCGATTCACCGAGGAGGATCACCAGAAAGAGGTTTCTTCCATGGAAATATCATGATAACGTGATGAGTTCACTAATAGTTAGGGTTTTAAAATCTATAGAGACACATTTTTCAGCTATTTTAAATAAGAAATTATAAATATATTTTTTATCATCACATATAAAATATGTTCTGAAAAAATGAATATTTATCAGTGCTAAAAAAGGGGGTATAAAGCAAATATTTTTCAGCTCAAAAATTATAGTGTTGATAATTCTTCATTTTATCAATGCTTTTTTTAGCACCAATAAATCTAAATCCTTATCAGCGCTTTTTCTACACTGATAAGGATTCATTGTTCATCACATATTTAAAAAATGTTGTTAAATGATTAATAATTATAAATCAAAATAAAAAAATGTAATAAATTATAAATACAAAATAAAAATTTTAAAATATTAATATGGTAAATATATTCATTTAAAAATATATTTATTATTAATTTAGAATTATTTACTTATAATTATAGAAATATTTTTAAAAATTATTATTTTGAAATTTATTTATAATTATATAATAATACATTTATATATAATAAATATATATAAATAAAACAATTTTTAATATATTCATTATTGATGTATATTAATTATAAATAATTATCTATTTATAATTATTTAAATAAATTTTAAATAAAAATTATTTATTTATAATATATATATCTATCTCTATAGATATACAGACCTTACATTTATAAATATTTTTATTTATAAATATTTTTAAAAAAATATAAATTTAAGGTTATTAATTTAAATGCCTTTTTAATTGCATGCATCTTTGTTAAAAATGAATAAAATAGAAAAAATTAAGAATCAGTTCACATTAAAATTGTTGAAAAAATGGATATGTTTTGTGTCTCTGCATTGTATATATTGATGCATTAATTATGTATATAAAAATCAATGTAATAAATATATGATCTATAAAAAATTGAAAAAATCAAAGGACATTAAATTTTATATAGCGTACATTGCAATTATAGTCAATATTTTTATTTCATATTGATTTTTAATTATAAACTATTATGTAATAAAAATATAACTAATTAATGTAATGAATATAAATATTTTGAAATATATAAATCATATTTATATACATTAATATATATTTATGTATTTAATATATACAATTAAATAACATTATTTATCATAAATATCTAATAAATAAATTTTTTAATAATTTATAATGTATAATCAGTCTATTTATTTTTTATTAATAATTATTTATTTAATAATATTAATAATATATTTTAGTAAAGACATTATTTATTTCTATTTTATTTTATTATTTTATTTTATCTTTATAAATATTAATAATCTCAAAAAATAAATCATTGTCGAAGGATAACATGTGCGTGGGATAAAATTAATGTTTTAATAACGGTTTCCTTGTATCAACACTAAAATTAATGTACTGATAAAGGATACCCTTTGTCAACGATAAAACTCACACACTGATAAAGAATACATTTGCCAGTGCTAAAAATAAGTCATTGATAATGGTTTTCGTATATTAGTGCTCAAAAAGATACACTGATAAAATGATTAATTTATCACCACTTGATTTAGTGATGATAAATTTTCCATTTATCAGCCTTTTCTTATTGCGCTAATAAGTAACCACACTATTAATGGTTTGTTTTATAGTAGTGTCTCTATATCTAAAATGGTGACATGGTTAGTGGACCATTCCCTAAAGAGGTATAAACAAATATGTACCCTGAACCATGCACGTTTACTCCATATGGATCACTACATCATGTGAGATCACTACATGATGCTGACTCGCATCCATCGCCATCTCTCATTATAGAATAAAGAAAAAGGCCCAAATCTCAGATAACCACTAGATACTAGAGTATCAGTACAAGGGTTCATAATTTCCATTACTTTCGCACTTCTTGATTCCCATCATTCATAATATCCATCTATTAGACACCCTAAATAGTAATGGGGCTCTATTGATACCATGTTAACGTGAACAAAGATGTGGTTCCTTCCGAACAAATCTCAGACATGCCCAAAGGGAATACACGATACCCACAGGCTAGAAATAATTTTCAAGCATCAATCAACCACAATGGGAATGAATTTCTTCCCAAATAAACCAGGTTAAAATAAATAAAATCAACATGAATAAAAAACACACCATATATAACCTCAATATATATAAAATCTGATGTAAATAAAACTACCACTGAACAAAGCGTACTAAAAAAAATGAGACTGGCCCACATAGAATGATCTCTTCATGACCTCTTAGTCACCACCATCCACAAGACTATGCCACTCTAAGAGAAACTGAATTAGAAACCTACACCTACAAAACAACTGAAGTATACTAACACTGAATGTTAACAGTATGGTGTCATCTTAAATAGCTCAAATGGTGATCAACTCAAATTCCATACATTTATTTTCTCTAAATAGTTCATAAATTTAACCTTCAAAACACAATACTAATATATTTTTTAATCACATTAACACCCAAACACAGAATTAAAAAAATTCCCTTTTTAAAACAACTGATGTGGTTCTTTTTTTCAATACAAATTTCTCATTGGACAACGAAATTAAACTCTAGAACTCAAATATTAAACAATTTTAGTTAATAAAAGGCGATGTGATAAAATTAAAGGCATACAAACTTGAGGAATAAATATAAGGAAAACATCCAATCAAGATGAAAAAATATAGTGATAATATAGATATAAACTCATTATAATTTCATGAACATCATTCAAGAAATTTCGTGATGTAATTAGATAAAAATGAAGTTATAGATTATGGTGCATCTCCATAGTAAATTACCTACTAGACACTATAAATATTCTAATATAGTGGAATGTACCAACTATACCACCAAGTCTAGGGGATACCAACCAATCTAATCAGGGTCGATAAGAATATTTCACTAAATCCTCTATATGTTTACTAGAAATACCATGATAATAATAATAATAATAAAAATAATAGAATAAAATACATGGAAGCATATTGTATAATAACAATAAGAAACAAAATTCTAATGCATGACCCAGTAGAGAGTATATCATCAAAATTATTAATGTACACAATATCAACAATTCTCTCGTTCATGAGAAACTAGAGAGCATCTCACAAACATTCTTGTTTTCTCAAAATATAATCCATGAATCTAAAATCACCTGAATATTCATATACTTCACAATAATTATTAAATTTAAATCAGGCCTCATGCTTCATGGGGTTTCAATATATTAATCTAAATATGAAAACATTCTAATAATGCCCATACATAACATATGTTCTGAATCTATTTTCAAATTGAAAAAATGTTCCAATCAACCAATCACACAGAAACCACTTTTTGTTAACATCACTATGTGTGAGCCAAAAAACTCAAATCATATTAGTTTTAAAACAAACCCCATGAATTTCTCAAGCGACAATAATTCCACTCATTTCCAATACCAATTCATTTAAAAATCCTTTTGATAAAATTTTCAAAACCAATATAAAACGTCACATTCACATGAAAAAAAAAATCACTCAATTATAAAAGTTATTCATCAAATCATATAATAAGATCCGATAGGACAATGTTTCCATGAACACTTTTTTGGCACATTTATTTTCTCTCAAATCCCCAATGTTATTTAGAAACACGTTTCAAACAACCTCTACAGATAATAATATCTATTGAGAAATACACTACAAATACCAACATTAAATATAATAATTCCATGGGACAAGCCCCATTCCAAATTCATTAACACAAGAAATCTATTTTAAAACATGCTTCACACCACATATTCAATCAAGGTGTAATATTTAATAAACATTACAAGGGAACTCACTCACAACGAATCCCATTTATTTTGGAAAACCAACATTCCACACATGTAAATTTTTAATCTCGTTGAAGACATATCTCTAAGAAAAAATTTCTTATTTTAAAACCAATACTACACACCATGAATAATTATCTCACCATAAGGGTCACCCAATTCCATATTTGACATCAATGTTTGAATGAAACCACACAGAAAAAACATAATCAAGTGAAAAATCACCAAATAAACACAAATATTTTTCAAAACTAAATTGGAATTTTTATCAATCACCATACACATGTTAAAAATTGGAATAATCACAGAAAACATTTAAAACTATTTAATGCCCATATTCAATTATAAAAAAACCCAAATAATCACACTCAAATATAAAAATCATGGGAAAAATATTTATAAATATTAAGAAAACCTCATGAATCAAATTGAATGTTTTTTCAAGGAAATGGATGGAATCGCCTACCTTAACAACAAGTGAAAAAAACCAAACATAGAGATAAGTAAGATGCAATCTCTATTAGAAATCATTACACTGTAACATCCATGAAACTAACCCACACATCCATCCTAATCAATATGGTCAATCAAAAAGAAATCAACACAAAGGAATAATAATGAAACCAAAATGGAAGGGGAGGAATATTGGGAAATCAACCAAAAATAACCAAAATGTGCCTTAGTAACCTTCAAGGGGCTTAAAAAGTAGGGGAGTAAGGGAGGACGTTGTTGGAGGACCCCTAGTGTGCCTATGTCAAAAGAGGATAGGAATTTCTGAATTGAGTATAAAACACGGGAGGGGAAACAATAATTTCAAATTATTAATGATCTGTATAAGCTACAAGGTTTGGCCGCATTGTTTGAAAAACTATGCGTTAAACATGCACCATTTAATAGAGAATAGGGGAACCATGTAGGGGATAGACACACTGCTTCACAGTCTATTCACTAACTATAAAGAATCCCACAACCTAATTCTAGAACCATACATCACTATTTTGACATTGCTTCCCAAATTTTTCATCGGTCATTCACTAAGACCCTTGGTCCAAAAAAGAACCCTGACGGTTACCAAATCGAGGTTTCTTAATTTCCCCTGTCATTGTGCTATCCATTAACCACCTACTTACAATCCCAAAACTCCACATTTTGTGATAAAACTTAATATTAAACCAGTACTAAACCCAATCCTCGACCAAAGGATCAATTTCCACAAAAATAATAGATTAAAATAATATCCATGGTCTTGGAGTAACAACGTTTGTCAAATAATAAATTAATAATGAATATTTCTATGAGATTAATGAATATTGTGTCTTATTATTTTAATGTGAATTGAGAATCATTGGAAATAGGATGGTCTTCTATAGCTTATTCGATTGTTGGTCCACATTATAGCACATGGGTGAGAAAAATATATCTTATATGATTGGTTTATCTCTTGTATATCTCACAATAAATCGACGAGTTTGATATTTCTTATACGATGGGTGAGCCCGAATATTTTTCTCTAATTCATTTGGTAATGATAAGTTTGGAAATTGAGCATATATTTATTCTAATTAAAAAGGGATTTATGGTTTGGGAAATGATTTTATGGAATTGGTGCACCATGATACCAGAAAATGTTTTAATTTTTAATTATGAGTATATATTGTTTCACTTTATTAGGATTTAACTCCCATGGATCATTATTATTGATTCAAATGTGTGTTTCAATTTCCAGGTTTTCATATTTTATGATCCATGGATTTACATGTATGAGTTCATTTATGATTATTTCATTTACATTGATTATGTCATCGTACCTTTAGTCGCTATTTTTCCCATTTATGAAATTAAATCAGTAATGGTCATGTTTTCCGTTATATGGAATTTCATCCCACACTTCATATATTAAATTTTCCTTACTTTATATTGAATAAGTTTTAATTATTTAATTCTATAATTTATTTCACAATGATCATGTTGATGACCTGTTATTAAATATGAAAATTTGGGTAAACTGAGAAATATGATCTTTTGATGACATTTCAATTTTTTAAATAGAAGTTTCCCAAATTATCCAAAACTCTTAAACAAAACCATCTACCAAAATGAATTTGATCCAGTTTTTTATTTTATATTCTATGGTTTGATGAAAAAACGGTGTCACAATTATCATCATTTAAGACAGAAATGTATTCTTATGTATTACATCACATGATCGAGGAGTGTGGGTTCTCTGATGTTATAGATTTAATTATTTTGATATTATTCCACACGATTAATCATATATTATTTGGGAATAATACATAAAAAATAAAACCTGATGGTATAATTTAGAGATATATGACTTCTCATTTATAGAAACAAACATGACATAAAAATAACAAAGCTGGGGCCTTCCATGGATCGTAAAAAAATGATGAATAAATTGGAATTAAATTATATTGATAGTGAAATTGACACATGAATTTAAAGAATAAAACATTTTATTTCATTGATATCTGAATATAATTCATCTTTTTATAGCATATTCATGTTCATAAAGATGTTATGAATATAATATTATGTTAATAAAAATCTCTATATTCATAGATTTATCCACTCAAATTTTATATTATTCAATAATATTTTTATTAGTTGTTACCTCATTATAGGTTTATATCATTATATTCATTACTATAAATAGATGATGGTTCCTATTAAAATTCATAGTTTTATATTGGGATTCATTATGATATTTTGTTGTATTAATATTTATTCTATAATACATAGATAATATATAAAAAAATTAATAAGGGTTTTATCCGTCATCCAAGGAAATAATCACCTCGTTCACATTTCAATGGATTATTATATTTTCATAAACAACATATCCCAATATTTTGAATATATGATGAATTTTTTGAAATTGGTCATCCTGATCATTTATCAGGGTGTCAAACTCCAACATGTATACATTTCTCTAAACTAACTATTTTACCCTTTTAAAGTTTTAGGTAAAATTCATTTCTATGTGTTATTTAATTAGAATAATTGGTCAAGTGTATTTTTGAAAATTAAAAAAATGATCTTCAATACTCAATATAACTATGAATGTTTCTATTGAATATTATTATCATCTATAACATCCCTTGGTTGAGGTAATTAAATAATAGAATTTTAATTTTTCATTCAATGATAATTTAAATTTCCAATTAATTTTAAAAATATATAATAAAAGATATCAAAATAACAAACAAAATGAATGTGGGAAACCATGTAAACCATTTATGATGTTTTCATATTCATCCATTATCTCCGTGTATTTATATTCAATAGTGGGATCTTTCATTCTGGTTATTGATTCATAATGAACTGTTAGATGATGTTATTTATAAGCCATGAAATGTTTTTCTTCAAATATATTAAGGTTTTATTTTTTTAGAAATCTTTGATATATTGCTTGGGAAATCGGTTCCCCATCTAATGGAACCATACTCTGCAGTGAATAGATTGGTACTAGTGGTGTATCAAATCTAAATTCAACATGTGTTTCCTTAAGAAGAATTTCACATAAATTTTATTTGAATAGTATATAAATTAAATTATTTTATTTATATCTACAAAAAACATATTCAAGTAGAAATAAATGTAATTCAGTGACCCCTAATCCATTTTAGTTGAGACTATTTTTGATATCACAAAGGCTATCAACTATTCCTTTGTAAAATTTGTAATTATGAATGTTATTCAAGCCTTGAATTATACATGGACACTCTCCAGTTCACTAATTAATTATTATTAGAATTCATTCCAATATGAATGAAAACTTTTTAATTTTGAGTGACCAAATCCTCTGAAAATGAAATGAGAAACAGATTCTATTATAGATCCATTATATTAAAATACATATTTTTTAAAACAAAATTTTATGTTTAAAGTATCCCTCTAGTCCATATGTATGATATAAAATATCCCTTAAGGTATATTTTTTACGTTTCATTTTATCTTCATTATTTTTGTTAAATAAGTATTTTCAAAAGTTCATGTGAATACCCTAAGGTGTTCTTGTGGTTTGGGACACCAAAGAGTAAGAAAAAATGGGTTTTTGGACATGTTGCACAGTTTGTGCATGGTTAGTGAAAACTGTGCTGAAATCCCATGTAACCATGATAGGGAAGATGTTTCGAGAATGTAGTATCTTTATAGTGTGTGCAGGGTTTGGAAAACTATGTCAGAGAGATATAGGTTTAGGCTTCAATGGATGGATTAATATGGATCTATGGACTTTTCTAGTAGTGTGTTCACCAATGTATTCAAGGTATAAGGTCTACAAGTTATATCCCATAGATCATATTTAGCTTTGAGCATATTGGATTTTATTATTGTTCTCATATTGATCTATTCTTTGCGTCAGATGAAAAAATAGATATATTCAGTGCTTAAATAACCAAATGAACCCTCATAATTCTCATGGGATGCATGGAGGATGTATGGACTATTTTTAGGGGAACACATGTCGTTTGATGACCCTTTGGTTGGTGAAAATGGGAGTATAAGCTATAAAATTGAATAATAATGACTTAGATACATTACTAGTAGGTTAGTTGGTTTATTTAATGTATTAAAATGGATTATGGCTAGTTATGTCAAATGTGGTTAAAGTATAAGGTTTTCTTGGTAGGTATTTAAATGGGTTAAATGGGATTAATTTGAATGTGATAAGGAATTAAGTTTACCCTTGAATATGCTTGGTGAGATAGTCATGGGAAATGAGAAATCGTTCAAAAGGGTTGAGTGAAATAAATGATGATAATGTTAATGGGTCGAGGCATAATGTTTGCTTCCCATTTATTTATATTGTGGGGATGTAGAAAATGATATTTTCTATGATTTTTTTGATGTGGTTAATTAAGGTGAATGATAAGTAAGAATGTCCACATGGCATGTTAGATTGGGGTATATACTTGAGCATCTACATCAACAGGTCCAGTTGGACCATAGTTCTTGCACCACCCATAAATGGATGGATTATGGAAAGTGAAAAGGTTCTATTCTCCAAGTGGTTTCATTCCACCCAGATTGGGGATTCATTGTGAGGATTATGAGGTTTTTATAATTTAATGCATAGTGATATAGGACTCAATTTTTATTCCCATATGCTTCAGAATATTTAATATTCCTAATCAATTAAACACATGAAAATGTTATATAAACCCATGGGACACATAATTAGTGAACTTGGATTCAATTTTTGTATAATTTAAAAAAATATAATCTAGAATGACTAATTAATGTGATTACTAATATATTAAATTATTTATCACTTCCATGTTTTATCTACATTCACTGGATATTTGTTGACCCCATTGTTGGTTGCCTATTGAATTATACACACACCATGCTCAGGCCGTCGTTGGGTACTAGATACTATTTTATGCTGGCCTTTCAAGACAAGTGTAAGGGCCCTATTCTTGAGTGTTGGGTTAGAAATTGATCAGGTATGGGTGAGGTTCAAGATATTATTTCTGGACCATGTTTTGATTCGTCTATATATCATTCTTTTGGGGGGTTTTCACATGTATCTATAGCATGGAATTAAATATTAACTATTTTATAAGGTTGTACCATGTATAGAAGTTAATTATTTATATATGTTATTAATTTCTTATTATTGATTCATCTATTTAAATTTTTTTCTTTTTTGGAATAGTATAGTAATGAGGGTATAGTCTCTAGACGAGACATATTAGACCATTTCTCCTAGTTGGAATCCTCCAGAATATGGGGAGGCATGCCTCAGGTCATATGATGACCTGGCTCGGGGCACTAGTATAGTGTATCCTTGGTCGATGATTTTACAAAGTGTTATCAGATGAGTTGTTTTCCCTTTATTTCTATTTGAGGGATCGTAGAAATGAGGTTAGGAAAGTATCCACCCTTGGTAATGAGTTCATTATTCGGTGTAGCTATCTCATGTATGAGGGAAACCCCAAGTCACCATGGGAGGGAATTTTTGTTCTTGTTTAGTGTTGTTATATTTGATGATATTTCACCATCAGGTGATAAACCTCTTATATGACTTGACAGTATTGTGATATTTCTCTCATGGCTAAAAGGGTACATGTTTTTTCATTAATGCATCACTCTAGGCACCTAGGTAGATAGGTGACATTTATCATGGGTGGCACACACAGAAGATTTTTGTGTACGATATAACGGTCAGGATGTATTTTTTTACTTATAACTAATGAAATTGGGCCTAATGAGTTTGTTTGAATGGGAAAAGTAAAGTGAAAAGGAAATTTTTAATTAGAAAATGGTTCATACTAAATATGTAAACTTTTATTAACATGATGTAAGAGTTAATTGAATTTGGGAAATAGATTCAAATTGGGTAAATGATATGGCTTGAAACCGTGCGAATTAGATACCTTAGTTATACGTTGCCTTAGGAGACAAGGACAAGTACAATGATATGATTTTGAGTGGGATCAATTGGGTAGTGTATGAAAACTATTATGGTTATTAAATGTTATGATCTAACCAATTTATTTTTCCTTTTTGTTAAAGGGTTATTGGTTGCAACCTAAATTTCATTTATGACTTTGTAGAGAATTGTCACCTAAAAAATGTGTCCTGGTAGGGTGACATGTGGAAATTTTTGAGAATACTCAACCAGTATTTGAGTAATAGAATATGGTGACACAAAGGAATAGGGAATAGCAGTTTCATGATAAAATTTCACATTCTATGGTGATTTTGGAACGAGACCCATGGTGGGCTACACCATGTTTGTTTGAGTAGTCTAGGGAGTTTCCGCTACAGCACCCTCCTACCTTTTTCTAATAAGGTGGGCCATAAGTAGCAACATTTTAGATAGAGTAA